>OZ004664.1:12401965-13601965 GCA_963924505.1 Agonopterix alstromeriana
CGACTCAAATGCATTAGATAGCTGAATTTTTACGCGTTTCCTGAGGTAGGCTCCATAGTGAAAATTGGCCAGTTTGATAGTCTGAGTGCACTGTTTCAGTCTACGGACTGTCCCTTATACCCATTCTTACATTTTTTCATGTTTACAGCAGCGTCGTCTAAAAATGTTCTTCCGTATTCACATTCGAATAAAATCTGACTGGAATTGCTTAAAGATATCCAAAGACAAAAGAAGGCACTCTACTGAAATAGTTTCACGTTTCACAATCTAAACTAATCCGTTTTAATGTAGAAAGAACATGACAATGGGAAAAGGAAAAGAAAAGATTGTAATAATGTTTACATGCAAGTCAAAATTGCAGTTGAACGCGAAGCTACGCAGAATAATCCTTCGTTATTGTTGTCACAATACCCCTTTTCTGGGAAACTACGAATGGAAAATGCTTTTTTTTACTGTGTAATGTGTTTATTTTGCACGCGATTGTTTTTAGGGTTCCGTACCCAAAGGGTGAAAACGGGATCCTATTACAAAGCCTACGTTGTCCGTCCGTCTGTCCGTCTTACCTATTTAGAGCTGCAACTTTTGAACCGTAATAGCTAGAGAGTCGAAATTTTCACATAGTGTGCGTTATTAGGGCGGATTTGCTAACAAATAAAAATGAAATTGATAAAAACATCAAAAAGTTAGAATGAATACATCCTCATACAAGTAACTAGTTTTTTTTAACGTTTTTTCTTCACGCTCTAACGTTATAACGGTAATGCATACAAGCATCAATCTTGGTGTGATTATAGAGCAAACTCTACAGTATAACAACAAGTAATAAAAATCGGAAAAGTGTGAGTCGGTCTCGCGATAAAGGTTCCGGAGAAAACAAAACGTATTTCTAAGTTAATATGTTGTGTGGATTGACGTAGATTGACTCGGACTTGATCGGTTTAATTTTAGATTTCTTTTTCATTTTTCAATTAAAATACGTCTTTTAAAACTGTACTGCTATGTAGTAAAATACGGTAGATAGGTACGGTAAGCATATAAGAAGAAAATTGTAATTCGGGGTCAACAGAGAGAGAGAGAGAGAGAGAGTGCGGAGGTGGCAGTGACGGTTTAGGGTAGAGCAGTGAAGCTTTTGAGATTTCGTTCTTTATTTGCTATTTACCCTTCAATATTATACAAAATTACAGTATTTGGTGCGCGCTATTAGTTAGTAAGCTGCCGAATAAAACATTAATGTTGGTCTTCCGTGGGTTTATGTCTAAATAACACAAATAAGCCGTAGGGTCTATAAATACCCACGTCTTTCACCTTTCTCAGACCTTCCGAGCTCTCTAATGAACTCTAATCAGATTTAGAAGCTTTAAGAAACTAAATAAATTATTCCACCTTTGCCCATTAACAAATCGCTGCAGTCAATTTTGAAATCCGCGAACAAATTACTGAAGCACTCTAACTTAGTTTAGAATTTAAACAAAGTTTTAAATTGAATCTTTCATTTTCGTCTCAAGCGGTTGGTTGTTTTTTTCTAAAACAAAATCATGAAGTGTTTACTTTGCTCTGTTTGTAAGTCTTCTTATTAAGTATTATTACAGTCTGTAGGATTTCAAGACAGGACAGGACAAGAAGAAGTGTATTTTAGTAATAAAGGTTTTGACTAATTATTATAAGTACTAGCCTTGCGGTAGCATTTCCCCTCTGCCACGGTATAAGCACAATTGATCTTGTGCATTTACATTCAATTTTTCACCTTATCACTAAACGAGACAGCCTATAATTGCGAAATAATAACTTCGAACCTAGAACGTTTGGGGTTCACACGAGACTACTTTTCATGATTATTAACATTCAAAATTAGAATCTAAAGTTATGGGGAATAAAATCCAAAGTTGCGGATTTCATGTTACTTCGCCCCCCGCAAAAAGTGACAGAAATGTTTGTTAGTAGAATTACACGCGTAACCAGTCCATATATAAATAGTCAAAGAATAAAGGTGAGAACATATAGGGTACAACTTAATATGCCGACAGTTTTTAAGAGGATGATCAGACCATCAAACTAAACAACTTTCTCTGCGGGACCACTTCCACAAGACGGAAGCCTAGAGTATAAATTTTCTATTTAGCATAAGCCGAGTAGACGATGTACTCGATGTTGGGAGACTCATTTTGTCTCATAACTGTTCTCATAATTGTAGACATTGCAGTTATCTTTCTTTTTATTATCTATCGTATTGTATTATATATATATATATATATATATATATATATATATATATATATATATATGTATAATATATAATTATATATTATGTGTAATACATTTTTAAAGTATAAAATAATACTTCTGAACGATTGTGGTATTTGTGACGCAACCATCGTTAAAAGATATGGCTTGTTTAAAAGTAAACACGTCAGCAAATCATTTTGAGTGACGTCACAGTATCCCTGCTCGATACAAAAGCTTTATGCCTGCAGGAAATTGCCTTCAAATTGTATTCGTTCCGAAGACGCAACATATTCTTTTCAAAAACGATTGGCCCTCGGTTCCAATGGGGGAACGAAGTCCAAACTGCTGTTATGGTGTTTATGATAATAAAAATCGTCCAGATTGTTATGTCAATCGACTCCAGTTCTTAGAGTATCACGGAATAGTATCTGGTTCCATTATCAGCCTATAAACGTCCCAATGCAAGATACAGGCCTACCTCAAGGAGGGTGTATGGGCTTAAGAGCATCACGCGTTCCCAATGCACATTCGATGATTCCGTCCTGCTTGGATGCTTCGGATGGCACGTTAAGCCGTTGGTCCCGGCTACTATCTCTCGTGGTAGTTGATACATAAAAACCACGTCAGAGGCCGTAAGGCAGTCTGAAAAAACTCTGACACCAGGACTTGCCCACACGATAAGAAGAATGCAAATTTACGTACACAGGTTTCCTCACGTTGTTTTTCTTCTGCGTTCGAGAGCAGTCAGTATTTCGAACATAAGCGAGAGCGTCAGTGGCGTTTAGGTCAGGAATGGACACTCTATCATGAGGGGTCTGGGTTCGAATCTGTACGGACGACATGACATGTACAAATGAATACCGTAAACTAAGGTTACTATAGCCCTAGGGGGTAACAATGGGAAAACGCCCACGAAAGCGCAGCAGCCACCAAACCTACTTTACCCGGTCGAGCACTATAATCTGTCGCTTTTAACTCGAACTACGTCAATACTTACTGCTAACACGTGACTGCGGGAGGTTTAAACTTTTTCCCGTTTTGGACCATTGTTATCCCCTAAGGCTATAGTAACCTCAGTTTACGGTACCTGGTTTGGCTACAAACAATTATCAAAAAAAAGGTGTCCATGCAAAAAAATTTTACCAAAATAAACTGAAACACCTGAAATGAACCTTATAACAATCGAATAAGCTTTATGTAATGGAAGTGTAATGGTTACATAAAGCTTTTTCAATTTTATAAGCTGCATTTCCATACGATTGCCTGAGGGATCAGAGATGAACCTTATTGTACATTTAATGTACAGAACGTACCTAGATCTCATTAAAATTAATAATTTAAATTCACCAGAGTAGACGGCAAAAAGACAAAGGTACCAGTTATGAAATGAAAAAGGACCTACCTTTTTTGGATTCCGTAATTAAACAAGGAACGGATACGGGATCATATTACTAATCCTAAGTGTTGTCCGTAGGTTGCCAAAAAAAAAATTCAAAATGTCAGTTTTAATTATAAGACAGGTCAGATACAAAAACATTGAAAACAAATTTAATTTCGTATCTCTTAATTTGTTTCCAAAATATTCAGCAACACAGTGCTCTACAAAGTCTCCGTGAATATAAACGACTCATATTTTACGTTATTAAGTTAATATATAGGGTGTAAACTTAAATTCGTCACATCCTTTATGATGTGCTTCAGACTATCAATCTGAACAACTTTCACCGTGGGACCAAAATTGAAATCGCGAAAAAAGAAATTAGCTGTTCCATATAAAACGTCAATGATGACTCGCACCAAATTTATGAAACAGCAAATGTTTTTCCACTTTTTAAATGTCGGTCCCATAGATAGTGGAATTCACTCAGTTTGATGGTTAGAAACATACCGTTTAATTTTATACCCTGTATTCTCTGTCACATTCGAAATAAAAAAAAAAGTTGTTTGTTGTATTGAGCCATTCATTGTTTTAGGAAGTGACTATGGTTATTATGAATCTTCGTGTTTACAAGACAGGACCGATCCGACCGATTTTCACATGTGAATGCTAACAGGAAAATTAAATTTTGAATTCAATATGAAGCTACCAAACGAATATCACACGGCGCACACGTGAGCTTGTATGAAACCGCACGTCTGTCGCATGCAGTACAAACGGCATTGCACTACCGCACCGCACGCGCAGGCCCCTCGCCACGTCGTTTGTGGCGCTGTGTGGTACTCGCCTAAAGGCCAAGCCACACAGAGGCGGTTCCGGAGGCGGATCGGGTGCGGGATTTTTTGTGATGTACTAGTCTATATGTACCCTTCCACACAGAAATCCGGGCCGGGAGCGGCGCGGTGCCAAACAGTTCCGGACGGAACGGTACCGCTCCGCACTGCGCCGCTCCCGCACTATTACAAACAGGCGGCTGCGACGCGGACTGGGCGCGGCCGCGGCCGCTGTGTTCCATTGTAGTCAATGCGAGGTGCCACGCGGAGGCGGATGCGTCCAGAGGCGGTATTTACCGGGCTTGCATTTGTATTTCACACATGGCCGCTTTCGATGTCACACCGGCCACCTCTACACTGCCACCGCGCTGCTTTTACGCCGCGAATCGCTTCCCGCGGGTCCGCCGCACCGCTTTCTCGCCATCCCGCCTTTGTGTGGCCTGGGCTTAACTAATAGCTGGTATTCCATCATAGAGCATCGGTGGCGCGTTGCGGAGAGGTATGGACACTCAATCACGAGGGTCCAGGTTCGAATCCGCCGGAAGACATTTCATCAAGTACTTGAGTTGTTTTAACTTATTTAGAAAAAAATATGATGTAAATGTAAACTCTATACCAATCCGCATTGGGCACGCGTGGTGGACCAGCTTCCATACATCCTCCTCCAGGGTAGGTCGGTGCCCTGCATTGGGACGTATATAGGCAGGTTAAGATTCCTTCATAAACTTCTGAGAACGAAACAGCAGGCCTTATTTCTACGAATTGACCAAATAACATCTTAAAATTACTTTACAAAAAACCCCAAATAATTACATGCGCCTACAAGATAATTCGTCATGAGTTATAGATTCTATAAATAGAGCCTACTCCTATAGACAAACAGAGCCGTACACAATCAGAAACTACATCGAATATAAAAAAT
This sequence comes from Agonopterix alstromeriana, assembly GCA_963924505.1. NCBI lineage: Eukaryota > Metazoa > Arthropoda > Insecta > Lepidoptera > Depressariidae > Agonopterix > Agonopterix alstromeriana. The sequence goes on from OZ004664.1 coordinate 12,407,322, forward strand.
TTTACATCGGGAGTTCAAAAGCGATACAATGCATGACTATGAAATTCTACTAAAACTAAATCAATCAAAAACTTTACTTCGAATTTTACGTTTCAAAGTAGGGATATGTGCTATTCGTTTGCCTTTAAAAACACTATAAAATAAATTAATTATTCTTTTGCCTTGTTTGAGAGATGTATAAAGAAAGTGATCCTTGCTCGAAATTGACTGTGGCTAAGTTATGAAGGCCTGATGATCACTCTTCCAAGAAATCCTTAAAATGCACTAACCCCACTAAGCAAATAAAAGAGGGCCACCCTAATATAACCTGGTGCTGCTCTGTGGAAGTAGAGGCCAAAAGTCTTAACATGACCTGAGACGGCATCTACAGTGCCTAAGATCGCAAAAGTAAATATGCAACGTTAAAGAAGTGGTCATAGCCCATATGGAAGAGAGCTAGCAACTCAATCCCGAGGCGGCTGTTCGATTCCTGGCCTGTACTGTACTACTAAGTCTTTTGAAATTGATGTACTGTTGTATTTGTCATTATCACTAGCTCGGCGGTGAAGAAAATCATCATGAGGAAACCTGCATAGTGCATACCCAGGAGTGAAAAGAATATGAGTGAACTTGGGGCGAACACAATAGACCGGCAGCAGTTGCAATGGTCGCAGTATTACATACCTACGAATTTTGCTTGTAATAGCCCAGTCAACGATAATAATAAGATCGCAACCTACTGCGGAGCTACCTAGAGAGGAGCTATACATACACACACATGGGCATAGGAGTGACAGGAAGAGAAGAAGACTAGTAACAAAAATACGACATCTTAACTATCATAAAACTGTAACAGAAGTGTGTTTGTACATTAAAGATATTTACAAAAAAAAGATTACAATATGTATTTTAGGTGTCCCTGAATCCAAATCAACCTTTAATAGAATTTTTCTGTCTGTTTGCGAAGGGTATGTTTGTTTGTGTGAGCATCAGGCAAAAACTATTGAACCGATTTTGATGAAACCCTTTTTTGTTTGATAGCTGATCTGACTTACGAATCTGGTATATAAATTGTGCGGACGAAGTCTCGAGTTAACTCTAGTAATTATATGAACTCACAACAAGCATAAAACTTTATAACGTAACCTTTTGCATGAAGTTATTGCTTATTGAGATGTCTTAGTAATAAGATGTTGAATAAAAATCAAAAGGCCGTTAGGAAATTTAGTGAGTGCATGTGGATTTGCAAGTATTTTATATAAATCAGGCTTTATTGGCATCGAGAGGGCCGTATCATTTCACAAGATATCTATTCAGGAGCTATGCCAAGCGAGCGCGGTCGGAATACCAACTATTACTTAACAAACATACACTTTTCTATTCACAGAACTAGCTATTATTCCTCTCCACTCTTAAGTTTAGAGCCATAACGTTCAATTTGATATTATCATGTTATTTATAAGTGGTAAGTTAACGTGGTTCTTCTACACGGCACCCTACACTATCTGTCAAACCATAAAATAAAGTGAGAATAAGTCGAGATATTTTTACGATTGTAATAAAAAGTATTTCTTTTGTAAAGGTGTTTAGTCGCTTTAGATTGCATTAAGTTCGCTTTAATGAATTTTGATGTAAACATGTGATTCATGTAAGAAACAATTCTGTAAACATATTTAAAGCTACTTGTGTATTTATTTGATATTATCTTGATATTATAATGAAAAACACATTAATCGGGCGGGCATTGGACAGAAATTGCTCGCAGAACCGATGGCCGATAGGGATAAAAGGTTCTCGAATGGCGACCGCATACCAGAAAGCGCAGCGTGGGTAGGCCCACAAGGTGGACCGACGACCTGATGAAGGCGGCGGGAACCTGTTGGATGAGGGCGGCGCAAGACCGGTCGTTATGGCGATCCTTGGGGGAGGCCTATGACCAGCAGTGGACGTCCATCGGTTGAAATAATGATGATGATTGTCTAACAATAAATAAATGTATAAAGAAGATCTGTTACAACGAAAATTCACAAACGCGCTAGTAGGTCTGTCTGAATGAATGAGCACAAAAAGTTATACAACATAATACTAGTGTTTAGTTGTATATTCATTGTATTGTTGTGTAGAGTCTCACGGTTAAGGCACGATGGGGCTGGCATAACCTCAAAAATAAAATAAAAATTAATAAATTAAGAATTAAAAAAAAAACATAATTTTTATCTATATTAATAATTAATAATTACAGAGGGTCTAGTCTACCGACTCATGTTTTAATTGTTACTTCATAGCCATTTCTTTTTATCTGTTTTTCTTTGTAATGTTAATTTAATTTCAACTTAAGAGTAAAAACAAAAGTATCAAAACCATCAACGGCAACTACTGTAAAAAAAAAAGTTTATGAAAGTTAACATCTAGAGTGCGCCATTGTGTAAGCTGCCAAGTACTTAATTTTGGTAAAACTCGGAGTTGAAAGTGTAATGGACTAAGAAATCATTTCAATACAATGTAATAACAGTTTGAAAATTATTGATAGTTCAGAATGATATTACATTGGTTGAATCCCCCGATGATAAATATAATATTGCAAAATAAAGATAAAACACGAAACCCCTTTGCGGTTTTTGCAGCTCGCATGCAAAGTTATATGCATTTTAGAGTTACGTAGTCAACAAGGAACTCTTATATTATATCTGTCCGCAGCTTAGCTCAGAAACTCTTTTAGTACTAGTACTAGGAAAATAAAGCGGTTCTTGTTCGTGTATATTGTTGTAGTTTTTTTGTGTATTTTGGTGTGCAAATAAAGAATATTTATCTTATTTTAATCTCGAAATTTAAATTTCCTAGACAATTATGAAACTTTTTTCGTAATTTCTTATGGTTACGGCGGTTTGTGATTTTAAAACTTGGGTTTTTTATATCAGTAATACGTAGCTTAAAAACAAGCCGCGGACAGACGGACGGACAAGGCGAATCTATAAGGGGTCCTTGTTGATTACGGAACCCTAAAAACGGCAATTGGTAATCTTTTTGGTAAATAAATACTCCCGGCCCTACAGTACTATAAGGGGATAAAAAAGGTAGCGCGGCGACGAGCGATACCTCGTCGGGCGCGGCCACGCCGTCATACTATCAACTGAAATTATCTTCTCCCAGGGTAGACAATATGCAAATTGCTAGGAAACATTTTCTGTTTAGTGCGCGGTGCATCGCTGCTGCTTGCAGATAATCCTTATGTTTGAATTGACCTTTATCTAGTTCAAGTAACCAGGTTGAGCTCGAGGGTAAACACAGTAAAGACAAAGACAGTATTCCGACTGCATGCAGGGCGTAAGGAAAAATATCATCATTCTTTAAACCACATACTATGCCCATCAAACTGAACTTTTAATATGGGAACCTGCTGTCGAAAAGCAAGGTTGTTTTTTTAGTCGAGTAGGCATTGCAGTTTAGTATGGACCAGCAGATTTTTTTTTGCCCTGACAGGTTTTCTTCCATAATAAAAGTTGTTTAGTTTGATGGGTAGAGAGTGTGTTTTAAAGGTTAATGATCCTTTCCTTATATTGATAGTTCGACTATAGATTGTAGATTGATGGTTCAACTTTAGATACTTAATACTCAATATTTATTGCTTTCCATAATTACAGCATTCATTACATGAGATGGTAAACTTATAAGCTAAGAGATCATTATGAACCCTGTACCTAATTACTCATGTGGTACCGTGCCGTCACGATCTAAAAATCCGCCAGTCGCAACCATAGCATTCTGACCGAGGGTATAGGCATTGATTTCAAGGACACGGCCACAGTATAAGAAAGAGTATCTAGTACTACATACAGTATGGACACTCCCTGCCTCCCACCAAATTTTACCTCACTAAACCAGAGGGATCTGGTTACTTCGTGGTTACCAGTAGCCTAGATAGACACCAAAATCATCCGTCCTGTTACCCATCCTTGATTATGCTGATTCTTGTTACCTCGACCTCACAGTGGAGCTCCTTAACAAACTTGAAGGCCTTCAAAACGTTGCTATACGGTTTATATTTGGCTTACGGAGATACTTTTAAATCGAAGGTCAAAGCATATTTCCTGGACCTCTGATCTTTCTTTTCCCCCCTTGTAGTTTTCTATCTAAATCTATCCGGTACGAGTAGACATGTTTATGTGTTGTTGCAGCATTTTTTGAATATGTATTATTAATAGTGTATATATATATATGATATGTATTATTTATCTATGTACCTTTAATTATATGTAGTATGTATGTGTATTCTGTTGTATTGTATTCACTTCCCTCATATTATTACTATTATTGTTTTATTGTAACACCGACCCGTTCTTTGTTATATTTCCTCTACACTAAGGTTGTCTGGAAGAAATCGCTTATTAGCGATAAGACCGCCTTATTTGTACCATAATCAGTTTTGTTTCCTATTGTGTATTGTATTTTGCTTCTGGTGTAAATAAAGTATATTTCATTCCTTCATTCATTCAAAATTGACACGGTAGAATATATGTTTTCGAAACAAAAAGTATGTTATATCAGGACGAAGAATAAAACAATTTTTTGAATAGACGGGTGTCAATGCGTTTTATTTACGAAAAAGTCAATAATATAAGAAAAATGTTCCCTTTTACTGTCTAGGTGGGTATTTAGTGCAAATAACATATTCATATAAATTTTTGGAAACTACATGTCGTCACGCGCGCCGTCTAGCCGTCATAAATTGTACCACATGCAACCATAGTTTTTGCAGCCCTAGTTGTGCCCTAGGCTCAGTTTTTCATGTTGTGACGACATCTTGTCATTTTCAGTCTTTTGTAGGCAGTGTCCGGGGTGTGACACAGCTTAGTTCTCTAACTGTTTCCGTCTCTACTGTGGTAAAAGCGCCTGATATTCTTTCATAATCAGATAGATGTTTTATCTTTAACAAAGAAGGTTAAATGTGGTCTATTATAAAATGCTATGCAAGTACCTACTTTAATAGTAGTAGCCCAAAGAATTGCTAAACTAAAGTGGCAATGGGCGAACCGATGGCCAGTGAAGACGAAGAGTTCTTGAATGGTGACCGTGTACCGGTAATCGCAGCGTGGGTCCCACACAAGGTAGACCGACGACGACTCGGTGAAGGCGGCGGGAACCCAGCGCAGGATCAGTCGTTGTGACGATCCTTGGAGGTTTATGTCCATCACTGGACTTCAATCGGCTGATATGACGATTAATTACTTTAATAGCGAAGCCTGCAGACTAAAACTTGCAAATTTCATATGAGTTTTGTTGCCAGAAATAAACGGAGGCGGTTTCGCTGGTTATTACAATTTAGGAATGATTTCTTGTGTTTGTTCAACCTTTATAACTCTACACTGAAACAAGCCGTAACATTTATAAAACAGTCTTTATTACAAGGGAGTAAGGATTAAGATTTCTTAAACATTATTTCGGCAGCAGCAAAAAGTGTTTCATATGCAGTGTTTCGCGATAAATACAATTGGTGTGGCAAGGAAACCAAGCTCATAACAGCAAATGGTGCGTTTACGAATACATTTGCAGCTTTATCGACCGAATATGATTTTCGGTATCGCTTCCCCTTTTTCCTAAAGCCTTACCCAAGACCTAGATTAACCTGTCATGTTGTGTAAGCTAGCTAACAACCGTGTAGGATACATGAGGTTGATCGATGATCATTACGGTAAATACCTACAAACAAAAACTGCCTTTTTTCGAGAGAACATTTCTTAGCGTGTAAATTACTTTGTTTGCCGTCATGTTTTTAAAGTAAGCCTTTTCGTTGGTGAAGTATTTATTTATTTACCATAATTTACAGATTTACATAGGGGTGGTCTTAAGTTATGTAAGATCAGTAAGTTTCAGTACTACTATAGGTGCTACTAGTGAAACATGGATGTTCACAATATCTCTGACTACCTCGAGGAATGTAGTCGTGAGTGAGTGAGGTACTGGAGTGTGATTTTTGAAACTCATTCGTTGAACCCAGCAGTTGAAAATGTCAAAATTAATATAGAGATTTGACTTTCAAAAATCGCACCCCTGGATTGTGATTTTTAGGGTTCCGTAGTCAACAAGGAATCCTTATAGTTTCGCCATGTCCGTCCGTCTGTCCGTCTGTCGCTCAGAGATGCTTAGTACTAGAAAACCCCCCTTAAATGTTAGCATTTGGACATTTTTATTATTTGTTAACAAATCCACCGTAATAACGCATATTCTGTGACAATTTTAACCTTTCTAGCTATTACGGTTCAAAAATTACAGCCCTAAATAGGTAGGACAGACGGACGGATGGACAATGTAGGCTTAGTAATAGGGTCCTGTTTTCACCCTTTGGGTACAGAACCCTAAAAACTAATTTATGATTCAAAATATCGTCTAAAAACGTGGAAACCTAAGTTTTGTCAACACATTTGCTGTAAATGAAACACGTGTGGTGGTCCGTCGGCGTTTTTGTTAATTTTTTTCAACTTTTTGTATCGCATCGTTCGTCATGAATGCGTTACACGTGTCAAACGCTTAATTGCAACAAGATTTATCGTAGTCTGTTAGCGTTTTACAACTAAAAATAAATTGTGGCGGTTTTTTAAAATTTATGAATTTTATAAAATATGAACCAGTTATAAAGAGTTATTGAGTTAGTTAATGTCAATTTTGTGACTGCACAGAATAACAAAATTGTATTTTCCGATAGGAGATTGGCACCAGATGAAGATGAAAACGAATAAAAAAGAGACACTCTTAGTAACAAAATAAAATAATAAAAATATGTATTGAATGTCTTCAGAGTATCCTTAAAAGCACCCTTACATTGACTAATGAAAAAATTTAAGTTAGGGTTGGCTATAATTTTGTTTCAAATTTTTTTTTCAATTTATTTTATTAATTAGGCATACACAATAATGAAATTTTTAGTCAAACAAACCCATTGATTACTATTACCAAACTTCGTCCAGGTGTTTCAACAGTAAAAATAAACATTTAAAAGACCTAGACCTGACCATCAAACTGAACAACTTTCACTATGGAACCAACATAGAAATCGCGACAAAAAAATCTGATGTTCCATACTAAACTACAAATCTACTCGTTTTTTTTTCGTGATTTCGATGTTGGTCCAATAGTGAAAGTTGTTCAGTTTGATGGTCTATACAAACCCCACAAATGTTACAAATTACAAATAAACATTTAAGGGGGTTGTATAGACCATCAAACGATTTTTGTAACACCTTGTATTATATTTTTGGTTGGAAATTAAAAATAACTTTCTGTAAAGTCATCAACCCTATTGAGTAGGTGGTAGGTGGAAGCGTAGTTTAATTTAGCCTTATTCGATAGCTCAAAGAACTTTATTGGATTTTTCATTCTCACTACCTTTGTGTCAAAGGTTATGATGTAAATTTGAAGAGTCTTACGTAACGTAACCTCATTTTAAAGCTGACTATTTTTGAAAAATATTGGAGTGTAGGTGCTTTCTTCTTCGCTTATATTGAAAGCTGTGTTACATTAAAGATAAGTGTGTAGTTTCAAACCAATCGTCTAATCTAAGGTACTATTATAAAACTATTGTGCAATTAATAGAAGTGACTCTGTTCATTTAAGATATTTACAAAAAAAGCTTAAGATTATAGTGTTGTGTCCCTGACTCTACGATCTTTACACATTTTCTCTATTTTTGTTTGTTATAGCAACACGTAAAAATACTGGACCGATTTTGATGAAACTTTTTGTGTTTAAAAGCTATGATCGTACAGAGAATCTAATGAATTAGGAATTCGAAGAATAAGAATCTTATCTTATGAAGAAGCTTATGAACATAATTATCGTAACCAGATAAATGTATGCATTTAAAAACTGGTATAATAATTTATCTCGTTACGATGACTGGAACCGATGCGGACAGAGGGCAAAATATAGTGATAAATAAACACTGACAAAAATGCGAGGTAATTTGTCCTTTAACAGATACGAATTTTGAATATGAGGAATTAGCAATTTATTATATACTCACGAAAACATTAATTAATGTCGTAACCATCGGTTAATTCAAAGCTCAAAAATTTAGGTATCGGCTTTATGCAAGCCATAGCGCCATCTAATGCACTACTACTCCGTGAATTATTTTTACATAAAATTATAGGATAAACTTTGTTACTTTATGTAAAAATAAAGTAAAAACTAAATAAATGAGAAATATTGTCGATTCAAAAATATTATAATACCTAAGTAGCTGGAATTCCCATTTTTTGTTTCGAAATTATCATACAAATTTTAACCCACGTTTTGACTCCTTTGGGAGTTGAATTGTGAAAAATCTTTGAAAGATGGCAATAAAAACATATGTCAACTGTCTGCCAAAGTTTAAGTTAGTAGTCTTTGCAGTTTTGGATATTTGAGTGTTGAGTCAATGTGCAGATTTGCATAGATTCAAGCATAATAGTTTTGCCCACAATAGTTCAAATTTTTGTCACAGCGTACGCTGCGATCGACTTGACAGTTCCCAACACCCACTTCGCATAGCCAATAGCGTATCGTCATAATCATAATCAAAAGTATTGACGTTGATGTCATAAGTACTTTGACTAATTATTATAAGGACTAGCCTTGCGGTAGCATTTCCCCTCTGCCACGGGATAAGCACAATTGATCTTGTGCATTTACATTCAATTTTACACCTTATCACTAAACGAGACAGCCTATAATTGCGAGTCCACATATAAATAGTCAAAGCATAAGTATAATCGAATGAAAGAGCACTCTGTTCTTACGAATTAGATTATGATAGTTATTAGTTCATGAGCTACATGTCTTTTACACTTCATAATTTATTCAAAGTACTCCCGAAACATAATATCAAAACCTCTAGACGCCGGATAATGATCCTTTAGACTTGAAACATAAAGCTCTCCCACAGAAACAGTAATTATTCCTACGTCTGGACGTTAGAAACATCCTCATTTGGGTTCGGAATAATTAGAAACGTGTTCCCAACTTTGACTGAACTAACTAGTTATAGAAATCCAAACTAGATCCGGACACGGAAATGTTTGGTTTCAAGATTTGAACAGGTATCTGTTACTAGTACCATCTGAATACACCCTAAAGTTGCATTGAAACTTGCCACTACCGGCCAAAGAAACTTTGCCGTATCTTGGCCTACATTTCGTCTCTTACTAAAGAGTGTGGTAAGGAAACAAGCGATTAGCTATGGTATCGAATGCCTAAAATAATATTGTCAGCGTCTTAGTAGGTATATAGGGTGTTAGGGTAAACAGTTGCATTACTTTAAGGTGTGATTGTACCCATAATACTGAACAACCTAAGAAACCAATAGGAAATTCTAAGTTTTCTATAGGTATCTTGGGGAAAATTGTTCAGTATAATGGGTACAATCACCCCTGAAAGTAATGCAACTGTTTACCCTATCACCCTATATTTACAAATTATGAACAAACATGGTGCAGTCCTTTTCATATTGTCTCGGATTTGGGAGCGATCGATGTTGGTACGCAAGTAAACTCGAGCCTAATCTAATATGTCTGAGTAGAATGTTCTTTTCGGTAAGCAGAGAATATAGAAGATGGAAATACGAGCTGCCGCATTTCGTTTCAAATTTATCAGTCACGATCTTAGAAGTATGGTAAAGTATGGATGTATGGAGATAAATTAATAAAATAAAGTTCAAAGTTGTGGATTTCATGCTAAAAGTGGCAGAAAGGTTTGTTAGTAGAATTACACAGATAATATATCCATTTAAAAAAAAAAGATATATATTCGGAATTAAGTAGAGCCTTTACTCAGTCGGCTAGATGGGCCTTTTTTAAACAACACCATCACTTATTTTTATTTATTTTATTTCAAATTACCTATTATACTTTATGCGTCATTCTTCTTACAACTGATATAAAAATACAAATTCGCCAAACAGCAAAACAGTTTGTTGGTAATTTACAATAGGTACCTTACCTATTATAAAATTTTCTAGAAAAATCTCAATTTTAGGGGCTACACTTTACAAAATATGAGTGTGGAAAATTCGTTTATTTGAAAAACTTCTCTTATGTGTTACAACACTGAGTAAAAGTATTGTAGTAGGTCTAGGTACCTACATTTCAAAACTATGTCAGATTCGTAACTACACATCATTCCAAATAAGGACGACAAGACTTTCAGATTCCTATTTAGCTTACTGTGGCCAATTCTGATTACCAAATGTAATTAATTTATTGGATACATATACTATCTCCGACATATCTTGGACGGTAAAAAAGCTGTGGTAAGAATAAGTGAGAGTCAGTGTTTCAAATCTCTGTTTCTGTAATGCAAAATATCCTAAAAATGTTGTTGCTATTTTGAAGTATAGAAATGTTAATATTTGAAAACAATTCTTAGGTTTACATCGGCCTTGATGGCAGATTTACCATAAAATTTATTTCGTGATTCCAGGAAACAATCTAAAGCTGTCGTTTCACTGTTTTGGACTGCGAATCGGGAGTGTGAACAAGGAGTTAACTGTCGCATATATTAAGAAGGACCCTATACAGGGTGTAAGGAAAAGTATCATTAACCTTTAAACCACATACGTTACCCATCAAATTGCACAACTTTTACTATGGGAGCAAACCTATCCGAACAAAAAAAATGCAGCTGTCCCATACTAAACTGCAATACCTACTCGATTCAATGGGACAGCTGATATTTTTTTTTGTTCTGACTGGTTTGCTCCCATAGTAAAAGTTGTTCAGTTTGATGGGTAAATTATGTGATTTAAAGGGTAATAATATTTTTCCTTACACCCTGTATACAACTCGGCCCCGCCAAAAAAAAGCATACTGCAGCACTGATCACTGCCGGCTTGATAAGCACGGCGCAGTGTGCTTGTGGATATAATTGAAGTATAACGTACAGTAAATAAGATTATACCATTTATTCTTATGTTTTGCATTAAAGCTAAAGCATTATTCTATCCCTCTTTGGCCGATTAGTACAAAGGATAAATATTAATAGAACTTGCTTCTACTACAAGAAATGCGTTATAGGAGAATCCATTATGTTTTAAATGAAGTTAATACCGCTACAAAAGGTTGCAGGCATCCCATCCGTGCATGCTTGCAGATTTAATACGGTGTGCCTTGTGCCATAAGAAAACATTAATTATTCTTATGAGTGTACCTTTAGTAGCTAAGTTAAGAGGATTATGAAGCTAGCAGTCTCCATACAAAAAGCGAAACATTATTACACCACGGAATCCTTACAGAAATCTAAGGTTTTGGCCTCATTTAATTCTTGCCTTGGATTTATTTAAATAAAATATAATTTGACAGTTTTCTCGCAATAGGGTATTTGACATGTTTTAAAAACTATTCTACGTTAATTACGGATGTCTAAGGACTTTATAGAAAATGTGTGTTTTACATTCAATTATATAGTACAAGAAAAACGAAAACAAAAAATGTTATTTAAATATCCTGCTATAAAATATACAGAAGGCAGGAAAAACTTGGGGGAGACCTTTGCCCAAAAATGGGACGAAAGAGGTTAAAAAAAATATCCCGCGAAAACGCGTTTCCTGACAATATACGTGGCCACAAGCAGCTATGTCACAATGATGTAAACTTTGTACGACACTCACACTCTACACGCAACTGTTTACAAGCAGTTGACGTCATCAGCCATTCGGCCAATCACATTCGTTTATGATCACGTGACTATGGAAGACAAACAATTTTTTTTTAGTTTTTTCTTAAAATATCCAGTAATCTTCTTAACTGACTAAATAGTTGGTTTCCAAAGTTCATATTTAATACGGATACCATCAAAAGATCCTATATTTTACATACTGTCAAATAAAATATTACACCCAGTTTCTTGCGGGGGAAAAAATTACATGATATTCGCCGAGACCCCTCTCCTCCATCTGAGATTGGTTGAGATTCGGATCGACCCCCTTCCCCCTAAACGCCTCACGTAATTAATGGTCTCCGCCTTCCCTCTGCACCCATCTAAAGAGATCAGAAGCAGGTGAGCAGCAGGCAGACGTGGTTAACTGACCTAACACCCAGTAAACACCTTGTAATGGTTGCTATATGAAGAGGTTAAAGTTACATCGGAGTCAAGTTAGCTCAGATTTACAAGCTTCCGTATTTAGTTTGAGAATTACTATGAAACGTCTCGTCTATTGACTTAATGTTCCTACGTGCATAGTGCATAGCGCAGAATTCCAGGCACGTAATAGTTTTCTAGATTTATTGTATGAAAAGCGCGTATTGCGGTCGCATTTAGTGTTGAGAACGTTTCGTGGTTCCCAAATATCGCATCTTGCTCTGACAGTCGTAAATTAGTTCCTATCTCGGGATAACGCAGTGAACACTTCAGTTTACCATTTTTAGTACCAATTAATTAAAATAATAATGTCACCTTTATAAAGAAAATTTTAAAACAATGGAAAGATGGCGTTACAATCGTGCAAAAGCTGTCGGATCAAAAGAGTTCATTGTTTTTGCTCGATTCCCGAATTTTAGGAAGCATACCATACATTAGGGTCAAGCGGACTAACTTTCCTTTTTTGAAGCCTTTAACTCCGAAGACACACATACTTATTATATGTAAGTTTAAACCAGAAAAGCTACAACAGTACAAAAGTTATATTTTGTACCAATTTAGCTATCAAAATCATTTTTCGAATTCTTTGAATTTTGTTCCAATAAAATAAAATCTATAACTTAGGAAAAAGCTCGCCTGTAGTACATGTAGGTAAACTTTCCTATATTTATCAATCTTTTACTGTCATCATCATCACTATCAGCCTATCATCGTACACTGCTGAATACGCCTCTCCCAAGGCGCTTCAAAACTCTATCCTCTGCCTATAGCTACAATGATGTGTTATTTCATTTTTTCAGCTAATTACTATTTAATTATACCCTTGCCTTGCCGTGCAGGAGGCAATGGTTCGATCCCCGCCCAGGCTGACTTGTACCAATGCGTTTTTCGAAATTTACGTACGATTTGTAACACCACTGGCTTTTCGGTGAAAGAAAACATCGTGAGGAAACCTGCATGCTTTAATTTCGAGGCATGTATTGTACTCACTGTCCATTATAAGTGGCGACGGGCTCACCCCCTTCTCACACAGGACAGAGTTTCGGTACTACTGGTGAAACGTGGATGTTCTGAGGTTTCAGAATATCTCTGACTACCCCCTCTGGAAATATAGTCGTCAGCATAAGCTAATGCTTATGCTATTATTTATTATCTACATTACCTAGATCGCTTTCTTAGCAACACGCAGGTTTTACTTACCTTTGTGAAATTTACCCTGGCTTTCAAGAGTAGCGTTTTCCTCTAAAATTTCCAAAAGCCCAAAATTTTGTGAACCCAAGTTTCCTCGACGCATATTTAAAATCAACTCAAAATTTGGAATGCTCCAAACAGCGTATAATGGAAAATGTTTTTACAAAGGATTAATCTACCGCTGTAATTCCAACAACAGGAATAATAAATAAGTTTACCTTTGAACACAATGTTGTATGAAATTTACAATTAGAACTACTTTTGGCGTAGGTATATGATAAACCACTACTACTTTGCTCATAAATAATTGTGATTTTTCATTGAATGAAAATACTTGTAGTTTCTATCTACACCCGTTGGAGGGATAAGGACTTGAGCATGTGCATGTATTGAAAATTTCAAGTAGCAGATTATTTTATTAATCAAGCTCTCTGACCACTCGCTTTTTGACTACCATGTAATAAGAGGTAAGTAATATACATACTTATAATAAAACCGGCAAGTGCGTGTCGGGCCACGCGTAGAGTAGGAGTTCCGAAGTTGCTCGTAGCAATATACGGACTTAGAAGGGGGCTTTCTGTTTTAACAAAAGTACGGTTAAATAGCTAATAAAGTCTAAAAAGTACATTTAAACTTCGTTGTATACACTAGTACCATGAATTATTTCACGTATCCAGAAGCAACCGTTTAGCTGGCAGGGGGAGGGGGACACTTGACTCTTAACAAAAATTTTCTCTGCTGACGGTTTTTAAAGGCGATGATAAACTAAGCAACTTTCTCTATGGGACCAACATAGAAATCGGAACCCATACATAAATTTGATCAATTTGATGGTCTGATAATATCCTATTAAAAAACCTGTCAGCATAATATTAAGAAGAGCCATATTATACAAGAATTGCTTATAGATTAGATAAAGATCATAATTAAAGAATTCTCAAGAGAACATGCCTCAAAATTCACTCCAAATAATATCTGTAGAGTCATTAGCAAACAGAAAATTAGACAGACAGGTTTAATTTTATAATTGTTACAGATATATAATTTATTACTATGAGTACGAGTACATTCAGGCGTACTAAGCTGTTTCAAGCAGAATTTGCAAATCATAGCAGCGAAATACTAAATACCTACCAGATTAGGGTTACCATATCTCATGATTTGCCCTGAAATTTCAGGATTTTTAGGCCCCGGACAGGATTGCGGCCAGATTTAGGTAATTTCAGGATTGTTGTAGTAAATATAGTAGATTTTTTTCAGTTTTTTTTAGAAAGTAATCTTCTTTGGATAGTATTACAAATCAACGTTAATTAACATCAACATATTTAAAAATATAATCGAACTTACCCTGTGTAGTTTTTAGAATCAACTTTTATTAAGTGAAAAGCACAAATATTATGGGAACTCCAAAATACAACAAAAAAGCGATGAGGACCCGTTAAAATGATTAACTTTTGATTAATTAGTAACCACGTAACTCTCAAAAATAGATTTTCTAATTATATTTGCGACGAAATCTCAGGACTTTTCTATACATATAACAACCACCCTAGTAATACTTAAGGGGGTGATTCAGACCATCAAACTGAAAAAAATTCACTATGGAGCCAACATCGAAATCGTGAAAAAAATCCGCTCTGATACAAAACTACGGTACCGTCTACGTCTCGACTCAAATGTATGGAACAGCAGTTTTTTATTCTCAATGTTGGCTCCATTGTGAAAGATGTTCAGTTTGATGGTCTGAAGCATCCCCTTATGTATTACTAGGGTGTATTGTTATATGTATAGAAAAGTCCTGAGATTTAATTAGGTTTGCGCCTTGATGTATTGGCTAAATGTGTATAAAAATTTTTGCCATCTATTTCTATTTTTGGCTGTCTGTTAATATCATACTCATATAAGTGTAATCCTTTTTTAAACTGTGTATGTATAAATGAAGTATTAAGTAAGCTGTGTACAGTTTTAATTGGGCTTCAGATTAAGTACTGTCTGTTCACGCATACTGTAAATTTTTATTTTTGTAATCTGTTGCCTGTTACTGCACCTAATAAATAAATAAAATAAAATAATCTATTTTTGAGAGTTACGCGGTTATTAATTAAGCTAAAGTTAATCATTTATTGTTACATCCTGTAGAAATCAGACTTATTTTCAGGACTTTTCAATTTTCCATCTGGTAACCCTATACCAGATAGACTAGATAACAGGCACTACAGAGACAGGCTGTCGTCATGCGGAGGGATGATAAATTTCGTGCCAGCATTATGTATATACAACTTAGTAGATAGAATTATACATTATTACTTGATGGTATTTTGTGACTTTAACACATTTCCAAGCAGATTATGATGATGCAAAGATTAAGTTTGAACTATTGCTAGCCTAAATCACAAATTGATTGAAAGAAATTAGCTCGCAAGAGTCGGCGAGACCTAATCATTTTTAGGGTACCGTTCTCAAACAAGGAACCCTTATGCTTAGGCCCCTTATATGTCTGTCTATATGCATGCCCAGCCTGAAATTACTCCCTCATTTTTGTACCTATTGAATCGAAATTTGGCGTTAAGGGTATATTACTGTTGGCGCGCTCCATACAAACGAAGTCTGGTGATATTTTCAATACTAACCGATTAAACTCAATGAAATTTTGCAGAAACAATCTAGAAACAAATCTCTAAGCTTGTATCGTGTCCGATTTTCCTTAAGATGTACAGTTTTAAAGTTAAAGTGCTTCAAAGTTTTCCATACAAATCTTAAATTAATCGTAGCATTGAAACTGTATATTTTATCGAAAATCGGACACGATACAACATAAAACATACACGTTAAAAAATACAGTTTGAATGCTAGGATTAATTTAAGATTTGTATGGAAATGTTTTAGGCACTGTAATTTTAAAACTGGCACGATACAAGCATAGAAATTTGTTCATAGATTGTTTCTGCAAAATTTCATTAAGTTTAATTGGTTAGTATTGAAAATATCACCAGACATCGTTTGTATGCAGCGCGCATTTACGCATTCGGAATAAACTTCTCTTAAGATAGAATAGATAACAGTAATCCAAAAACAGAATTATGCTTCTGTTTCGAGATATTCGAGCTCAAAGTAAAAACATAGCGTTAAGAGATGAAAGATTAATTTCAATAAGTAATTTAAGCTGTAACAGGATAAACTATCTATTCCTGTCATGGATAGGACGGGGACGGAGGATCAACTGGAAAACAGGATCCACAGGACAGAGGATCTGCAGAGAGTGACTGAGGAATTCCAGTGACCAATTTCCATCTCCAAAAATAATGTTGTAAAGTAATATATGAATATGTCGACAAAATATCAAAAATCAAAACTTTTTATTATTTTTTCAAATGGTTCGTTGGACAGCTACGAAATAATTAATGTCGTACTACTTTTACATTTACAGTGCTAAAAATTCGTTGCTAATATTTATATGGATTACAGTAGGGCTGCTAAAACCATAAACTTTGTATCTAATCTAATCTAAACTATTATAGAACTGTAACAGAAGTGTGTCTGTACATTGAAGATATTTACAAGAAAAATATTACAATTTGGTTTTTAGGTATCCCTGACTCCAAATCAACCTTTTTTAGAATTGTTGTCCATCTATTTGTTTGTTTGTATGTTTGTAACAGCATCACGCCAAAACTACTGAACCGATTTTGATAAAACTTTTTTTGTATGATAGCTTATGATCTGACTTAAAATTTGGTATATAATTTGTGCGGACGAAGTCGCGGGTTAACTCTAGTTATCTTTTTTTTAAATGTCTGTATTGGAGTCTGCATCTAGGTAAGTAATTTTATATCAACTTACTACATTTCTGACTATTATTAACGGATAAACTTCTTGTTCTGGACCTAGGCATAAATATTTAGCAATTGAATGAAGCATTCGGTGTCATTGATTTACAAAGTCAGGACACAACAGGCAGAGAAGAGAAAGAAGTGGAAGTGGCCCCGACAAGCTACCAGTAGTAATATTACCAGTTTGTCGGTCGAACTTTTCAGTCAAAGAAAGACAACTTGTTATAGTGACGAACGCTCGTAGGTAATAAAATGCTAAAACTGCCCGATCAAGTAAGTATATAAGAACACAGGTATGTAAAGGTATATTTTTTCTCTCAAAAATAACTTCAAAGCAACAAAAGTTAAATCCATTTTAGCCCCAGGAAAAGGCTTTTCAGAAAAATAAAGTCAGCAACAAACCCTAGATCAGAAAACCCCAGCATTAATCGGTTCTTGAACTCATGAAACCGACTCTTAAGCACGTTTGACCTCAAAGCGGTTGTTCTCGGAACAGCGGATTGGCTACATATGTATTCTGTTCCATTTACTTACATAAAGTTCGATCGAGAAGAAGCTACAAGATTGATACCCAGAGTGCTCGTAATATATTAGTATAGTTCGCGGACTGTCAAATCTATGATGTTGGTATTTGCTGGAAGTGCTCTTTGGGGTTCATGATTGTTATAAATATTAACGTCTTTTTAGTAAACACTAGAGTTTACCCGCGACTTCGTCCGCATTCATTTTATACCAGATTTTATAGAAGTTTCATCAAAATAGGTTCAGTAGTTTTTGCGTGATGCTGTTACAAACGAACGTGGATGTTCTGAGTTTTCAGAATATCTCTGACTACCCCCTCGGGGAATATAGTCGTGAGCATATGCTGCTATGCTTATGCTGATGCTGTTACAAACATACAATCTGTTACGAACTGGCCATCAGGCCGGATGTTAATACTTTTTTATGCTCTATGGTTTTGACGTGCGCGCTCGGATCGAGTGGCTTTTGTCGGTGCTTTTCTGTTCGTTTTGCTTTTTTATTTATTTCTGTTGATTCCTGTTTTCTCTTACATGATTAAAAGCTTTATACTAAAGCCGACCCTGCCTTTATACAGTCCACCCTTTCCCCTCTGTAACACAATCAAACAAACAGACAGACAAACATTCTAACAAAGGTTTGGAGTCCGGGATTCCTAAAAACCATATCGTAATCTTTTTCATGTAAATATCTTCAATGTACAGACACACTTCTGTTACAGTTTTATAATCGTTTAGACTAGAGTCTCTCTAGAGATGGTTTTTAGGTGTTCCTGACTCCAAATCATTTTTTTTTTAGAATTTTTGTTATTCTGTTTGTTTGTAACAGCATCACGCAAAAACCGCTAAACCGATTTTGATGAAACTTTTTTTGTTTGATAACTTATGATCTGACTTAAAATCTGGTATATAATTTGTGCGGACGAAGTCGCGGGTAACCGCTCGTAATAACATATATGTATGGGAACATATCACTTCTCGTGGTCTACCTGGCTGGTCCACCCGGGCGGGCAATAGGAACCACGCTCACAACCATTTTCTACGACCATACCACATCCAGTGTCTTCTTTATCTTATTAAAATCGTTCGACATCTGTATGCATTGGCTAGCCGACCCTATTTATACGGGACCCTGTAGATCGACCCATAACTTATGTTGACACTCGATACATCAAATATTCCTTGTTGTGATATTTATGGCGCTTGACCGTTAACTTTGAAATAATATATGGGCTATCTCTCAGTTCTGAGCTATGTCCTAAATGTTATGATTTGTTTACCAACATTGTGGCAAGCAAATTCACGAGGGTGGTAACCCTATTTTGATACCACAAGACCGTGAAGGTGGGAAAGTCCCATTAAAACATAATAAGAGTAATAATTAGACAGTCTGTTTTTATATCCTGACTGTTTTTTCAGGGGATGACCAGACCATCAAACTGAACAACTTTATATATGGGACCAACAACGTTATCGAAAAAAAAAACTGCTGTTCTGACAGCTATTTACCATCGCGATTTCGACGCAGAGTATAGTAGTAGATACAGAAAGTTGTTCAGTTTGATGGTAAGAACATCCTCTGAAAGTATATTCAATTCAATTCATTTATTTTGTGTCAGATCATAGATCCAAAGTAAGTGTTAGAAACAATGACTTAAAATTTATGTTACTGATAAACATTTTACATTTACATTTATCATTTGTTTATATATATTATTTTTATATACTAGACTTAACCCACGACTTCGTCCGCACAAATTATATACCAGATAGATCATAGGTTCAGTAGTTTTTGCGTGATGATGTTACAAACAAACAAACAGACAGACAAAAATTCTAAAAAAAATTGATTTGGAGACCGGGAAACCTAAAAATCATATCGTAATCTTTTTCATGTAAATATCTTCAATGTACAGATACACTTTTGTTACAGTTTTATAATAGTTAAGAAGATATATAATGAATTGATTAGTTTTTTGATGGGATACGAGTTATTTTTTTATTTTAATAACAATAGGTTTTTTAAACGTTATGCAACAGTTTCTGTTTTAAAATAATACTATGTAATACCAGTTACGAAATAAAAATGTGTCGTTGCAGTGTGAAAAATAATCCTATGAAAGGTTGGCTCTTATGTTATGGATTATGTCACACGTGACTCTGCAAAAAATAATAAATATAATAATAAATATTGAAATTGCTAGATCCTTTATACAAATGAACCATGAATAATCTTTCTTCTGCGATCTACGATTGATTCCACGTACATTTTTCCAACTTACATTTCTATTTAGAATCGTTTTATGGAACACATAGCGGCGACCACAACTTCGTACGCACAGACTTTAACTGCTCATAATTTTTTATAGAATGAACCGATTGCGATGACATAAAATTAATCCCAACTGAGCCCTATGGTTTTGAGAAAAGCCCATCCAAATCGGTTCAGTAGTTTTTAAGAGATGCGTGCACAAAACAAAGAGATTAAATTTAAAAAATAGTTTCAATGTATTCCATTACGTATCCTTAACAATATCTTCAATGTACATCCACGCCAAGTTTACAATTTTATTATTTGTATAGTATAGAATAGAAGATTATAGACCAGCGGCGCCCGTCACTTCGTACGCGCAGACCACTGACTTTAATTATTTATAAATATTGATTGTATGAATCGATTGCGATGAAACAAAGCCTAAATGAGAATAATAACTAATCCCAATGCTTTTGTGAAAACCTTATCTAAATCGGTTTAGTAGTTTTTAAGTGACGCACAAACAAATTGAGAAAAAACCTAAAAGTTGTGTCGAAGAATTCCAATACGCCCCCAATACATTTTTTGTATAACTTCAATGTACATCCACGCCAAGTTTACGATTTACATGTACTTATAGATTATTATACGTAAAGACAGATTTTTACAACAAAAATTTCTATTTAGATACGTTTTATATGATATAGAAATTCAATTACATTTTCCAACACTCCAGTTACGAATCCATATCGAGATTGCTGACTCGATATATTCGATTCGATTGCCAACTCGTATATCAGAATCGAGAAGTTGTCGCATATCGCTCGCTTGCGGTCCGGTTACAAATGCGCAAAGACGCAGGCAATGCATATAGATGCACATACGAAACCAAACGTAAACAGTATTGAAAAATTACTGAATTGCTTATCTTATCTTATTTATACGTTGTAGCTGAAGTAGACAAAACCACTGGCCTGTAAAATATACATGTGTGTTGTAAAACTCTGTTCTATTCTATTTTCGATTTTGTTTCTATAGTTAAAGTTGTTCAGTTTGTTGGTCTGAAGCACCCCGTTTAATATGTAACGCCATTAATTTCACACCCTGTCCTGTATACACCTTGGAATCAGGGTCGTTTTGAAGCCCGAACAGGGCGTGCCACGTAAATTTAATATTTCAATAGTTTAAAATACTTAATCTTATCCTAATTTCAATGTAACTCTATGCTTTTTTGTTCGCATTAACTCGATCGTTGAAATCACTTAAAAACTTTTTAATTTATTCGCTACAAAACTAATTACTTAAAATAATAAAGTTGCTCAAAACTTTTCAATTCTCGCTTTAAACGACACAAAATTTAAGTCCACAAAGTTTATACAAAGTTTGAAACTTTTATGTTGACCGAAGGTGCAGCCAGTTAAGCAAATTTAACAATTTGTTCACTTTGGTTTGTTCAAATTCAAAACCAGTTTAATTTTAAAGTTGCTATTGAGTAAACTTTAAAATCCAATAATATGTTTTATTTTACTGATAAAGTTCAAATTTTCACCGTGAC
This sequence comes from Agonopterix alstromeriana, assembly GCA_963924505.1. Lineage (NCBI taxonomy): Eukaryota > Metazoa > Arthropoda > Insecta > Lepidoptera > Depressariidae > Agonopterix > Agonopterix alstromeriana. The sequence goes on from OZ004664.1 coordinate 12,428,757, forward strand.
TGTAACTTGTTTCTGGATATTTAATATTTTATTCATTTAAAAAAAAGAAGAATGTGATTTTTTTCATAATAAATTCCGATGCGTATATGAAGACTACTAATCTGCATTGTGCACGCGTGGTGGACCAACGCCCAAACCACCCACTCTCCTTGAGGGTATGCTTGTGCCCTGCAGGCAGACGTATTCATGGGGTTAAAAAAGTAAAAATAAACATTTAAAACTTTTAAGGGGGTTGTTTAGACCATCAAAATGAACAACTTTCTCTATGGGACCAACATCAAAATCGTGAAAAAAAACATTTGGCTCGAGTAGGTTTGCAGTTTTGTGAAGAACAACTGATATTTTTTTCGCGATTTAGACGTTGGTCCCATAGATAAAGTTGTTCAGTTTGATGGTCTGATCATCCCCTTAAAAAAGTGTCAGCATATTAAGAAGGACCCTATATGTTCTTAAGTGTATGCAGATTTCCTTACGATGTTTTCCTTCACCGTTTGCAAGTAGTTGGTATTCCGTCCATAAGTTAGAAAATGACGTACCTAAATGAAGTTTATTATGGAAATATCTCTGAAAATGAAGAAAACAGAATACGGATAATAACATTGACCGGGAAACCTGAAAATGATTAATTGACTATGTTTGATGTTTCCTTTTTTGGTAATCGATATACCTACTTTGTTTCGCTTGTTTTTGGGAACTTGTTTTCGTAATGAATAATGATTGATACTAGATACTAGCATGATGAATGTGAACATAAATAGCGACTACTGTTATATGTACATATAGATTGTAGTATTAGCCCAACAAGTATGTCGACTAAACTAGAAACGATGATTATACAGGGTGTAAAATTAAATACTTTACATACAGATTGTAACAAAACACCCTAGTAATATACAGGGTGTAAAAAAATTATCATTAACCTTTAAACCACATACTCTACCCATCAAACTGAACAACTTTTACCATGGGAACAAACCTGTCAGAACAAAAAAGATCGGCTGTCCCATACGTTTGAATCGAGTAGGTATTGCAGTTTAGTATGGTACAGCTGATTTTTTTTTCTGATCGGTTTGCTCCCATACTAAAAGTTGTTCAGTTTGATGAATAGAGTATGTCGTTTAAAGGTTAATGATACTTTTCCTTACACCCTGTATAAAGGGGTGGTGTAGATCAGCAAACTGAACAACTTTAATTATATAACCAACATCGAGAAAGAATATAAAAACACCTGTTTCATACAAAACTCGTCCTTATTTGTGTATAATACATAAACAAACAAGCCCGGGATTAGTTACCTTTAGACAACCGTCTAGATTGTACAAAACTACGTTTTATAAGACAATTACTCTTTAAAGGATCATACTCCATAGCAAAGGCATAGCATATGCTCACGACTATATTCCCCGAGGAGGTAGTCAGAGATATTCTGAAACCTCAGAACATCCACGTTTCACCAGTAGTACCGAAACTCTGTCTAGTGTGACGGCAAAGGCCTTTCTCTATTATCATTTAAGGTATTTCCTCAAGAGACACGGTTTGGTAGAGGCCACTAATAGATTTATTAAAATATCTATTTACCAACTCCATAATAACTATCGGTGAAGGCGCAATAAATTGGCTGCCCAGTGCAGCAGCAAGCGCAGTTCATTTATTAGTGCATTTCGCTATAAGAGCTCTTGTACAATAACCAATGATAGGTAGTTTTGTGGTCTGGCTGATAAATATTCTTGTATTTCTGCAATTAAACTCAAATAATTAATTGCAGTGAGTGTTCTTTGTTCAAGTTTGTTGTATTTTTTTACATCTAAAGCCTATCATCGTCCACTGCTGCCTTATTTGTACCTTTACCGTTTCTTTTATGCTCCTGTGTTTTTGGTGAAAATAAAAGTGTATTTCATTCATTCATCGTCCATTGCTGAACATAGGCGTCTTCCAACGTGACACAAAACTCTGTCCTCGGCCTTCATCATCCAGTCGCTCCACGCCCGCTACTAATAACTCCACCATCTTAATTGGGAGACGTACGCATGCATACTGTATTATCCAAATTGGATGTGCACTTAAGGCGTATCCGCCCGGGAACACGACTCTCCATACTGATCGATGTGAACGAGCGCGTGGCTCCGGTCAGAAATTTGCTGTTTTCTTTGAAAAATTAGAATAATTTTCATGAATTTTCAAAAAATAAGAAAACCAAATCATGCTAAGTTGTATTGTGGGGTGTAGTGTAAATTTTTATTTTCTTCTGATTAATAATGTAAGACTAAAATGGTTACAACTGGAACAAAAAAGGGGTGATTTCAGATTCCTTTTTCTTCAGATTTATTGACTTAAATAGATATCGAGAAAAACCAAATCACTTCTGTGTTGTGTCCTACAGATTGTTCAGTCACGTTTTCTGCTTATAAAGTGTCATAGTTAATGTATAAAATGGTTACAAAGTTACCAAATTTAAGGGTAAAATCGGGCGGAAGAGCCTTAAAAAGATACCTGCAACTAAAATGTAACCGAAAGCAATGAGTGCGACAAGGCAAGAAAGGTATGATATAAATTGTTATCAGATATCTCTGTTTATCTCAATGGGACATAGGCGTGAAGGCATCTATGTATTTATTAAGTAAACACACTTTGGTTCGTGGCCCGCCTGGTTAAGAGAAGTTTATTCCGAATGCGTAAATGCGCGCTGCATACAAACGAAGTCTGGTGATATTTTCAATACTAACAAATTAAACTCAATGAAATTTTGCAGAAACAATCTAGGAATAAATCTCTATGCTTGCTTCGTGTCCAATTTTCGTTAAAATATACAGTTTCAATGCTAAGATTAATTTAATATTTGTATGGAAATCTTTGAGGCACTGTAACTTTAAAACCGTTCATTTTAAGAAAAATCTGACAAGATACAAGCATAGAGATTTTTTTTTGGATTTTTTTGCAAAATTTCATTGTGTTTAATCGGATAGTATTAAAAATATCACCAGACTTCGTTTGTATGGAGCACTTCGTTTGTATGGTTCTTTTGTAGGGTACCCTTAAGGGTATATTACCGTTGGCGCGCTCCGTACAAAAGAAGTCTGTTTATATTTTCAATACTAACCAATTAAATTTTGCAGAAACAATCTGGAAACACTATGATTGTATGTTGTCCGATTTTCGTTAAAATATACAGTTTCAATGCTAGGATTACGAGTAATTTAAGATTTGTATGGAAATCTTTGAGGCACTGTAACTTTAAAACTAAACATTTTAGCGAAAAGCAGAGCAGATACAAGCATAGACATTAGTTTTTAGATTGTTTTTGAAAAAGTTCATTGACTTTAATTGGTTAGTATTGAAAATATAACCAGACTTCTTTTGTACGGAGCGCGCCAACGGTAATATACCCTTAAGGCGGCGAGAATACGTTGGATGAGGGCAGCGTAGGACCAGTCGTTGTAGCGATCCTTGAAGGAGGCCTATGTACAGCAGTTGTCGTCTATTGGCTGAGATGATGATGATGATGATGACTTTTGTTGGTGGAGCATTCACCGACTCTTATTTCACTGCAAGAGTCAAGAGCTCTTCTTAACTTTACGCATAATAAAACTTTGTATGTTTAACAACTTCAAGAATAGATTTTGAAATTTGTATTCAAAAAAATTCCTTTTATCATAAAAATATATAATATTAATAGCCTGTTAGACTCTCTACAGTACAATACGTCTACACTCACAAAAGGGGTTGAGAGGGTAAGTTATTAGTCAACCTGCTGCCAAATTATATTCAAGCTGCCTCAACAGCCCTCTGACTTGGCTTAACAAAGACGTACCGTCATTTCAAGGAACTATACGGGACATGTGATCGTGATGAAGTACCACTAAAGCGGCAACCCATCAAAAGCCGACACGGAAAAAAATTCTGTGACTACCCTTTTATCTGAGGGCACGGTAGTGCCCCCGCCAAGATGAGCCAAAAAAGAAGCGGCACACTACCGTACCTTTTCTCGAAGAGATTCGGCGTATTTTCGAGCGGTCATAACTTAAGGATTTGCTGAAATTTTGCTTATTTTTAGTATTGTGGATAGCAAGCAAAGACTTGTAAGTGAACTCCGGGTTCTAACTCTTTAGTCCTGGTGTTGCAGGGGTACATAATCCGCAAGATTTGGGGATCTGCTTATTGTAAATAATTAAAAAGTAAGAGCAATCGACAAAAAGAAATGAGATCCCATCAAAAAAAATTCATGTAAAAATTAGCCAAGACTCACAACCCTTTTACTCTTAAAAAGTTATGAGATTTCAATTTAAGCCAAGTTTTGAGTAAGTGTTCAGCTCGGTCTAATAAAGCTTGGCCGATATCGTCATCAGGTTGACAAAATAAGGACCAATATGAGCATTGGCTCTACATGGGATGAGGATGTCGGCCAAGCCCTGTCATTATTAGACCGAGCTGAGCCGTACGTGAGAGTCTTGGCTACTTTTTAGATGAAATGCTTTTGATGGGATTTTGTTGACACTAGACATTTTGTAGTTACAACAAAATCCCACTAATTCTAGTCGATTTAACTAAAATCTACTTACAACCTTAGATCAAAGTAAAATTATACTTTGATCTAAGCTTACAACAAGTTTTCTAGTAAATTCTACTATTCGAGATACTATTCTATTCTTTAATTGAGGCAATCATTTATATGATAGTTTCAAACACCAATGCTGCTATGCTATATAAAGCACAAATCGAAACACGAAAGTCAGATGTCAAATTTGCCTCGCTAGTTTGAGATTTAACCTCAAAATTCCAAGGTGCAAATTTACCTGACAAATTTTACATCTCACTTTCTTGTTCACGTTCCTGTTTCCAGTTAGTGCTTTACAGAATACAGTGCTGCACTAGACCACAAGCGCCTCTAGTATGTAAATACCTCTTAACGCAATGGCTGTTAACTATTTGAAACGTTTGTCCATTTTGTTGCTATAAAGTTCAGTGAATCGGATTTTGTCGGTACATTGGTTGAGGAAGTTGGATTTTATAGGTTTACAGTAAAGTTACAGGAAACTTGTCGCTAAATTTATAATACCTCATCACTTTCTTGCACCCTAAATCCCTGATGAACATATATGAACATATATACAAATAAAAATACAATTTAAAATTTTATCGGTACTTATTGAATTATTCGATTACATTAGGTAACAACTTACATAGGTATTCGTAAAGAAATTTCTTTACGGGTAAATCGCGTATTTTATACAGGGTGTTAGGGTAAACAGTTGCAATACTTTACGGGGCGGTTGTACCCATGATACAGAACAACTTTCTCTAAGAAACCTTTAGGAAATTAACAAAAAAAATTTTGGACTTTCCATACTAAACGCAATCAACTGATCGAAGCTTTTAACCCATTAAAGTAATGCAACAGCCTACCCATTATCACTCTGTAGTCTGTATACTTATCGTTTGGTTTTTCTTCGTATACAGAGGGTAACAAAACACCGTAATAATACTTACCTGTTAGTGCTTCAGACCATGAAACTGAACAACTTTCACTATGGAGCCAGCGTCGAGAAAAAATATAAAAAAATTGTCCCATACATTTGAGTCGAGACGGTACTGCAGTTTTGTATGAAAGAGCGATTTATTTTTCGTGATTTCGATGTTTGCTTGGCATTTAAAGTTGTTCAGTTAATTGGTCTAAAGCATCCCCTAAAGTATTACTAGGGTGTTTTGTTACACCTGTATTTGTTTCAGTTTAGTACCATAAATACGCTCGGATCAAGTCCGAGATCTGAGAGTTAAAATATTATTCTAGGATACGTATACAACGTGTTAATGAATAAGCGCAAATCCTCATACACCCAAACTGATTTATAATAAAATAATTAGATTGAATTAATAATTTCATTATTCTGATGCTTAAAATTTAAAGTTATTCGCATTTTAAGTTTTGCGGCAAAAATTATTTGTTATCATTTCAGCAATGAATGAAAGCGCTAACGTGCTCATGGATACATTTTAAGAATCTTGTTTTGGTAGTAAGTAGGGTGAATGTGCCCGTGGGGTGGGTTGAGATCGAATTCAGAAAATTTGAAATTGTACAAACAAATTATTTAATATTTTGATAAAAATTACCTATGTTGAAACCATGATACTTCAATTCTGCTCTCGATTCTAAACAAACTACTTGTATAGTTCCTTATTTTGACTAGAACTTAAAGATAACAGAAGAAAATGCAGATACGATACTTAACTACTTTGATTTTCTTCAAAGAATTCTTATCTCGTCGGTTTGTCCCTAAATGTGCGGTCAGGTCCAACTTTACAAGACAAATGATTGTTATGTCAAGATTGTTCTATCAATATCAGGCACATTCTGCTCTCCCTTTCGGAGATGTTAGAAACAACTTAAATTATTATGGATAGGCTTTGTAAATTATCATTATTATAATATAATATCGTAAACACTCCATTGAATGCTAATAAAGCTCTAAAGAAATAATTTTATTACAAAATATCCAAAATTGTTTACAATATACAAATATTCCAATTTAAAACCCCTATTTACTTTATTTATATTCTTTTTTTATTCTGCATCCGATTATTTGAGGTGAGTTTTATATTATAACATGAAATGGAATGCATTTATTGGTTTCCACTAGAAATCAATATTATAATACAAAATGGTACCCAAACGACTCTGCAACGACCTGATTATTTCTATTTAAATTGAATGCCTCATCATCATCTCAGCCGATGGACGTCCACTGCTGGACTTATGCCTCCCCCAAGGATCGTCACAACGACCGGTTCTGCGCTGCTCTCATGCAACGGGTTCATGCCGCCTTCCCCAGGTCGTCGGTTCACCTTTGTTGTTGTTGGGCCTACCCACGCTGCGCTTTCCGGTACGCGGTCGCCACTCGAGAACTCTTCGGCCCCATCGGCCATCAGTTCTGCGAGCAATGTGCCCCGCCCACTGTCACTTTAGTTCAGCATTTCTTTGGGTTATGTTAATTACTCTGGTCCTTCTGCGAATTGCGAAATGCGAATTGAAGGCCTACTTACTGTGTTTTGAACACATAAACTTAACACCTTTGGACGGGGCCTTGCAAACTATGTCGCTGAATCTTGTCACAATCTATCTGGGCATTTCTTAAAACAGCACCATTAAATTTACGACGACGACATACATATCCATCTAAATGATTCCGGCTGTGAATGAGTACTTTAGATTCGCAGAAGAGGTGTATGGGCGTTTCCTTCATGATAGAATGGGCATGTTAATGTTCCTACAAGCCTCATTCTGTGTAGATGCTAGTTCAGTTTGCAATGCCCTTTTTAAAAATGGTCTATAACAGCTCAGTTGCGAAAACAACTGCATTTTACTGCGAGAGATTTGAGGGTCGACTGCGGGGTCGGCGAAGCGCCCATTCAGATTCAACATTAACCATTGAAAGCACTTAAGCAACCTCCCTAAGAGCACCCATGGGGTAAGATACGAACCTATTCTTGGGGCATCATTTCCCAAAGTATGGGTACTGACTGGTGCGAATCCCAAAGTATGGATCACGAGCGAATATTGGGTGGGCCCTGATAAATAGCGACAACGGAATTCTGGCTCTCGGTTGCTTTTAGCTATTGATGAAACTATGAAAGTCCTCCTTCCTTTCAGTACCTCATACTTAAGTGAGGCGGGTTTGTAAACTAAATACCGAAAAGAAGCGCGCGTACCCTAACAACGAATTCAGTTAGGGTACGCCCGTCCTCTGCTCGATCGCTCGCTCGATTGACCTGCCGCGGCCACCGAGCTGTTCCACTATATTGTTATTACGCTATGCTTTTAACTTCTTGCGACAATGTGTTGGATCGAGATAAGATCTATGAAAATTTATCATTTCAGAAACCTCCAATTTAGTTTCCAGTGAGACTACAAACAAGTAACAATGTGATGTGATAGCAATCTTTCAAACTACGCAAATACAGCCATCTACACTATTATAAACCAAAATTGGAATGTTTAGTGTCTGTAGATCGAAGATTTATAAAAAAAAACCGGCCAAGAGCATGTTGGACTCGCCCATGATAGGGTTCCGTAGCATTGCATAAGTAGAATAAGAAAAAAGTAGTAAAATCTATTATCTTACTTAAAGACAATTTATGCAATGCCATCTAGTTTGTAATTAGAAAATATATTTATGGTTACAGGTTTTTTCAGCAACTGGCTACGGAATCCGTTATAATTTTCACTGAACTTACCGAAAGATATATTCTTTAACATTTTTTACTTTTAACGTAGATATCACGAGACTATAGCATTATAATGATTTAGTTTCTATTTTTCAGCAGGGAGTTTTGTTCCATTGGGCAAGACCTAGACCAAGACACCTCACTCGATTTAAATAAACTATTTTTTTCAAAAAAAAATTTTTTCTTCATATCTACTACATTTTGATTTTGGATTACTGTTATTCATGCCAAATTTCGATTCAATAGGTGCAAAAATGAACGAGTTATTGAGGACACTGACAGACAAACAGAATGGACGAAAATATAAGGGTTGTTTGAATACGGAACCCAAATCACGGATTTTTGAATTTTTTTCAGTTTGTTTGTTCACGCATCACGCAAAAACTGACGGACCGATTTTAATGAAACTTTTTAATTTTTATAGCTTACGATTAGAGTTAAAAATATTTTATTACAATGACTTACATGCGAAATCGCGGGCAAAATCTAGTAGTTTATAAAACTATCAGCACGTGAAAGTTCCTTCAAAGGCAATCTACGAGTTAGAAACTATTGAATCTTATCTAATCAAACATTGTTACTCTATGTCGTGATTAGAGGATGTCAGACAGAAGCGTTTGATTGATGACAAGCGAATGTCGAGTGAACAAATGACGAGTCGAATCGAATGATCGATAATATCACATCTGCGTCTCTACTTTTGATTGCAATCTTTGATAGTTAGTAAGTTTACCCGTGACTTCGTCCGCACAAATTACGAGGCTGTAGGGAAAAGTATCATTAACCTTTAAACTGCAGCGACTCATTAATGTATGTGACGGCAGATTTTTTTTTTCTTCTGAACGGTTTGCTCCCATAGTAAAAGTTGTTTAGTTTGATGAGTAGAGTATGTGGTTTAAAGGTTAATTATACTTTTCCTTACACCCTGTATACTAGATTTTAAGTCAGATCATAAGCTAAGCATTATCAAACAAAATTTTCCATGTACGTTTATGAATATGTGTATGGAATCCATACTTACTTCTTTTTACCCGACTGCGCGACGTAAAGGAAGGTTAATGTGTTTATCAGCCTATGTATGTATTTATGTTAGTGCCTTTGTGGCAATTTTGAGACCAAACGCGATTTTGATGATTCTTACGTCAATCTATTTGTCTTAATCTTGCAAATGTAAATTAAATAGTAATTAAGATTCAATAGAGCAACAACAAGATGCCATATTGTGAAAAATTAAAAGAAATTTAAGTTGACGAACTATGTCTCTAATTAAAAATTATTTATTGAAACGAAAATTAAATTTAAAATTACTCACATAATTCACTTCAGCAACATGCGTCGTCAACCATCTCAATTAAAACAAAATCTGCTTCAGCAACACGCGTCGTCAAATTTATACAGTACCATTCAGCAACATGCTACGTCAAACACTTAATCAAAAAGACCGCCCCTTGCCATACTCGGCCCAAACGTGCCCATAACACTGGCCGCGTTTCCGCGCTGAATCGCTAACGACACGCGTTGGACCAAGGACGACCCAACACGGAAATCATTCCCCTTAAACGTTTGCCCAGATCCAACACTACTCCAGAACTATGTTGAATAGGTATTTGAAAATCATCTTTAGGTTTCTCTTATAATTTTTCATTTCGATTGACTATTTAGGATCTATAACGATTTAAAGTTGAAACTAAAACGTGTACCCAAATTAAAAAAAAGTTAATAAAAAATGCAATACCCGTCTAAGAAAAAAGTGAACTTTAAAAATGAAATGAAAAAAACAAGTTCAGTAGTCTAGAATTCTGTTTAGTAATATTGAAGCGACTTTAACAGTCGGGATCTATAAAACGTTCTAGACCGGATAAAATTTTCCCAATAATGGGTCCCGGTTGTTAAAGTAGCTTCAATATTAATTAACAGAATTCTAGACTGTTGGACTGTTTCTTTCTTTTCAGTTTTAATTTAGAGTTAACTTTTTACCTTTGACTAATTATTATAAGGACAAGCCTTGCGGTAGCATTTCCCCTCTGCCACGGTATAAGCACAATTGATCTTTTGTATTTACATTCAATTTTACACCTTATCACTAAACGAGACAGCCAATAATAACTTCGAACTTAGAACGTTTGGGGTTCACACGAGACTACTTTTCATGATTTTTAACATTCAAAATTAGAATCTAAAGTTATGGGGAATAAAATCCAAAGTTGCGGATTTCATGTACCCCGCCCCCCGCAAAAAGTGGCAGAAATGTTTGTTAGTAGAATTACACGGGTAACCCCCCCGGTAACGGGTAGTCCACATATAAATAGTCAAAGCTTTTTACGCAGTTGGCTTATTTTTCTTTTAAATTAAATTTTTTATGATCGTGATCATACATTAAGGTATTGCTCGACCCAGTATGCAGAAGTAAGATTGCATATTTGTATAGAGAACACCTGATTTTATCGCGATTTCTTTCTTGGTCTCATACAAAAAGTTGTTCAGATTAAAAAACCGTTGGCATATTATGATGGATCCTGTGAATTATACGTTTAATTATTCAGCGTCTGAAGCTTGTGATAAAGCTAATTTATGTGACCTCTTTGTGACTTTATTTTTATATCTGGAGTAAAACTGATGCCCTACATTATGTGAAGTGCTACTATAACCGTAAAGTTAATGTTAATAAATATTCACGAAGCAGTAACGCCTTTTCTCTTTTAGACAATGTTACTGACACGGTAAAGCTTAATTATTTTATTAGTGAGAGGTATGACAGATACATAGAGAAAAATATCTACAGGGTGTCATTATGAGTCGAATTTTTTTTAGGGGTGGTTCAGACCATCAAACTGATTAAATTTTATTATGGGATCAATTCTGAAAATGTAAAAAAAACCAGCTTTTCAACATTTTTGAGTCGAGTAGGCATTGCAGTTTGGTATCGAACAGCTGTTTTTTTGAGTATTCAGGTTTGCTTCCTTAGAAAAAGTTGTTCAGTTTGATGGTTTGAACCACCCCTGAAAATTTGTCTACTCAATTCAATTACACCATGTAGTAGTAGGTAAAATGTGACTTCATATTTATTTGAAGAAGCAGAAGAAAGTAGTTGGTCTCGGATAGTTACGTCAGATTTCGTTGTAACTCTTCTTTAAGCCAGGTCAGAGAGCCTATTAAGGCGGCTTGAAAAAATTTGACCACTAACTTGCCTCCACCAACACGCACTGGGCCCGCGTGGTGGTGTATGGCTCACTCCCTCTCACCATTATTCGTGAGAGGACGCCTTTGCCCTGCAGTGGGATTCTACAAGCTACAACTTTCTTACTTAGACTGTACAAGAAACGTTGTTGTTATAAATATAATTCTGGTAGATTTAACTAGTCTGCTAGTCATAAATATTCGAAACTACAAAACAGCAAAAAAGTCGGCTTAAATTCGTGTTATTTTTAGTTTTGATTTCAGTGATTATTTGAATGACCAAAATGTCTGGTCTTGACAATGTTACACTATGTAATTTAATATTGAATTTATAGCACAGTGTGACCTAAACCCGCACTTTACGCACGCTTTTCCGGGACCTAAGTTGTCTATTTCTGCACGGTGCGTAAATGAATCGACTACCTTCACATATGTAAAAAAAATGAAACAAAACCCTTTGAAATGTCGTTTGAAGCTTGGAAATGCACAGGAAACAAATGACAAGAAGGGGATAGGTTAGCGATTCTCCTGCAAGAACCTTCCTGTTGTAGAAAAAGTGACAGCGACGAAATCAAAGAAAAACGCTGACTTAGTTCGTTTCGCGAAAATTGTAACTTTCGAGCAGCAATGGACTGTTCGAGCAGTGAATTTAGCGACGATGAGAACACCGAAATTGTTCCGGACGCGATCAAAGAAATGGCGAAAACGGTGACACTGAATTTGTTGCCCACAAAATCAAAAAATTTCAGTTCATTTTCATTTTCGGTATCAAAAAATCATTTCAATGTTTCTTTTAAAATAGCAATCTAAACCCTCGGGGGGTCTGCGCCCCCCCCCCGAACCCCCCTGCTGCCCCGCCTCCCTGCCATCCGTCCGGGGCGGGTTTAGGTCACTTGTGCTATAAAATAGTATACGATACTCGCGACCAAACTTGCCTATTATTGCACGGCGTTTAGCACCCTCGCTGCGCTCGGGCGCTAACTTCACGCCGTGCAATAATGGGCAACTTAGGTCACTCGTATCGTAATGTACTATTATGTAATTGTACTTTGTATATTTTGATTTGTTTAAAAGAAGTGTGTTGTAGAGTTTCTGGCCGCATCTTCTCTAAAACGGAACACCTTCCGACGCGGTGGTAGATTCAAAAACATGACGTCAAAAAGTTATCTATGTGATATTATTTTGAATAAACAATTTTGCCTTTTTGATTGACTTTGAGTGCAATCGACTCACTCGATCAGATAACAATAAAGTCATACTTTAAATATTGTTCACAATAACAACAAACCAGCAGATTTAATACGCTCCACGTCATAATAATCTGACTCTACCTCCATATCTCATAATGTCAACACTTGGCCCCTGAGTCAGCAAATCCCATTTTCTTTTCTCTGAATAATAAATAAGAAAAAACCGTTTGCGTGTCCGATGTTATAAGGATAGAAGTTGGTTCGGTATAATAGTTATGCATCTACTTAGCAAAGTTAGGCGGAAGTTTGATGTACAAGATTTTATAAAGAAATAAAATATCTTTCTATCTGTGTTTGACTTCTGGCATTAATTACTTTATCTTCTATCTTAACGTTTAATAAATTGTAAAATAAAGCCGTGATGGTCCAGTGGCGAGTAATCTTGCTTGCCGTGCGGAAGGCGATGGTTCGATCCCCGTCCAGGTCAACTCATACCAATGTGTTTTCCGGAATTTATGTACGATTTGTAACACCACTGGCTCTTTGATGTAGGAAAACATCGTGAGGAAACCTGCATGTTTCAATTTCGAAGCATGTATTGTACACACTGTCCATTACAAGTGGCAATGGGTTTACTCCCCGTCACACTGAACAGAGTTTTAGTACTACTAGTAAAACGTGGATGTTCTGAGGTTTCAAAATATCTCTGACTGCGGGGAATGTAGTCGTGGGCATATGCTGCTACTTGAGCCAAATGTATGGGAAAGCTGTTTTTTTTTTCGCGATTTCGTTGATAGTCCCGTAGAGAAAGTTGTTCAGTTTGATGGTCTGATCATCCCCTTAAAAAAGTGTCAGCATATTAAGAAAGACTCTGAATCCGATTGTACCTTATACTTAATAAAACAGTTCTGGGACTATCTGATTAACTGACAGTCAATACGCAAGGCTGTGGGTTCGGGGGGGTTCAGAAAAGCATAGGGCTTATTTTGAAGTAATACTCGTATATACTATACCAAGATCCAACCGCAAGATTATATACCATTTTTTCCACCGATCTGTTTGGGAAGTAAATGAGGCACCATCTGAAGGCAAACAATCTAAAGAACTGGAAAAACTAGGGTTGCCACCTCTCAGTCTGCCACAACTTCGCAACTCTAAGGGTTAAAAATGACTTCTTTGAACCTGGCAACCCTAGAGTTGCGGCAGACTAAGAGGTGGCAACCCTAGTTTACCAGTTCATTACATCGGTCTCCTTTAGATGGCACCTCGATTACTTCCCAAACAGATAGGTGGAAAAATTTGTACCATAATTCATCATGGTAAAGGTACTTGCGGCAAGATTTGCTAGGCAACCCGGCGGCGTTGTATGAACCCCTGTATAAACTTTTTGTATAAATAGGTGTATAATTTTACGGTCGGATCTCGTACCATACGTTTGTTCGAGGAATATCCGCTGTCCGAAATCTGAAATCTGCTGTCCCATAGAAAACATCAATGGCCGACTCGATCAAAATTTATAGAGCTGATTGATTGTCTAAACCACCCCTTAAAGTATGTAACGTATTCAAGTTTAAACTCTATTATACTCGTTTTACAGTTCAGATGTTTAATTTCTTTGTATTGTGATTACGATCGTGAACTTCTATATATTTTCGTTAAATTTTTTAGTTATCCATCTTTCCTGTTTTGTAAATGAAATGACTCTCAGGAGACACATTTTGTTATGTTTCAGATTAAATGCTCACTCAGTAAGCATTTCGTCGACATGTGTTGTTGTTCCACTTTTTTGTATAACACGATGAGATGGGAAGTTATAATGCTTTTTAATGTGAACCTGGCTCAAATTCTTTTAAGCGCTTTTATGTATGGGACAACAGATTTGAGAACAGATCATGGTCTAATCATCCCCTGTCCGTCAAACCGTCATCATATTAAGATGAACCCTATCCAACGTGTTAAAGAATTAACGCAAAACTAGAAAGTAGTTTGTTTAGAATCGAGAGCAGAATCGAATTGTCATGTTTTCATGGCAGGTAATTTTTTTCAAAATATTAAATAATTAGTTTGTAAAATTGGTAATTTACTGAAGTCGATCTAAACCAAAACAAGATTCTTAAAATGTATCCACAAGCACGCTAGCTCTTTCATTCTTTGCTAAAATGATAAAAAATCATTTTTGCCTGTGAACTTAAAATGCGAATTACTTCAAATTTTTACAATCAAAATGGGTAATATTGTAATAATTTTGTTATAAATCAGTTGGGTGGTTAAAACCTCATACACGGTTTTGCGCTTATTCATTAACACGTTGTATATCATATATGCGAGTATAGGGTCTATCTTAATATGCTGACGGTTTTTTCAAATCTGTTGTTCCATACATTTGGGTCGAGTAAGATTGCTCTTTTGTATAGAACAGCTGATTTTTTTTCGCTATTTCGACTTAATCCCTTAGAGAACATTTTTAAGTTTGATGGTCTGATCATCCTCTTAAAAACCTTCAGCATATTATTAAGTTGGACCTTGTCCATACAAATGAAGTTTAATAAAATTTGGAAATTATATGAACTTTTTAGACACGATCCAAAAACGAATGATTGGGGTCTGTCAGATTTTCGTTAAAACACAGTTGCTCAAAGATTTCCATTCTAATCTTAGCATGGAACTATATATTTTAACGGCAATCTAACTAAACACAGAGATTATTATCTAGCTAGATCGTATAGAAAAAATGTCATAGACTTGCAAAAACTATTCTCTTAAAAAGACTTTTAAAAAAACTAGATTTTTTATGAAAATTACAAAACGTAGTTTATCTAAAAATTTATGCATATTTAACCGCGTTAAATTCAAAAACATACTAGCATTTATAGTAACAACAGTGATCAAACTCGAAACGTATTATATATTTTACATTTTCTGTTAGTAATTGAATTTCGAAACAGCTGTTCTATTAGGTACCGAATGTGGCTAAAATGCTTTGGATTTACAATTACCTCTCTATTCAATGGAAATTTGTTGATAGATTTCAACCAGTGCATAATCATGTTGATTCGGCAAAATAATATAATAGTTTATTACATTATTAATACTTTGGGTTCATATTGTTAATTGTAAATAAGAATTGGACTTATAGCAAAATAATTAAGTTTAGCTATCGTTTTGGGGTACGAGCTTGTTATCTTAGGAGTAACGTAGACATCAATCGAATGAACGTTTTTCAAAAATTATCAGTTAAACATTATAATCGTTTTGAAGCTTTCGAAACGCTGGAAATCTTTTAAACGAAACTAAAAGTCAAACTGTAATTAAAGAAACTGGATTAAATGAAATAAATATTTGTTTATTAATAATATATCAACCAGAAGACAAGCTTCTTACAACCGTGAGCAACTACAGCGGTCGTAATCCATTGTTATAGGGATCAAAGTGGCGTATATGGGTCTAGCGGCGAGCCACACAGATTGATTGCGGGAAAACGGTCCTGGGACGGACGGCGGGAAGCGAATACGTTCCGGAGTGTGCCACACAAGGACCGGTGCGGGATACGTAGACCGCGACGCGCCTGCACCCGCTCTGTGTGGCCCCGCGCATTGACTACAATGGAATAGAACGCCCGCGGCCGTCTCCGCCCCGCTCTCGGTCCTCGTCGAGGCCGTCTGGCCTGTTTCTCAAGCCGCGTTCAGACGACCCGCACTAATGTGTCCGTGCCCGCCATAATGTGTCATAGTTATCAGACTCAAAATCATGAGCAATGTATTTTTCATGCGGGTAAAACGCGGGTGCCGCGAGAGAGGCGTGCGCTGGTGCAGGGCGGGTGCAGGTCGTCTGAACGCGGCCTCATAGCGTTCGGCCCGGTACCGCACCACACCGCGCCGCTCTCGGCCCGGATTTCTATGTGGCAGGGTACATAAATTATTTGTACCTACTTTTAATTCTTTATCTGTATTCAAATGTATGTTCTGTTTTGGTGTGCAATAAAGTATAATTGAATTGAATTGAATTGAATATAAACTCGAAGATTACAAAACATCCCGTCCCCGGTCCCGGTCCAGTCTGACCTTTTCTTCGGCCCGCTTGTATGAAGCTAGTTTTCTGGTACGGTCTAGCCGAGATATATTCATGTGCCTTGTTTGCATCAGACGGTTAGGGGTTTTTTTAAATTTATTTATTTAATTTAATGGTAACAAATGTATCTTAAAAATTATCACGTCAAACTGCATGCATATGCTCACGGCTATATTCCCCGAGAGGGGCAGTCAGTGATATTCTGAAACTACAGAACATCTATGTTTCACTAGTACCGAAACTCTGTCCATTGTGACGGGGAGTGAGCCCGTCGCCACTTGTAATGGACAGTCAGTACATGCCTCGAATTTGAAGCATGCAGGTTTCCTCACGATGTTTTACTTCACCAAAAAGCCATTGGTGTTACATATCGTACATAAATTCCGAAACCTCATTGGTACGAGTCGGCCTGGACAGGGATCGAACCACCTGCTCCTGCACGTTAGGCAGGGTTTCTCGCTACTGGACTACCACGGCTCACGCCAAACTCTACAATAGTTTATCGGCCAAATAGTGGTTCAATACGTCAATCAGGAAGGCAAAGGCACCAAATAAACATGGAATTCAGAAAGCCTTATTAATAATCAGAATAATTCAAATCGCGAATACAGATCGATAAAATTCGTCACACGCACACAATTTGTATGCTTTTGCATTATTCACCCCAAATACTTTACTAGAGGGTTTCCCTCCCTCTTTTGACGCCATCACCCTAACGGCATAATTATTTGTATATCATATTAAATGCAACATTAATGAGATGTTTGTCTGAATGGTATTTATGTAGCGAATTCGAAATATCGATCGAGTAGAAAAACTATTCTTTTCCAACCCCTTTTTCGTTGTATGAAAGAAAAAAGAATAGGGACGGACCAATTTTCTTGAAATATTAAAGCTTTGACTAATTATTATAAGGACTAGCCTTGCGGTAGCATTTCCCCTCTGCCACGGTATAAGCACAATTGATCTTGTGCATTTACATTCAATTTTACACCTTATCACTAAGCGAGACAGCCTATAATTGCGAAATAATAACTTCGAACTTAGAACGTTTGGGGTTCACACCAGACTACTTTTCATGATTTTTAACATTCAAAATTAGAATCTAAAGTTATGGGAATAAAATACAAAGTTGCGGATTTCATGTTACCTCGCCCCCCGCAAAAAGTGGCAGAAATGTTTGTTAGTAGAATTACACGCGTAACCAGTCCACATATAAATAGTCAAAGTATTAAAGTACCTTGTGTTAAGTTAGAAAATATTGAATTTAACAATTACCAGTTTTTACAGTTGTAGTAAATTGTAATACATTAAACAACCGAATATTCCAACAAACAAAAATAATAGGATATTTGACAACATGTAAAATATAGGATCTATTGATGGCATCCATATTAAATGTTAATTTTGAAAACAAACTATTTAGTCAGTTAAGAAAATTACTGGATCTTTTATGAGAAAATCGGCAAAGAAAATCATTTTTTGTCTACTTTAGTCACGTGTTCGTAAACGACTGTGATTGGCCAAATGGTTGATGACGTCAACTGCTTGTAAACAGTTGCGTGTAGAATGCGACTTCGTACAAAGTTTACGTCATCGTGACGTCACCTGCTAAGCATTTTCTCGGGATTTTTAAATTACAATTTTTGTTTTTTTGTCTGATTTGTAACACCACTGGCTTTTCGGTGAAGGAAAACATCGTGAGGAAACCTGCATGCTTCAATTTCGAGGCATGCATTATACCCACTGTCCATTATATGGCGACGGGCTCAGCCCCCGTCACACTGGACAGAGTTTCGGTACTACTGGTGAAACGTGGATGTTCTGAGGGGATTATACAACGTGTTAATGAATTAACGCAAAACTAGAAAGTAGTTTGTTTAGAATCGAGAGCACAATCGAATTCTCATGTTTTCAACATAAGTATTTTTTTTTTCAAAATATTAAATAATTTGTTTGTAAAATTTAAAATTTACTGAACTCAATCACAACTCACCGCATGGGCACACTCACCCTACTTCCTACCAAAACAAGATTCTTAAAATGTATCCATGAGCACGTTAGCGCTTTCATTCATTGCTGAAATGATAACAAATCATTTTTGCCTGAAAACTTTAAATGCGAATAACTTTAAATTTTAACTATCAAAATAATGAAATTATTGTTTCAATCTAATTATTTTATTATAAATCAGTTGGGGTGTATGAGGTTTTGGGCTTATTCATTAACACGTTGTATAAGTGAGAATATGCTTATGCAATTTTTGTTTTCGTTTTTTCTTGCACTATACAGGGTCCTTCTTAATGTGCTGACACTTTTTTTAGAAAATGATCAGACCATCAAACTGAACAACTTTCTCTATGGGACCAACATCGAAATCACGAAAAAAAAATCAGCTGTACATACATTTAGCTTGAGTAGGTTCACAGTTTTGTATGGGAGAGCTGATTGTTTTTTCGCTATTTCGTTGTCGGTACCATAGAGATAGTTGTTCAGTTTTACGGTCTGATCGTCCCCTTAAAAAAAGTCAGCATATTGAGCAGGACCCTATATGTAATGGAACGTAAAATACACATTTTCTTTAGAGTCCTTCGACATCAGAGATTAACGTAGAACACCCTAATAATATAGTGCTTTAACACAGTTTGATGAGGAAATAGAAAGAAAACATTATTTCAAGGTCATTGAATCGACATAGGCCATATTTCACAGCCGTATCCCAGGATATATCCATTATGCCGTCAAATTCTGAAATAGGTTTATATTTACGAATTGATAGCAATCCAAGAAAAAGGGACTGCTAAAGTTATTGATGTTTTAGATGGTCAGAAAATATATACAATGTGTTAGTGAATAAGCGCAAAACCTCATACACCACAACTGATTTATAACGAAATAATTGAATTGAAACAATAATTTCATTATTTTGATACTTAACATTTAAAGTTATTCACAATTTAAGTTTTCTGGCAGAGATGATTTGTTATCATTTCAGAAATGAATGAAAGCGCTAACGTGCTCATGGATACATTTTAAGAATCTTGTTTTGGTAGTAAGTATGGTGAGAGTGCCCGAACGGTAGGTTGAGATCGAGTACACGTTGTATATATATATTTTTTAATGTTGATTATAATAGGATACCTATATGTCGGTTTGGATAGAAATTTTTACTCAGAAGGGATTTCCTCAAATACAAACAGTCAACAAAAAAGAGGCTAAAGAGTAAGGCATTCAGTTAATCCATAATCTTCCGATGCTCGCCCTAGTTTATAGAATTAACGGTAAGTGCAGCCGACCTAGAAACCACTCTTTCATCCTACATTGCCTGTCGATTGCAGCTTGAATCGAGTAAACTCGATTACGATCGAGATTCTACTTCAATTCAATGCGTATACAAAGCAAAGTTACTTTGATTAAAAAACTCTGTTATTGTATTTACAAACGAAGTTAAACTCAGCATCCTATTCGCATTTGAAGTGGTCTGAATCTTTGCTACGATTACTATCTGTTTTTAGATTGCACGGTAGCTCAGTCGGTAGTCAACCTGCCTACAGTGCCGAGGGTCGCGGGTTCGAATCCCGTAAGGGACCAATATTTGTTTGATGAATATTTGTAAACGAGTCATGGATGTTTGTATGTATATATAGGGTCCTTCTTAATAAGCTGACAATTTTCTAAGGGAATAATCAGACCGTCAAACTGAACAACTTTCTGTAAGGCACCCAATATCGAAATTGCGAAAAAAATAAGCTTTTCCATACAAAACTGTAAACCTACTGGAGCCAAATGTATGGGACAGCAAATTTTTTTTCCTAGATTTCGATGTTGGTCCCATAGAGAAAGTTGTTTGTGTGGTCTGATCAACCCTTTAAAAAAGTGTCAGCATATAAAGAAAGACCCTGCATGTATTCTATTTCGTTGTCCAGTCATCATACGAGTAATTCAAGTCCAGGCTAGATTCCGTAATAAAGTAACCAAAGCTGAACAAAAGTACTATTCAAAGAGATTATACCTAATAGAGTGAGCCATACCAATTGTAAAGTGTCCACTTTTTTTGACGTTTAGGTTTGAGTGTGTGGTGTCAAGTAGTATGGACAAAAGGCACCAAGTGACATATGGCCTTATGTTTACGGTCACTTTTCACACACACTAGCTCAAAAAAAAGTGGACAGCCGCATAAACAAATATCTATAGTTCCATCTCCTTCTACTATTAAAGGTACGTCATAAGACAAAAGAGTATAACTACAATCGTAAATTTATGCGGACTCTAGGGAGACCCTTCCTCTGAGGTACTATTCCAGGAAAGGCAAATCTTCCTTTAAACTCCTGATAAAAAAAGGAAGCCGATAACCTTGATAGTTTTTTGTTTAATTACTTTTTGCTCAAGCTCTTTGCGATATTATGAATAAAAACAAAAAGTTATCATAACTGAACTTTGACTATTTATATGTGGACTGGTTACGCGTGTAATTCTACTAACAAACATTTCTGCCACTTTTTGCGGGGGGCGAGGTAACATGAAATCCGCAACTTTGGATTTTATTCCCCATAACTTTAGATTCTAATTTTGACTGTTAAAAATCATGAAAAGTAGTCTCGTGTGAACCCCAAACGTTCTAAGTTCGAAGTTATTATTTCGCAATTATAGGCTGTCTCGTTTAGTGATAAGGTGTAAAATTGAATGTAAATGCACAAGATCAATTGTGCTTATACCGTGGCAGAGGGGAAATGCTACCGTAAGGCTAGTCCTTATAATAATTAGTCAAAGTAACTGAACCATTGAGAATGGAACCATCATTCACTGGGGCTAAAAGTTTGGAAATGACATCCGCTATGCGCCGTTTGATATCCACATTTCCAGGGACACCTATATGTGACTAAATAATATGTGTGATTTCAAAAATTTACGTTGTCATCTCTGTAAAAGTTGTTCGGTTTGACGGTCTAGTAGACTTAACCACCCCATTAAAATATTACTATTGTGGGGACTTGCCACAGATGTCAACACCCACAAGTTATAGCAATGAAGCCAACAGATGGCGCTACGGTCGCACTCGTAAATGTGTACGTAAGACAACTTGCGACGTCACATTGGTAACCCGTTAGCCGCTACACATAAGGTTCACAATCGTATACAAGACATGAATCGCGCAAGAGAAATAATCACAGAGATTCGATATATATACAAGGTCCAACTAAGATCTGTTGGACCACGGCCGGTCCCCAGGCTTCACACCTAGCCTGGCGGAAGATCTTCCCTTTTCACCGGAGGAACCTTCCACAGTAGTTCCTCCACACTATGGTCTTTTGTTAAACTGTTGCATAGGTTTGAAATATAATGCTACTGTCTATATCTTACACTTTGTTACACTATTTAATTCAATATTGTGTTTGTACCTAATTATACTTTTTGTATTTGCTTTCTTATTATCCGTGATTTTGTTTAAAATATGTGTGTTGTAGAGTTTCAGGCCGCATCGTGGTAGAGTCAAAAAATAACGTCATATAGCTATCTATGAAATATAATTTGAATAAAATGTTGAGTTGAGTTGACTTCAAATGAAACTGTGTTTCTTTGTTATTTTATTCGATTTATGTTCGAAGTCACTATAACTGAATACGAATTGGTGGACTAAAATAGGTAGTGAAATGTTTAAAAAACTAAACTGGCAAATATTGGTTTTATACAGTTGGTAAAACAGTTTTATTTATGTTTGACTTTAAACTGTGTAGTTATTGCAGGTGTGCAGTATTTGTGAAATAAATATTGACGGCGTGAGAGAACGAAATAACGCTGCAATGTGCAGTACTTTAGTGTGTACGTAGCTTTAACTCATTATTATGAAATATACAATTATAATAAAAAAAACGGTCAAATGCAAGGCGGACTCGCGCACGGAGGGCTCCGTACCACCGCACAATGTTACAAAAAAATGTTGTTGTCTCTAACGTGAGCCCGACAAACAGTTGACAAATTTTTGTTATTGGTTATTTTACTTTTTTAGAGTACCTGTGGTCTAAAATATCACCAAACATGGTGATATGTAATACGACGCTTATATGTAATACCGTCTTTATGATCAAGTAAAAAGAAAAAATCTTTAAAAACAATCTTTTTATTTATTTTTTGTTATCAAATGCAAAATAATAACACAAATTGTGGGAACATTTCAACTCACTATACCAATACCTATTATGGTTCAATAGATACAGCCCTCTAGGATGGCCGGACGGAAGGGCAGCATAGCCTTATGAATAGTGTTCCATTGGCACCCTTTGGCTACGGATCCCTAAAAATGAGTTAAAGGGAGCCAGTCAAAAAACAACAATGTTCGTGTTATTTATACACTGTCATACATTGCTTGCTTTGCTTTGAATATCATCACAGTTGGTCGCTTCTGATCAATATTGGTCGCGTAGTGCAGTGATGCTACTATAACTATGGATTTGAACATTTTCCAACAAACATTAAAAAAAATGGTATACCTTAAGTACAATAAATACCTATCTTGATAGTACCGTAGTTACTGAGTTATTGAGGTCGGGCATACAGACAGACCGACAGACAGCCAGACAGACACAATGGACGAAAGTATACGGGTTCTTTGTTTGACTATGGACTCCTAAAAAACGGTAACCTCGAAATTTAAAAATGTCAGACAAGTTTTTATTTTTTGTTACGGCGGGTTGTGATCTTTAAGGCTTCGGCTTTTACATTAGTAATTTCGTGCCTTACAAAAATTTCTAAACGGCAATCGGTAATCTTTTTGGTAATTTAAAAGTCCCGAGGCTACTGTACTATGACATTATTAATTCAAACTCAGGCATTGTACTATTTCTAAATTGGTTCTATTCGTGGAATACCTCAATAGAGCTGGAAGTTAGGCATTAAGAGATAAACCAACTAAATGAAAAAAAATAAAATTAAGATACTTAACAAATAAAGATCCCAACTACAGGGGGTAAACTTAAATGCGGTATATACTTAAGGGGATGCTTCAGACTGTCAAAGTGAACCACTATCACTACGGGACCAACATTGAAAATGCTGTAATGCTTCTGTGTGCCCCATTTCAACTTTCCACCCTGTATAGTGATTATTAACAAAAAGTTCGAACTGTTCACAGTCACCATCAGATTTTGGCACTCCCCCTATTGAATAACGGGGCTTTATCTTACTATGCGCTTCCACTCGGCCTGTTTATGATCCAATTTCGTATTAAATGTCCACTTTAGAATACCACTATTTTATGCAGGGTGTAAAATTAAATACGTCACATATTATCTAAGGGGGCGCTTCAAGCCATCAAACTGAATAAGAATCAAGTTGTAGTGTTTGACTTACGTGTTGGTTAGTTTGTAATAACTTCCAGTAGATGACACTCACGTCCCCTTATTTCGTTCTCTGGCTAGTGGACTTGGTAGCGAAAAAAAAACGCACTTCCCCGGTTTGGAAGAGTGCGGGTTCAAGTCCCGTCCGAGTAAATTTTTTCAATCTTTAATTTGATTCGAAATACCACAACATGGATGTAACATGTTTATAATCAATAAAAATTGAAATTGAATGACATTCACTCTGGAGCCAAAATCGAACTCACGAAAAAAACGTTTGATTCTACTTTTCTATACATTTAATTCGAGTAGCGATTGACGTTTTCTATAAAAAGGCTGATTTTCTTTTCGCGATTTCAATGTTGGTTGGTTAGTGAAAGTTGTAAATATTTCAGTTTGATGGGCTCAAGCACCCCGTTCGATATGTAACACATTTCATTTTACACGCTGCTCCTGCTGTATAGAGTCCTTCATAATATGCCTTCGGTTTTTAAGGCGATGATAAAATCATTAAACTGAACAACTTTGTATACGGGACCAACATAGATATCGCGAAAAATCTGTTGTTCCATAGATACTACAAATATGAAAACCTACTCTACACAAATGTATGGGACAGCAAATGTTTTGGTCGCCATTTCGATTTTCATCAGTTTGATTGTCAAATTATTTGCTCTTAAAAACCGTCAGTATTTTAAAAAGGACCCTGTATAAAGGGTGGTAGGGTAAACAGTTGCATTACTTTAATGGATGATTGTACTCATGATACTGAACAACTTTTCCAAAGGAACGTAAAGGAAATTACCACAAAAAAAATGTCATGTCATACAAACGTTCGATCAGCTGATTGCAAGTAGGATGTAGGGTCATTATTATTTCCCAATTTCCTATTTTATTATGTACAAGCTTCTCAGGGAAAGTTGTTCAGTATCATGAGTACAATCAACCCTTAAAGTAATGCAACCGTTTAGATAACCTACTTAAATGTCTGAATGGTAAAGTGATATTTTATTGGACTATAAAATACCTCTTAAAAAGAAAAGTTGTTTCTTTTTTTTTATTTTTTTATTTATTGTTCAAGTCAGAATGAAGAAGCTATTTAATAATTAATGACTTAAGCCATTGTACTCGTACGAGCATTTAGATAAAAGCAAATAAAAAATAGTGTTTTGTACTTATACATTTTTGATGTAAAAGTAAATTAATTTGTTCCAGTCACAAAACCTGCTTTCAAAACTTTTTTTATTTGATGTTGAATATTTTAATTTCTCTAATATTATTTAGCATTATTTAATATGTTATTATCGTTTTATGAAAGTACTAAAATTTAAAATGAAATGTATGTATTTTATCACAAATATTTCTCCCGCATGCAACACTCGAAATAGTTTTGAATTATTAAAGATATACTTGATAGTCAATGAACAGTACAGTTCGTTATTTAAACCATCACGCCGAATTAACCTCAACATCAAAATTTAACTTTCGAAAATGAAAATACTGTTTTCCATTTTCATAATAAAACCGCACAATTTATATTCGGCGCGCGGCAGCCACTGTCCGCGCATATTTTTAACTTGCCTCATACTGTCTTATCTACACTAATATTATTAAATTTTATTATTTCGTCCGTTTCTGAATACGCTATAAGCGGTAAAAATTACTAGCAAAGCCATTTTTATTATTTGCATAATTTGACTTCAAACTTTATGTCCAAATGAAATTATGTCTGTATAAGAGTCTGAATTAAATATCAGGAGTGCGAATTTTGAAACTCAAACGTTGAACTCAGCAGTTGAAAATGTCGAAATTACTATGGAGATATGCATCTTTCTACTGCTGATTTGACTATACAAAATTGCACTCCTGGATTGTGATTTTTAAAAGTCAAATCAACAGTAGAAAGATGCATAGTGATTTTGACATTTCCTACTGCTGAGTTCAACGTATGAGTTTCAAAAATCGCACTCCGCGTGTTGTTAATATTCGGACTTTGTTTATAATTTTTATTTTTTAAGGGAATCAAATTAAATAACATTTAAAATAAAAATCATAATTATGATCCAAAGAAAACATAGCTAGTTCCATAGCAAAATCGAATTTTCATAATGTACCTATTAGGCCAGCTAATTTTATTTATGCGATTTTCAATGTCAGTCCCATTAAAAAAGTTATTTAGTTTGATGGTCTGAATCCTCTTAAAAAACGTCGGCATATTAAGAAGGAAGAGTCCTTCTTAATATGCTAACGATTTTTTTAAGGGGTAGAGGTTGTTGAACCAGCATCACTGGTTGAACAAAGCAGTACTTTTGTCAGTCGACATCGTTAGCCTGTCTCTTACACTGTTCATACTAATCACAGGGATAACATCATATTTAAACATGTTTAAGGCTAAATACTTTTTTGGAGCAAGCCCCTATATTCAGCTTTGCCCATTTCTTGCTGATTTTCAAAACCTTCATGATTGCTGTAAAAAAAAGTTAAGGTAGTTCTCCAAATACTCTATCTACAATATATCCACATAGATTTAAAGTTAAATGTACCAATAACAAGGTATTTTAAGATCGACCATTAATTCAAACTCAGGCCTTTGGCTCTACAGTGGGAACAGGCTATAACTTCTCCATCTTATCGTGTGGGCAGCAAGCCCTGATTTCTAAGTTTTTTCAGACCGCCTTACGGCCTCCGACGTGGTTACGATTGTGTATGTAACGATTACTACCAAGAGCTGGCTTTTCGGTGAAGGAAAACATCGTGAGGAAACCTGCATGCTTCAATTTCGAGGCATGTATTGTACCCACTGTCCATTTAAAGTGGCGACGGGCTCACTCCCCGTCACACTGGACAGAGATTTGGTACTACTAGTGAAACGTGGATGTTCTGAGTTTTCAGAATATCTCTGACTACCCCCTCGGGGAATATAGTCGTGAGCATATGCATGCATGCACTACCAAGAGAGATAGTAGCCCGGACCAACTGCTTAACATGCCAGCCGAAGCACAGAATCATCTTTCTTTTCAGACGATCAGGTGATTCAGCCTGCAATGGCCTAGCCAACTTGGGAAAAACGCACAAAGTGACATTAAAGTGTCCCCCGCGGAAATCGAACCCTTTATTTACTTATACCACCTTATACTAATAAAAAAGAAGTAAGTTATAGCCTGTAGAATCCCACTGCAGGGCAAAGACCTCCTCTCACAAATAAGCGTGAGAGGGAGTGGGCCATACTCCACCACGCGGGCCCAGTGCGTATTGGTGGAGGCAAGTTAGTGGTCAACTTGCTGTCAGAGAATTTTCAAGCCGCCTTAATAGGCCTCTAACCTGGCTTGACGAATAGTTACAACGCCGTCTGACGGAACTATCCAAGACCAACAGCTTAACATGCCTTCCGAAACACGGAAACGCTCGAGATGAAATACCACTAAACGGTCACCCATCCAAAGACTGACCAGACTTAACTAAACTTAACTACGGTGATCGTTTCCAATACCGAAGCTCCACTACGCTAACGAGTGCTATACTAATAAATAATACTAAAACTAACTCACGTCAGCATTTGAACTGAGTGAAGAATTAATGTTGTAGGTAAGTAATTTAGTTTACCTACTTTCCTACGCTATACTTTCCAACGAGTGTTTATGACTGTGGTGCAAACGAGAAAAGAACATCTAAGCATATATATATTTTTAATATTGTCATCTTATAGCAAGCGTTTCGTTTTATAGCGATTTTTGTTTCTTTTTTCTATGCTGCATCCTGTGTTTTGGTGCAAATAATAGTTATTTGTTATACAAGAGTGCAAATTTGCTTTTTAACCGCGTGCTCAATTTTGATGACCGAGCAAGCGAAGAAGATAAATTAGAATCATGAGCGTTAGCGAGGGAATCAAAAGAGCACGAGGTAAAAAATCTTTGCACTCGATTGCAACACGTAAATTTTCATCCCACCTCAACGAGGAAAAGATTAAATACAAAAAAAAAAGGTTGTATGATAAATTCGACGGAGGAGGGAGAAGTAAATAGATTTAATGATATTTTGAATTCACAAACTTTATGCACACGATGTTCTAAATTCAATTTACTTTATCCTCTAGTGGATAAAATCGGCTTTGGCACTCAGATATCGAAGAGCAAAAATACTTTTTCCGAGATGGGGGGATGAAAAAGTATTTTTCATTCACTCACTCATTCAAGATGTTCTACCCCAGGGCTTGGAACTGGTACCAAAAGTGCAGGTTCTACACCGGTATTTAGCGATTTCGATGTTGGCGGCATACCTAATGAAAGTTGTTCAGTTTGATGTTCTGGAGTATCTTGTTAAATATGTAACGCATTAAATTTGCACTGATATTAGATCCTTGGGGAGGCTATGTCCAGCAGTGGACGTCTATCGGCTGAGATAATGATGAAGAATCCAGCGAATTGATAGCTTAAGTTGATCCGAGCATAGCATAGCATATGCTCACGACTATATTCCCTAAGGGGGTAGTCAGAGATATTCTGAAACCTTAGAACATCCACGTTTCACCAGTAGTACCGAAACTCTATCCAGTGTGACGGGGGGTGAGCCCGTCGCCACTTATAATGGACAGTGGGTACAATACATGCCTCGAAATTGCATAGTTAAATCAATTGTTGCAATTCTGGCGCAGTCGGGTAATAAAAGGTACGCGGTGTCACTAGTATCACCCTCCCACCCTTATTCGTGAGAGGCCTTTGCCCTGCAGTGGGATTCTATAGACTATAACTTAACTTTTTACTAGTATCACACTATACAATAATGTTAACTAACTAAAGGCAAACCTTTAAACCACATACTCTACCCATCAACCTGAAATTTTACTGTGGGAGCAAACTTGTCAGAGCAAAAAAATATCAGCCGTTCCATACGTTTAAGTCGTGTAGGCATTGCAGTTTAGTATGGTACAGTAGATTTTTTTTCTGAGCTGACAGGTTTGCTCCCATAGTAAAAGTTGTTCAGGTTGATGGGTAGAGTACGTGGTTTCAAGATTTGCCTCTAGTACTGTGTATCAAAACTTTAACAACAAAAATGTACCGAGTCACTGTTGGAATATCTTTGGTTAAACTAACCCTACTTAATAGCCTCTGATTATTGGAAAGACGTGTTTGGAAGTTATTTATTATGTTCACTGCATTGTGATGCCTTTTAAGCTTAGTATCGGGTTTATATTTTCCTGTTTTCTAACAATTTACTTTTTTAAGAATAACGAAGTAAAACTACCTACCTATTGTCAGGCCTTTCTCCTTCTTCGAGGGGTGAGTGGTCGCTCATTGACTTAAGGTGCATCTTAGTTTTCGTTCAATCCTATCAATATTGCTATCCTCTGATTGATGTAACTGTACTCTTTTTTATTGCACTTCCGGATAAACCTCCGATAGTTTTTGGAAGTACAAACCAAATCTTTTGTCTTTTTTCTCACAATAAATAAAAGTAGAGTTTCTGGCCGCATCTTCTCTAAAGCAACAACACGTTCCGACTCGGCTTCAAAAAAGGTTTGGACGTTTAATAAGTTGGTTTCAAGGTTGAGTTTGAGTTTGAGATACGATATCGCCGCTGCCTCTCATCCCTTACGTACCACCAACCTTCCAAATATATTTCTCACACGCGCTTCGTATTCTAATTGCATTTATTTGCACATCCTGCACGGAAATGTATTTTGGCTGCATGTGTGCAGTGATGTAATGATTTGCTTCAGTGTGGTGGCTTTTTGTGTATGAAACGTGGTTCATTTCTGAATTCTACACGAACATTTAGTAAGAATTGTAGAATTTTGTTATCATCAGGATGTACAGTCAACAGCAAAAGTTAATGAACTTTAGCGAAATTAAATTTAATTTAATCTGTAACAAATTAATATTTTTCAAAGTTTTAGATGTGCCGTGAAAGAGTGTTAAACAAACTTCATCGTAATCTAATAATAAAAAAAGTTACTTTCGTCATTATTTACTTTTGATGTTGACTGTTCACAAACATACTTCTTCTCACCAATAGATGATACGAAAAAAAAAATTAAAGGCAATACAGGGTAAATTTTTAATCAGTAAGGATACTTTGATCATGCATTTCTAATCGCCAAGCTAAACAACATTCATTATGGATTCAACTTCGAAATGGCAAAAAAAATCTGTTAAGTATTTCTTACAAACCTGAAATAGGTACCAAACTACTCGACTCAAAATGGATGCATTTTGTTTTTTTTCGCAATTTGAATATTGGTCCCATTTAAAAGTCTTCCTCTTAAGTACGCATTTAAGTTTACACCCTGTATAGTTACGAAAAAAATGTGATACCAGACTTAAACGACTTCAACGTTTAAGTTGATACATCAATTGAATTGAATTGAACGATGGGTTGTTTTAATTCTATTAAGTAGATATGACATAAATTATGAAAAAAGTTGTAGGCATAACAAAAAAACATTGGACAATTACAGTGCAGCTGTTAATCTTTGAGTCTATTGAAAGCTATATTTCAGATTCCATATTTGCACTAAAGCATTCGTAAATAACAACAAATAAGGCTACATAAGGGTATTCGTCACTGACGGAAAAGTCAATACCCGCTCATCTTGTATTCGAAATATACACTGGCGGTACAAATTACTTGCTCACTAGTTTTGTGCAATTTCGCCTAGAGTTGTAAACAAACCAATACGGTCAGCGGTTGCGATACCTGACTTCTTTTTCGAGTCGCGCTGCAAGTCTGGCGGAGTACGGACGCGTGCGTATCGGCGCGTTGGGCTTGCACGTGGCTCCGCCATTTTGTGAACTCTTTTGTGTTTTAACCTTAAAACAATCACTTGAGATTATAAACTACTTACATTGGCAAAACTGCCACGCTAGACTTAATTAATACTACTGATCATTTTCCTACGTATACTCTCCACATAACGAGACATTGGCTGAATTGTGATAACACATCGGATGCCACTAAACAAAAATTGAATTGAATTGAATTGACTTCTTTTTCAGGTTCTGACGTTAAATATTTTGGTTGACTGTGAATTTGGATCAAAGGTATTACAAAAGATAGAAAATAAAAAACATTAAAGACTTAGGTCAATTCCAAATATGAAGGGTCCTTCTTATTTATAAAAGCTGAATGAGTTATTGGTATGTGGTTTACCTGCTGACACATAAAACAAAATTAAACAAATTACAAGAATAACGAATAACATAAAAATGAAAGCAAACATATGATGATTACATAAATATCTATGACCAGCGAACCTAATTAATAAATTATAAACAATCAATAAATCGCAACATGGTTTGTCAAAAAGGCTGTACAATCAAAAATCCTCGGCATGCTTCGTCATACTAAATAACTTTCTTTATAGGAGGACTTACATCGAAATAATTGCGAAAACAATTACTGAATTTCCTGTTTACTGTCCATGCCGAGATTTCGTGAAGTCTGACGTTTGTGATTTTGCAGTTAAGTGGGAATTTCATATGAATAACATTTAATAACAAATTACTTGACTTTAAGTCGTTTAGGTGAATAGATAATAATATTACATTATAGAAGCGAAACCAAAATAAGATTAGTAGTCGTATTAGTAGGCGTAACGAAACTCCAAAACTTAAATTTCAAGACATTTAACGCGGGAGTTTCGTTTATATATAGTGTACTATTATTATCTATTCATACGATACATTCTTGAAGTGTCAGTGATCACGCAGCGACTGCAACCGCAGACCGCGTTGAATTGATCGAGTAGTAACATACTTGGTATCTAGATCTCTA
Source organism: Agonopterix alstromeriana (assembly GCA_963924505.1). Taxonomy (NCBI): domain Eukaryota; kingdom Metazoa; phylum Arthropoda; class Insecta; order Lepidoptera; family Depressariidae; genus Agonopterix; species Agonopterix alstromeriana. Next base: position 12,460,513 of record OZ004664.1, read on the forward strand.
CTGTCAGTATAACAAGTTATCTTTCTTTGACTAAAAAGTTCGACCGACAAACTGGGAATATTACTACTTGGTAGCTTGTCGGGGCCACTTTCACTTCTTTTTCTTCTTTGCCTGTGTCTTGACTTCCTAAATCAACATGACAACGAATTCTTCATCACTTGCTAAAATTACTTACCTAGAAACAGACTCTAATACAGACATTTAAAATATTAAAACCGATTACTAAGTTTAGATACAATTAGAGTTTACCCGCGATTTCATCCGCACAAATTAAATATCAGATTTTAAGTCAGATTATAAACTATCAAACAAAAAAGTTTCATCAAAATCGGTTCAGTAGTTTTTGCGTGATGCTGTTTCAAACAAACAAATAAACAGACTGTGACCGAATTCTAAAGAATTCTTTCTTCTCTTCTTTCTTCTAAAAAAGGTTAATTTGGAGTCAGGGAACCCTAAAAACCATATTCTTATCTTAGTCTTGTAAATATCTTCAATTTAAAGACACACTTCTGTTACCGTTTATAATAGTTTAGATAAATCAAAATTATGTCTATGAATTGACTGATTTCTATAGATAGCAAATTTAAACTCAGATTTTCCATTCAGTATCAACAATTTGAATAGAAAGTCTTTGAAGAAAGGATTAAAATATCGTTACTCAAGAATAATTTCAATTTCGCTTAACGGTATGCTCGGAGTTTCAAAAAGCAGATCCGAAAGGATATTTATCATAATGAAGTCAAATTTCTGAAATTTATTTAAGTTCACGCCCTGTTACATCGCTCTTCGTGCAATTGATTAGGTTGAACTTTACAGGGAAATTAATCATGTAATTTGAATGTTGTTGTTCCACAATACCAAAGGCTCACAAATTAACTTTTAACCGACTTCAAAAAAGTTCATCAACTAATCGTATTCGTTCAAAATGTATGTTACGGCATAACTACAGGAGCTTTCTTAATATGCTTTAAAACTTTTTAAAGGGGATGATCAGACTATCAAACTGAAAAATGTTCTCTATGGGACCAACATCGAAACCGAGAAAAAAAAATCTGCTATCAAATACATTTGGCTCGAGTAGGTTTGCAGTTTTGTAGGGAACAGCTGATTTTTTTTTCCGATTTCGATGTATGTGCCATAGAAAAAGTTGTACAGTTTGACATTCCGTAGTGAAACAAGGAACCCTTATACTTTCGTCCATTCTGTCTGTGTGTCTGTATGTATGCCCCACCATGATTACTCGATCATTTTTGCACCTATTGAATCGAAATTTCGTATGACGACAGATAACAGTAACCCAAAAACGGAAATGAGGTAGTCATGAAGAAACTATTTCCCCTCATGACCCCCTAGCCCCTCAGCTATTCAATTTACGTCCTGAACATGATAGATAGCATTAAAACCATCTGGGCACCCGATCCATGTGAACAATAAAGTTTTAAAATTAAAAATAATCCACATTAAAGAAATCATGCCGTGTCTGTGTCGCCTTACAATTATAATTGATATCAGTTTCAAACGAATTTACTTAAACTAAAAATGTTTTTAGTTAAATGTTCGAAGAAAACATTTGTATACTAATAGCACATAGTTATGATATGATATAACCGATATCAGTATTTTATATTTGCATAAAATTTATAAAATTATCTTGACTTTGATACAGCACCACAAAAAAAAGAAAATATTTGAAGGTACTCACCCAAATGATTTGTTTAATTTTGAACCTAGATTCGAATTAAAAATAAGTCGGTTGAATCACAATTTAAAATTTGTGCTTTTGAAGCTAAAATAAAACTGCGTTATAAAACTAGCTGCGTCACGTAAAAACTGCAATGATGTCAAAGACCGTTTTTACAATAGTATGGCCAATATTTAGGGGTTTAATTTCCCCTAAGAAAATTTTTTGTATTTTAAAACAGAACAAATTATTATTAGAATAATGTTATTATACAATTCAAGATTTCCTTAATGATCATGTAATTTAATTAGAAGAAAAAAAAGACTAAATAAAAAAGATTTTTTTTAAAACTCACAGACCGAAAAAAATAATTATTATATTAGGTTGCTTCTGGCTATACCTAGACCAAATGTGCCCATCATGTTGCTTTTGAAGTAATTTCTACTTCTCACTAGATGGCGCTGATCTACCCGAAAACTTTTTCTCTCCAATAATTTTGAGAGCGCAAACATCTTGCACCCCGCGGTGCGACTAACTCACTTTTACTACTTTTGATTTATTATTATTATCGAAAGTAAAACAAGTCGTAACTTTATTTTATTGTTGTGTACACATACGCTTGTCTCCGTATACACAAGTCGGTCCGTCGCGTTTGCAGACTTGTAATGCTGACAAATAGCCGGTGGTTTGCGCCGCGTGCGATGATTCATGTGTATTGGCGATGTGCCAGCCACTCCCTTCCGAGCCCTGGTCGAACACTTGACGAACCAAGTCTTAACAACGAGCTTACAACTTATTTTGGCCGTAAGTGTATTTACAATTTAATTATACAGGGTGTTAGGAAAAGTATCATTAACCTTTAAATCACATACTCTACCCATCAAACTCAACAACTATTACTATGGGAGCAAACCTTCAGCAGGTCGCAGCACTTCCCGGGCTGCCGTGTGCGATTGCATTCCCGCTATCTTTCTCGCTCTAGCAAATGACGTTCCTGAGCGACAGAAAAGGATGGAGCGTGAATTGCGATTCCGTGCTGCCAGATGACGTTCAACCCGCAAGAACTCCAAGAAGCTCTTTTGGTTCTGCCATTTTTTTAATGTTGATTGTGAATCTAGTTCTGTTCTATAAGATATCAATGATTAAAATATAATCTATAAATATATCCCAGTGGGGTAGGCAGAGACCAGGGAGTGCCATCTACAACGATCCATACATACCTCTAACGCCTCATTCACATCCATACATCTCTTTATACATGCCCGTCGGTATTGAGTACTCCGTATCTCCCCTTTTTGTAGGTCTCAACCGATTTGGTCGGAGTACCTATGTCCTACGAGGGCGCCCTTTGCCGACACTTCCACTCACATTAGCACCGTATATCTCTTTCGTACATCTGCTGTCACTCCTCGCCACATGACAAAACCAACGAAGCATATACCTTTCTCTATTCTTGACACAATATCTTTCAATTTACATCGATCACACAATGTATCACTCTATCTTCAGGAGTATCTTTTATCATCTCTAGGTTTTCATTTCTTCTATTTGAAGGCTGAGGCCGAGAACCAGGTTTGTATATTTCACACTCAGTTGCAGAAACGCTCATTAAAGAGTTAATCCTCCATTAAATCTCTTGCTAGCTTTTACTACGTCAACAAGACAAAAAGTGACAGCAAGAGAATTAATGAAGTATTAACTCTAATGAGCGTTTCTGCAACTGAGTGTTAGCACAGAATAGGTAATAGTATATAGTTCTACATATAAAACGGCCACTCCCCGCCCCCCTCTGACTTCAGATACCCCACCCCACCTCACACTTTCTGGGAAACTTGAGGGAAGCCGAGCAAGGGTATGCAGTCATTCGCGCGTACCTTTAGTATTTGACTACATAAAATTGAGTCTTTTCAGTGTATAAAAACGATGAAAAATAACGCTAAATTAACATTTTCAGTAATTCTTTAACTCAAATACTATTTTTGCGTGCGATGCCTGGTAAATCAACCCTACACATATGTCAAAGACAATTTGCACCAAGTGAGCATGTGCGAACACCATCATGTCAAATCCAAAACGTTGTTTGAAGTGCCGGACCTGTGGTGTTAGTCTAATAAATATAACAGTGAATCTGATACTTACAGATAATGTTGGTAAACAATATTGTTTTAGCTTTTGATCATAATCTCAACGGCATTCGGTTTTAAAATTCTACCTACAAACAGTGATAACAAATTCTGTACCGGGATTACTTTCCTCGCTCTTGTGTAATTAAAATTTCCTTTCTCGGTAGGTATGTGGTTTCCATTAAATTTCTCGGTGTCCTAAGAATATAGCATATCATGACCAAAAGTACTTGAACCCTCATCATTCAAGAAAGCTTAATTTTCAGTCTAATTTCCATATTAATAGAAGTGTTCTCAAGGGTCTTAGGTCAGGTACTATAAAATATACTAATTAAATAAAATCACCGAGAAACTGGAAACTTCAAACGACTGTGAGACGCTTTTAAAACTTATGTCTAGTTAACTATAGTGATTCCAGTCTACAAGACTAAAACCCTTTGACATCAAGTCCATTTAAGCCGATACAAAAGTTGAGGTCAAAGTGTTATGACAGAAAAAACAAGTCCACGTAGCGTAGTTTCGTTGGAAAAACCGTTTTCACACATTTTCTAAGAAGAGCCTGTCACTAACATCTGATAAACATAGCAACCTTTAGTTTTACTGAACATGACTTGTTTGCTGAAATAGCCAGTGTATTTTATAACGAATAGCTGTTTTTACCGTCTCGAAAATTTCAGAGGTACTTAAGACCATCAAACTGGAGTGCAATTTTTGAACATGACACGTTCAAATCAGTAGTAGAAAATTTCAAAATTACTATGCAGAATATGCATCTTTCTACTGCTGATTTGAACTTGTGACTTTCAAAAATTGCACTCCTGTACAACTTTTACTATTGGGACAATCCAGATATCGAAAAAAAAACACTTGTTCCAAACTAAACTGCAATGCCGACTGTACTGAAATGTTAAGACAGCAGATTTTTTGGTCTGAACCATCCCTGAAAATTTCGAAACGGTAAAAGAATCACCCAGAATATTCCAGTTTAACAAAATCAACTAAAGTCTTTGATCACAAAATCGCGAGAAAGCTCAAAAAAAGCTTTTTATACGTATCACGGCAATAAAAACCTCCCGTACGATATCATGAACTCCCGAAATATCTCGAGTAAACTCGAGGTTACATCAAAGGTTGTTTGAATACAGACAGACGTACTAATGAGACCCACCTCAGATTTACAACATTATCCTGTTTATGCTTCAATAAGTTTGCTGTTTGGTTCAACGAGCTTTGAATCTTTGCCTCCATTTGGTAGAACTGTAACGAAAGCGCAGAAAGCAGTTTCGTTCGAACCACCGACGGGGTCGGACGTGCGTGACTTTCTCGATTTGAAGTTGAGTTACGAAAATAGTAACGCATAGTGACGGCTGTCTTTTATCACTTGCGTGTTATATTTCAGTGACAGTGACACGTACGATATGGTGTATTCAATTAAAAGTGCATAAAACGTTTAAAATTTTCTAAGTTGTTAAGTGTTTGAGGATTTTTTGTATTATTGGTGAGTATTTTTATTTCACAATTCAAGTGTTTTAATTATTTTGCAATTGATTCGGACGTTTTAATTACATTTTTATGCTGGTGAAATTAAATTACTGTTTTTATGAAGTTTGAAATAAAAGGGTTCAAATGGATTTAAGGGTTATTTGTAGGAAGAATCTAATAAGAAAAAAAGAATTAACTGTACCAGATTTTCAAATATCGAGTAGGTGTGAGGTAGGTATATACAGGGTGTTTGGTAGTTAGATGCGTTCCTTTTAAGGTGATGATAAGGAGTGCGATTTTTGAAAGTCATTCCTTGAACTCAGCTGTTGAAGATGTCAAAATTACTATGGAGATATGCATCTTTCTACTGCTGATTTGACTTTCAAAAATCATACTTCAGGAGTGCGATTTTTGAAAGTCAAATCCGCAGTAGAAAGATTGATATCTCTATAGTAATATTCACAGTTTCAACTGCTGAGTTCAAAGTATGAGTTTCAAAAATCGCACTCCAGACTATCAAACTGAATAGCTAACTTTGTCAATGAGACTAACATTGAAATTTAAAAAACAATTGCTGTTGATTTGTTGTTTGGCTGTTTATCTTTGTTTTGTTTTGTACGGAAAAGCCGATTTTTCCCCCGCGATTTCCTAATTTGGCCCCATAATGAAAGTTGTTCAGTTTGATATTCTGATCGTATATTCTGAAACACCCTTTAAAATATGTTTTGCTTAGTTTCTGTTCTTCACACTTTCTATTAGTAAAATTATAAAAATAATTGGAAATGTTGAGGTATTTAAGTTAACAACATTGCAAAAATGGAATCAGATTCGTTAAACTCAGCATATAATGCATGCAATCCATGAAAATCATGCTTCAGGTGTGCGATTTTTGAAAGTCAAATCAGCAGTAGAAAGATGCATATCTCCATAGTAATTTTGACATTTTCTGCTGAGTTTAACGAATGAGTTTAAAACATCACACTTCTGATACCTATTTCAAATTTAAAAAATCCTTTAATCTCTCCGGCCATGTTTGTGTCTACACGATCTATCAATAATTCATTATCTATTTGTATCAGGTAATTTGGAAAAAATTTACTCAAACATTGCGTAGGACTGCTCTTTTCTACGAAGGTCAGGGTGCAATCAGGTCGGTTGTCAATCTTGTCAGCCAATTTTCGTAGAGTACAGACGACAAAAAAAAGGCTGTAACCAAACATTCGGAAAAGAGTAGTTCACCACAATCGTTACGTGGAGCTTATAACTATATAAGGGGGTGCTACATGCCATCAAACTGAACAACATTAACTATGGCGACAAAATCGAAATCGCGAAAGAAAAGAAAAAACTGTTTCATACAAAATTGCAGTAGGTTCCGATTCCGAATGGTCTGTAGCACTCCCTCAAGTAACACTAGGGTATTTTGTTACACCCTTGTAACAAAATGTACCATTGTATTGTTGTATTTATGCTCCGATCGGTTTGCTCCCATAGTAAAAGTTGTTCAGTTTGATGGGTAGACTTTTAGTTTAAAAGGATGCTAATGATATCAATTTCACCCTGTGTAATATAATTGACATAAGAGCGTTTTTGCTAGGCATTAAAATACGCTTTTTACAAGTATAAATACATACAACTTTTAAGTCGATAATACTTTGACTATTTATATGTGGACTGGTTACGCGTGTAGTTCTACTAACAATCATTTCTGCCACTTTTTGCGGGGGTGAGGTAACATGAAATCCGTAACTTTGGATTTTATTCCCCATAACTTTAGATTCTAATTTTGAATGTTAAAAATCATGAAAAGTAGTCTCGTGTGAACCCCAAACGTTCTAAGTTCGAAGTTATTATTTCGCAATTATAGGCTGTCTCGTTTAGTGATAAGGTGTAAAATTGAATGTAAATGCACAAGATCTATCGTGCTTATACCGTGGCAGAGGGGAAATGCTACCGCAAGGGTAGTCCTTATAATAATTAGTCAAAGCGATAATATCATCAAGCACTAGGTACTTATAGTATGATAAGAACAATGTTTGTATAAATACCAGTGCTTTTTGTTGGTTATTGAAATAATTTGCATCGGATATCATAATAAACTATTAATTTTACCGGGTAAAATGTATTATTATTACCTACTTACGTATTATTTTGACGGCCAATTAAAAACAAAATATTTTAAATTATTAACTTTTCTGTTGACTGTACTAACCCTTACGAAATTGAAGAGATAGTTTTGAATAATAAAGGTGAAATTCGAATTTGAAAATAATGGCATAAAAAGAAAATAATTTATGACTAAGAATTATTGACCTGAATTCTGAATTGAATGATAATATCTTGAACTGAGTAATGTTGTTTGAAATCGGAATACGTTATACTCTTTTTGTTTTTGTGACGTCTGAGATATCAAAAAGATTTCAATAAACTTTTCAGAAATTAAAATTTTTACGTTTGAGCGAACATCATTCCAATAATATTGTACACAATTAGAACACGTTACAAAAAAAAAGGTTATGATTCTCGTGTTTAGTTTAGGCATAATTATAATTACTACCGTAAGTTTAGGTGTCCCTGACTCGATTTTTAAATTTTTTGTCCGTTGGTTCGAGCATCATGCAAAAACTGCTGGACCGATTTTGATGAAACTTTTTGCATTAGAAGGGTATGATAAGACTTAAAAACGAATATTATTTATCTTGATATGAAACTACGCAGTGCGGACGAAGTCGAGGGCGTAATTTTTTTAAGTACTATTCTAAATAAATTATGTATCCTAAAAGATTAACTAGGCAAGAAAAAATTAGGTACTATAAGGTAAATCTGAAATCATCGTTATGTGTAAATGTTACCCTACACATAAATTAGGTACTTTCTAAACCGTACCAGGTTTATAAAATCCCTACATAGTGGGTGAAAAAGCTGTCGAATATTTTAGACTGGGCTTTTCGATGACTCACGTTTTCATGATTTTCAAGTTACATACGATCTATCTATATATTATAAAAAAAGTAATATATAGCATGTACGAGTAGGATCCCACTGCAGGGCGAATTCCTCCTCACGTCCTAGGGCTATTACATTATATTCAGAATTTATTATTTTTAAATTTTGGAATCCGCTTAAAATTATTTACTGAAAAGAAACGTATAAAGAAAAACATTGTGCTGCAATGATCACAATCAAGTTATATTGAACCCTAATAAGAGAAAATTGAAGGTTCGAAAGTAATCAACAAAATAATTTCGGATTACGAAGGGACACTCTAATGAGATCGCAGATGTGAAGAGGGTGACGTATCGATTCGTATGATGACAGGACAATTTTGGGGACAGTAATGATTAGATTCGAAATACAAGGTCCTTCTTAATATGCTGACACTTTTTTAAAAACATGCATGCACACGCAGAAGAAGAAATTCTGATGCGTATATTACCTATGTGAAGTCTACCAATCCGCATTGTCACGCGTGTTGTACTAACGCCCACACACCTGGATATATACCCTCCCTGAGGTCAGGCCTGTGCCCGGCTGGGACGTATCTAGGCTGAAAAGCATATGCTCACGACTATATTCCCCAAGTAGTTAGAGATATTCTGAAAAACCTCAAACATCCACGTTTCACTAGTAGTACCGAAATTCTGTCTTGTATAGGCTGATAATAATGATGATATCGTTACTAATCGAATTAAATCTAGCAACAGATTAATAATTGAACAGTAACCAAGTTAGCTAAGATATTTAATTAATTTATCACTCTAAAGTCCACACAAGTCAATCAAAATCAATCTTTTGTCAACCATTACCAGCTTATATTGGTGTTGTATTTTACAAATCCCTGACTTGGTTTTTAGGGTTCCGTTCCCAAAGGGTGAAAACGGGACCCTATCACTAAACCTACGTTGTCCGTCCGTCCTAACTATTTAGGGCTGTAACTTTTGACCCGTAATAGCTAGGACATTTGAAATTTTCACAGAATATGCGTTATTACGGCGGATTTGATATCGAATATGAAATATAAAACCGTATTTGCCGGTCGCAATATACGGACTTAGAAGGGGGCTTTTTATTTTATACTACGGTTTAACGGCTAATAAAGTCTAAAAAGTACATTTTACAAGTTGGTCGACTATTACTCGTTAAGTTGTAAAGCCTAGTTAGCGGTGATAGTTTTCCTTTTAACTTCGTTATACACTACTGCCGTGAATATTTTTCACGTATCCTTAAACAACCGGACAGCTGGCAGGGGGGGGGGGGGGACACTAGCAAAAATTTTCACTTTAAAGCTAAATATTTCTCTAACAGATCCCTAAATCGAAAAATTGTTGCATCCCCACTTTTTGTGTAGGGGAGGTACCCTAAAAAAAATTATTCAAGATTTTATTTTACCACTTAGTTGGCGTAATTAATATGTATACCCATGTAAAATTACAGCTTTCTAGTACTAAGCGTCTCTGAGCTAAGCCGCGGATAGACGGACAGATAGACAGACGGACGGACATGGCGAAACTATAGGGGTCCTTGTTGACTACCGAACCATAAAATTGTCCCAAAGTTAAAATTTATGGGAATCTCAAACAAAAAACTTGTTTTCATCAACGTTTTTTCTTCTCGCTCTATCGTAAAAAGGTAAAACATACAAGCGTCAAACTTGGTGTGATTATAGAACAACCTCTACAATATAACAACAAATAATATAAACTGACCAAGTGTGAGTCGGTCTCGCGCTAAAGGAAAACAAAACTTTTTTGCATGTTGTGAGTGTTATGTTGTGTGTGGCGCGGAACCCTCGGTGCGCGAGCCCCACTCACCCTTAACCGGTTTTATTTCTATTTTTCTTTTACTAATAGCTCTACCGTCGGGTCAGTCACCTCTAAGTAGCCAATGTCAGTATGTAATTTGTTCCTTTTTACCTGCTATAAATCGTCAATTCAACTCAGGCATTCAGAATCTCAAAATAGACTACTAGTGCTACTAGGTGTTTGATGTGTATCAATATCAAGAGTATACCTAACCGAAACCCATTGTGAAGAGTAATAGTACCTACTGTAGCCCCGGGACTTTTAAATTACCAAAAAGATTACCGATTGCCGTTTAGAAATTGTTGTAAGATACGAAATTACTAATATTGAACTTAGGCGAAGAACATGACAGTATAGAAAAAAATGGTAACCTCAAAAATTTAATATTTAAACCAATTTTTTTTTCTTACGGCGGGTTGTGATCTGTAAGACTAAGGTTTTTATATTAGTAATATCGTACCTTACAACAATATCAAAACGGCAATCGGCAATCATTTTGGTAATTAAAAAGTCCCGGGGCTACAGTACTATTAGTATCATAGTTACAAAGATCTGTGGCTTTATTCTCATTTAGAATCGGTCTGTTTAATATACCTACATCCCTATTTTTAATTACCAGATTTTTTTTAAGGTGCAACAACTTTCCATTTTGGAATGTGGGTCGAAAAACGAGAAAATTTTTTGAACCTCTCATAGAAAATTCGCACTATTCTATGGAAGGTTCAAACATTGTTCTCGTTTTTCGACCCATGTTCTATAAGGAAAGTTGTTTGTACAGGGTGTAAGGAAAAGTAACGGAAAAGTAACTGTTTGAATCGAGTAGGTATTGCAGTTTAGTATGGGACAGCACATTTTTTTTTGTTCTGACATGTTTGATCCCATAGTAAAAGTAGTTCAGTTTGATGGGTAGAGTATGTGGTTTAAAGGTTAATGATACATTTCCTTACACCCTGTATAATACCGAATATACACTTCACCTACCTAATTATAGAAATAGTGGTGTATTATGTTATTTGTATATCGAAAAGTAAATTTATACATTAACAACAAAACAAACTAATCTAGTAGGATAATCCATGCGTGAATTTGCGCAAAAATATCAACAATATTGAGGTAAAATCAGCTTTTTGTTTGCGAAGGACAATTTATGCTATATGATTTTATTTCCGGCTTCTAAGATTTGTTTTGTGGGTTTCCCGTATCGTAATAAAGAGGTTCATCTTTCCTTTTTTTTCAATATTGTTAGAGATATTGGTCTAGCTTCGGATTTAGGATTTTCGAAAAGTCCTTTCTTAGTCCACCTACATGCTCTGAATGTGTTCCACATATTTCTTTCCGTGTCGTTTTTTACGTGCATGTTCGGAGGTGTCAGAATCCCTTCGGCCGCGTAAATATCTCTGACTACTCCCTCGGGGAATATAGTCGTGAGCATATGCAGGTATGCATATTTCTCTCCACTGTGGTGCTGTGCGTTGTCTATCAGTCAGTCACGGAAATGTTTTATAATTTAGCTTTTTACATTAGTACATTACAGTTAAATAAGTAACAACATAATATTACTAGTCTAGGAAAAATAAGGTTTGAGATTGCATTAAAGACACTTTAGTAAATTGAGTTTGAAATAATATTACTGTTAGTTTATAACACTTTTGTCGAGATTTCGTGGTTATATAGGCTCAGGAACCTAAGAAATACCTTAAAATCGATATGAATGTACAAATGGCAAGCTTATTTCTAAAAATATTTCGACCAGCATACCAGCAATAGAGACAGTTAATTATCAAAAGGCAAATTTAATGTGTAAAAACAAACAGTAAATAATTTAGTTTTGAGGTTCTAATTTTTGAAGACTTACAAGATATTACATTTCTACCCAAATTAACGATATTAACCGTGGATTATTATTGTTATAAGTAAAACGTATTGAACGATGCCATCCTGTACAAAATCACAAGTTTTGCATTTTTTGTTCATACCTAAATTTAATGTTTTGTAAATGTCTTAATTATTCAATAATACAACATAAAAAATCGGGGATTATTGAGAATTTATGTTTTTCAGGTATGTATCTACTATATTCCAAATTTTCACCAAAAGTGCAATTAATGCAACCTACTCCATACAAAAATCCGTAGATTTCCCCGACTATACCTTTTCGTTATTTACACACGGAGTTGAGTGTGCAGTTAAGCTGAATTTCGATTTCATTTTAAAGTATAGATAGTACTTCAAGCGCAAATACAAACGTCTATAGGCCGCTATTTTTCAAAATGTGTACAATTTTGGTGAGGGTAAATGTGATCTGATAAGAAGATATATCATCGTTCTCTTGCCCATTTCCCATTATTCTATAGGGTCCTTTTTAATATGCTGACACTTTTTAAGGGGATGATCAGACTGTCAAACTGAACAACTTTTTCTATGGCACACACATAGAAATCGCGAAAAAAAAATCAACTGCTCCATACAAAACTGCAAACCTACTTTAGCCAATTGTATGGGACAGCTGATTTTTTTCGCGATTTCGAAACCCTTGCTTAGTTGGTCCCATAGAGTAAGTTATTCAGTTTGATGGTCAGATCATCCCTTTAAAAAGTGTTAGCATATTAAGAAGGACCCTGTATACCATCTTTCATTCATCTCTCTTATCCGTCATTTCATCACTCACTCCTCTCTTACACATATCATGTCTTCATCATCTTCAGACGGGTTGCTGGTTCCAAGACAGATTAGAGTCATCCCCCGGACTCGCTGGACTTTATTGTCTAGTGTTGTGAGTGGTCACCGCTGTTGATCCTGGTTTACTGGAGTTACCGCATAGGTGCTTCTTTCAAACCTCATCTAAGAGACTCATTCCTAATCCTTTTCATTCTAGTAACATCACACATCCATCTCAACATTCGCATCTTAGCTACTCGTACATTCATTCGTTTTTATCCGTCACTTTAACTGCCCAACATTCTGAACCATTCATGAAAACATATCTTATTTAGCTTATTAAATCAGAACCAATATTAACAAGTACTGATGGGCATATCGATTTTATACAGCATAATAAAATCGATCCAGTTGATTTACTAAAACGTTTCGATTCAAAGAAAAGGCTTCTCCTTCACAATAACGCCTGAGCTCTTTTTGAACTTTGTAAACGTCCCGATAAATTCTGATCTTGACGTGATCCTTTTGAAGGAATCCTTTCATGGATTGAGCTCTGCATTTTTAGAGTAATTTATGTGGCTATAAGTAACTGGCTGCTGCTACTGGTTTTTCTCGGTTAATTTCGGTTGTATGTATTTAAAATTTACCACATCTCAATTGTTTTATAACAAAATTGACGAGAGAACAAACGAGATAAAAGTTTTGACATTGTCTTATCGTGCGCATCACGCTATGGCCTCTGTTTCCTCTATAGGTTAAGAATTTTTGAATCTCACTCTTTCAAAATAATAATCGAATGTTGTAAAATCTCCACACTAATTAAGATATTTTCGATTGCTAATTTGAACGTGTGGATTTCAATAATCGCACTCTACTAATGTAACTTTAATAAAGATTATAGATTTTCACGACACGTCAGGGTTTTTGACTTTTTCAAAAAAAAAAATGTGTTGTAAGTAAATCATATTTTAGTACAACTGATACTTAAAAATGGGGAAATTGCACAATTTTAATTTTTTTATGTATCATAAAGATTTAAGGCTTACATAAAAATACCAAAAACAAAAATGGTAAAATATGCACAATCATTTATTTATTACAAATCTAATGTTGACTTTTCAAATTCCGCACCAAAACACTCACTGCCATGACATGGCTCACTCCTTTTCATGACGCGCGAAGCTCATCAGAAATCATCCGCTATAATATGTTGCCGTACTCTTCTAACGCACGCAAGTTGCTAATCGCTTGGCCACTTTGCGCTGATTGGCGTTTGAAATTACGTTCCGATCCACGTAACTTATAATTGAAATATATCGTAAAAAATAAAAACTTTGGAATATTTTGAATAACTATGGTCTTTCAGTAATGTTCTATTAACAACTATTATCGTTGAATTATAAAGATAATTTCTCATTATAATTTTGGTGCAAGCCCCATTTGGGCCCATTATGTGATGACAAGCAGTATGCATACAACATCCACTCATCCCTTCTATGACCTACACTAAACCACTAGAAGCCGACAATAAATGACCCTCGGTATAGTGGGTGTGAAAACAAAAAACCGTGAACCGTTAGAGGCAGAGTTAGAGGCTCGAATAACAACGGGTGTTAGAGGTCGCACGGACATCATGTCAAATGGGACACCCCTTGTTATAAAAAGTTACGGTCTATTTGTGAGCGGCGATAGACAGAGATTTTAAAACAAAACTGGATTGCAGTTTTAATAATTTTAGTCTACTGGATTCGTGTTTACATTTTAATCAATCGAAACGCGAGTCCTTTTTTTGGGTTTCGTAGTGAAACAAGGAACCCTTATACGTTCGTCAATTCTCCCTATTTTTTAAAGAAATATGGTAATTAAGAAGATACAACGAAACATAGTTTTTTTCAACAATCGAGTGAAGTGTCGTTGGATAGCTCTTGTAACGTGGAATAAAACACCCATACAAACTTATCTTATCTAAATATCTATCCAATAAAAGGGTTGACACAGATTTTTTTCCGTTTATAGGTGTCGCTCTGTTTTTGACTCTGAGCGCATATGTCTTGAGATAATCTAGTTACAAGCATTGTAACAATAAATTTTTGTTCAGATCAGAGAAAAAAAAAACAGCTCTTCCATACAAAACTGCAAACCTACTTGAGCCTTGAGATTTTATTTTCGTGATTTCGATGTTGGTCCCATAGAGAAGTTGTTCTGTTTGACGGTCTGATCATCCCCTTAAAAAGTGTCAGCATATTAAGAAGGACCCCGTATATTTATTTATATCGACAAGAATTATAGTTAAAATGACAAATTTTCTGAGTAAAGTCAACAAAATATGAGGGTTGTCACAGTTTTTATAGCTCTTAGTATAAGTACTTTCAATGAAAATTATAACGAACATCTAAGCTATATAATTATAAGCTTTTCATGATTTCAGATAATGACTACGGAAACCTATCATGAGCGAGTCCGACACACTCTTTGCCGGTTTTTAAAGACATTTTTAGGATAGACCATAGAGATTAGCATAGGTAGGTACATAATTATGTTCACGACACGACTAAACTTGTGTCATTTATTTTCTTTTCTATGGAATGGAAATTCTTTTGTATAGAGAAAACGATTATTGCTGTGGATGTTTTATCATTAAAAGGGTTTAAATAATTAATTACAGTTTTAGAGAAATTCGTTCTTGTATACATCAAACGGGTTTCTAATTAAATTTTAATGTTTTCGAAGTAGAATGGATAATTTCATTTCATTTCCCCGGGGTTTGCCCACATTCCGTCTAAGGGTCTAGCTAGATGATGTTACATATTATAGCAAACCTTTTTTGCATACCGTGTAGGCTTTGCATATCACCAACCCAGATGGGTGTCGTAAATGGTGACTAATTCTATTGGAAATCATTCAATATGCACCATGGAGTAGTCCCAGATCCATTCGAGATCTAATCGTAGTTATTTCAATTTACTTTTTGGGTATAAATTTGACGTAGTCAAATAATACCTTACCAACCGTATTGCTTAGTTAGTTTATTCTGTCTGTCTGTCTATCTGTAAGCCCCGCCTCAATTACTACCTCGTTTTTGCACCTATTGAATCTAAATTTGACATGAAGACATAAAACTGAAACCCAAAAACTGATGTTTTTAGACTATTCAGTGAAAAAAGGGGTTGGAAAAAATTGGTTTCAAGGTATATTTGAATAATTTAGGCTACTGTATATCTGTTTGGCTGGCGTCCGCATCAGTTACTACTTACTGGTTTACTGGAAGAAATCACTTTTGTACCCTCTTTGTTGTCATAGTATATTTCATTCATTCATTCATTCATTTGTTTTTTGTGTATTTTGGTGTGCAAATAAAAAATATTTATCGGATCTTATCTTATACAATCACTACCGAATCCTATTAAGGGTAAATCTGATACGCTCTTTGCCAGTTTTTTCAGTAAACATTTGCAGTTTGACATATTAAATCTTCACAAAAATTTCTTTTAGTTGTATAATTTCCTGTTCCAAAAACCTACTTATTGAAATGTAATATCACAATCTCAAATATAACCTGATGATGTACAATGTTTTCTTAGCCATATTTCTATTCAACTATCTAGTAATAAAATATTTTTCTGTTGTTAATATTGAATATTGCATTTCCAGCGTTCTTCGTGTTGAAGGCGGTTTTATTAAACTCTTTTGTTGTGATGCACAATAGCCTCTGTACATAGCTAGCAGTACTCATAATAATCCATTTCGATACGGTCGGGTATGGATTTACTCTCAATACCTATGTTTGTTTAGAGACAAAAGGGTTTAAATGGGCTTCAGGAAATTAAGCTCTATAATAATAGTGATTTCTTGTATAAATACGTTATAGGTAAGTGACCTATTTCGTTTTAAAAGACGGAAATAGATTTCCGAGTATCGGGTATGATAGCAGTAGCGAGTCACAGAATGCCCTGGATAGGTTAGGTTAGATGGTTAGGTTAGGTTATGTATCCAAAGCCTACATCACTACTTTGCATTTTATTTAGCACGATAATATCAGTGTCTGTATGGGGTACTACCAACTTGGTTGAATTTAATGCCACAAAAACATAGACCTGTTTGTTTTGCAAAAAGGTCACATTCTAATGTGTCTCCTACTTTCCGGGGTGTCAACATTCCGATCTCCGAAAGTCGAGAGTTGTTTGGTCTAGAACTAACATCGGAACTGAACTTCTGCCGTTCGATTGAGTCAAAAGCTAAAACCACAGGTAAGAAACTTGGTATCCTGAACAAGGTTAAGCGGTAATTTACGCCTGCACAGCCTCTTACTCTCTGCAAAGCCCAAGTGCGATCATGCATGGAGTGCTGCAGTAACCTCTGGGACGGCTCAACGAAACACCAACTGGATGCACTGGTCTCAGTTGAACGTCAAGCCAAGAGACTCATCGACGATGATGCACTCGTCGGGGCTAAGTTACATGGCCTGGAACACCGGCGATTGGTCGCTTGTCTGTCGGTGTTTTATTGGATACACTTCGACAAATATGCTCAGGAGCTACATGACCTGATTCCACCATTTCCCTTCCACCAACATACGACAAGACGTAGTGCGCGTTTGCACTACAATCACACACGTTTCATGTTATGGGGATTGGGGACTCACAATTATTGTTTTATTTTATTATTGGTTAACAAATGCGTCGTAATAAAGCATATTCTGTGAAAATTTGAACCGTCTACCTATATCGGTTCAAAATATACATCACATTGTTTATAGTTAGGATAGATGGACGGACAACGTAGGCTTAGGTACCCGTTTTCACCCTTTGGGTACGGCACCCTAAAAATGATCCAGCCAAATTTAAAATCTTTAAAATATCGTAATTGAATTTCGTCTTCGTGAATCAAAATCAAAGCTACTTATCGACTAGATGAGTTTAAAACCAATTTAATATTTATATGCGAAATAAGAGTGCGCTCAGATTCAAAATGAGAATGCGCCCGGCGGCATGCTGTCAGGCCGTCGTCGTGGAGTGGCGTAGTTCGCTTTATTAAACCGCGCTCAGCGGCGAGCCAAGAGCGGGAGGTGTCGTGGAGATGAGCTAAATGGAAAATGGATATGGCATCGTATAACCCTATTTAAATTTGTGATAAATATAAATTGTTTTGTTCGAAATAGTCGAAATAATTGATTATTACTTATCTAGTGCAGAAATTATGAATGTTAGTGTTATGGTAGCTTATTTTTAGAGCTCCATACCCAAAAGGTGAAGGCGGGACCCTATTCATAAGCCTAGGCTGTCCGTCCGTCCGTGTTTTTAATTCACATACTTGATAGTACAGTTTTTGTAAAATAGGATAATTCGTTTTAAAAATAGTGATCATGATTTCAAAATTAACAGTCCTCAAGGTACCATTCCAGGAAAAAAATGAAATTTTACTTTGGGTAAGATTTATAGGATCTGGTATCGACCGCTTCATGATTCTCGTAGCATGATAGTCTGTGGATTATAACTTTTTAATAACATCTCTCCAAATTATCTGTAGATTGTTAATTAGACAAAAGACAAAAATCGGAGAGTCTGAGAGAGAGAGAGAATGTCCGCCTATGCGTGCGTACAGCAACCATGTTCGATCGGCCTAGATTAGCAGTTATGATTATTATCTAGAGAAAATTCAAAATTACTCAGATGACAGTTAATACTGCACCAATATCAGTCTTGCAGTTTACCAGTATGGTGATATTTTCAATACGAACCAATTAAGGTCAAACAAATTTTTCAGAAACAATCTAGAAACTAATCTCAATATCAGATTTTCGTTAATAATTATGTAGGTATAGTTTAAAAGTTACAGTGCCTTAAAGATTTCCATACAGATCTTAAATTAGTCCTAGCACTAAAACTATATATTTTAACGAAAATCTGACTTTATACAAACATAGAGATTAGTTTCTTGATTGTTTCTGAAAAATTTCATTGACTTTAATTGGGTAGTATTGAAAATATCACCAGTCTTCGTTTTTATGTAGCGCGCATTTACGCATTCGGATCTTCTCTTAAAGTTATCATCCAGCCATATCTAGAGGCGCAATATCCACAAACCTGAGTCATGACGGGTTCTTGCAGACGGACGATTTCCTACATACCGAGTTGAATAATACATGGAACTATAGTTTCACCGTGTTCTGTTCTTTCATGTGACATTTTGTTTAGAACGTTTGTTCTGCCTGTCACTTCTGACGTTTGGATTACCGTTGAATTTTGTAACTTTTGCCTGTATTATTTCGTGGTGAAACATTTTTATTTCCACAACAAACATACAGTATCTAACGTTAATAAAAGGTTCAGACAGTTGACCTCTAGTGAACAATTGTAATATATATTTAATCTAAAGTTGATTCTTTTTTTGTGAAAGGATATCATTTCGATCATGTTTCTGACATTCAATAAGTCGAGTTTATTTCTAGTTATTATACTTTGATTACATTTAATAAATGTTATTATACTTACTTAATTTAATATCTCTGCTCGTTCTTTCTCAAACAATATTACGTATAGATGAACCCTGGTATGGATGATTTCTGGAAAGGATAAAACACCCTTCTAATTTCTTAAAATGCTTCGAATGCATCTTAAATCGAATCTAAACTACATATTATATTACCCTCCTTCTAACGCAGTCGGGTAAAAACAAGAAAAAGATTACGATGTGGTTTGTAGGTGTCCCTGCCTCCAAATCACATTTTTTTTTACTTTTTGTCCGTCTGTTTGTTTGTTCGAGCATCACATAAAACTACAGAACCGATTTTGAGGAAACTTTTTTTGTTTGGTAGCTTATGATTTGACTTAAGGTGGTTGCAGAGTTGTCATTTTCATACAAAAGTTTGACGCGTAATACGCGTAGACGGTACAATGAAAAGTATTTTTTTTTTTAAGATATAAAGCTTTGAACTTATCCATGGAAAATGTCAAATCTTTATATCTTCGAAATTATATTATAAATTGCAAATGTTATTTAATACTCGGCATCTAGTTTTTCTAAACTATTTTTCCATAAACAAAATATTACTTTTAATTGTACCGGCTTCGCGTATTACGCGTCGAACTTTTGTATGAAATTGACAACTCTGCAACCACCTTAAATTCCGGTAAAACATTTGTGCGGACGAAGATGCGGGTTTTTTTCGCGATTTCAATGATGGTTCCATAGTGAAGCTTATTTAGTTTGATGGTCTGAAACACCCTCTTAAATATGTAGCGCATTTTATTTTACACCCTGTATAATGGCTACGAAACAATACCAAAAGGTGAAAGATAGAAATAACCAGGAATAAAATCACCTGAATTTGTAATTTTAAAATATCACAATCGCCTGTATTTCACAGACTTGTTTCATTATTTCCAACATCTGCAGCGGAGTTTGTGTTTAATTTTATTTTTCATTAAGAGATATTAAAAGCCATAATTGGATCAAGCGGTTGTTTTAATGAAATCGGGCAAGATTAAAAACCAATGAGGCAAAACTCCCTTTTCCATCATCTAAAGGCAAATATTGCAAGCGAAAGACTTAATTAATCAGCTTTTCTTATTTCTCTGCCCAGAGTTGTTTCCTGTGTTTTTTTAGGGTTCCGTACCCAAAGGGTGATAACGGGATCCTATCACTAAGCCTACGTCGTGCGTCCGTCATATCTATTTAGGGCTGTAACTTTTGAACCGTAATAGGTAGCTAGACAGTTGACATTTTCATAGAATATTTTCTATTATGGCGGATTTGTTAACAAATAACAAAACTGTCAAAAAGTTAAAATTTAAGGGGGGGTCCTCATACAGGAAACTAGAGTTTTATCATCGTTTTTCTATCGTAAAAACGGTAATACATACAAGCGTCAAACTTGGTGTGATTATAGGCGAACTCTACACTATAACACCAAATAATAAAAACCTTCCAAGTGTGAGTCGGTCTTGACCGGCTTTATTTACTTAGTAGCAAGACTTACTTTTAGCTTAATGAGAGATTTAGAATAGGTATTTTAATAATGTACAGTAATACCAAGTTAATTAGTCTTACCAATGTACCTGCGCAGTGAAATGATATTCAGGATGTGCCACGTTCGCACCTAAAATCACTTCCCGCTATTCGCTAATAATTTACGCGCGCTTATCGCCGGCGAAGCATCCGTCAGTCTGCTTTACGACTAAAAGATCGAGATAGAGAAAGATTTAATAGCACCTGATTTTGCACCCTTTGACTATCGCGCTTGATTGATTTTTAATTACTAAATGATATCGGGTTTTGACGGCGACTCTGGTCTGGTCTGCGCAAACGAAGATTGTCGAGCGGAATAATTTTCCTGGTTCATCTGTTACGATTATTTTTTCTGTATAATTTATCCAAAACTAACTGTCTGACTAAAATCTCGCGTGCGTGTAAAATATTAAATAAAGAAAGTTCAAATGGGTATGAGTAAAGGTATTGCCATTTTTTGCGCTGCAAATGCAACAGTCGCGGCCACAAATCAAAATATAGTATGATTATAGTACTATAAAAAATAAACATTGTAATAAACACCTATGGTTTAGCGCGCATCGGAGCTGAGATATTTGATTCTAAAAGTACATAAAAAGGAACCAAAGTCTTTAAGAATCAATTCATTTTTAATCAATCAATCGAAGCATATTACCTACTCAGCAAAATATACCGTAAAGAAATACAAAAGATACAAAACAAGTCGGTCTTAGAGCTAAAAATTTCTCCCATACAACCTTAGAAGTTCAAAACTCCACTGCAGCCTAGCAATGAACATGATGTTTTTTAATGTATTTTGAAAGCTCTTCTAAAAACCTATGCATGTTTCATTACCGGCCAATCCACAAAAAAATTACAGTTATTCTCTTTACAACCTTACTTGTTCCCATTTTCTTAAGTCTCAAATTGTACCTTTTCATACTTCGAATTTTCGCTCAGAAAACGTCAAATTCCGTTTCGTAAGGAAAATACAAACCTTCCCCATTTGTGTAGTTTGAAACGTCGTAACCTCACAACTCTTGAGTTGATCTCAAAAGTTTAACCACATAGACCAGAATAGACGGTAGGTTCAAATGAAAGTAATTTTGAAACTATGTTTAAATATACGAGCGCATATAATTGTACCGGTTCCTCTGAGGATAATACGATGGCTGGTGGAGTAGCTAGTACCCTAAGAGGCTAAATACAAGTATGAGCACTAACGTTAAAAAGCTATAAATAAACACGTTTATATTGTAGATTTTAGGTAAAATCATAAGCTATAAAATGTAAAAAGTATCATCAAAATCCGTTTAGTAGTTTTACATACAAACAGAGAGACATAAATTCAAAAAAAGTTGAGTTGAGTCTGGGATACCTAATAACCATACCGTTATCTTTTTTTGTTAATATCTTCAATGTACAACCACACTTCTGTTACAGTTTTATAACAGTATAGTATAATACACCGGTCTTAAAGTCAGAATAGGGCACTTCAGACCATCAAACTGAACAACTTTAACTAAGGAGCCAAAATCGGAAACGAGACAAAAGAAAAGCTACTCCACAGAAAATATCAATAGCTTTTGGACAAAAATGTATAAAACAACAGTTTATTTATGCGATTTCAAAGTTGGTCCCCGATTCTACGGTGTATGCAGTTTACCAACCAAACAAAAAAGAATCAAATTTAATGTTTTTTCTTTTAAATTATAATTCTATATGTCCGTATAATTAGCAGCCTCACCAGATCATTCGAAGGTTTTGACTAAGCCACGATTTAGTGCCTAATTAGAGCAATTTAGTGCCCAAAGCTCAGATTTGGTGCTCTTTTATTTTAAAAAAATATTTGGGTAATTAAATGAGACTGCTAGATATAGACGTCAAGGTAGCAGTCTCACTGAGAAATACTTTTTATATCAATGTTATTTATATGTCAAAATTTAAAGCTAATTTAGTGCTCCCTATGTCCAAAATTTCATTAATATTTTTTCAATACAAGCCGATATGACAGTGCATTATTGAGGCTGCTAACTAGACGTTTACTCCAACAATGATGCCAATGAAACGGGTGTATCTTTGAAACAGATAAATTATTACAGATTTAGTGCTGCTATCCCTCTGATCAATTCGTATGCTGTGGTAAAATCCAAAGAGCATAAGGACGCGTGTATGCGATCTCACACCACACGTAGGAACTTGAAAGCCATAATACTTCAACCTTCAACGTGGGTTTACTTAGGGTTACGTTAATGCGTTTGTAGTGACATCTAGCGACTGTTTTTGTAGTTTTACATTTATACATTATTTATGAAGTAAATCCGCATATTTGAGAAGTGTTTGATGTGAGGGCTTGAGATTCTATTAACGTTATATCTAAGGTTTCTGTTGGTGTTTTAAGGCAAAGAAAAAAAAATATTATATCACTATGTAGGTATACCTACAAGGTGATACAAAAGTAAAAATAAATATTTAAAACTTTTAAGGGGGTTGTTTAGACCATCAAACTAAACAACTATCACTATCGGACCAACATCGAAATCGCGAAAAAAGAAATCAGCTGTCCCATATATTTAGCTCGAGTAGATTTGTAGTTTAGTATGGAAGATCAGATTTTTTTTTCGCTATACCGATATTAGTCCTATAGTGAATGTTGTTCACCAATTGATGGTATAAATTCATCCATGGTCCATCAATTTGATGGTATAAACTACCCCCTTTAATGTTTATTTTTATTTTTGCAACACTTGTATATTATGGAAATTCTATGTATTTTTGTATTATACAGAGTGTAACAAAACACCCTAGTAATGCTTAAGGGGGTGCTTCAGACCAAAAAACTGAACAACTTTCACTATGGAACCAACTTCGAAATCGCGAAAAAAATCACCTGTTTCATACAAAACTGCAGTAGGGACCGACTCGGCTCAAATGTACCGAAAAGCAGATTTTTTTCGCGATTTCAAATTTGGCTCCATAATAAAAGTTGTTCAGTTTGAGGGTCTGATGCACAAGAGTAAATGGTCGTAATTGTAGTACTCTGTGGTAAATGAGAAGAAAATATTACTTGACAAGTACAAGGATTAAAAATGAAAACGAAAATAATAACGGCTAATAAAGATAGATGGAAGACAATCACCGACCCCCAATAATGGGATAAGCACCATAGAAGAAACAAGTAAGAATAAACAACCTATTTGAAATACAAGTTAGGGTCAATTCACACCGAGACGCGACGCGACGCGACGATACTCAAATACCTCGAGGCGCAGTGCTGCGTGGTGCAACGTAATCTGAATTCTCACAATGTAATGTATCTTAATGTATCTTTTCGTGTAGTGAATAAAGTATATTCTATGAAAAATGTGCGCGCAGCGTCGCGCCGCGTCGCGTCTCGGTATGAACTGACCCTTATAGGTATGTAAGTTTGAGTCTAGATTGTCTTATTATCTAATTAACTTCGTATGTTCCAGAACCAATGACATTCTATAAACAAGGACTTCGAATCAGTTCGCTATTAACGGGACCGCTAAAATGTGCTTAATGGTTTTACATTACTGCTTTGTGACAGAGGATATTTGAAATGAATGTGAAATGGTAATGTCAACGGCAATGTATGACAGCCATTGCCATATGCAACATGTGCAATTTTTTGGTTTTGTTATTGTATGACGTGGTGAGTCCATGTGTATAGAATGTCATTGTCCAGCCCCCCGATTGCGCTAAGTTAAAACATCAAAGTTCTATTTTTATCCAATTTCAGTTCTAATAACATTGCAATCCAATTACTATTCAACTGTGCTGAATTCCGCATCGCGCTAAACTCTATGTAACTGACAGCCTTTAACGTCTAAGCTATCTGTCAAAACGGTTCTAACGGCTGTCATGAGCAGTACCGCGATTAGAGCAATACCAAATGTGTCAAAAGTTATGGTTTGTACGTAGTCCAATTACGGTTCTACCACCGAATATATACCGCGATTGCAGCCCAGCTCCCCTTGACCCCCCCAATTTTGACGATCGCTAATGTCAAATCCATACATTCTGTCATTTTCTACTAGCGTTAACGCCAATAGAATGTCACTTTGTCTAGGGGGGCTGGACCCTACAGACCAGTGAATTTGATTTCAACTCAGATAAATGTTACTGCAGTAAAATTTCATTCCATTTAACGATACAAACTCACAAATTGTCCCGGGGAGATCAATAACTAAATTGAAATAGAGAATGAAGTGGTATAGGGATGTCCCAGAACGAATAAACCTTTGTCGGTAAACCGCTTAGTTAATCTGCTCAACTCGGGGAAGCAATTCGATACAGTAAGTACTTCAAATACGAGTACGTTATTTTGATTACCCATCCATGTAACCAGAAATAGTTAACTGTTAGTTTAACTTTTAGTTACACTGAAAAAAATTACTAAACGATTTTTTTCAAATGTTTTGTTAAATTTAACCGAAATTTTATTGCACCGAATTTTAGTGGCTACCGAACTACAGGGTGTTAGGGTAAACAGTTGCATTACTTTGAGGGGTGATTACACCCATGATACTTAACAACGTTCCCTAAGAAACATATAGGAAAATCGCAAAAAAAATTGGACTTTTCGTACTAAACGCAATCAGCTGATCGAACGTTTGTATGAAAAGTCGAACAATTTGTTTGCTATTTTCCTATAGGTTTCTTAGGGAAAATTGTTCAATGTCATTGGTACAATAACCCCTAATGTAATGCGACTTTTTACCCTAACATCCCATATACACCACTAGTTTTTAATTACTAACATAACTTTAACGGTGTATGCACACAATGAAACTATACAACTTTTCCTAAGGAACATGGGCCGAAAAACGAGAAAAATTTTTGGACCTCCCATAGAAAAAGGATTGGCCGATCCGCACTTTTTTAAGGAAGTACAAAAAAAAAAGATTTGTACATCTATGAAACTTTGTTTTTTAACTTTATCTTGACACAAGAAATGAGGATCTGCAGACTCCACCCAAAATTTAGGTTTATTCCTTCCTTCTACCTCCTTTGCACTACCGTACCTTTTCTCGAAGATCTTCGGCGTATTTTTGAGCGCTTATAACTTCAGTCTGGATAGTACCTCTTAGCTCCAATTTTCAGAACATGTGGTCATTACTCTTATAAAAGTTTTAGTTAAGTTCTTTCATTGAAAATTATAATGGATGCTGTTGCAAACTAGACGGCGTTGAACGAATATAAATTTAGCAATCATTGTGTCTCAAAAATTTCTCTTAGGCTTACTTAAGAGAAATTTACCTGTTTATCTTAATAAACAGTTTAAAAACTGTACTTTTTTTTTTAGATATATAAAGGCCACGAAACCCTATCATGGGCGAGTCCGACATGCTCTTGGCCGGTTTTTTTTGCTCCCGTTGTAAAAGTTGTTCAATTTGATGGGTAGACTATTAGTTTAAAAGGATGCTAATGATATCAATTTGACCCTGTATATGAATGAAAAGGGTAGAAATGAGTAGTGGCATGTAGTGGCATGGCTTTTATCATAGTATAAATATTGTGTCACGTTTTTAAATATAGTATGATAACGATATTATTGGTCCACGGGCATACCTATAAAGCTATGTCTACATAGTTAGTACAGTAAAGTCAAAGGGAGAAAGTGGTTTACAATTAATTGGAACTTGTCTACTAGAACTTTGAAAGCTATTCAATAACAGAAGTAGTTCAAGGAATATAATTTGGGATTAGAAATTTCGTATTTCATGAACTATTGTCTGACAAATAACAATAGACACTGCCCCTGAAGCAACAAAGGCTAGAAAATTGTATTGTTTCTATTTAAATCCTTTAGAATTTTGTTGATAGTAGTCCATTTCATCAGATATACACGTTTTATTCCGATATAAAACTCTAAAAATGTTTATTTCTTTTAATACTTATCGAATGTCTTTTTTGTGGTTCAACTTTTAAAAATGTATTACAATTTGTGAATCTATCAAATTAAAACAATTAGTTTTATTGTCGTCTAAATCCTAATATTTATAATACTTATTTAAAATGCATCTTCACGTTACTATACTGAAATAAACGAGAGGTGTTATCAAGCTGATTCTACTTGACAAACTTTTTTTTTTTTAATATTACTTGAGTCTGAAATACAGGAATTAAGCTATATTCCAATTTGAATTCATTTCAGTAGATTGCCAATTTAAACATAACTTTTTTAAAATTCTACGAATATACGAATTCAATAATCACAATGAAAATTGTATACACCAATTTCTCCTTTTATTTTATATCCTCATGCAGACATTCGACGTAGGCATTCATTAAAAAAAACTGAACGACTAAATTCAACTGCGGAATTTGCTGAGTTCTATCCTACCACATGAAAATCATTTTCAAAAATGAATCCCAGATCGCTACACGGTCTATATACGTAACAGGAAACAAATGGTAATCGGTGCGACGTTTCGCGCTGACGAATTCGATTCGACGATATTTTTTTAAACGAAAATGGCAATTAATTGGCGTATTAAATTTTATGGCAACCAGCTTGGTCAAGCGGGGTGGAACGTCAGGAAAATTGGACTGAATATTTTAACAATGAATTTTTGTTTTGTTGCCTAACTAGTCTATGTGGTAGGGGATTTCTTAACTTTCTTGAGTATAGTTTCTGAGTGGTAATCGTTTTAGAATTACACTACCTCATTGCTTCTTGTCCAACTAAAGCCCAAAGAATTGCTATACTCAAATGGTAATGAGTGGGATACAATGCTTCCAGAACCGATGGCTGATGGAGCCAAAGAGTTCTAGAGTGGCGGCTGCGTACCGGAAAGCGCAGCGTGGGTAGGCCCTTCACAAGGTGGACCGACGACCTGATGAAGGCGGCAGGAACAAGTTGGATGAGGGCAGTGCAGAACCTGTAATTTTGGCGATCCTTGTGGGAGGCTTCTATCAGCTGATACGATGTTGATAATTTATTCTCGTGGATGTCATAGAAAGCCAGTTTCTTTTTCAATGTTTTTGCAGGCAAACGGCTAGCTACTCCACCTATATTAACTTGATAATTTCTTCCTGGAACACGGAGTATGCTTAGAATGAACCTCGCTAAACCTATTTAGTTATAGAAAAGTATAATTTCATCCCAAGAGGAATTGCGCTAGTGAGTTTAATGTGTAGATAAAGTTGAACTAAACTACAGGGTGTTAGGGTCAACAGTTGCATTTCTTTAAGGGGTGATTGTACCCATGATAATAAACAACTTTCCAAAAGAAACCTATAGGAAATTCACAAAAAAATTTTGACTTTCCATACTAAATGCAATCTGCTGATCAAATGTTTCTAAGAAAAGGCATCATTGTTTTTTGCGAATTTGGTATCGGTTTCTTTGAGAAAGCTATTCAGTATCATGGGTACGATCACCCCTCAAATTAATGAAATTGTTTACCCTAACATCCTGTATATGTCTTTTAGGGTCCTGGTCTCAAATAATGACCACCCCATCAATACCCCTGAGTGTAAGTAGGAGGCGGCTAGAAGTTGATCCAGGAATGGGTAGCTTATCTTTTGCTAGACGTAGTGACTATGGCAAATTTTCTCTTTAGGCTAAGACTTTTTCTGCCTGATACATTGACGTACTATGGACGCCGGGTCTAGTACAAAATACTCTAATAAAGTGTCCGAAACTAAAATACACAAACCTAAGTATACGTATAATAATATAAACCAACCAAAAACATTGAAAATGCTGAATTTCTTTTCCGTCCCACTCCCCCATCGGGTCACGGCGCGCGCCGCGCGCCTACGCCTGCGCGTAGTCGGCCGATCAAACGAAGACGGTTGCGTAATTCATTCTCTTTTTACGTTTTCGTTCTCTTTTATTCGGACACTTTTGAGCGCGGACCCTCCGTCCAGCAGTGGTAAGTCAATGGCCTGATTCACCTTTTTCAAATGAGTCATTGAAGGTGTCATTCATTCTAATTTAAAACATCGATGTTTCAATCCTTATTCAATTTCAATTCTAATCACATTGCAATCCAGTTACTATTCAACTGTGCCGAATTCTGTACCGCGCTAAGCTTGACTTATTTACTATTTGATTGACAGCCCGAAACATCTGAGCGATCTGTCAAACGGCTGTCATGAGCCATCAAATGATTAACGCGATACCGAATGTGTAAAAAGTTGTGATTCGCATGCGGTCCAATGACGTTTCACTGAAGATTTATTTAGAGCGATCGGTCCCCTAGATATTTTAAACTGACTTGCTTGAGTTTATTTGCGTACTCATAAAATCAAATGCGTCTTTTGTATGATAATTCGTGGTCCATAATTGGAATGAAGAATTTCCAAGCAAAGGCATTGATTTAATGAATCAGAAACAGTGGCGATACGTTAAAATAAATCACCAAGCGTTGAATTCAAAAGTTAATAGTGAATTCTAAAAGAATATTAGTAATTTGTTTTACAAATCAACCGTCCCCTTCCAAGCCATTACCCTCAACACTTTACTGCTTTTAATTTGCAAATGGAACGGGAGACGGGCACGTCGCGTAGATTTAAAAAAATGCTATTTACTTCCTTAATGGATCACGTACAAGTTGCATTATGGTCTTGATAGTGTAACGACTGCTTTAGTAGAACATTCAGTGGATTCTAAAGTTTTTACGGTCTTGCCAGTTACTTCGTGCTCTGAAGTTTGTTGTCTGTTTCAAGTTGCTTAATGTTGTATGCGAGGGGAATCCTAAAGGATTGTCGGTGAGTCTTTTTAACTGCAAAGAATCTGAATTGTAATCTCAGTGTTACGTGTTTTCTTTGACTTTAGCGGAATGTAGTGTAGCTTTCTTTATTTATTCTTGTGTAGTACCTATCAAGCTTCACATTAATATTTATTGAGCTGTTTCTATATGTTGGTCTTTACACAGAGTGTTGGTTGTTCCGTCGAATATTAAATAAGTCAGTAATTCTGCTTTACATGTTGAATAACTTTTATTTTAAATGAAATGTAACGCTGAAATATTGTGAACAAATATTTTAGTTAATAAATGAACAGCTGCTGTCGGAATCAATTTTTTACTGTGATTTTAGGGGTGCTTAGGGCCATCGCCCAGACTTTTTGCAGCGATGCAGACGCGCGATTCGTGATTGAGGTACTACATCGCGACTGTATAGCGCTGGTGGAAGAGAAACAGTTGCGCACAGATTAATGTTTATTGATTATAGTCGAACTACTGCGCTACAAACGCGCGAAAGTAGCGATGCAGTCACGCGTCAGTATCGCTACTGTATCGATATAAAGGCGTGTCTGTATCAGGAGAAGGGAAGTGCGATGCTGCACTTCAACTAAAACGATGCTGCATCGCGTCTGTAGCGTGACTGCATCGCAATAGTAGCGATCCAGGATTGTCTCTGCATGAGCTATGGTCGTCGTGGGCGATAGATATCCGTTAGTAAATGTTGCTCAGTTTGATGATCAAAATCATTTGATGAAACTTTACACGTATACAGGGTGTAAGTGACAGCCTAGCCAATACTGAAACGGTGAACTCAGACCATCTAACTGAACAACTATCACTACGAAGCCTACCTCAGGAAACGCGAAAAAAATCAGCTTTCCCATACAAAACTGTTGCTCCTACCTGACTCAAATGTATGGGACAGCTGATTTTTTTCGCGTTTCCTGCGGTGGGCTCCATAGTGAAAGTTGTTCAGTTTGATGGTCTAAGTTCACCGTTTCAGTATTTGCTAGGCTGTCACATACCGCCTGTATAGTACAGTGGTTACACTATGTATTTCAATCAAGTGGGAACTTAAGTCTAGCTTTTCTGTAGCAAATGATATGTTGCTTCTAAGTGTTGCTCTCTGTGTAGTACGTAGTAAGTGTACTAAACTCTATTGTGATATTGGATCCTTTCTGTAGGAATTGGGAATAGATACAAAGTAGTTCTTAAGTATAGAAACTGTGTTTGCTAATTAGTTACAATAGTCTGGCAGAGTTCTTTTAGTCTAGGAAAAATAAGGTTTGAGATTGCATTAAAGACACTTTAGTAAATTGGGTTTGAAATAATATTACTGTTAGTTTAAAACATTTTTGTCGAGATTTCGTGGTTACATTGGCTCAGGAACCTGAGAAATACCTTAAAATCGATAAAAATGTACAAAGGGCAAGCTTATTTCGGAAGATATTTCTTCCAGCATACTAGCAAAAGAGACAGTTAATTATTACAAGGCAAATTTAATGAGTACAAACCAACAGTAAATAATTTAGTTTTGAGGTTATAATTTTTGAAGACTTACAAAATATTAAATATCTACTCAAATTTACGATATTAACCGGGGATTATTATTGTTATAAGTAAAACGTATTGAATGAAGCCATCCTGTACAAAATCATCAGTTTTCCATTTTTTGTTCATACCTAAATTTAATGTTTTGTAAATGTCTTAATTATTCAATAATACACAATAAAAAAATCGGGGATTATTGAGAATTTACGTTTTTCAGGTATGTATCTACTATATTCCAAATTATCACCAAAAGTGCAATTAATGCAACCTTCTCCATACAAAAATCCGTAGATTTCCCCGACTATTTGTCTAACAGTTGATTAGTACATTATGTTGATACATCTTTATACAGGGTCCAACTTAATATGCTGACAGTTTTTTAAGAGGATGGTAAGACCATCAAACTGAACAACTTTCTCTTTGGGACCAATGTCGAAATCGTGAAAAAAAAATCTGCTGTCCCATACAATTGGGTCGAGTAAGATTTCAGTTTACTATGGAACAGCATTTTTCGCATATGTCGCATAGAGAAAGTTGTTCAGTCTGATGGTCTGATCATCCCCTTATAAAAGTGTCAGCATATTAAGAAGGACCCTGTATAAAAAAAAATCGCATCATATTTAAGCGTAAGTACCTAAGTTTTGACTATAATCTCAGTAGGTTCGAATCCTGCTATATGAATGTTGTATGCGACTATTTGGACCCAACCCAAGTCATACATGATTATATCTACAGGTTATGGAACTCATAATATTGAATAACTTCCCCCAAGGAACGTATACGTCATTAGTAAAAAAAAATGTGAACTTGCCATAGAACTGATTGATAAGTTTTTAGGATTCCGTAGTAAAACAAGGAACCCTTAAACTTTCTTCCATTCTGTCTGTCTGTCTGTCTGTATGCCCCGCCTCGATAACTCGCTCATTTTTGCACCTATTGAATCGAAATTTGGCAAGAAGACAGATAACAGTAACCCAAAAATAGAAATGTAGTAGTTATGAAGAAAACAACTCTTTCGGTATATGGGAGGGATGTTAAAAATAGGGTGGGCCTATACAACGAAAGAGGAGTTGGAAAAATACTTTTATTTTTTTAAATTAAGTGAGGTGCCGTTGGATAGGTCTTGTACAATGGAACAAAACTCCCATAGAAACTAAATCGATATAATGCTTCTCTCTCGAGATATTCGCGCCCCCTCCCCCTCTAACTACTAAAATACTGGAGTGAAAAATCTGAAAATGTTAAAATAAGTCTCTCAATCACTGTGTTTCAAAAAATTCTTTGCCCTGGTGTAAAAATTCTTTTAGGTAAAAGAAAACAGATTGAAAACTTTTCTTCTTTTCTTACTTATACAATGCCTACGGAACCCTATAATGGGCGAGTCCGACACGCTCTTGGCCGGGTTTTTGTTTCGTGATTGCTTGCGGAAAGGGGTTCAGTGTCATTAGTAGAAACTTTAAAGTAAAGCAACTGTCTACGCCGACACCTTATATTAATGTATTTAGCATTTTTGTTAAGTCATCAAAATAAAAATAAACTACATTATAGTTTTCGTTAGGGACTAGATAATCTTTGTGGAAATTTCCAAAAACAAATTTAAATTTTAGAATGAGCGGATTGGATATCAATGATGCTGGGACGTTAAATCTTCCACTTTAGAACTTCCTTCGAAATTACTTCATTTTGTGAAATTCTCTGGCCGGTTCTCACAAGTCAGGCGAACGTGCAACTTTGAAACTTTGGCAACTCTAGACGCCAATAGTAGCAGTTTACTAAACTTTTCAAACACTTGCATTCTCTGCTTGAATTATTGCATAATATACTTTAGCCATAAAAGTGACTATCGAATTCATTGTTCTGCTGAATTGTTTTATTACTTGTAAAATGGTTGTTTAGATAGTTTCTTATCGTTTAACGATTGATGTATATGGTGACTGTTTGGCTTAGACAATATACTCTGCCACGTTACAAGATCAATTGATCATGTGCATTTGCATAAATTTTTATACTTTATCACTTAACGAGACAATAACTTCAAACTAGTCGCGTTTGGAGTTCTCACGAGAATATTTTAAATTAGAATCGAAAGTAATGGAATAAAATTCGATGTTGCGGATCTCGTGCTACCTCACCCCCCGCAAAGAGTGTCAGAAAAGTTTGTTAGTGGAATTACACGCGTAACTTGTCCATAGTTACATGGTGTAAGCTGTTTGGGTAAATCTTTAGCACAAAATAATATGACATGTTTACAATCTTCTTCTTCTTCTTCTTATCGTGTGGGCAAGCCTTGGGGTCAGAGTTTTTTCAGACCGCCTTACGGCCTCTGACGTGGTTTTTATGTAACGACTACTACCACGAGAGATAGTAGCTGGGACCAACGGCTTACCGTACCATCCTAAGCATGGAATCATCTTTCTTTTCAGACAATCAGGTGATTCGGCCAGCAATGGCCTAATCAAGTGGAGAAAAATGCACAAAGTGACATGTCACTAGGTGTCTCCCGTGGGAATCGAACACACGGCCTCCGTGTCAAGAGCCCAATGCTCTTAGACCACGGAGGCAGGCATATGTATAAAGTGTTTTGAGTTTAAAACTATAACATTTTGAGGCGTTTTAACTGTTTGTACTTGCATAGACATTTAGTAACTTCAAATAAATATGTCAGTATATTATACATCCATGTACTTAAATTTGTTATGCTCACAGACAAAATAATAAAGGGTGCTAAATAAATTTGATTAATTACAAAAACAAATACAATTTTATACATAACTCTTACCTAAAGAAAAAAAAAACTGACTTTGTGAAAAAAATATTTACTGAAAAGCGAAAAACAAGCTCTAAAAGTAATTTACTTACAGAATTTAAATATTCTTGGATGTTATTAAAAAAATAGAAATAAAACCGGTCAAGTGCGAGTCGGGCTACTCACGCACCGAGAAGGTTCCGTACCACACCACCACACAACATAATAACTATTTTGTTGTTGTCCTGGACCTTTAACACGAGACCGAATCACACTGGGCCGGATTTTATTATTAGTTGTTATACTGTAGAAATTGCTCTATAATCACACCAAGTTTGACGCTTGTATGTATCACCGTTTTTTACGATAGAGCGAGTTTAAAAAACTTTGATAAAAACTAGTTTTTTGTATGAGAACTCCCCTTAAATTGTAACTTTTTGACATTTTTATTATTTGTTAACAAATCCGCCGTAATAACGCATATTCCGATTCAGAGGCTGTAAGGCGGTCTGAAAAAACTCTGACACCAGGACCCACACGATAAAAAGAAGAGAGAACGCATATTCTGTGTAAATTTCATCTGTCTAGCTATTATAATTTAAAAGTTACAGCCTTAAATGGGTAGGACGGACGGACGGACAATATAGGCTTAGTAATAGGGCCCCGTTTTACCCTTTGGGTACGGAACCCTAAAAATCCTTTTAGTTTATTTTGTTAAAAATTCTTAATAAATTGTACCTTCGTCCCGTTTCTGTTTTATATATGTTTAACCTACGTTTTATTTCATTCAAGTTTGGAATTTAATAATGTCTCTGAAAATCTAGCACGAACGGTGCTCCCAGATAAAACGTGAGGCAAAATAAGGGAGGAGGATAAAAAAATAAAAGGTATGGAACATTTTCTCTGAGGCTCGGAATTTGGTTATCAAAATCCAGGTGCGATAGACGTGTAAAGGCATCTACACATTCCGTAAAACTGGGCATACTTTGAGTAACTTAATTAGGTATTCTAAATGAAAAAATGTTGTGTCTTTTATGGAACATTATTTTGAGTTATTAAGATCATTGAAGAGGAAAGAAAGGCGTGACACGTGATCTTAGCAGTTGGCAGCATACAGAGTCCTTTTTAATATGCTGACACTTTTTTATGGGGATGATCAGACCGTCAATCTGAACAACTTTCTCTATGGGACCAACATCGAAAAAAAAGTCAGCTGTCCCATACATTTGGCTCGAGTAGGTTTGCACTTTTGTATGGGTCAGCCGATTTTTTTTCCCGATTTCGATGTTAGTGCCATAGAGAAGGTTGTTCAGTTTGATGGTCTGATCATCCCCTTAAAAAACTGTTAGCATATTAAGTTGGACCCTGTATACAGGGTGTAAGAAAAAGTATCATTAACCTTTAAACACTCTACCCATCAAACTGAACAATTTCGACATTGGTCCCATAGAGAAAGTTGTTTAGTTTGATGGTCTGATCATCCTCTTAAAAAAGTGTCAGCATATTAATTAGGACCCTATATAAAAAGGATATTTAAGAAAAATATACTGTTGTACTGTAATACATTGTTACTATAATTTTGGCAAACATTTGTACACTTAGACTGTAAATAAATAATTTGCATGTTGTCGTCACACAAACTATTTAGTACCAATCTAAATTCCTAACTCTGGTCTCAACCTTTAATGTGGCAACATGTAACTATACAGAATTCATGTAGGTATAGATTAATTTCTCAAACAAAAGATACAAACATATAGCACAAAAGGTATAAATCTAAATTCAATACAATACATTCCAATGGCGATCCATAAAAATAACTGCCTACTTGATTTACAGACTTGAGAAACATTAAACTCGTATCCCATCGGTCGCCTTGGCACCCCATATATCGGGACCAATAAATATATAAGAGCACATAAACATTTCGGTAGTACACACTATGATATTGATAATATAAATTCCTTTTCCGACCGCGATGAACGGAGGAATTCTTAGGGACCGCCGACACAAGAGTTCTGGGAAAATGTTTTGAGAGGAGAAAGTTACGAGCCAGGCAATCCTAATCTTTTTACTGTTTTCAGGTACAATACCGTACATTTGTACGTCATATCAGATAGTAATCCACTTCTCAGCAGATTGAATGATTATCGTTGATTAAATAAATTAAAACAGGAAGATAGGTGACTGGTCTACAGCGTACGGACCGCATAAATTGAGCCCCGTCGCCTTATTTCCTTAGTTGCAATACGAGTGGCATTACGTGGTTGAGTTACTTTTTTATTTAATGCGGAATAAAGGTACCACAATGCATTTGTGTGCTTTTACTCGTTTTACAAATCATTCATAAAGAATAAACAAATCACACGGAATTACTTTTCACTCGTAAGATACACGACAAGCAGATCCACTTTTCGAGTATGTAATGCAAGAACGTCAACTATCTTCAAATTTTATTTTAATCAAAGTTGTTTATGGATGTAATGAACTGTCAAGTGGTAATACCTGGCTAACCTTTCGCCCACAAAGACTCAGACACCAAACGTTAGAAACCCAAAGGATAAGATAAAATTCATTTAAAAAGCCGGCCAAGTGCGTGAAGGGTTACGTAGTAGCCCGTCACAATTAATATTTCGCAAACGGATTCTTGAATCGAAAAATCGTTTTCACACTACCAAAATATTTTTGAACAACCAATCCAATGATCTATACCATGGCATGGTGTAAGATGAAACATCATGAGATAGACGAAAAAAACTCACTTAAGGTTTTTTTTCAAGAGTTTATTTGACCACTTTGCCGGCGTAATGAATTATGTATACCCATGCCAACTTACAGCTAAGCCGCGGACAGACAGACAAATGGACAACTATGGAAACTACAAGGGCTTCTTGTTGACCACGAAATCCTAAAGACCAACAGTTAAATCTAAAAGTAATCTTAATCACTACACATTAGGGTCGAATTCCGAAATATATCTTTAACATAACACCTCTGTCTCACAAACGTCTCGAGAGAATTTATCTTCATCAATAAATAGAACAGACAGCGTTTTAACCCAAAATACTCACTCCAAAAATCCTCGTTACTCTTCCATCTGGTATTTATTTATCCTCTAAAAAATTGTGTCGATATTTCGTCACTTTGTTATCTTTATTGAAGAGACTGCCTTTCCTTTGAACATCCTGCTCCCCGTATATTCTCCTATTTTGTCGTAAACAAAATAAACTACAATAAACCCCTCGAGCTATGAAATGAACTTAGTATATTTTCCCTTGTGTGTAAACGGAATGATGTGTCAGTGGTAGTCGGTTTTGTTTCCAGTTGCAATTCGGTTTGTATTCGAAAACAAGATCATTTTGTGGAAACAATAATGTTGCTATTTTATACATTGTGTTAATGAATATAAAGAAACAATAATTATATTATTTTTGTAATTAAAATTTCAAGTTTTTCGCATTTAAGTTTTCAGGCAAAAATGATTTGTTATCATTTCAGCAATTAATGAAAGCGCTAACGCGCTCATGGCTACATTTTCAGAATCTTGTTTTGGTAGTTAGTTTTAGTATTTAATATTTTGATTAAAAATTCCTATCTTGAAACGATGATAATTCGATTCTGCTCTCGATTCTAAACAATCTACTTTCTAGTTTTGCATTAATTCATTAACACGTTGCATAATGTTATAAAATTGTTAGTAAGAAAAGACTTTCAGTATGGAAAACGATAGCGAAAAACGGTTCAAAATAATAAATCTACTTATTATCCTTAGGTAACAGAGATGTGAACGGTATTCAGCAATTATTAAAATTACCCAGATTTCATCAATTTCTTCTTATGCGATTCATAAGAAGAAATGTATGATATCTGTGTAATAATAATAACGATAAAATTACGAAGTGTTTACTGATAAGGTTTGTTATAAAACTATTTATTAAAATAAAACGGTCAAGTGCGAGTCGGCCTTCTCGCGCACCGAGGGTTCCGTACCACACCACCACACTACACCGCAGGTAGATATACATAATTATATTTTCTTCATAAATCTATGTAAAATATTACGACTCGAAGATTGCAATCGGAAATTTAAAGCTCTATAAAAATTTGAAGTTGTTTTTCTTATCACCCACACAGATATTATTGTTTTAGGGTGAGATATTGGGGTGAATAACATTTAATTTTGTGGGGATATTAAAGCATAACATAGGGGATACTTTTGAGGGTTCTTTTAGTGTTTTTCTTAGCACTGTCTGTAGTAACGAGCATTGTTATAAAACTAGATAAGTCCACGTCTTCAACTTTTGAGTGCTTACACTGCAATACGTATTTTTACCTGACTGCCCAAGACGGAGGTTAATGTTTCTTCAAAAATGAATTATTGAAAACTTTAAATGCGCTTTCTTTTGGTAAGGTGCCGACAGTACCTATGATGAACGTAATTTCTTTGGAATGTTATTTTTGTTGGCCGTAGACTATATAGCTAACTATCATCACGTTTTTCGAATTCTACCAGTTTTCCGGTTCGTTGTACCTACGAAGCACTCCAATGTATATCGGTATACGACCAAAGTACAGCTTGGCAACAAAGAGTCTGACTTGGTGACAAGTGGAAAAAATTATTTAAGTATAGCCACACCATGGATTTGTAACCAACAGATCCATAACCTCCTTACAAGCATGGAAGCATGCAAATTTACCATGGCAGTCGGTAATGTTCGTCCTTCTTTCGTACGTATCCGTCGTCGATGTTTCTGATTTCACGTTTGTCCCTTTCTATAAATTTTTGTCATTGGGACAAAGACAGAAACAGTGACGCGAATTTAGGAAAAACGGACGAATATTACCCGCCAAGAAGTATTGTCATGTTTCACTGCCTGTAAGGCAGTCTGTTCTCCAGGTATAGACACTACCTATTCCAACTTCCTGAATCACACCTTGGACACTTCGCTGTCATTTAATACAAATGGGAAAAATTGACAAGATGGGGTATGAGCAATGCCCATTGAGCATGTGCGATATTGACTGAGTGCGAGCGAGACAAGACGCCACTGCCTACATTTTCCGCCAGGCTTCCTACCAAGCAGGGTTGAGGTTAAAATTGGTGGGGGGCAGAGAGTGTACGTACTATATGTAGTACTAGATACTCTTTCTTATTATAATAGTGTTGCCTTGCCAGGTTATGTGTGATTTTGACATTCTTGCAAGAAAAACAGCACCCAAATTTTTTCCGAACTCTTTTTTGTCAAGCTTTAAGTATATCTATACGAAGCAGTTCAATCAGCTTCTACATTAATTTGGTTTGTTTCTGTCTTGTCAGGCTTTACTTTAAGATGCCAGTATAGTCGCGTCGTCGTTCTAATGAAAGGAAGGTTTAGTGTGCTCGATGAAGAGATTTATTTACGTTTTTACTACAATTTGCAGTTGCGGAATTTTCTTAATATATTTCTTTTTAATACAACATCCCTTCGTAAGATCGAAGATATTAGATTGTAGGATTTTATGCCATAATAAGTTTAAATTGTCTAAATTACTATTAATATTATAAATGTGAAATATTTTGGCGGAGTTTGGATGCTTGTGACTCGATTACGTTTAAAC
This sequence comes from Agonopterix alstromeriana, assembly GCA_963924505.1. Taxonomy (NCBI): domain Eukaryota; kingdom Metazoa; phylum Arthropoda; class Insecta; order Lepidoptera; family Depressariidae; genus Agonopterix; species Agonopterix alstromeriana. Next base: position 12,499,863 of record OZ004664.1, read on the forward strand.
AGCAGAAAGGACTTGGATGAAATTGGGCACGCAGAATATTTTGTATTAACATCGTAAAATAAAATAGGTACTTAGTTCAAAATTAAATGTCCCTTTAGCTCTAGTGTTGTGTAAAATAATGTTCTAGCTGCTACGCTGATGAGGTCGCGTTTAACAGCTAAAACAAATTTTACAAAACACAAGAGCTAAAGGGACATTTGAGCTATTCAATTTATTTCCAGTAATTGTTTTTACGAGAGATATAATTTTTATTTACAACAAAAGAGATACAAATATTCATAACCTAAATAAAAAATAAATTTTACGAGATGAATTAATAAATGCCCGAATAACGTATCTTGTCCATTGTTTAACTTAAAAAACTATTTGTTATACCGAATAAGAAAATGTTACTTGAGTTACAAGATTTTAAACATTTGAAGCTGAAATAGCGGTCGGAGTGGATTCTAAGCCAAAAGTCTACAATTGGAATGGTCCCACTGATACTGTCGTGCACTAATTCACACTAAATTTAGTACGCGCAGTGCTTTTGTTTTATTTGCTTTGATACCACAAAAATGTTCAAACGGATTCGTTTTTACAACACATTTTTCATTTTATCGCTGTTTTGTTTATCTTCAAATGTTTTATGGTGCATAAACTAAATTACCGACATGTATCTGTTATTTTACGAGGGTAAACCCTACATTATCGCGGTTACCCTTAAATCACGAGCAGTCTAAGAAATGTTATTCGTAGAAATGTATCTCTTTTTAGGGCTTTATGACACTTTTATTGCGTTAGGAAGATATTAATGAAAACTGACTATTGTGTGGGGTGAACTAGGGTGAGAGGAATTTAACGTTTACATTCAAGATCGAGATATTGTTGACCTCTTATACTCTTTATAAGGATACTACGTGACATAAACAGATAGTTTAATTTTTTATTATTATTGCTGAATAGGGGTGCCCGCGATTTCGTGCGCGAAGACCACTGATTTGTACCACTCATAACTTTTGATTGAATGAGCGGATTGTGATGAAATAAAGCCTAAATGTAATCCAAAGAATGCTCTATACTTTTGTGAAAATCCAATCCAAATCTTTTCAGTAATTTTAAAGTTATGCATGCACAAACAAACAGTAAGTGGCGATGGCATTCCGTTATCGCATTCCTCAGTGGGAGTGGGTGAGAATATCTATGTCAGTTCACTCCCATAATTATGTTCTTATATGTATGCCTCATGTCCGTTCAGGGGTGAACAGAATTAACAAAAATTATAGAAAGATATTTCGGATGATTTTACGAACACAATTTATAAAAGAAAGACAAAGTGTTATACACCACTAGTTTTTAATTACTAACAAAATACTTACGGTTTATTCAGCACCTTTAACTAAAAACTTTCCCTAAAGACCTCCCATACAAAAGTGCGGATCAGCCAATGGATTTTACTGTCTGAATACACCCTTAAAATTTTGTTAGTAATAAAAACTAGTTGTGTATAGAATAGAATACATAGGCGTCGGGGATTTAGCTCAGCTCTCCGACTTACTGTGTAGAAAGTTTCTGTGTTAGGTATCTACTTATATTGCCAGTATACAAAAATAAACTCTTACGTAAACAGAAGAGAGTTTAATTACAAAAAAATGTTATTTATACGACTAATAATGAATCTTTAGACAGCACATTATTTCTGTTACTGCAATCTAATAAGGACACTAATCGAGTATCCAGATTGTAAGTAATTGATTGTACAAGCATGTTTGTATATTAAGGGGAAAGGCAGGTTCCATTTAGTGCATAACATAACATAACATAAATATTCTTTATTTGCACACCAAAAACATACAGCAACAAAACAGAACGTACAAACAAACAACGTGCATACAAACGTATTCCCCTGTTTCCTCCCTGGATAATGACACTAGAGCAAATATTTTTATGCCATACAATCTATGTTACCTCTGCCATATCCCTATGTTTTTTTCTATAAATCAATTACTAAGAACAATGAGCTTTCGAAAATAAAGAAAAATTTCTTAATTTTACTGCTGTGTTCAGACATCCAGCAAGAAAATTTGACGAATATAAATAATAAAAGGAAAACTTACAGACAGCCAAACTCTTTTTCGTATTATTCTTGAAAGAAATAATTTCATATTGGTAAAATCAGTTTGAGCTTTACTTGTTACTTTCGCAATGGTAGCTCGGCATCTCGGGAAGAGGGCGATAGCAATAGATCTGTTAAATACCTTCCAGACATTTCCTCTTAAGGTCGTGACGCTTGTTCTGTTTACGTATCATATTTGCTTCAAGTAATATTACTCACATTCTAAGATCAAATAATCATTGATTCCCTTACGTTCATATTGTTCACATAAACAATAGCTTTAATTACTTCAACAAAACACGTGCAACCGTCATAGACTAATTTCCTTTCACACCGGTTGGTTCTGTTATGAACTTTGTTTCTAAAAGCTTAAGGCTGGAAGTGTTACGGAGGTTTCGTTAGCAACTTTGCTCTTGCTTTGAATGTTAATTAACGAGGTTGGTTTTGTTTGTTGTTGCTATGATGATCGTTTCTCGTTTTATCCTGATTTTAGTCAGTGATGCATGTTTTGCTTCTAATTGTGATATGGTAATTTATAATGCTATATTCTCTTACATATACAACGTGTTAATGAATTAACGCAAAACTAGAAAGTAGTTTGTTTAGAATCGAGAGCAGAATAGAATTATCATGGTTTCAAAATAGGTAATTTTTTTCAAAATATTAAATAATTTATTTGTAAAATTTAAAATTTACTGAACTCCATGTCAAACCACTGCACAGGCACACTCACCCTACTTACTACCAAAACAGGATTCTTAAAATGTATCCATGAGCACGCTAGCGCTTTCATTCATTGCTGAAATGATAACAAATCATTTTTGTCTGAAAACTTAAAATGCGAATAACTTTAAATTTTAAGTATCAAAATAATGAAATTACTGTTTCAGTCTAAATATTTTGTTATAAATCAGTTGGAGTGTATGAGGTTTTGCGCTTATTCATTAACACGTTGTATATGCCAGGCATTACTAAAATAGATCTTCTTATGGTATTATTTCTAGAACGCTGAAAGAATCCGATTGAAGTGAGCCATTGGATTGACTCTAATACTGTCTTGGGACTCAAAACGAAGTGGAAGTCACAATATCAACTCAATTCAGTTTTATGTTCAAATTCCATTGAGCATTTACTTCAAAAAATACCTAGTATTTGAACTACTTAGGAACCAAATAGCTTTCTTCTGTTGTTAAATGTTAGACAATTTTGAAGGTTGAGTCTCAGAGTTAAAACATTGTTTTCCTTGTGCGGTTTAGAAGTTCTATTTCTAAGAAAGGAATTTTTATTAGCTCCGTTGTTGTTTTGGTTCTTGATCTATTTGTAGGAAACAATCTTGTTGCCGTAATTAAAGATATTTTTGATCAAACGAGAAGTTATATATAGACAACGTGGCTCAATAAGAGGCATTGTTAGATGCATTACCTTGAAGTCGAAATTAATGAAATATCCTTTTCATGACAAATTATTGTATTTACTAGCACGTAGATGGCAAAATTGTCTACATCTTAGGTATGTAGATATAATAACAACATTGCTCACATTCCCAATAAGTAGTAAGTAAATAACATTCAGAAAGAATCTTGGAGAATGTAAAAAGAATAGAAAATTATTTTCGATTTAATTTTGCAACAAAATATACATACAACGTGTTAATGAATAAGCATAAAACCTCATACACCAAAACTGGTTTATAATGAAATAATTAGATTGAAACTATAATTTCATTATTTTGAGAGTTGAAATTAACAGTTATTCGCATTTTAAGTTTTGATGCAACAATGATTTGTTATCATTTCAGCATTTAATGAAAGCGCTAGCGTGCTCATGGATACATTTTAAGAATCTTGTTTTGGTAGTAAGTTTGGTGAGTATGCCCGTACGGTGGGTCGAGATCGATTTCAGTAAATTTTAAATTTTACAAACAAATTAAGTATTTTTTTAAAGAAATACCTATGTCAAAAACATGATAATTCGATTCTGCTCTCGATTCTAAACAAACTACTTTCTAGTTTTGCGTTAATTCATTAACACGTTGTTTTATATTAACTTAACAAATGTAATGGTAGAGCTTTTTGCCGTTCTGCTGTTAGCCTTCTAAAAAATAAAAATAAAATAAATAATATTTACTACGCGAATGAAAACCAATAAATTGTCAGAGATTATGTCGATTTATTATGTTATCGCTGCATCCTTTCGACTACTTACAGTTCAAGATCAAAAAAGTTCTAATATAATTGTTTTCCTAATCATAGAAGTCTAAAACAATACCGAAACTAAATTCTTTGTCTCATGTAGGTACATTATTTTGATGTTGCAAGAGTGCTGCAATAAACTGAAACACGAATGCAGATGAAACATCTTCGCAATAAGCTTTATTGTCACAGCATTAAAGGTCACAGTCCTTTGTAGCACATAAGTAATATGGCGGTTGTAAAGACGTGTCACGCTCCGTTGGACAAGTGTTATGCTTCAACAATTTTAGTACCACAATGCTTCCTTTGGGAGCAGAACAATCTTGGTGTATGATTTATTATCTTTGCTTCGAAATCTTATTGTAATTGTAGTAGGGTATGTTTTTGTTTGACAAACAGATGTTGATTTGGTAATGGAATCAATGATTCAGGATCTGGTTGATGGACATAGCAAACATTAAGCTTCAAAGAGTTATATCTCCATTTAGTTTATTACAATGAATGGAGTGTAATTAAAATTATCAGTAATATTAAATTATGTCAAAATTAATAATCAACAATCAGCGACACTACTACTTACAATAATAGTTACTATATACGAAGTAGTGATCGGTGACACTATGCTTATGACTGTAAAATCTCCAAGAGAGTTGTCAGAAATATTATAAAAATAACAATTTATACACTTATCATTATAAAAAGCAAACCGTTTGTAGCAAAAAACATCAGGTGAGTCGAGTAAAATTGCAGTTTAGAATGATACACATAATTTTTTTTTTATGATCGTTTTGCTTCTATAGTAAAAGTTTTTGAGTTTGACGAATAATCCCAATGATATCAATTTCACTGTTCAGTCTCCAGTATAATATAAGGCGAAGGGCCTTAAAATTTAACCATTTGTAGGTTTCCTATCGCTATTTTATTTCACCTATGAATTTATTATTGTAGTCGTATTTATAGTCTTTAAACATTATGTGTTCTAGTAAGTTAAGACAGAGATCACAGCTTGAAAAAAATTAAAAGGATATAAAAGTGATATTGATAGCATTACTGATCCTATTTTTATCGTGGTATAACAATCTAAATCAATGAGTTACACTAAAAAAAGATCAGCTATTTCCTTATACAACTGAAGTTTTTATTCGAGTCAGAGCTCTACAGTTCTAAAACAGTTTTCATGGCCTTAGCTCCGCTTGTCGAATAAATTACCCAAGATAACCTATAAATCTTGAGAGGTTTCAAGTTGCAAATGCGGTTGCCTTTTCAGGTGAAAGAAAGGGTTTCTATTTATAGTCGAGCGTCTTTAAAATTGCTGCCCTAATACGTTTTATATTTGAAGTCGCACGGAAATTTCGGATCTTAAGAAGAAAGTATTTCTTCCAGTGTATATTGCCAGTGATGACATACGGAACAGGAGTGCAATTCTCTAAGTGCAAACATCGTCACAACCTTAAATTAGTCGTTGAAACATCGGCGAGCTGTCAATTCGGTATTCGCTATGGTTCTGTTATGTGTCAAACTCATATAAAAACTTCGACGATCTATTGATGCATGAAGGATGTTACATTTGTGAGCTCATCGATATTTTTGACAGCGATGTGATGCTTAGAGAATTGCACTCCAGATACGTGGTCGCTTTCTCAAGACTCCCCCTACAAGGTGGACCGACGGCCTTGGCGAACGTGGCAGGAACCCGTTGGATGAGGGTAGCGCAGGACCGGTCGTTGTGGCGATCCTTGGCGAAAGCCTATGGTTAGCAAAGGACGTATGTCGGATGAGATGATGATGACAGGCATTATGGATGCATTAAGATAGCGGTCATCATAAACATAAAAATTTCCTCTGCCAAATATGTTTCACAAGCCTTTTTCCAACGTCTTCTCACAATTATACCATTTGCGTAAATAGTCTTTCAACCGAACTTGAAAAGTTTTCCAATTCCCACTGATGACATCTGCGATCGAAATATAAAGCTCTTCCAAAAAGTCCGTGATTTGTCATGTAGTTGAATCGAATCGTCGCTGTAGTGTTTTTGGAGCATTTAAGAGAGACGATAAAATCTATGTGTTTGCTAACTAAAAACATGGATGCCGAAAAACTACCCTTATAATTATATAACAAGTGTATGAATACTGCATAACAACACCACAGGTTTAGAAGCCGATAATAGAAGATTCTAATTTGGCAATTTTCTAAGAACGGAGGAGTACCTACTTTTCAAGTATATCTTTTAATTTTTGGATGTAATATCTTCAAGTCTTTTCAAGTAAATGCATAAAATATCAAAATATCATTTAAATCTTCAGAATAGTTAATTTATTTGTAGTCACTATAAATATATTGAGTTAAAATACATCCATACAATGTACGCTCATCCATACATATCATCATCAGCCTATCATCGTCCACTGCTGAACATAAGAATCTCCCTACCTGTATATATCTGGGTGATAGTGTAGGGAACACTTTGTAAATTTAGGTAATATGCTAGTCTATATTTGTAAAAAGAAATATCTTTCAAAAGTTACCTTTTCTGTATCTCATAAACCGCGTGCCAGGAAGACCTACCTAAATCTATTTAGCTTGCAAATCCTGAATTGCGGCAAAAATCCTCCCACAAAATTAAATTCACTCCTACATTATTTGCAAATAAATTGCTTCGCAGTAAATCGTGGGACCAATTCACGGGCTCAATTTTCTAATTCAAATCAGAAAGGGGCCTTATCTTTGCGCTTAAACAAAGCCTGTTTCTCTTCCGGGTTTGGATATAGGAGGAAAACCTCCTAAAGATAAGAGGAGGTCAATGGGTCACTCTTTTGTGACGTTTCTCATTTAGTGCAAATGTGCTTACGATGTATTATTTCAAATAGTATGAAACAAAAAAGGCCAAGCGCTGTTGGACTCTTCAATGATAGGGTTCCGTCGTCATTATACTGACATAGCTTAAGTAACTTAAGAAATCTTCAAAAGGTATCAATCGGATTTCGTTCAGCGACATCTGGCCTATGATCTGGCCGAGAAAATCAAATTTTAATATTAATGTTACAGGTTTTATTTTATTTTTCGACACAGATTGTTCAAATCGTTCGCTATAATTTTCATTGAGTACGTACTGAGAGCTATATTGTTGAATAGTTTCAGATTTTTTACTGCAGTATTTTAAAAGTTAGAGGGAGCGGTACGCTCTGTTTTTAACTTTGAGCGCATATATCTCGAGATAGAAGCATTGTAACGACTTAGTTTGTAAGGGTGTTGCATTGTTCTACGTTAGAAGAGCTATCCAACAACACCTCACTCTATTATTTAAAACAATGTTTTTCCAACCACCTTTTCTTTGTATGCGATACAACTTTGTATTGGGGGTCGAAAAAATGATTTCTTCTTAATCACCACATTTCTGTTTTTAGGTCACTGTTATCTGTCTCTATGCTAAATTTCGATACAATTTATGCAATCATATGTGTCGTTGTAAGGGTTCCTAGTTTGACTACGGAATCCTAAAAAAAAAATATTTCTGAAAAAAGTGTAATATAATTCTGCACAAACCTTTTAGTACCGAATTAACAAAATATTTATGCAACATTTTGCAATTTTCTACTTTTAGTATTACGAACCGCAAAATCGAATCCATTTCCAATTCCTTATTCCATTACTCCAAAATCAAACACGGCTTGCATTAAACCGTATTTTCTGGAACAATCAATTCGTTTCTAAGTTGGGATTTCTTGTATAATTCGGGTCTGAATGTGGCCTTTGGGAATAAGAGAACGACCATTGGTCCCGTGTGGCTTCTCTTTGATGGGCACTTTTAAAAGGTCGAGTAATACAAGTCGAAAACGTATCTGGGGACGCAGTAAAGTACGTGCAAGTGAAGCTAAAGTGGGTCTTACAATGCTATGCTCCTACAATTCACTATTGGGAATATAGGAAAGACGTGTGAACGTTGAGTTAATGGGTTTACCAGATAGCTAGAATTTAATGTAGGTTATCCTTATTTACTTTTTTTTTCAACATACTTGCTCGTAAAGTGGCTCTTATTGCACCGCTTTTAGTTTCATAATGCAGCTTGTAGAACACGCGTGCGAAAATGTTTACATTATCGGATTAGTGCGGTAATGTTACTTTTTTTTCTATAGTTTGATTTTAAATCTCAGCAAAGAGTTTTTATGTAAAAAATCCAACTTTAATTCTGAATACATTAAACGCTTCATTTCATCAAACAATTTATTTTAGTTATCAAATGAACAATATTTTGTGTTATAAATACATAAATATTAAGTATATAACGTTTTTAGTATTAGGTTGTTTACAACAAAATGTTGTTGGTTGAATGTCGGCTAAAGTCATTGCCTCTTCGTCGACCTGCGCGCGCATAGCATCTCAACCAAAGGCCCAGAACGCAAAAAAAAAGAAGCCAAGCGCCCTTTTCAACAAATATTTGTTTTAAGTTGTAGTATTTTACAAAATTTTATTGCTTTTTCCTCGCAAGTTGTTGAAAAACGGCTGTAATTACCAACTTTGCTCACTTGTATCATAATGTACTATTTTAGATGAGCTTGAAAAACCTATCTAGTTATTATTATGAGGAATTTCAACTACGTGAAAAAGATACACTCCTTTTTTATAGTTACTAGAACAATTTTAAGGGCGTATTCATATAACGAAACTCAACGTTTCCAAAGAAACATGGGTCGCAGAACGAGAAATTTTGTTGGAACGTTGTTAATAGAAAATCGATCGGCTGATTCGCTCTTTTGTACTCGTATTGAAGGTCCAAAAGAAATGCACTCGAATAGAAAGAAAGTCAACTAGTAAGTAACCTTATTAAAATGCACGTGATATATTTATTCAAGAGAAAAAAATAGGTATGTGTAAAATTTTTACATATAAGTGAGCTACAGCTGGAAGTTCCATGTCGGTTTGAAGCTTACCTCGTCAATCCTATTACAATGTCATTCTTTCCTCGGTATCTGGCCTAATGATGGATGTCTGATTTTCTTTTGACAGATAAAAGAATGTGATGTGATTACACATTATGTTTTCGTTCGCAATACCTTTTCATTCTTTTGTTATTTTGATATCTTCTAACGTGCAATGAAGAAACGATTTCATTAGGTTAGATTTCTTTCTTATCGTTCTTTGGTGATTACCTACTCTTTAGTTACTCGTAGTAAAACGACGCTTTATTTTATTATATTTTAAATATAAATATTTAACGCGTTTCACTAATTAAAAATTTTGGTAGTTCAACCTCTGTGGCATTCGCTTTTACATTATCAATGACAATAATATTTATTTAAAAAGTTACGTACATATTATACATAGTAGTTGGTATTATAGGTGCATGTAATGCTAACTACTATTTTATTAGATCTCTTTTTTATAATCTACTAGAGTTTACCCGCGATTTCGTCCGCATGGGTTCCCGTCGTCGTTGCGAGATAAATTTACCACATTTCAAATCTATATCTATTCAAACACAAAAAACTTCACCAAAATCAAACAAATAGACAAAAAATCATAAAATTCGTGATCTTAACTTTTTCTTTTGTAAATATCTTCAATGTACAGTCTAGAGTATTAATTATTCTTATGGTACAGACCCACTTCTGTAACAGTTTTATGCATAGTAGAGATGAGAGATTTACTTCGCATCTGTTAGTACCTTTAAGGAAAAAGTAGTTTGCCTCTATGACCTCTATCCTTATGAAGGTAGGTACATAGTATCAGTTCTAGGTTGTATTTATCCGCATTAAATGTTCTTGATCTTACTCTCTTTTATGAGTAGGGGGATATTACAATTTGGTTTAAGTACCTTTGTCTAAGTAATCTCTTTCTGCGACGAAGCGTGTTCCTTCTGTTTTTCCCTATCTATGATCTTTAGATTGAATTTGTTTCTAGTTTCGATAAAGAGATTTCGAACAAGATAGGGCTTTTCTCTTGCTCTTCTCAATGTGCTGACGGTTTGTTAAGGGGAAAATCAGAGAATCAAACTAAACAACTGTTACTATGAAACGAATATAGAGTCCATTTATTGACAAATGAAAAACGCACTGATTGAAATTTTATCTTCAGCTTTCATTTTTAGGATTCTGTAGTAAAACAAGGAACCCTTATACTTTCGTCCATTCTGTCTGTCTTTCTGTATGCCCCGCCTCAATAACTCGCTTATTTTTGCACGGTCTATTGAATCGAAATTTGGCATGAAGACAGATAACAGTAACCTAAAAACAGAAATGTAGTAGTTATGAAGAAAACAAATTTTTCGACCCCCTCTTACACGACGAACGAGAGATTCGATTTTTTTATATTTCGAGTGAGGTGTCGGATAGGTCTTGTCCAATGAAACAAAACTCCCATAGAAACTAAATTGATATAATGCTTCTTTCCCGAGATATCTGTGTTCAAAGTCAAAAATAGGGCGTACCCAGCAAAAAATATATAATAAATTATTTTGTTGATTTGAGAAAACATTACGCTAAAAAAAAGTTATTTTGCCAACCATTTTAGACTACAATGGGAAGGTGAATCTTTTGGTTATAGTTGAACATCGTAATGGATTTTGAATTACATTTTCCATCCCTTTTATTCACCTAATAATACAAAATTATATCTAAGATTCTATTACAAGTCTTTTTACTACATACAAAGAATAAATACTGGTTGCTACATACCTGTGTATTGAATTCTAAATGTAAAAGTTTTTCAATAAGAGTTTCCTATCCTTTTCGTAGTTGGCTATCGTTCGAAATACTTCAGTTTGTATACAGGGTGTAACAAAAAAACCCTAGTAATATTTAAAGGTGTGGTTTAGTTCATCAAACTGAACAACTTTAACCATGGCGCTTTTAAGAAAAAAATAGTGAAATTTGTTCAGTTTGATAGTCTAAACCACCCTTTTGAATATTACGAGGGTTTTTTTTGATACATATATACCAACTGCAGTATTCCGAACGATATCCAACTACAAAAAGGATAGGAAACTCTTACGACACGCTCTTGGCCGGTTTTTATTTTTATCTAATAAAGAGTATAAACCCCTTTCTATCCAATATGGAGGGTTCACGTTGTAGATGTTCACGTGGAGAAGGAAAACATCGTGAGGAAACCTGCATGCTTCAATTTCGATGCATTGTATTGTACCCACTGTCCATTATGTGGTGACGGGCTCGACCCCCGTCACACTGGACAGAGTTTCGGTACTACTGGTGAATCGTGGATGTTCTGAGATTTCAGAATATCTCTGACTACCCCCTCGGGGAATATAGTCGTGAGCATATGCTTACGTTGTAGATAGTTCCGGGGTAGAAAAAGTCGGAAATCACATCGAAGCAGTCATGAAGAATTGACAGCCCCTCTGTTTAAGGCAACCATTGCAAAAATAACAATTTTAAACGATTTACAGTTTATGTGCCGTTTTAGTAACTGTCCTCAGAAGAATTTCTATCATCAAATTCACTAGTATAATAAAATGTGGGGCCGCCGTAATAAAATTGTTTCTAGAATCCTTATTGATATTGTTTTTTACTGGACGTAGGGTCCGCGCTCAAAAGTATCCGAACCGAAAGAGTAACAAAACGTAAAAAGAGTAAAAATTAACGCTCCAGTCTTTGTTTAATCGACCGACTACGCGCACGTTTATAATTCCATGCCTTAGTGATGTAAGAATTTTTAAAAACTATGCAAGCAATACGAACTACAGTTTTAATGTTTTTAGTTGATTTATACCAGGCCCATAAGAGTTATAGTTCCGATAGGTCCGTTTGGCGCCGCAATCACATTTTACCTCATGAAACGTCATTAAAGGACTCCATATTAAACTTATAGCAGCAGCAGCGTCATGCCGTGTTGTTGCGTTCGAAGGTTTTATCTTGTGTTTTTCCTGGTATTTTCGCTTGAGTTGACAATCCTTGAGAAGCCCTAATTCTTTTCCGTTGTATGACAAAATAATATCTTTGATTAGTTTGTTCCTTGATCAAATATTCCTATTTTTTGTATTTTGTAATCAATGTTGCACACCTATAACTACAAGAACTATACAAATTAGAATAACGACAGCAGCTCCACAACAGATCTGTTGGAACTGAGTGAAAATTTCACAGTCGCATCTGTAGCTCGCTACATAAATCAGTAATCTGTGAATTATGTGATTTATACTACTAACACGTACTTAGGTTTATTTACGTTAGTCTGGGAATCTTTTTGTGAGAATTTTGTATCAGACCCGATGTCCATTAGTTAGTAAGTCAATGGATTTATAGGAATTTAAGGTGTCTATTCGTACTTATTAATGGTATCTCAAGTCCTAAATGATTAGTAGGTTAGTTTAGTTTAACGTTTCTTTATTTTTGTGGTTTTACGTAAAGAAGTTAAATATTGTTTTATGTTGAATGTCAATAAAAAAATAAAAATTTTTGATAGAAAATTATTTAATTACTTAATGTCAGTTTTTATGATCATGTTTCGGATTTTATGAATAACTGGGATAGTTTTATAATCACTAGCTACACTACTAACCACAGTATAAGAAAGACTATGGTGCTAAACACTGTATACAGAAGCGAAAAATTATAAAGGACGCAAACTTTTGAACAAATTAGTACCTACGTACTTACTTATCAAATTAAAGATTGAAAATTTTGTCTCGGGCGGGACTTGAACCCGCACACTTCCAACCCGGGGAAGAGTTTCCAACGCACACTTCCAACCCACGCTACCGAGTCCACTAGCCAGAGAACGAAATTTTCAATCTATTGCGTCTTAAGGGGACGTGACGTACTTACTTAACTTAAATATTGTTCAATCGAATTGAACTTCTCCTTAAATGGTATGAAACTTATTCAGAAGCAGGAAAAGGTCACTAAAACTGTTGAACCGTCATATTGGATAAAACAACTCGTTGAAATATCGATGTATCAGAGAGAGATATTGAATCACGCTTTAATAGAAAGAAATAAGGTCCAACTTTGCATGGTTTCTCTTTGATTCAAAGGTGTATAAAATAATATAATTTTGTTTCCGTTGAAAGTACCTACAGCGCCCTAACTTTTTAAGGGAATGATCAGACCGTCAAACTGAACAACATTATCTATGGGACCAACATCGAAATCGCAAAAAAAAAACAACTGTTTCATACATTTGGCTCAAGTAGGTTTGTAGTTTTGTATTGACTAGCATATTTTTTTTTCGCGATTTCAATGTTTTTGATGGTCTGATCATATCCTTAAAAAGTGTCAGCATATTAAGTAGGACCCTGTATATTTTATTTATCGCAATCATACTGAATTAAAATATCTGCGGTGTGCAGCCGTAGCATGGCAACGTGATATAGCACTATCGCGCTTTGGATCTCTTTATATGTGCGCGCGAACGAACGAGATATAAAAGGCGTGATATAGCCTTATAGCGCGCATCGTGCTACGACCGCTAATGATATTCAAATGTTTCCGGTAGAATAATTTGAACGCTTTGTTCCCTTTATACCACATTCCCAAAATACCAGATGACCAGCATACCAGATTCCTAATTTATCAGATACCATTAACGTTCTTATAGGTGCTCTAAAGGATTTTTCGTGATTCAGCGAGCTTTTACCGAAAGCTGACCGATGCGCAGAATCATAATTAGTATAATAAATAAAATAAATACAACATACAAATTTGGTCATAGTAATCTGTAACGTTGCCAAACGATCCTGTTTGTATAGATTATGCCATCGACTGCCCGACCGGGAATAGCGTGAAAAATGGTTTTTAATTTATCTTTCGAAACGAGAAAACGAACTTTATAATCCTAGGAGAAACAAAGAGCTCAACGAAAATTACTTTCTGTGGAAGTTCTGATAATAAGCGGTAGTTTTTTTCTTTTGACCTATTGAATCCTCGTATTTCATATTACCTATTACAAGTAAGCCTTCTTTGAAATGAAAGGCTTACGGTATGTACGAATTTTGATAAAAGAATAGATTTGAATTGCATTGCATTTTGACCAGTAATAACGCAATCCAGGTACGATGTTATTTTCATCAAGAATTTATCTGAAGTCAAACTCAAATGAGCGCAAATGGTTACCTACCTGGTACCTAAAGATAAACAGATATAATTACGTCTTCGTTCTCAGACACAGCTTTCGGTAATACAGTCGAAGTCTCTACGTACTATTTATAATTGTAAGCTGATGTGGCAAATAAAAGAAAAACACACGTTATGCGTTTTGAAAGTTTTACGTATTGAACATTCTGGGTGTAGACGCTTTAGTTTTTTTTGTCCAATTTAAAGCTATTTTTACTACAACACCTATAAAGGTGGACTAATGAGAGTAGCAGCCGATGCGTCTGACGTGCGCGGCTCGCGGCAGATAAGACAATAATAGTTACTATGAAAACGTATGGCGCCGCTTCCGAGGCTAGAACAATTAGACAGAACTACTCCCAAAAATGTATTTTTTCAAAAATCCTGTCAAAAATATCATCTTCTATAAAATTCCCTAGACATAAAATCATACCCTAAATTTCGGGGAAAATACCTTCACTCTGCACAATAGGCACGCGTCAGACGCTGACACATTTTGTGGATATTTAAAAATTTATTGGGGTTTTGAATTTTTTTATTGTTGCAGTATAGGATGCATTGAGATCATTTTTAAATCTTTTGTTAGTTTATCTGTTTGTTTGTGCACACAGTACTTAAAAACTACAGAACCGATTTGGGTTGAGTCACAAAAGCATGGGGCTTAATTTGGATCAACATTTAGGATCGGCATTTAGGCAACGTTCATTCAATCAAACATTATGAGTATTTCTAGTGAACGATTTGCGCTTACGAAGTCGCGGGCGCCTATGTATACATATATTGCTTACTTATATGTACTTGACAAAATTATATAAATTATAAAGCCCCTTTCTATGACAGTTCTAACTCAAACAGAACAACACGTAAATAAAGTAAATTCGAGTTGAAAAGTTTTTCGCACACTCCAATAGAATCATGGTAATGACAGAGAAGGATTTCAGACCACTCTTCTCTATTTCACAATTCAGCTTATCTTCAGACGTTGTCGTAAGTGGTACAGTGACCTTTCCTTGACAATTTAAAACATGGAAATTCAATTTTTGAGTCTCTTTAAGTTTTACTATGCGAATCCATTTACTTTTCATAAAAGGTTCTTAAGATTAGGTTACGTGGAGTGGAAATTATTTGGTGGACAGTTTATATTGCATAACGTAATACTACTTTATCTACTAGGTATTTAGAAGCAGTGGTCTCGATACTTTATTGTTACCTTTAAGTAGTTAAAAGAACAGAAATTCTTTATGTGACAAATAAAGCAATGTTATATTTAAATCAAATAGAAGAGGTTTGATGTAGTTGACCATGGATGTTGAAGAACCCAAGATAGAACCTCTTGGCGCCTTAGAACGAGGAGAGCCGACCCCAATTAAAGGGACTAGGCAAGGAAGAAGAAGAAGTTTGATGTCAAACAACGTATATTTTTATTTTAGTTATTTTTTTATCGGGTTATCGACTAAAGATTAGTCCCAGAATATAATGTAGCCACAATATTATTATATTAGTCCGAGGTTTCGTGCGACGCGACTAAGATTGTACCAAACTATTCGCAAGCCAGCAGCATATAGGTACAAACATATATCTAACTGCGATCATCAATACGCCTGCAAAGCATGACAATTATGGTAATTCCCTTATTTATGAGTGGAGATCGGATAATCGGATGCATATTTACCTGAAGTTGAGGAGTTGGCTATTATGGAGTGCACTTTTGTATCGAAATTTTTATTTTATGTTTCATTTTATAATTTTAAAAAGACGCCTCCATACTATTATTTATGCATTCCCGAACTTCCTGAAATCCCGGAATTTATTTAACCGAAAACATATTTTTTTCTTTTTTAAATCAAATAGTTTTAAGAAGTCGCTTCAACACTATGCATCCGATTAGTTATGCATTACCGGATTTCCTGGCAAACGGGGTTTCTTTAAAAATAAATTTTTAGATGCTGCTTCCATAATTTCGTAGCCAAAAATGATATGCAATAATGATAGGTAAATATGCATCCGAATATCCTATCTCTATTTATGAGGGAGAGTCTAGAACTTGACTGTTTGTGGTTGAGGTTGAAGATTTCAGTGACTGAAAATTAGTTTATTGTACTTCTGGCATTTCTTTTGGAATATACGGACTGTAAATTTAAATGCGTTACATATCAAAGGGGTTCAGACCATCAAACTGAACAAATTTCACTATACAGGGTCCTTCTAAATATGCCGACACTTTTTTAAGGGGATGATGAGACCATCAAACTGAACAACTTTCTCTACCGGACGAACATCGAAATCGCAAAAAGAAAAATTCTGCTGTCCCATACATTTGGCTCGAGTAGGTTTGCAGTTTTATATAGAACAGCTGTTTTACTTTTCGCGATTTCGATGTTGGTGTCATAGAGAAAGATGTTCAGTTTGACGTTCTGATCATCCCCTTAAAAAAGTGTCAGCATATTAAGAAGGACCATATATACAGGGTGAAATTGATATCCTTGGCATCCTTTTAAACTAAGAGTCTACCCATCAAACTAAACAACTTTTACTACGGGAGCAACCCGATCGAACCCAACATTTGAGTCAAGTAGGCACTGCAAGTTAGTATGGAACAGCTGATTTGTTTTATGCTCCGATCTATTTGCTCAAATAGTAAAAGTTGTTCATTTCGGTGGGTAGACTCTTTGTTTAAGAGGATGCTAATGATATCATTATAAGAACATCGAATACGTGAAAAAAAATCAGCTGTTCCAAACATCTGGGTTGAGTTACCATTGACATTTTCTGTCGTACAGTTGATTTCGACCTTGGTTCCATGTATTGAAAGTTGTTAAGTTTGATGGTCTGAAGCACCCCGTTTATTGCGTAACGTATTAAATTGTATAACCTGTATATTAAAATGTTTATCAGAATTCTTAAATTAGAAAACTGTGGGTTCAGGCATTTTGGTCATTAATATTATAAACCGATCATAAAACCGATTTAACCGTACTTTCAAGTAAAACATCACTATATTTACCAATACTTGTTCTTGACTCAGAAATAATTAACTAAAAATCATTCCAGTCTGGATGAAGTTAATTTTTGAAAAATTTCTCAGTAAGAAACCAATCGAGATACAATTAATTTTCGTAGAAATTTTCAGTAAAAATCGAAGAGAACTGCCAGGATCGCAGTTTGCATTAGTTTTGTCTAAAACGCATTCGTACGTAAAGTAGATTAAATAGAAAATCAAACAAAACAATTCAAGTTTATTTACAAAGTAATTAAGAATGTTTTAGCTAGATAAATCGTTTTCTAACTCGAGATTAAAGAAAGCTCTTTGTTGACCTAAATCGTTTTCTAGGCGTCTCCCTTGCGCGATGATCAAAAGAATGTACCTAATAAAACAAGACAGTCCAATTTTAGAAAATTTTTATTCTACCGTTTGGTGAAGAAAAGATTGTTGTTTTCTTCGTATAAAAGACAGTTATTTCATCACGGTAACATTTTGTTTTTAGAGTATATTCCTGATAAAGCGCTCTATACAAAACGAAGTTCTGTCCTAGTTTGGACATTTAGTAATTAAAGTACCACAAAATATTGTAAATACAATCTAGAAACCAATATCTATTTCTCAGATTTCCGTTTATAATCATATTTAGTTCCAAAGCTATCGTGGTTCAATGATTTCCGTACAAATCTTAAACTAATCCTAGCATTGAAATTAAATATTTAAACGGAAATATGACAAGGTGCCGATATAGACATTGGGTTCATGATTCTGTTTAGATTTTTTTTTACTTTTATTGCTATGTCCAAACTAGGACGGAACCTCGTTTGTATGCATCGCGCTCGAACGCCCAGACGAGTCTTCACGTGAAACCACCGCCGCCCATTAATGCCAATCAGTAACTTATAAACCACCTTTTTAAACGTAAAGATAGTAAAAATTATACCCATTAGATGGGTATAATTTTGAAATGGAATCAAACAGTGATGGTTTGATCTTAGTAACTCACATGAATTAAAGATTTATCCGAATGCGCAAATGCGTGCTACATACAAACGAATTCTGAGCGACGAAAATCTGACTTTATACAAATATAGAAATTAGTTTCTAGATTGTTTCTGAAAAATTTCATTAACTTTAATTTGTTAGTATAGAAAATATCACCAGATTTCGTTTGTATGGAGCGCGCTCCGAATTTTATTCCCTTAAAAACCTCAACAACAATTTGAAAGAAACCATATATCAAGGGTAGAAATGGCGTAGACCCCATAGTTACCCGGTAGACTAATTCTATTTCAGAAATAACACGGCAATGTAGCAATTTATTTATGTAAAATCGTATTAACCCAAAAATAAATTGAAAAAGTATTTACTACCGAACATCAGATATCCGGGAGAAAAAACCCGAAAAAAACGTATAGCTTCTCTAAGCGTTATCTATCAAGTAAATGAAGTGTAAAACCCGGATCTTCTTTCGTTCCTCGGGTTAGTATCTCGGTACGACAGTACCGATAGGAGTACCCAATTTGTCCGGATTTACGTATTTACTACATATCGGACCCGAATGGACAACGCTTGGAAAAAATGTAAAGCCGGACTTTTTGTGTCGGCTCTTTATTTTAGTCGCATGAGTAAATAAAGTCTGAAAAATGTGAATAGAGAAAAAGTTTCCAATACATTTTAAAATTTTTATTTTAGATATTTCGGCGGTTGGTGAAAGGTGGAAATTTATAAATATCTAAAAAAATCATGCATATCCACTAAAAACTATGAAAACCGTATTTTTTTTTCAATACTTGCTTAAAACATATGTAGCTTATGATAAACTTAACAGGAAGGAAAACATCGTTAAACGGTGAAGGAAAACATCGTTAGGAAACCTGCGTACGTTGAAGAAGAAATTCTGATGCGTATGTGAAGTCTACCAATCCGCATTGGGCACGCGTGGTAGACTAGCGCCGAAATACCCTCGGCCTGTGCCCTGCTGTGGGTGACATATACAGCGTGTTAATGAATTTGAAGATTGAAACAATAATTTAATTATTTTGATAGTTAAAATTTTAAGTTATTCGCATTTTAAGTTTTCAGATAAAAATGATTTGTTATCATTTCAGTAATGAATGAAAGCGCTAGCGTGCTCGTGGATACATTTTAAGAATCTTGTTTTGGTAGTAAGTAGGATAAGTGTGCTCGTGCGGTGGGTTGAGATCGAGTTCTAAATATAAAAAACAGATTATTTAATATTTTGAATAAAATTACCTATGTTGAAAACATGATAATTCAATTCTGCTCTCGATTCTAAACTACTTTCTAGTTTTGCGTTAATTCACTAACACGTTGTATATGCTGCCGATGACTTAATTTTAAGAAGAGGGAAAGAGAAGCGTCGGTAGGCCACAACTCGCGAACCTGAAGAGTGAACAGGCATTGCCAGCGTTGAAGAGGTGTTTTGTTTGGCGAGAGATAACCAGAATATGCAGATCTGACTGTCAATCTCTAGTAAAGGAGAGGAAGAAGAATATAATTACAGAGTTCATAAAAAAACGTATCGGGTATCGGTACATAAAAGTCACTGTCCGCCATCTCACGAACATTGTATGCATAAAAGATGGGACGAAATTTTAAATCCGAAGTCACTGCCTCCGGGAACGTGTACGCTTTAAAGATAACAACCTTCTCATATTCTTTTAATGCCCATTGGGAGGAAAACATGCTAGAATTATAATGACAATGTTGTTGATGCAAAATGAGTTTACGTTCTATGTAGTTATTATTAAGCTAAAAGTTTTCAAGTAATGCAATCTTGAGATACACACTTTCCCATTTTCTAGCGTGTTCATGTCATATTGAAGCGAAGCCGTGGTGGTCCAGTGGCGAGTAACCTTGCCTGCCGTGCAGGACGCGATGGTTCGATCCCCGTTCAGACCAACTCGTACCAATGAGTTTTTCGGAATTTATGTACCCCCGTCACACTGGACAGAGTTTCGGTACTACTGGTGAACGTGGATGTTCTGAGGTTTCAGAATATCTCTGACTACCCCCTCGGGGAGTATTGTCGTGAGCATATGCTTCATCTCATATTTATTATTCTGGAGGTGGAGTCAGATTTTCAGGAATTCACACTAGATTACTATTTGTATTACCTATCTGTTATTATACAATTTTCCAATAATTCTGGGTAATTTAGCGCCCTCGTTATAATTACCATTGCTTTCACCAGAAAATTACGATTCGAAATAACATACCAAAAGAAACGGAGTTAGGTCTGACTTTATATTCTTTATATTTGAGATTGCATTACATCGAAATACCTACACAGCTTGAAGGACTTAAATATACAGGGTGTTAACGTAAATACATTACATATTTTAGCGTGTGCTTTAAGACCATCAAACTGATTAAATTTCATTACAGGAACAACATTGAATCGCAAAAAAACGTTTACTATGGAGGCAGATTTTTAGTCTTCCGTCCATAATTGGTAAAAGGGACACATCGGAAATCACCTATGGTCTATCTGTTGTTCAGTTTGATGGTCTGAAGCACCAACTAAAGTATGATACGCATTTAAGTTTATATCCTGTATTATGATTGAAGTCTGTCCCCACCTCAGAGGAAGGATCTCCATAGAGTCCACATAAATTTACGATTGTAGTTAGTCTCTTTTGTCTTATCTCGTACCTTTAATAGTAGAAGGAGATGGAACTATAGATATTTGTTTATGCGGCTGTCCACTTTTTTTTGAGCTAGTGTGTGTGAAAAGTGACCGTAAACATAAGGCCATATGTCACTTGGTGCCTTTTGTCCATACTACTTGACACCACACACTCAAACCTAAACGTCAAAAAAAGTGGACACTTTACAATTGGTATGGCTCACTCTATTAGGTATAATCTCTTTAGTCCCCACGATGTTTGACCGCTATGGTTGATCATGTAGACAAAATGTCACAGCTTTGAAATAGCCTGAGCCCTAGAAACTTTTATTCCATTTCCTATCCGTCTGCCTTTTCATGGTCTAATGAACATTATACTTCAAAGCCCACTAGATGTGGAGTTATTAATTTTCACATTATGTTTCTGTCCGTTCTCTGGGGAATGATAAATTACTTTTGTTGCCTGATGACGTCATTTTGCTTTACAAGTTTCCGAATTTGTATTAACATACATTTTATGAAAACACTATACAGTTACGGCTACGGCTTTTTAAGGGTATGATAAAAACAGACACAACAGAACAATTTCTGTATGTCCTGTGACAAAATCTAAATCGTGGATAAATGCTGTTTCATACATTTGGGTTCCGCAATGCAAAAATACTCGTGTTTGTAGTTTTGTATGGAATAGTTGATTTTTTTTCCACTATTTCATAGTTCGTCCCATTTCCTTAGTAAAAGTTGTTTGATGGTCTGATCATCCTGTCATCCCGAAAAAACCGCCAGCATATTAAAATGTACTTTATAAAACCTTTATCTTCCGGGAGTGGACAGGTATTTTGCTATAACTATGAATCCTTGTGCGCGTGGGACCAGCTGTTCAATTTTAGCATGTTTCGAGTTTCAAGGTGGAATGACGTCTCGAATTGGTGACAGACAGCTACAGCTTTGCAGCAGAATTTTGCTGATTTTGTATGCTTAGAAAATAGCTGATCAAATCGCGATCAGCGTACGTACGTCTAGGGCAGTCTAGTCAGTTACAACACTCACACTTGACTTTAAAATTTTATTCGCTTAATCTATTCTCATTCATACGTTCTATACAGGAAAAGTATATTAACCTTTAAACCACAAACACTACCCATCAAACTGAACAACTTTTACTATTGGAGCAAACATGTCAGAAGAAAAAAAAATATCAGCTGTCCCATACTAAATTGCAATACCTATTCGATTCAAACGTATGGGACAGCTGATATTTTTTTGTTCTGACAGGTTTGCTCCCATAGAAAAAGTTGTTCAATTTGATGGGTAGAGTTTGTGGTTTAAAGGTTAATGATACTTTTCCTTACACCCTGTATAACTAAACCACTTCAAAATATATTTTTCAATCTTAACACACACCATATATCACTAGGCATCATTAGGCATCCAAACTTGTAAAAGAAACTGTATTTTAAAAAAGCTGATCTTTCGTCAACTCTCTCCATTCTTCCATGAAATTTAACTAAAGACGGAAACAAAACATATGTGAAATATTGAAGATAAAAAAGGACAGAGTTCCTTAACGACTAAGTTCTGAACATGTGACGTTACGATACATCGTGACTCTTTATTTCTGTAACTTCTTTGAATTGCCGCTGATTAATACAAAAGTTTTAATTGTGTTTCTGAGAATATTTTAAAACGGTTTTGGGAATCAACACAGACCGACGCACGTAGCTTTGGTGTGAATTAAATGTAAGTACAGTTGCAGATATATCGTAGCGTACAAAGTGTTCAAATATTTCTGAGCAATGCTAATTTTTTTTAAATAAATTCTTTACAGTAAATGTTACCTAAACATGTATTTTGTCATAAATATCTGAACAGCAAATTTTCAATAATTTATTTACAATGTTATTTAATTTTAAAATGTATAACAATGCAGTAAAGTCATTTTTCCTAAACTGCTCAGATGTTTACGATTTCCTTGAATGTGTGATATATTTGATGTTCTAGGCGGTCAGACATTTTTGATTGGTTATGTGTAAAGAAATTATTGAAATTAATAACTGCTTAGAAATATTTGACCACCTTGTTTGCTATGATACTCGTATATCTGATGGCGGCTGTACACGGAAAAAAACATCTGTCTGTGACCACTAAATTTTTTTTCTTTGTTTTGGATTTTAGTTAAATCTACCATAATTCGATTTCTAACAAGCTTTTAGTAGTCTACTAAAAATATCTGTTATAATCCGTCCAACATAGGATATTGATTATGACAGATCGTTTTAGAGATAGGATAGGCTTATTTCCGTGTTAATAAGGGGAAGGAGTCTCAGTTTTATATGTAGCAAAGAATTAAGTAAATAAAATATGTATCACGGAAACAGAATTGCTAAGTCACTAATATAATAATAGTTACGATCCCATTCTTTATGTCACAGACCTAGTGAAAAAGCCTTCACATTGGATCTTGCGCGAGCGGCATTCATCACAGGGTTAATTGTTAACTTATTACTAGTTTTTTAAATTCTCTCACCGTCTGAAAATGTTTGAGCAATCAAAACGTTATGTATGTATGCAATTATACTGAATTTTAATCAATATTGTAAACTTCCAATTCTTGAAAAATTTTGACATTGTTTAGTCGCCGTTTCAAAGTCACGTCATCCGACCAGATCTCATCTATGTTGAACGGAGTATACAACTACTTGTTTTTTTTCGTTTACCGTCTTGACTAAAAGTCAATTAAATGCGTTTAAAAATTATCAGATTTTTCTATCCATCATTTCTCGAGTTATTTGAAAAATACTGAAAAATATAATAGAGGTTGAATGAGATTTTATTCCTTTGCCTGCTTGGCTTTTCTATTGTATTTGACAGTTTTTATTTTTAATGTTATTGCGGCAAAGGTATCTTAGCCATAAATCCTACGTTTTTCAGAAAATTCAAAAGTAAATTAAAAATTGAAATATTGGTCGAAAATAAAATCGGAAAAATACGTATCTCTTATTTTTTAACCAATTTTATATTTTTTATTAAAAACAGGTGGTTAAAAAATGTATTGTTGTCAATTGGTTTTGTCTGGAACAGAAGAATTTTTTCACTGCTTCGAATTTCACTCCCTATTTAAAGTTTTTCTGGGTGGACGCATATCTAACCGCGGCGAAGGAGCTGAAGGAGGCGAACGAAACAAATTGACTTTTAATTCTTCTGAAGATTCGTCCGATTTGCCGCGGACAAGTGTGCGAGGTGTCATAGAATTTCGGCTCGTTCGCCACGGCTTTTATCAGATCACATCTTTCTATATCAACCTGGGGCCTATTTTCATAAACATAACAATAGTCATATACAGTGAAAATTCAGCGTATATTGTGTTAAAAAACATAATTATAGTATTCTAACATTCTCAGTATTGTACTTATCTAAAATTGTCAGTGTAAATGACAATAATCATGTTTAGGAAATAGGCCCCTGTATAGTTACTTACGCTTTAAGACGCTCCTCATAAAGAAACGCAGGACCGGGCTATATTTTTATGGTTTTAGAAGCTATCTTCTCGTTATTTGAAAGACATACAAATTAAATAAAAATAGGTATAGCAATGATCTTCAACATATCGGCTTTATTTGCTGAGTATATTTCAAATTTTTCTATAAAATACAAATAAAAACCTGCGTTCCTTTGAACGCCTAAATTTTGGAAAAAATCTGTAATATGTGCATCTACTTTATAAGTTGACGTTTCTTTTACTTGCGCCACAAACCATTGTGTAGACAATATTAAGATCTAAAAATGCTATGAAGTAAATTTTGTAAGACCAATATTTGATGAGTTAGATAATTGTAAAATTTGGTGCGAATTCTTATGATTTTTCGAATTTGATTTCCTTGGATTATAAGGCACCATAGTGACATAATGAAGTACAAGCCAGTCAAAATTAGGTATACCTACTTAAATGACGTAGTTTAGTAAAGGTGACGCGGCTCTGAAAGGGTCAAGGTCGTTCGGTCAGAGAAACCTTTTAAAAGTGACCATAGCATCCTTATATCGCAGATGATATCTATACTGAAGCTCAAATTGATCATTATAACAGCACCCTTTCTTTCCAAACCATTGTAGTAAAAAATAATAACTTAATCATAATAAAACTAAATTGTAATGTCACTATAATAATCATAATTGATGTAATAAATACAATAAAAAAATTGTCGAACATAATCCTTGGGCATTCGATTTTATACGCTAGTGCTTGTTAAGTAAGTCTATAGTAGTTTGTATAAATTTAGATAGGTGGGTTAGTATCGAACAATTGACCCCCATCCATTGAGTCAATTGAATGCAGTTTAGATGTTGGGTACGATGTCTTTGATGGCTCATTAGTTAATTTAATACTCTTTAGTTAAACGTAGATTGGTGAGTACATCACATTGGTAAGTAATAGTTGTCCTAAGAATAAATGGACCCAAGATTAATGGAACAATAAATTTGCGAAACAATATTAGAAAAAAAATCTGTTTTTACATTGTCAATTACCAGCGTCAAAATCACGAACATGGATTTCACCTTTAAAATGACGACAAAGGTAATGTTTGAAGTTTTTCGGTTTACAACTTTCATTTTAAGTCGTGGGACTTTGCACCATGGTATTTGTCAATTACACCCTGTATAAAAACAAACCAAAGTCACAGAATAGGTGTATAGTTTACACATCAAAATAGTATATTGTTCTACAGACAGAACGGCCACTCCCTGTCCCTCTCTGAGTTCGAATAGCGCACCTTACCCCACACTTTCTGGGGATACTTTAAGGGAGCCGAGCAGGAAGCACATAGAGTAGGGACGCACGTGCGAATGGGACGGTGCTTTTGCCGATGTCATCTTGTGTCTAGCAGTACTAATAGTTCGTCCAAGATAGCTCCGTGATTTTGTCAGGTCGTTTTAGAGCGATTATTTTACTTTTTTCAGATTTCAGTGTCGGTTTCATTGCAAAGTTGTTTTTATCTTGATATGATTAATATACAGAGTGGTTGAGTTAAGGTGGTCTAAACGAAATGAGGTGAAGCAGATCATCAAAGTGAACAACTTTCCCTATGGGACCAATATCGAAAAAAAACTGCTGTCCTATACATTTGGGTCGAGTAAGTTAGCAGTTTTGTATGAAAAGGAAGTTTTTTTTTCGTTTGGATTACGTTATCTCGACCACCGTTTATGAAGATTTTGATATAAATGCCTATTTACAAATACAGTATATTGTATTAATATCAATGCAAGTACCTAAGACATAAACTGGTAATATCTCACTTTATAAAAATATTCGTTCAATTTATTAACGTGAAAAACAATATGCAAGCACAGTATTCAAGACGTCAATATGAATTGTAATAATATATATTATTTACCTACTCAATGAATCGTCATTTCTATGAAACTGCTCTAGCATTCAAACTAGAAATATCAGCCTGTTATTGCGTTAAGGCAATAGTTTTTGCAGCGCGCTCCATAGAAACGAAATTTGGTTATATTTTGAATACTAACCTATTGAAGTCAATGCAATTTGTCAGAAACAATCAAAATACATATGCTTGTATTATGTCAGATTTTTGTAAAAATTAATAGTTTTAAAGTTACAGTGCCTCAAAGATTTACATACAAACCTTAAATTAATCCTAGCATTGAAACTGTATATTTTAGCGGAAATCTGACAACATACAGATTCGTACACATATCGTACACAACATAGAGAGCGTAGATATTCGTTTCTTGCTTGTTTATGAAAATTTTATTAAATTTAATTGGTTAGTATTGATAACATAACCAAACTTCGTTTGTATGGAGCGCGTAGCAAAAACTATCCTTTTAATGACCCAATTCTTCAACTACCTTCCTGATTAATGTTAAGATAGGCAATAATGTTAATACTTACATACATATGGAGGTCTTAATCTATTCCTACGGAAATCACAATGCGATATTATCTCGCTTTGCGGGCCCCCATCCATTATCTATTATTAGGGTTAGAATGGCGGTCGTTGTGATTATGAGATGTCGAGATTTGGTAGCGTTTGTCGCCATATTGAAGTAATCAATGTTTCTCATAGCACTTACACAGACACTTGACAAATAGGGTGGCTCAGGTTTTGAAACTATTTTCGAATATCGTCTATTTGTCTCTCTTTGATTTGTCACAAAATGTAAAGTTCTTTACTATAATTCAAAATTAGAATCCATCACGAGTTTTTCGTCGTACGTTCTTTGCCAATGTCAGATGCCTCTTCTAATGTATCAGGGAGTTTTGAACCAAGTGTTTCCGGTGTGACTAATACTAATAGACCTGATAAAAGTGCTAAGCCAGCGAAAATAGCGAAGGGAAGTTGTTCCCACACAGCGGCGCCCTGTAAAAAAAAAGGATTGGATTATTTATTTTTGCAAAAAAATTCATTAAGTATAATAGATTTTGTCGCGACTCCGCCCGCATCGGCTCCCTTTAAGTCTAATAATAAGCTTTTAAACTTAAAAGAAAAAATCTTTCAAATCGTTAGTTTTTGCATGATGCTTGAACAAGCAAAAGACGGATACAAAATCCGTGATTTGGAGTCACGGAGATCTAAACATTATCGTTACTTTTTTCAGATATATCTTCAATGTACAGACAGACACACTTCTGTTACAGTTTTATAATAGTGTAAATAATTTAAAATCACCTACCAATGCAGGAGTCAAAGGTGCCAGAATAGCCCCAATTCTTCCTATCGTTGAAGAAAATGCGAACAATCGATGTCGACATTTGGTTGGGTACAGCTCATTTGTGTACACGTATATTGTCGTCATCACCATAGCAATGCTATATTTACCTATTAGGTAAACTGTCAGAGAAACTGAATATAATCCTGGAAATAAAATTTTCGTTTTTAAATATCTAGAACAAAAAATCACAATTCATTACTTACATCTCATTTTATCCATACCTTCGGGCAAAAAAATATATCCAATTTGACAAGCTGCGCATATCCAAAACGCTCCAGCGAGAATAGGTTTCCTGCCTATTCTACCTATAAGCAAAAACGCCGTCCAAAATCCGGGGATTTCCACCGCCGCGACCGCAATATAATTCAAATATTGGTTCCCTGTCATATTAACGGAGTTTACCGACATTCCGTAGTATATAAAAGTAGTTGTTATCCACCAAATAGGTGACACGAGGCAACGTATCAAAATCGGTTTGTGTTGAAAAACTTGCACTATCAACCATGGCTCTTTTTCTACTTTCTTTTGCTTTTCTTCTTCTTCGGTGTCCTTTAATAACTGTAAAGACTTTTCAGATAGTGTTTTCCCATTTACTCTAGCAATATTCTTAAGAACCCTTTCCGAATCTTCGTAACGACCTTTACTCATGTACCAGCGGATGGATTCTGCCATGATCCAAAAGTAGGAGATGGTTAGGAGCTGCGGTATGTATAAAGCTAGAGTAATTTCGCGCCAGGTCTGTACTCCCCATGCTACTAGGCCAAGAATAACCTGACCTACGGCGAAAAATGTATTGACTGTTGCTCCAGCTGCTGTTCGGTACTTGGGGCCAACTAACTCCATCACTGTTGAATAAATACATCGACATTTGATATTGAAGAAGCAGAAAATATTAAAGTTAAAATTGTCTAATTGCAAGTCAGACTCGCGTACAGGTCCGTACCACAATAATGTATAAAAAAAAAATCTCCGGTATCCTTAGCAAAAGCCCGATACACACTTGGCCGGTTTTCTTTACTTTAAAGTATGCTCCATAATCACACCAAGTTTGACGCGTGTATGTATTGCTGTTTTTAAGATAGATGAAAAACAAAAAACATTGAAAAATCGTGTATTTACCCCCCTTAATTTTTTACTTTTGTTTTTTTTTATATGTTAGCAAATCTAAAATAATAGTCTATAAAAATTTGGCGAGATATAGACAGGGATATGCAGAACTGACTGCCAAGATCCAGTATTGGAGAGGAACCCGAACAAGAAGAAGAACATTTCAACTCTCTACCTATTACGGTTCAAAAATATAAACACTTTAGAGCTAGGACAAACGTACGCACAGAGCGTAGGCTTAGAAATAGGATCCCGATGGCATACAGTCAATACGGCACCCTATAAAGTAATCTGTGGTTTACGATAGAAGTTTACGTTGTGCAGTGGACGCCTTTTGCAGCACTAGTCTGCAACTCCTAAACAACAGTTAGTTCTGCAGTTTGAGGTATTTAATTGCTTCTACAATGTATTATTTTGGTATAAGAGACATAATATCACCTGCAGCAGAACAACTTAGTAACATTTCTACTAACTTTGTCACCATTTTACGTCACATAAAGCCAGACTTACGTTTCTTTAATCTTATCAGTTTAAGACAAATAGTGTAATTTAACGAAGAAGTACTTCTGTAGTTTAGTAGCGAGGTATAAAATTAAGCCTCAGTCTGCATTGTTTGTCTTTACTTTACATATAAATTGCCTCTTTAACCTTTGTAAACAAACTAATGCTCATAAAATATTTCACACAAAATATACTCACCTAATATGTAAGCACAGGAGAAACCTCCAGATCCTAAAGCTGATTCCAAAATCTCGAGGACGAGAAAGGTGACATAACTTCCAGCCCAGTAGCGTGCGAGGCCTAGCCATGCTGTGTTGAATGCATTTAGGGTCAGCGCTGTGCGACGACCCCATCGGTCCGATATGAAGCCAGTAATAGGTAGTCCGGCCAGGGTTCCCAACGTACGCACAGAACCAATAAGTGAACGGCGCCATTCATCGCAAGCTAAATCGAACTAAAGAAATTGTTTAAATTAAACATAATTAATAAAAACGGTCAAGTGCGAGTCGGGCTATTCGCGCACCGAGGGTTCCGTATCACACAACATATTAACTTGCAAAAAAGTGTTGTTTTCTCCGGGACCTTTACCGCGTGACCAACTCACACTTGGCCGGTTTTTATTATTTGTTGTTATAATGTAGAGTTTTCTCTATAATCACACTAAGTTTGAAGCTTGTATATATTACCGTTTTTACGACAGAGCGAGAAGAAAAAACGTTGATAAAAACTTGTTTCTTGTATAGCTATTACGGTTCAAAAGTTACAGCCCTAAATAGGTAGGACGGACGGACAATTTAGGCCTAGCATTAGGGTCCCGTTTTCACCCTTTGGGTACGGATCCCTAAAAATTGGATATAAGTTCAACTAACAATTCGATTTCGCTTCTAACACGAAATCACAGGTACATGATGTTTTTTCGTATTGCGGTGGTAAATTAGTGAAGTACATGAATAATAATTGCAGTTTATACTATTTTTTTCTAAGTAAGAAACCTAAACTTTGACAGATATATCAATAATGTGGCGTTTGAAACTCCAAGTGTTATACTACTGTTTTTAAGAGAGTTAATAAACATTATCAATATCGAATTAGTGGAGATCGGAATTCAGAAGTTACATTAAATTATTTCTTAAAAAACAAGGGATTATTTTAAGACCGATGATGATAAATGATGAGGATGGTACTATAATTTTGATGTAAAATAAAGTATACTTAATAGACTGATTGATTAAATGATTAAAATCTATTGGGTTTCAATTGGTACGATAAAAGTTGATCAAATTTGAATTAGATCAAAACCGTTGGGATTACATTTATACTTAAGATAATTTGTATGAAAATGTCCGAGATATATATTATTATTATTAATACTTACTTCATAAACGACTGTATTTGTGTTCTCATATACGTATGTCTCGCATGACACAATTTTGTCTTGGTTAAAGAGATAATCAGGACAAAAATCTATTCGATTTGGCCCAATTGACAAATTTGCGTACCGTTGGCAATTGTCGATCGTAAAATCGCTATTAACCGGTATAGCATTAGGGAGCCAAGAAGGGTTAAATTCTTTATGTACTTCACCTTCACATTCTGGAATTAAACACCTGGTGGAAAGATAAATCATTTTAAGTATAATAGTGATGATGTTCCAATTTATCTATCCAGACGAGTCTGATTGTAATGGAATATTGCAATCTAATCTCTAAAGAATTTGAATACTATAAAATGCGTAGCACTATCAAGGTTGCTTTGTGATGAATAGATACCGTATGTCATATTATATCTATAACACTCAACAATCAGTACAAAGTCCACTATAGAAGTGAGCTGACTTGGTGGCAAAATAATGAGAAGTTTCTATTATATCCAACCGCAAAATTATGCACTTATTTGTTTGGTGAACGAAATTTGATTTAAGTGAACGTTTATACAGGGTTCATGCAATGCCGCCGGGATGCCTAGCAAAATCAAGCCGCAAGTATTCACCTACATTCACTTCCCAAACAGATCGGTGGAAAAAAATTAACATAAATCATCATGGTAAAGGTACTTGCGGAAAGATTTTGCTAGGCAAGCTGGCGGCGTTGTATGATCCTGTATACAACGTGTTAATGAATTAACGCAAAACTAGAAAGCAGTTTGTTTAAAATCGAGACCTGAATCGAATTAACATGTTTTCAACATAGGTAAAGTTTTTCAAAATATTAAATAATTTGTATGTAAAATTTAAAATTTTCTGAACTCGATCTCAACCCACCGCACGGGCACACTCACCCTACTTACTACCAAAACATGATTCTTAAAATGTATCCACGAGCACGCTAGCGCTTTCAACCATTGCTGAAATGATAACAAATCATTTTTGACTGAAAACTTAAAATGCGATTAACTTTAAATTTTAACTATCAATATAATGAAAATATTGTTTCAATCTAATTAATTTGTTATAAATCAGTTGGGGTGTATGAGGTTTTGCGCTTATTCATTAACACGTTGTATAAACATTCACTTAAATCACATTTCGTTCACCAAACAAATAGGTGCATAATTTTGCGGTATGATTTCCTACCATCTTTTGTTATGTTCTAGATTTACACTCATTACGAATCATCTTGTTTCAGTGTACTGATAAGGTTTTATATGGTTCATTTTAGGTGCCAAAGTAACTTATTCTTAACCTTACCTGGTATTGATTCTAGCAGTAGTAAATATATATTCAGATGCCACACACGCTGCAAAAATAACAACCACTATTGCTAAGATCATCGACTTCAGCTGGTAAAGACCGAATTGTCCAATTTCTTCGATCAGAATAGTATCTAGATTCAGCTTTAACTTTTCTCCTTTTGTCTTCTTATTGTTTTCTCCGTTTTGTTTAGGATTTTCTGTCTCCATGTTTTGTTAGTTTAGTGTAGAGCGCTGTCTTTGACAAGGCTTTGTTAATGAATGGCCTCCTGAAACAAATTTATCTGATTTTATAACAACATTCGTACAAAAGAACATCTAAAAATTGTACCTACCATACCATGCAATGTTTTAGGTACGGCGTACATTGAGAGTCCTCATCACAATATTAAATATTTCTCATTAATGAAAACCCAAAATGAAAAAGTGTCTTACAAAAGCCTAAAAGATATTTTATATTAGTACTTTTTTAGGTTCCACTTTTAAGAATATCGAAATAAATAAAGAAGTGGCCGTATTTTTCTCATTTTTTTTGTTTGTACTTTCTTTGTAGTTGTTTTCGTAGTATGTTGGACTATTTGTATTTTTTCAAATGCGGTTTTCTTGAATGAGAAATCTTAAATATTGTAATGAGGGCGCCACTAAATAGTAAAAGAACTGTTTATGTGAAAACAAGAGTACGATTTAAATTATTTTTTTAAACGTAGGACAACATAACTAAATGTCTGCTTTTCGTGACTGATCGCGCAATACTATTTTTATAATGCAGAAAAGGACAGACACGACTTGCTCTTTTGTCTTGTTTACTATATTTTCGCTCAGTTTTCTTTTTGTATTAGTACTATTTCCAGTCACACCTTCTGTTTTTACTTCGGTGAACGGCAGTCCTAAACTAGTAATAAATTAGATAAGATAAAATGAATTATTTTATAACTTCCCGCTGAGCGAATAATCGTGTAGAATTTTATTAAAACACCTGCGATCACCTCGCCTAATATTATGTGTTATATATTATTTAATGACTTATTAAATAAATAAAAAACCCAAAACCGAAAAGCGCGTCGGACCCGCCCGTGATAGGGTTCCGTCGCCATTGCATAAGTAGAATAAGAAAAAACTAGTAATTTCGATTCTCGTACCTAAAAGCAAATTTACACCGGTGCGCCCTATTTTTGACTTTGAGCGCAGATATCTCGAGACAGAAGCATTATATTGATTTAGTTGGAAGTATTGTTCCATTGGACAAGATCTATCCAACGACACCTTACTCGATTAAAAAAAAACTACTTTCGTTGTATGGAGGAGGTCGAAATTTTTTTTTTTTTTTCAGAATTACTACATATTACTACATTTGGGTTACTGTTATCTGTCTTCATGCCAAATTTCGATTCAATAGCTACAAAAATGAGCGAGTTATTGAGGCGGGGCATACAGACAGACAGAATGGACGAAAGTGTAAGGGTTCCTTGTTTGACTACGGAACCCTAAAAAAACGGTTAAGTGCTCTCTTTAATATTAATTTATTAGCAATTACATAATTATTCCGATCCCTTTATACTATTTCATGTTTACCTGTTATCTATCTGCCTCTGTTAATTAATGTTTGTCTTGTATTGTTCTGATGAACGAGTTATCATCTATTTACACTCTTTCTTATACAGTACCCATAGTCAACGTTACTTTCCAACACTCTGCGTATCAACTAAAATAATTTGCTTATCACAACTATCCGTTACCCATTGAAGCAAAGCTTCAGTGCAATTGGGTTCATTCACTGAACATCAAAAAACCACATCATAATTCTAAAAATACTGTTCACAACCCAAAATAATTCATTCCCGCTGGGAGGGCGCCTGTAAGCCAAAACGTAATAATTATCAATTATTAATACCCATTGGAACAGAGGTCTAATGAATGACCAAAATAGGGGCGATAGATGATCGACGAAACTCACAATGGAATATCAAGTTACAAAATAATACGGAGAATTGATACATCGATCTTGATTAGTTATAGGTAGGTTCTTACGAATATTGTGTGTGCTACCGTGGAAAGTAATATTACGGAAAAAATATTTAGTTATTCAGGATGTATACAGGATCCTTCTTAATTTGCCGACACTTTTTTAAGAGGATGTTCAGAACGTAAAACTGAATAACTTTCTTTATGGCACCAACATAGAAATCACGAAAAAAAATCTTCCATACAAAACTACAAACCTACTCGAGCCAAATATATGGAACCGTTAATTTTTTTTTCGCGATTTTGATATTAGTCCCATAGTGAAAGTTGTTCAGTTTGATGGTCTAAACCACCCCCTTAAATGTTTATTTGTATTTTTGTAATACATTGTAGGTATATCGAATCGTAATTTTAAACCATTTTCCTTGTTGATTTAGGATCTGCGAATTGTGTTAATTTGTGGGGTCAAAAATAATTGTATCGAAAGGAACTTTCAATATCATTAAGTATCATTAACGCAAAACTAGAAAGTAGTTTGTTTAGAATCGAGAGTAGGTATTTTTTTTCAAAATATTAAATATTTATTTGTAAAATTTAAAATTTACTGAAGTCGATCTCCACCCACCGCAAGGGCACACTCACTCTACTTACTACGAAAACAAGATTCATAAAATGTATCCATGAGCACGTTAGCGCTTTCATTCATTGCTGAAATGATAACAAATTTAATAATAATAATATAATATTTGCTTCAAAACTTAAAATGCGAATAACTTTAAATTTTAACTATTAAAATAAATAAATTATTGTTTCAATCTAACTATTTTGTTGTAAATCAGTTGGGGTGTATGAGGTTTCGCGCTTATTAATTAACATGTTGTATTAATTTTTAGTTAAAGTTATTAGCTGTCAAAAATATACCTATTATTATACTTCATCGTTACATCCTCGAGATTTATATTCACTAATGTAGTATTCAATTCAAACTTCACACAGGTAAGTTTGTTTAACCATCAATACGATATTTGTCTGTGGCGTTTACATTCCAGAAATAGCGTTATAATAATTTTAGAGGTAATTCAAACATCAGGTTAGCTATGGTTAATCATCGGTGTTAATTATGTTCAAACATAATTTAGATCATTTACGCGTTCCTCATTCCCAATTTTCTGATACCTAATGATATTGAAAGTTCCTTTCGATACAATTATTTTTTGACCCCACAAAGTAACACAATTCGCAGATCCTAAATCAACAAGGAAAATGGTTTAAAATTACGATTCGATATACCTACAAGGTGTTTCAAAAATACAAATAAACATTTAAGGGGGTGGTTTAGACCATCAAACTGAACAACTTTCACTATGGGACCAATATCAAAATCGCGAAAAAAAAATGATGTTCCATTCTAAACTACGAATCAACTCTAGCTAAATGTATGGGATATCAGATTTCTTATTTCCCCATATTGGTCACGATATTGGTCCCATAGTGAAAGTTGTTCAGTTTGATGGTCTAAATAACCCCCTTAAAAGTTTTAATGTTAATTATTACTTTTGTAACACCTTGTATTACTCGTATTTCAAGTAAATACAGGGAACCCTTTACTTAATCGATTTTTTTTAAATCATCTATAATCACGAACACGAATTCGTAGAGGTAAGTAACCGTAAAAAAGTTATCCTAAAATCTAAATCATATCATATCATTTGGAACGCAAAACTTAATTTAAAATTTAAAAAAATTGCCAGTATCTACTAGGTACCTATTAGGTAGGTAAGTTTTCATAACCTAGAAATACTCTAGATTTAAATGATGAGGCAAGATAAATTTACATGGAAATGTAAATGTTTTAATAGGCTGATTTAACAAGCTACTTCAGTGAACATCTTGGAACTAAGAATCTATAAAATTCTACAAAATTTTACAAAACCGAGGTGATTCGCCGTCGTTAATAGAAACCGCTTACGCAAATAAATATTTGATAAAATGTATAGTATTCACTCCAAAGTATATAAAGGAGTTCTTCCTAATATGCTGACGGTTTTTAAGGTAATGATCAGAGGATCAAACTGAAAATTATTCCAAAATGTACGGGTACAGCTGATGAGATATTTTGATGTTGTTCTCATAGAGAAAGTTGTTCAGTTTGATGATCTGATCTTAATCTCACGTATTCTTAGAACAGCTTTATAATAGTAACGTCCAAGATAATTATGTTAAATAGTATTTTTTACTGATAAAATTTACATACTATTTGCTAATGAGAATCGAAAGCTAAATAGGAATCGGAACACATTTTCGTCCTTTTGTGGAATGAATAGACCATCAAAGTTACACAACGGAGCCAACATAGATAAAATTGAAAAAAATCTCGTCCTGCTCGATACCATTGTATGGAACAGCTTGTTTTTTTTTAATTGTCTCCATAGTGAAAATTGATCAGATTGACGGTCAAAAGCACACCTGTAACCATTACTAGGGTGTTTTGTTACACCCTGTTAAATGACCCACGAATCCACACATTTTATTCACGACGACGGTAAAAATTGTCCGTGAATCAAAATCTATAAAATGTTATCGCTAAATTATAATAAATTTCCAACTGAATTGTAGCAAATAAAATGTTTTTCGTTTTATTGAATTCGGAAGCGTTAGAAATGTCCGAACGGAGAAATGATTTATTTTAATCGTTTGTTTGGCGGGTACCAGTGTAGAAAACGTTTTATACGATGTAATAAAATAGATAATAGCTGAGTTATTGCTTCTCGATATTGTCCTTTTGAACTACATTGGGTAGTTATTTAAATGATAGACTATAATAGTTTGATACTGCCGTAGTTTCCGCACCGCCTCGGGCGTGAGATGTGACTTTCATAGTTATTTCTGAATTAGTGATTTTGGTATTATCTTCCGATATCCAATAATCCTTGTTATAAACATAATTACGTCGTAAACAGTAACTGCTATCTATGTTTACACATTGGCTTAGTATATCGTCGTATACTTTCTTAATGCAATGAAAAAACGAAACCAATCGAGCCATATTTTCCTTGTTTTTAGAAGCTATCTTCTCGTTATACGAAAGAAATACAAATTAATGAAAAATATAGTAATGATCTTCAACATCTTGGCTTCATTTTGCTTAGAAGTATATTTCTTATTTTTCTATAAAATACATATGAAATCTGTGTTTAAAGGAAAGCCTAGATAGTTTCTGTATTATGTACATACATACATCCATAAGCTCACGCAATTGTCCCATGGGGGTAGGCAGAGACCACGGATCTCCACACGCTACGATTCTGACACACCTCTTTAGCCTCATTTACATTAATACATCTTTTCAAGCACTTCCGTCGGTTGAGGGTGATACGCACTTGTCCTTTTCGGAAAATATCATTGATTTAATCATGGTATGTTTTCCTCGGACGGCCTCTCCCAACACTTCCGCTCTACCTGTATTATGTGTATCTACTTCATAAGTTGAAGTCACTTTTACTTACGATACACATCGTTGCGTAGACAATATTCAGATCTAGCTATAAAGTAAATTTTGTTTAAGAACAATAATTATTAATTATAGATAATTATAGATAATTTTAAAGTTTGGTGCGAAGTCTTATGATTTTCGAATCTGATTTCCTTGGATTAGAAGGCACCACAGTGACATAATGAAGGACAAATCAGTCAAAAATAGGTATACCTACTAAAATGATGTAGCTTAGTAGAGGTTTGGCGGCTCTGAAAGTAGTTCGGTCGGGGATACGTCTTAAGCTTAGAAATATAATTTCTAAATGCCACAGAAAAATATTGATACTACCTATTTTCGAATTGGTAAGCATTGTTCAAGGATCTTCTACGGTTCATTACTGTGGAGTATAGGAGGGACCACGAAGGGGTAAGGACTAGAATGGTTACGGACCTAGGGGTGCCCAGAATGGGTACGTATCTCGGCGTTGCTGGGGCTAAGCGGCAGATTGGGAAGAGGGGATCGGTGAGAAGCTGTAGCGATGTAACTGTAGCGCATGTAGATACCAGAAGAAAAAGGAGCGGGCAGAGGTCGCGGCTGTCCCCGCCGGTGAGGACGTCGTTTACGGTGGACATGTTACCGGTCGTGTAAGTTTGCGAGTCGTGTCTGTTGACCCGTTGTTACAACCCACTATAGGGCAAAGTCCGTTTTTAGCTAATAAAAGTGAGAGAGTGAGGGCCATTCTGTACCACGCAGACCCAGCCTGTGTCAATGTGGAACTTACACCAAAATTATAATGCGACATTTCCTAATAATTGTGTTGAATCGAATATTACTGAAAGATTTATTCTGAAGTTTTTATTTACGAAATATTTCATTTATAAGTAACATGGATCGGAACGTGATTTAAAAAACCAATCAGCGCAAAGAGACGAAGCGATTAGCAACTGCGTGAGTTAGATGAGTACGGCAACATATTAATAGCGGATGATTTGTGATGAGCTTCACGCGTCATGAAAAGGAGTGACGTCACATCATGGCATTGAGCGTTTTGGCGCGGAATTAGAAAAGACAATTTTTGATTTTCATTAAATAAATGATTTTTGCATATTTTACCATTTTTGTTTTTGGTATATTTATGTAAGCCTCAAATCTTTATGATACATTAAAAATATAAAACTGTGAAAGTTCCCCATTGGTAAAGGCAACTAGTAGTCCGCGTATTTTTAACACTGACGGACGGACCAACATACATGACGATGAAATACCTAAAGCATCCATATCTAACCAAACTTTTCACGTACACTATGTGTTTACTTCTATTGCCTTATTTTATTTACGTATTGTACAGTCAACCAAGTTGTTTTGCTTCTTAGTGTGCTTACTGGCTATCGGCCAAACATGAATCACTGGGTGTACTGTCAATGAAACTTAATCTCCAAAGACTTTTCTTGAACGGAAATATACATTATGAATAGGATACTTCAACATAAATAGATTATGAATTTACGATGTCTTTTAGAAGTTGGTTGAATGAATTATGAATCTACATATAAGACTTTCCTATAAATAAAACATTAGCGTGAGTGACTGACTGATTGACGAAACATAGCCAAAACCACACGGAGAAAAGTATACAGGGTGTAAGACAAAGTATCATTAACCTTTAAACCACATACTCTACCCATCAAACTGAACAACTTTTACTTTGGGAGCAAACCTGTCAGAACAAAAAAAAATATCTGCTGTCCCATACGTTTGCATCGAGTAGGTATTGCAGTTTAGTATGGGATAGCTGATATCTTTTTTGTTCTAACAGGTTTGCTCCCATAGTAAAAGTTGTTCAGTTTGGTGGGTAGAGTATGTGGTTTAAAGGTTAATGATACTTTTCCTAACACCCTGTATGGTAGTTATAGTACTCTGTGAATGTAATATACAGGGTGTATGGGACAGTCCTGCGCAAACTGAAACGGTGAACTCAGACCATTAAACTGAACAAATTTTACTATGGAGCCAACATCCGGAAACACGAAAAAAAATCAGCTGTCCCATACAGAACTGCTGTTCGTACCCGACTCAAATATACGGGACATCTGATTTTTTTCGCGTTAACGGAGGTAGGCTCCATAGTGAAAGTTGTTCAGTTTGATGGTCTGAGTTCACCGTTTTCGTTTGCGGAGGGAGGGCTGTCCTTTACACCACGTATGTGACAAATATTTATTTCAACAGACTTAACTACAACATATGTTGTTATGACTAGATTTTAGTTAAATCTAACAGAATTCGTTTTATGAATGAATGAATGAAATATAATTTTATTTACACCAAACACACAGCATTAAACAAAAAAGATATCGGTATAAATAAGGTACGGTTTTAAATTTTATAACATCAATTTTGTTTAGTTAAGTCTGCTATTTTTTTAGTAAAGTCTACAAAATTTTATAGTTGTCACTATTATACTCGATATTTTTTCTCCATGCACCGGAGTTTTGTAATAATGTGGTTTACAGAGGATGTAAGGGAATGGATTTTGCAAAAACCGACCCCTAAGGCGATGAATTGGGAAGGTAAAGTTTGTATGGAAAATTAACCTGTTTATTGAAGACACTTTTAAGATTTGAAAGCAGACTTTTACCTTTTACTTGACATTTAACTTAAATTAAACAACATGTTATTATGTTAATGAAGTATTATTTTGTTTGGAATACAAACAATTTTACAACCAAGAGAAGAATACCTAAGTACGTTAATATGAATTAGTTTTCAAAGTCCTTCCTTGGCCGCTGTCCAAGAAATGAATTACCTTAGTTGAATTTTCTACCATTAGTTACAATTAACGTATTTAAGAAGATAATAAGAGATCTCGTGATAACTACACAACCTAAATCAAAAGTGTGATTGTCCTGTAATTAAATTGGTGTTTCAGTCCATCAAACTGAACGTAACAGCAGTTTGAACAGCAGATTTTGTTCCCGGATTTCGATATTAGCTTCATAGTGAAAACTGTTTAGTTTGATGGAATAAAGCACCCATTTTAATATGACCACATCATTCACCCTGTATAATTAAAAACTTTAAAAAACTATATGAAATTTACTTAGACTACTTAGATGAGGACCCAAGTAACAAAGTTCTCCTATAGTGCGCAGTTTACAGGCTTACAGCACTAGTAACTCTCTCTTAGTGGTTCCAGATTTTACTACAAAGCTTATAACAGGTTACACGGAGTTCGTTTAGGATTATAGTATACCTGTTCTTATAAGCTGACTTATAGTCGTGTATAGAACGAAATTATAGGCGCAGTAAAGGCTAAGATGGCCTATAAAAGTGTTGCAAAAGTGTAAATACACTTGAGAAAACTTGCTCCAGTAAGTTACACTTATAATCGCCTACAAGAAGTAATTATAAATCCGCTATAAGTGTCATACGCTTATAATAGTAATTTATAGAACTAAATACTGAGAACCATTTGCACTTGTTACTTGACCTTATAGGGGTGTATAAGTCAATTTTATGTACCAATTATAAGTGAATTAGTTCCACAGTGGTTTCTTCTAAGAGTACGTGTACTTGGTATTACTGTGGACTCTCGAATGCTGTTATAGTCTTAATTTCTATTATAAAGGTTTCTTGTAAAACTATTAGTGTCCAAAGATATCTTCGTGAAGTCCATTTAAGAAAACAATTGCTTTTAATATTTATAGCATCTTCACGGCCATTTTGATTTATTTTGATTCATAATAATATTTATGGCGAATATGCATTTTCCATCAAATTTAAGTATAATAAAAATATATAAATTGTCTTTAATAAATAATTACTGTTTGTGAAAAAAAAACAAAAGTTTGAAAAAATCTTTGAGATATTGAAGTGTGGAACCCTAATTCGTCACAACATGGCGCGACAATGCTCTTAGGAATAATATTATTTTTAAACACAACTTAGTCAATACGCCGTGTTCAAAAGGCGAACAAAAATTGAGATGTAAAACACAATATACTTCACCGAAAATACTTATGCGTTTGCCTTGCAAACACGTATGCATGTATAATATAACGAGTCAAGTACTTCTCAATACATTTGATATAAATAAAATAGATGAACTTACCTTATATTTTTTATTTTTCTCCTCACAATATTTTTCAACGCAACACAAATTCACAAATGTTTGAAGTAGCTAGTAATAGAAGCGCGGAGCACGTTACAGGCTTGCCTGATTCTATTAAATGCTCATAGTGAGCTTCGCGGGAGCAAATGGTTCTCCGGAGTCTAACTATAAGTGTATTATGGGCTTAAATCGTGATGTTTGGTTCTATTAGATGCTCATAGTTGGCTTCGCGGGAGCAGATAGTTCTGCGTAGTCCAACTATAAGTGTATTATTGGTCTAAATGGTGCTCGCCAATTCCACTATGAGTGTCTTATTACTAAAAGTACGCCTATAAAATGGGCCCTTTTCCGTGGTTATAAACGTTTACTAGCACGTTATAGGCCTAGCTTAGGAACCACTACAAGACCACATTTTGTCACTTGGGGACAAGTTACGCGTGTAATTCTACTAACAAAATTTTCTACCACTTTTTGCGGGGGGTGAGGTAGCACGAGATACGCAGCTTTGAATTTTATTCCATTAGTTTAGATTCTAATTTTGAATGTTAAAAATCATGAAAAACAGTGTCGTGTGAACCCTAAACGACATAAGTTCGAAATTATTGTTCCGCAATTATAGGCCTTTCGTGATAAGGTATAAAATTGAATGTGAATGCGTAAGATTTTTTGATCTTGCACTTTGGCAGATGGGAAATGCTAAGGCGAGGCGGGTCCGCATATAAGTAGTCTAAGGAAATTCACGGAAAAAATATTTTTCAGGCATTTTCTATTTATTTTACTTGTCATAAACGCCACCAGTTTCTGAGTTTTTAATATCAAAATGTAAAGCGAATATAAAATACTCAATATCAGATTTTATTCTGGCAGCAGGTAGTGATTTTGTTCTCGCCGTTTTCCGGTATTGCGTCCATTTGATTCACGTTATTTTTTATAAATTACGAATCGTGTGTACCTGTAGATACCTACACACCACCAGAATCCCTCTCAGGGTGAAAAGAAACACATTTTTAGCACAATTATTGAATGTTTCAAAATGATGACTTGTCAAGTGGTGAACGGTGG
The DNA here is from genome assembly GCA_963924505.1 of Agonopterix alstromeriana. Lineage (NCBI taxonomy): Eukaryota > Metazoa > Arthropoda > Insecta > Lepidoptera > Depressariidae > Agonopterix > Agonopterix alstromeriana. The sequence goes on from OZ004664.1 coordinate 12,542,490, forward strand.
ATAGTCTTTGAAAGAGGTACAAAATAATCCCTTAATCGTCTCGTAAAACTCCCACGGGAAATAAGGTGGTCTGTTCTTGTACTTTAATACAGGGTCCAACTGTATGGGACCAACAACAAATTCGCAAAAAATAAATCAACTGTCACATATACGAGTATTTGGGTCGAGGAGGATTGCAGTTTGGTATGAAACAGTAGATTTCTTTTCACGATTTCTACCTTGTTTCCATAGAGAAAGATGTTCAGTTTGATGGTCTGTTTATCCCCTTAAAAAACGTCAGCATAATAAGTTGGATCCTTTACAAACTTTCATACATAATAAAAACAGTAACCTACTTCTAAAATTGTAATTGAAATGATTACAGTAACTTTAAACTTTCCATATGTAGAAAACTATACGAGGTAATCTACTCAATAATGAAAACAATTTGGTAGAATTATCTTCTAAAATACAGTTGAAATTTTACTCTAATATCGTTTAAATAAAGCCGTTAATCCTCTAACAAATGAGGGGTGGTAATTTCTGAGATTAAGCAATTATATATGAGGGTAGTTTTATTTAATTATTATTTTAGTAACAGGTGGCTGAGCATTTGAAATGTAAGTGTCTACAGGGTGTAGCAAAACACAATTGAAATAATTTAAGGGGTGGTTAAGACCATCAAACTGAATAACTTTTACTATGGAGCCAAAATTGTAATAAAATTAAATAAATCAGGTGTCCACATTTAATTCGAGAAAATGGGTACTGCAGTTTTGAATGACATGGCAGATTTTTTATTTTTCTCGATGTTGGCTCCATAGTGAAAGTTTTTCAGTTTGATAGTCTAAACCACACCTTTAAATATTACTAGGGTGTTTTGTTAAACACAGGGTGTAAACTTAAACAAATCTGTGAATCAAACGTTTTTTTTTCGTGATTTCAATGATTTTCCCATAGTAAAAGTTATTCTGTTTGATAGTTTGAAGCACCCTCTGAGGTATGCAACGCATTAATGTTTACACTCTGTATTGAAATTTAGTCGACTGTGTTCAAACTTATATTAATTTCTAATTATTTGGAAAACTTATTTTTAAAATGCGCGTGTGCCTAATTTTAACGAAATCTCTCTATCACTTCTCAGCATAAGCATAGCATATGCTCACGACTATATTCCCGAGGGGGTAGTCAGAGATATTCTGAAACCGCTATCGCTTCTCTTACTACAAAATAAACGAGCAACTCAAAAATCGCCTCCACATTAAGTACCATCCTTTATAATTACCTTTGTGGACATGGGTAGGTACGTTAATTCCCATCGTTATAAACGTCACTTAATTCAAGTGACACCCTCTCTTGTCGTACCGGTAATCATTACCGTGAAATATTATTTTCCCCGGTCATTGCGTTGTGTCATTTGTCGACATTTTTAATATCTTATAATTAAGAGAAATATGCCCTCTAGCGCGCTCTATACAAACGTAGTTTGATTATATTTGGGTAGTTAACCCAATTAATGTCAATAAATTTTTAAAACACGATTTATTTTCGATAAATTCAAATATAAATTTTAAAAGTTACAAGTGGTTCATAGATTTCCGTACAAATCTTAAATTAATTCTAGTATTGAAACTGTTTATTATAAAAGGCATACAGATCACACCTATCTAGATCGTGTTAAAAAAACAGTTAATTTAATCGGTTAATATTTAAAATAGAATCAAACTTCGTTCGTATGCAGCGCGCTCGGGCGCGCTTCAAGGACTATCATCTTTTCGAAGGCTGTAAAATTTGTTACATATAAAACAGGATGCTTCAGACCAAAAAACTGAGTATGTGTCACTGAGCATGTGGCAGGGGCAATATCGAAATCGCGAAAAAAAATCTGCTGTTCGATACATTTGGTTAGAGTAGCCGTTTTTTCTCTCTTTCAATGTTGGCTCCATAGTGAAAGTTGTTCAGTTAGACGGTCTGAAGCACCCCCTAAGCATATGAATACTGAATAGATAATAATAGTACACTATAGAAAATAAACTCCCGCGTTAAATGTAAAGATCTCCTACCAAATGTCAAGATGGTTTAACCATAGTTACGCTTCTATAGTGTACTAATACACGGGTTGTACTAGTAATTATTCTGTGCTAATACTATCTTTTCATATGCCCTAAGATATGAAACTTATATGATTTTACATCCCATATCAAGATATTACCATCAATTCTTTCTGGGTAGTCAGAATCTTGATAGAACTACTAATATTTTCAAGCGTCATGTGTAGCAAGTTTTAGTACCTTCAGCACAGAGAAGGTTTCAGGATGGAATGACGTGTTAAGATGGATTGTTGGCTAGCTTTTCGCCCACAAAAACACTTAATAAGAAACCTTTTAGAGAGGATAAATAAAATAAGCGAAATTACCATTGGGCTTAATCGGAGAGGATGTGAATTGAGTGAGTAAAAAATTCTGCAAATGTTTAATGCAGGTAGTTGGAATTTTCTGTTGCTATATCTGCTCTATAGTCATTATCTGGTCATCCAGAAATATCTATATGTATAGAATTCAACGCAAATTCACACGTAGAGGTTAACAAATATTATTGCTATATCCTTTTCATTATTTCAGTCTATCTACCGATGCACAGCCTGTCAGGTTAATTGTTCCAGAATTCTAGTTACAGAAATATTGAGAGTATTTTTTTAAATAATGATAAAACTGAAAGTGTTGGTGTTGTTTAATTTGGAAGTTGGGAAAGTCTTTGGTATGGGATGCAACTTGTGTGGACACATTGGCGGCGTCGCATATTAGTCGGACTTCGTCGGGTGCGGGTGCGGGTGCTGCTGCGGCATCGGCGGAGTTATCAAAGCACCGGAAATATCTGGATATTGGAGAGGGGTATATGTTTGTTCCTTTGGGAGTTGAAACCCTGGGACCATGGGGACCTGATGCAAAACAGCTTGTAAAGGAGATATCGGCACGCCATATCGAGACCACTGGTGATAAGAGGGATGGCAGTTACGTCAGCGCATAAGCTTGGCAATTCAGAGGGGGAATGCTGCCAGCGTTCTTGGAACCGTCCCTCGGGGAGAGGCTTTGGAGGAGGTTTATAGGTTGTAGGTACCCCCCTTTTTTTATGTTTGTGTAGGAATTTGACGAAGCTTATTGCAGATATGCGGGATGTATTTACTGACGAAACGTGTTGTGGATCAGAGTGGTGTATTTCCTTTGACGAAGCCTTTTGTGGATGTGAGTGATGTATTACCATTGACAAAGCCTGTTGCGGATGTGAGTATTGTGTTACCATTGACGAAGCCTGTTGTGGATACGCACTTTGTATTTTTTCAATATATAAAATTTTAATAATGATAATGTTTACAAACAAAAGTTTTATTGGGGGATTGTAGTTTTACTCTTATAGCATTATCGCTTAAAATATAAGTACAACTTTACTTTAAACGTCCTATTGCTGTAAGTTTTCTTTGCTTACTAGTGCTTGCCGTGGATCCGTTTATTAAACATTTTTCTGTTGTTTTGACTTTTAGGAAAGTGTCTTTATCTACAATGAGGAAAATATCGAGTAGTTCCTATAAGTGACAACTATTTATTTAAGCAGACTTTAGTAGAAAATTTGTCATTATAATTAAGTAGATTTTAGTTATATCTACCAGAATTTTGTTTAAAGTTTAAGTTCAAGTCTGCTGTTTTCAAGTAAAGTCTGCTAAAATAAATAATTGTCACATATTCTACTAGATATTCTTCTCAATGTACGGACGCGACGATAGACTTACATAACATTCCTGTTAAAAACATCATGCGATTCGTAACTGCAATTGGGATTAATAAGGAACTGCAAAATATAAATAAGGAATTACCGAAAATGAGAATTTAGCGTTATTTTCGAACGTATTTCTTTACGGAAAAGATAAAAATAATATATATTTTATGTAGTCCAATACTATGACCGCGCGCGCCTGACTGCATTCTCTTGCTCAGCTCCCGTCAAGTGTCCCCAGAAAGTATGAGGTGAGGTGGGGTACCTGAAGTCTGAGAGGGGCAGGGAGTGGCCGTTCTAAAGTGCAATTCTCTAAGCGGGAACATCGGTTGAAACATCGGCGAGCTGTCAATTCGGTATGCGTTGTGTCAAACTTAATATGAAAACTTCGACGATCTGAAGCACAGAACATTATAAGAGGGGTTAGAAATGCAAAGTAGAGCTTTTGCTTCGGAGACGGTTGTCGCCACTTGGCTTCCCGCTCACGCTGCTACAATTACTCATGCCCTCTCGCTCGCACCACGCCGCGCGCCTTATGCAAATCATTGCATAACCTGTGGCGACACGTTCCACGCCTACTTTGCACTTCTAACCCTTCTTATAATGTTCTGTGATCTGAAGGATGCAACCTTAGAGAATTGCACTCCTGTATTATGAACTATACTATTATCTATTCTGTGACATAGGTGCCATTGTCTTCTAATATCGCCGTTGCTAGGCAACAACGCCACCCGTTGAACGGTAACGAACTCCCTGACTGATTACAAGTCTCCGGTTGCGTTAACATATAAAGCAGGACGTTTATCAGGCTAACAACGACCTATCTAATTTGTTAGGTTAACTAGATTGTAGGCGTAAGAATGAATGAGTAGCCAATTTAGTTTAACGTCCATTGTTAGTCTAGAGTTCGAAATTCGTTTAACATTTTCAGTTTTTGTTCCTAGTATTTCTGCAAGGCTAAAAAGGTAAGTAGGTAATATAAACTAGAAGGTCTCTCTCAATCTCCTATCTCTATTTTAATAGCGAGGGAAAAATCTAGTCGCTTTAATAAGAATTTTTAATTTAGACCTTGCTGGAAAATTTGTTGTTAAATGTAAGTAGTTGATGGTCTAAACCACACCTAAAAAATTTTTGATTCGTTTTAATTCCATCCTGTAGTATGACCGTATTTACTTAAACTAGTATCATTATATCGATATATTATTAGTTAATTGTCATACGAATATGGCTCATCACAAGCAAAGAAAAAGAATACATTATATTTTAAAATATATTGTTAAATATTTTTTTCTCCGTGCATCAAAACCAATTTGGACAAATTAATTCGCGTTCCTACAGAAAATTTACTGTCAATTATAATTCCATATTTTATCGGTGACGATGTCATAAAATATTGTTCTACAGCTGTTTTTCATACTATAAAAATTCTTTCCTAATAATTTATACTGTAAAAAGTTATTATAAAGTCGTACATTTCATATTCCGGAACAGTGTCACAGCCGGACAGTTATTAACTCGACTGCGGTGAAATTTGGTAAAAACGAAACTTATAATTGCTTGGAGACAAATTCGAAAAGTTTCACCAACATTACGGAACATCCGCCTAACTTGATCCATTAAAGGCAGGTGATAGCTTAAAATATATTTTTACTTTGCTTAAGAGAGGCTGTCATCTTAAATGTGTATCTTTTTCTTAAGGAAGCAAAGTAGTTTTTAATGAGTTATCTTGGAAAAGTGAGGGCACGACAAACTATACTTTGTTAAACTCGGATGGAACAAAAACAGTAATACCTACTGTGAAAAACATATTTGATACACAATTCTAGTTTTTAGGGTTCCGTAGTCAACAAGGAACCCTTCGCCATGTCCGTCCGTCTGTCCGTCGGTCCGCGGCTTAGCTCAGAGACGCTTAGTACTAGAAGCTGTAATTTGACATGGGTATACATATTTATCACGCCGGCAAAGTGGTAAAATAAAATCTAGAAAAATATTTTTAGGGATAATCTGAATAACCACAGGCACAGATTTGATTTTAGATCGTGTTTAAAAAATGACTTTGAATTTTATAGATTAGCATTAGAAGATAAATAATCAAACTTCGTTTTTATGAAGCGAACTGAAAGGACAAACCTTTTAAACACAAGGATTTGAGATTCTGATCGCCTTTGCGTCATACATAACTATAAATAGTAAGATTACTTAATGAAATTGGGACTAAGTAAGAACGTTATTTACGCTTGGTGAGTGACTGAGGAAAATACAATGAACTAACTGCCACTCATTAGACTAATAGCTATTCCACATAAGCTTAACAACAGCATTTGAAGCTAATAAGCGAATATTCGAGCAGTGAAAACATAGTAAAGCAACAACAAATTCACTCGTTAACGAGCAGATTATCAGTCAGAAGTAGGTACAACTTGATAATATAATCTCTATCTAACTGTGAGTGAGTGAGATAGATGATGGTTTGTCGGAAACGGCTCTAACTATCTCTATTTTTTCAAGTAGATAATAAAAGGTTTCGTTACTGAGAAAATACGTTTTAAAAAAAAACATTTCGTTCAGCTGGTTGTCAAGCCTTGAAGTATGGATTTCAGTCTACTGCACCACTAGTTTTCAATTACTAACTAAATTTTAAGGTTGTATTCAGACAATGAAACTTTCCCTAAGGAACATGGGGCGACCTCCCATACAAAAGTGCGGATCAGCAGATCGATTTTCTGTGGGAGGTTCAAAAACATTTTTCGTTTTTCGACCCATGTTTCTTAGGGAAAGTTGTTAAGTTTCATTGTCTGAATACACCCTTAAAATTTTTTTTTGCAATTAAAAACTAAGGGTGTAGATGGCGTTGAAACAAAAAATTGGAAGAACCTTTTTGTTGTGTGTGATGATGGATTTTCTCAGGAATGAAAAATGACTCGGTCCTCCCGGATTACTCACGACTATAATTCCTTTCAGGGCTGTAAGAAACCTTGCTACAACTTCCAGCCATCTTTTAAAGAGTGCAGTTGTAGGAGGCTCACCGCTAGCACACATTCGTCGTAGCATTTGTGAAACGAATCATTTAAATCACTTATTACATAAAACAACCTCCTTTTTAGGGTTCCGTACCCAAGGGGTGAAACGGGACCCTATTACTAAGCCTACGTTGTCTTTCCGTTCGTCCGTCCGTCATATCTATTTATGGCTGTATCTTTCGAACCGTAATAGCTAGATAGTTAAAATCTTCACAGAATATGCGTTATTTATTACGGCGGATTTGTTAACAAATAATAAAAAGGTCAAAAAGTTAAAATTTAAGGGCGTCCTCATACAAGAAACTAGTTTATATCAACGTTTTTTTCTTCTCGCTGTATCGTAAAAACGGTAAAACATACAAGAGGCAAACTTGGTTTGATTATAGAGCAAACTCTACAGTATAACAACAAATAATAAAACTGGCCAAGTATGACTCGGTCTCGTGTTAAAGACCCAGGTCAAACAAACATTTTTTTAGTTATGTTTTGTGGTGGTCTAGTACGGAACCCTCGGTACGCGAGTAGCCCGACTCGCACTTGACCGCTTTTATTTTGAAGTAGTTTCGTCTAAAACATTTTTGGTACACTTTAAAACGTCATTCAACATCTACTACTGTCAACAACATTGTAAAGATTGAAGTAGCTGACTGACTTATTAAACTATCGATTGTTCTCAAGAACCGTGTCGATTTCTGACGGATGGCTGTTCAGCGACCCGTGGCTGACGGATGTTGCTCAACTAATTGCAGTATGAAATCTAGAGTTGCGGGTAATGAATTATTATTGTATGGTTTAGTGCATATTAAGGTTATGTTATTGTGACCGTGTTAATAAGGACTTATCGTTTGTCATCCGTAGTGTTAGTACCTCGTATTTTTAGCAAAGCGTGTAGACAAACTGGATGTTTCTCCATTCTTTTTCCTTTTTTTTATTATTTATAAGTAATGGACCTCTCGCTCGTGCGTTAGCACCGCATTTCCGCCAGTGTCTAGTGGTTTAAAGGAGTATCTAGCCAACCTCGAGGATTGTTTTTGAGAAGATTGCGGAGCCTCGTCGCAGGCTGAGACGCGAACCGCGCGAACAACACGCGAACGACAAGTGTTCGGGGCAAACCCTGCAACGTGACTCATTCTTCTTCTTATCGTGTGGACAGCAAGCCCTGGTGTCAGAGTTTTTTCAGACCGCCTCACGTTTTGATGTAACGACTACTACCACGAGATATAATAGCTGGGACCATCGGGTTAACATGCCATCCGAAGAACTGAATCATCTTTCTTTTCAGACAATCAGGTAATTCGGCCTGCAATGTCATAACCAAGTGGGGTAAAACGCACATAGTGACATATCAATAGGTGTCCCCTGTGAGATTCGAACAAACGACCTCCATGTTAACAGCCTAATGCTCTTAACCATTACACCACGGAGGCAGTTCCTCCATTGAAAATGAAAGATCTCTCGCCAAACTATTTGTGAAGCCTGGGGACCTGCCGTGGTTCAACAGTTGTGAGTAGGACCTTGTGTACACAAATCTCTGTGATAATAGCTCTTGCGCGATTTATGTGTTGTTATACGATTGTGAACCTTTATGTGTAGAAGTTATGGGTTACGTCGCAAGTTGTCTTTCGTGCACATTTGCGAGTGCGTTAGCTAGCGCCATCTGTTGGCTTTAGTTGCTATGCTTTGCGCTGTTGTAGGTGAGGCCATCTGTGGCAAGATCTGTGGTCCCCCACAAGCATTTTGTCTAGGTTATCGAGTACGATAGACAAACAATGAAACTGAAATATGTAACCTTTTAGTTTCGTTTAATGCTTGAGCAGACGATGGACAATTTGTCCGCGGGCAACCGCGGTCTTGCTGCCTCATAATGGAATTTACCACAGATGTAAAAAAGCCGTGGTGGTACAGTGGCGAGTAACCTTGCCTGCCGTGCAGGAGGATCGATCCCCGTCCAAGCCGACTCGTACCAATGAGTTTCTCGGAATTTATGTACGATTTGTAACACCACTAGCTTTTCGGTGAAGGAAAACATCGTGAGGAAACCTGCATGCTTGAATTTCGAGGCATGTATTGTACCCACTGTCCATTATAAGTGGCGACGGGCTCACCCCCCGTCACACTGGACAGAGTTTCGGTACTACTGGTGAAACGTGGATATTCGGAGGTTTCAGAATATCTCTGACTACCCCCTCGGGGAATATAGTCGTGAGCATAATATGCTTATGCTACCACAGATGTATGCGTTACCTACGCACACATCCGTAGAGTTCTATCCAGCGACTGGGTTGTGCTTTATCTGCGTCGAAATTCACATTTTATTTATTTATTTACGATAAAGAAAACCCTTGTTGTCCAGTACTTTTATAAGTTAAATTGAACTATCTATGTTATTACAGTTTTTGATGGAAAAATCAATGACAACCGTTTTAAGATTTAAGAACGTCTCTTTTTTCGTGTAGGTAACTAATTTAACAAACTGCCTTCACTTTATTTTATTGTATTAATAACTATGGGTATGTATATATCTGTAATACAACTCATTATCACCATATAACTCTATTTACCTTTGATTAAATTAAAAAAGTGGAAGGTAGGCGACTCGCCTATAGCGCATGGACCGCAAAAATTGAGCTCCCGACGCCGATCGCCGTGTGTATCTTAACAAACATATTTTACGATGACTTTACAACCAATACAAGGATGAAATAATTGACTACCTAATAAGTTAATTTAAATGGCAGGTAGTCAAAAACCTAATGGAAATTATCTGCTGTTTCAGATATCGTCAAAACAACTGAAGATCGCCCAGTGACCAGTGTCAGTGTTAAAATGTGTCAGTGACGTGAAGTTGACAAGTGTTAATATTTGACAAATATGGTGTCAAGATGAAGCTGTGGAAGAGTCTCAAGATCTCGATTGGAAGCAGGAGTGACCCAAAGTCGTACTCTCAAGAGTTACCGCAGTGGGGAGGCCAGGGTTATGAATTAGATGGTACGTATAGTTTTGGATAATATTACATTTTACACTGTCTGCAGACAGACAGGTGGTCCAAAGCGTGTTGTTGAAAAATTTTTTACAGATTCCTTACACCTAGAAGTATACATTTTTCGTATTTAAGATCTTATGATTTTTTAATTGTGTATTTGCGAATTTTCTACCGGAGCGACTTAAAAAAATCACAACTCTTTACATAGTAAGAATTTTTTATTCTTTTTTTGTAACATGATTGTCTTAAATCACTGTTTCATACTTAAAAAAATAAACTTCACAACAGCGATACATCCGTACTATCCGTAATATTCATCCATAAAAGTTACCGAAAAAGGGTCGAAAGTGATTTTTGGTTCGAGTTAAATGGAGCAAAAATTTTTAAAATCTCTTTAAGATGCAAAATGGTTGTTCCAAAAGTTTTAACTAATTTCAAAAGTTCAGTGATTTTGCAGCTTACCAAATAGTAATGAAAAATTGGTCCTTAAACGGGCCATTTTTTGCTGAAATCGGCTTCCAAAGTTAGGTGAAATATCCGTAAAGAAAAATTATTTAACTTTCTTTTTTCTACAAAAGGTTTCCATAAACTTAGCATAGCATAGCATATGCTCACGACTATATTCCCCGAGGGGGTAGTCAGAGATATTCTGAAACCTCAGAACATCCACTTTTCACCAGTAGTACCGAAACTGTGTCCAGTGTGACGGGCGGACTTTTTCCATAAACTTAGTATTTTTAAATCCTTAAATAACCCAAATACGGGAAATCGTTAAATAAAACGTGTCTTAAAGTTAGAGTACATATTTCCGGATTTTTAGAAATTCACAAAACGGACGAAGGTCTTTACTCAGCTTTGAGATGTCGTCGGTTAAAATTTTATTCCACTAAAGATACTAGAGGAAAAATTCTTATCATGCATACACTTTGTTGAGCATGCCAGAGTTACACGACGTAATAACGTTGGGTAAAAATATCTGAAATAAGTATAAATAAAATGTCTCGGACAAAGATTATAGTCAAACAGTTTAACTAGCACCAATCGAAATCTAGGACTTTTATTGTGGTGGCTAAAATAATAATATTATTTTACACAATACAACAGATACAGCAAATATTCGTTTATTTGTCACACCAATATGAAATTCGAACACGGGAATTAGTTACTAGCGAAAACAAAACATTGTTTCATAGAAATCGAAAATGCCTACTCGACCCAAATGCTGGTTTTTTTTGCAATTTCAATGTTTGCTCTATAGTAAAAGTTGTTCAATTTGACAGTCTGCAGCATCCTCTAAAATATGTAACGCATAGTTAATAAACAGAGCCAACAACCCGATGCGTTAGCCAACAAACAATTTGGTCGTATAGTCCAACCTTTATATGACTACTGAGTTTAATAAAAGATACATTACAGTAATTTTTGTTAGGTACTCTTCGTCATACAGATACAGGCAGGCAGGGCCATCTCCGCGTTTCGCCTAAATAAATTTAAATTTCGTTGCGACCTAGATCTTTTTCTATGCACGTGATTTTAGAATGTGTATTTTTCTTTTCAAGACATTTTCTGACTTCTTGGTCGGTAATTACGCTTTTGGCATAAGCATATAAGCATATGCTCAGGACCATATTCCCCGAGGGGGTAGTCAGCGATATTCTGAACCCTCAGAACATCCACGTTTCACCAGTAGTACCGAAACTCTGTCCAGTGGGACGGGGGTATGCCCATCGCCACTTATAATGGACAGTGGGTACAATACATGCCACGAAATTGATTACGCTTTTGGTACAGTTAGTTATAGCCTGTAGAATCCCACTGCAGGGCAAAGGCCTCCTCTCACGAATAAGGGTGAGAGGGAGTGGGCCATACTCCACCACGCGGGCCCAGTGCGGGTTAGTGGAGGCAAGTTAGTGGTAAACCTGCTCTTAGAGAATTTTCAAGCCGCCTTAATAGGCCTCTGGTCTGGCTTAACGAATAGTTACAACGCCATCTGGCGGAAGTATCCGAGACCAACTGCTTAACATGCCTTCCGCAGCGCGTAAACGCTCGAGATGAAATACCACTAAACGGTCACCCATCCAAAGACTGGCCGGACCTGACGTTGCTTAACTTCGGTGATCGTTTCCAATATCGAAGCTCCACTACGCCAACGAGCGCATGTACAGTTGTCGAACTAAATTTAAATTTGATTAAAATGCGCAGATCACCGTTTTTATGGACAGGAACTTTGCCACAACTTCAAAAGAAATCGTACCGTACGACACCCGTCTATTCTATCCTAACCTAAGCTAAAAAAACAAACGTATTTAATGCTCCTTGTACCGTTCAGTGGCACCCTCAAAAGAATATTAAGAGAAGTTTATTTCGAAAACGTAAATGCGCGCTGCATACAAACGAAGTCTGGTGATATTTTCAATACTAACCAATTAAACTCAATGAACTTATGCAGAAACAATCCGGCAACAAATCTCTATGCTTGTATCGTGTCCGATTTTCGTTAAAATATACAGTTTCAATGCTAGGATTAATTTAAGATTTGTATGAAAATCTTTGAGGCACTGTAACTTTAAAACTGTACATTTTAAGGAAAATACAAGCATAGAGATTTCTTTCTAGATTGTTTCGGCAAAATTTCATTGAGTTTAATCGGTTAGTATTGAAAATATAACGAGACTACGTCAGTATGGGGCGCAGCAACAGTAATATACCCTTAAGCCATAGTTGAAAAGTGCTAGTCCAATAAACTACAATAGCCTTAAAGCAATTTTTATAGAATACTCACGGATTTTCGAGCAAAACCTAACATCATTTTGCTAAACATGTTGATATCACATCCAATTATAACTTGGTTGATCAAATTAGTGGTTTTAGCTTTACAAAGAGATTAATTAATGGATAATCAAATAGATTAAGGGCAGTCAATCTAATTAAAATTGGGCGTATCTCGGGGATAATTCGATATCTAATGCAATTTCTCTAGCATCATACTACGAGATTTAATTAAGTTAAACATCTTTATTAATAGTTATAAAGGGTCCTTCTTAATTATGTGGAATTTTATGGAGGTAATAAGAACATCAAACTAACCAAATTTATCTAAAGGACAAACGTCGAAATCGCGAATAAAATCTGCTGTTCTATAGAAAACTGCAGTCCTACTGGACCCAAATGTTTGGGACAACAGATTTTTCTGTTATAATATAGTATTTCGTTTATGATTTATCTTATAGAGCATTTGAATTTAATCCTTTTAAACATTAATATTGAATAGAACTTCCAAGATATCAATAAAATCCTTTTAAAAGTATCAACTACCAAAGGAGTAGTCTAGGAAATTGCTCTCAAGAAACTTTCCACTTAAAAGCTATCCACGTGCACTCGATAAGTTTCTTACTTGATATATCAAGTTAATACAACTCTTAACTTCTGTCAACTAGGTACTTAGGTATTCACCGGCAATGTCCTCCGTATTACAACATCACAAACAGCTATGGCGTTTAAAATTGACCCCTCGATAAGGATGCATTATTGGTTCAGATTGCAAGATCAAAGAAATTTATTTGGGCGCATCATAATTTTTAATAACAAGCAACGGTACGCAACGCAACGTTATTACGGTGGATTTGTTAACAATAATAAAAATATTAAAAACTTAAAACTTAAGGGGGTCCTCATACAAGAAACTAGTTTTTATCAACGTTTATTCTTTTCGCTCTATTGTAAAAACGGAATATATACAAGCGCCAAACTTGGTGTCATGATAGAGCAAACTCTACAGTATAACAACAAATAATAAAAACCGGCCAAGTGAGAGTCGGTCTCCTGTCAAAGGTCCAGGACTACAACAAACATTTATTTATTATAATGTGTGGTGGTGTGGTACGGAACCATCGGTCCGCGAGTAGCCCGAATCGCACTTGACCGGTTTTCTAATAACAAGCAACGGTACATCCTAGCCTTAATTATTATAATTCTGTTAAAATAATCAGTCTATGATATTTTATGATCTAGTAGTTTATTCGATTTCATAAACCTTTGGCAGGTTTAGTAGGACGTATCTAATGTTTTTTTCCTTTCAATTTTTACCTTCATTTTCCTCAATGTTAATGACAGGATTTTCCGCATGAAAATTGACGACTAATAAATTATTTAAATAATGTTGAACACTTTAATGAAAAAGGAGGATGCCAGGTGCCCAAACTAACTTAGGCCTCCAGTGCACGCATATGAAACTATAATGGAAATAATAGTATTTAATGTCAGTTATGAAATTGGCAAAGGAAAAGCTTTATAGAAAGTTTGTGATTCGCTATGGTACTTTGCGAAATAATCTACATATATAGTTAGTAAATTTTTAGTTTTACCCGATTTTCGGGATCAGTTGGAAAATTATTTTATTTATATCTTTGTTTATACAGCTTGGTTTTAATGGCGAAGTCACTCCGTGGGCTCTTAGATCGTAGGATTTCTATCAATTTTGTGCAAACGGTAAAAAGTAAAAAAGTGTTGTTTCTTTTTTTACTTAGCTTGAAAAAGTTAGCTTGTGGCTTTTATATTCAAAATTCCTGTTTTACCAAACATCGTCCCGAAATCCAATATAGTTCTTATTACTTCTTTAGCCTCGAGGCCATGGCTGAGATTGCAATGATTTGGCAATTTCGCTCAAGATTCTTGCCTTTGAATATTCTCTTTATATTCCGAACAGACTAGCGAATAGAATTTCCAATTTAAAACAACGAACGCGGTTTTAACAATACACACAAATATAATATTATACTAAGGTTATTCGTCCAAGATCAAAAACGTTAACAATATCATTCATTAACTGCAGTTTACCTTTCAGTTACCTACTGATATTTCTTAAGAGAAGTTTATTCCGAATGCGTTAATGCCCGCTGCATACAAACGAAGTCTGGTGATATTATCAATACTAACCAATTAAAGTCAATGACATTTTGCAGAAACAATCTAGAAACAAATCTCGAAGATCTTGTCGGATTTTCTCTAAAATATTCTGTTTCAATGCTAGGATTAATTTAAGATTTGTATGGAAATCTTTGAGGCACTTTTAACGAAAATCAGGCCACTTACAAGCCTAGAGATTCGTTTCTAGATTGTTTCTGAAAAATTTAATTGACTTTAATTGGTTAGCATCTAAAATATAACCAGACTCCGTTTGTATGGAGCGCGCCAACAGTAATATACCTAATAAAGTACTACGTAAGTACTCGAAATAACTCTGCACGTCACAACGCTGTCAATCAATGTGGCGATATCATCACCCTTTTGACGCAGCCTCCCAGATTGACAAAACCTGAGAACGCTGGGAACCCTGGGCGGTCAGCCTCGAATACGACCATTGCTTACTAATATTTTCAATAAAGAATGAGTGAATGTCATGCAATAAGATTCATGGTGACACGAAAGTAAGATCATACTCTCTTCATAAATTGCTATCTCTATCACTTTCACCTGCCCTCGCTCTTGCTACCCGCATTTGATACATGACATTTGTATGTCGTGGTACTTCTAGTACGAATTACATAATATTTCAATATTTCACGGTTCGTTGTTACCATGATTGGTTGGCTTTACTTCAGCAGTCAAATGCATTTTAGATGCAACCAGAAATAGGTTAATCGAAATTTTATTTTTATTTTCCAACAAAATGTGAGCATTCTAAACGTGAGCATTATGTATTCAAAACATGTTGTTCTTTGTGGAACTAGTTGCAATTTCTCTTCCAATACTTGTTTTTGATTTAGTTTCAAGATTTTAATCAGTTCCTGCATTTATAGTACCTGAACCCTAATGCAATTTGAATAAAAAGTTAGGTAGGTACTTACCTTTATGTTTGTCTGACGAGACTATTATTTAAGTGATCAACACTAAAAACTTCTCCGTCGTAAACTATCTTCAGGGTGTAACAAAACACCCTAGTAATATTTAAGTGGGTGCTACAGACCATCAAACTGAACAACTTTCACAATGGCACAGGCATGACACTGCCTATACGTGAACGAGCGCGGTCCGGTGACCTTGGGCTTGGGCTGCTAAAGTAATGGAATAAAATCCAAAGTTGCGGGTTACATGCTATCTCGTCACCCGCAAAAAGTCTCAGAAGAGGTTGTTATTTACACACGTAACTCGTCCATAGTTCTAAACAGAGCCACAGAATAAATACTAGTACTACCGACAGAACTTACTTAATTGAAAAGGGGAGGGCCCCTGGTCATACCTGGCCCGAAAATACCCACAATGTTGGCCGCGTTTCCACGTTTAATCGCTAATTATACGCGTTGTATTATCGCGTTTCATATGATCCAGCACGGGACTCATTACTCCTTAAGGCTCTACCGCCCGATTTTACCGTAAAATTTGGGAACTTTGTAACCATTTTATACATCAACTATGACACTTTTTAAGCAGAAAACAAAACTGAACAATCTACCTACATGAGAAGTGAATTGGTTTTTCTCGAAATCTATTATAATTAATAAAACTGAAGAAAAAGGAACCTGAAATCACCCTTTGTTGTAACCGTTTACTCTTACATTTTTCATCGAAAGAAAATGAAAATTAACAATATACTTCACAATATAACACAGAATGATATGATTTTCTTATTATTTGAAAATTCATAAAAAATCATCTCATTTTTCAAAGAAAAGCTAAATTCTTACTGGAGCCACGCGCTCGTTTACATCGATTAGTATGCAGAGTCGTGTTCCCGGGCGGATACGCCTTAACACGTTCGTGGACAGTGAATGCGACCAATATAAATAAATAAATATCTTGGACATTGTCACACAAATTATCTAGTCACATTTAAAGTACCGGAATCTAGCCTGGACTTGTATTATGATGACTAGACAACGAGACAGAATACATACATAGATACAAACGTCCATGACTCGGGTACAAATATTCATATTCATCATACAAATATTTGTCCCTTACGGGATTAGAACCCGCGACCCTCGGCACAGCAGGCAGGTTCACTACCGACTGTGCTATCGGGCCGTCAAAATATAACTTTTATTGTCATCGGTGCTATAGCCAGTTACTGTCCACGAACGTGTTAAACGTTTGCCCAGGTCCCCCACGATTTAAGAATTGTTTCGCCTCATTTTGTCCACTAATAAATGATCATGCTTCGTTTGACCTTGGAATTGACTTTTCAAAGACAATCCCAGTTTGGTACAAGAACAATGAACACGTTTATGTCAAAACTTTTATGATTCAATTTACTTCTGACCCTGGACAATCGGCGGAACATGTGTCTACTTTATTCTGACATGTTGTATAAGGTTGATTATACAAGGTGTTACAAAAATACAAATAAACATTTAAGGGGGTGGTTGAGACCATCAAACTAAACAACTTTCACGGGACTAATATCGAAATCGCGAAAAAAATAACTGATGTTCCATACTAAACTACAATTCTACTCGAGCTAAATGTACCTATATGGGATAGCTGATTTAGTTTTTCGCGATTTCGATGTTGGTTCCATAGGGAAAGTTGTTCAGTTTGATGGGACCAATATTGAAATTGCGAAAAAAAAAATCTGATCTTCTATACTAAACTACAATTCTACTCGAGCTAAAAATGTATGTGACAGCTGATTTATTTTTTCACGATTTCGATGCTGGTCCCATAGTGAAAGTTGTTCAGTTTGATGGTCTAAACAACCCCCTTAAAAGTTTGAATTATTTATTTTTACTCTTGGAATCCCTTGTATAAAATATTAATTAGTTGTTCTATACAGGGTCCAACTTAATATGCTGACAGTTTTTAAGAGGATGATCAAACCATTAAACTGAAAAATTTTCTCTATGGGACCAAAATAAAAACCACAAAAAAAAATCTGCCGTCCCATACATTTGGCTCAAGTAGGTTTGCAGTTTTGTATGAAACATCTGTTTTTTTTTTCGCGATTTAATGTTCGTCCAATAGAGAAAGTTGTTTGGTTTGATGGTCCGGTCATCCCCTTAAAAACTGTCAGCATATTAAGAAGGCCCTGTATTATGGAGAAGTTTGGATGGTATAGACTAGACTAATTGTCTAAACTTCTTGTTCTGTACAGGATGTTAATTTAAATGCGTTACATAGGTGCTTTAGACCATCGAACGGAACAACTTTTAGTATGGGACCAAAATTGAAATGGCGAAAAAAACCAGCTGTTTCATACATTTTGGTAGCTATTGGCATTTTTCATGGAACAGCTGATGTTTTACTCTGTCCTTTTCGGAGAAGACCATTTGCTTGGTCGTAATAAGGTCTCCTCGGATGCCCTCTCTCGACTGTTCCGCTTACATTGGATGGATAAGCCTCCCTAGTGAGTCTACTTTCGTTTATGTACATTTATATTATTACTAGTTTACCCGTGACTTCGTCCGCACAAATTATATACCAGATTTTAAGCCAAATCATAAGCAAAAAACACACAAAAAATATTTTGCGTGATGCTCGAACAAACAAACACTCGCAGTTTTATAATAGTATAGATATACTGCTTGAATATAATTATTTAAGAATTCGAAAGCGTCCATTGCCATTAATTAAAAGGGTGTAGCCACTAATTTGTCCTTCATTTAATATTACCCGCTCATTAGAGGTCAAATATTATTAACAGAAACGGGCGCACTTTGCCCGAGTTTCCTCTTCCTTAATTAAGGATTCTTTGACGGCTAAATTTGAAGGGGACAACCGACAAAAGCAGGGCACAAAAGGATGATTTGTTTTCGTCGCGAACCTTTTTTGTGGGAACACATAAAAACTGTAAAAGCTCCGGATAAGCTTCGAGTGTTGTACCGAGTGAATTTAATTGTCCAGTTTTTTTTATTCTATTCGGAGATGCGTCATCTAAAAAAGGTAAAACGTTTGTAATGTTACATGTTGTTTTTTTTTTCTTTTTTTATTGGAAATTGTATTCGATGTCGATACGTGAAACATTGCAGGATTTTTATATTTTAGAAAAGCTTTTATTTTTATTGCTATTGAATCCTGATTGTTGCCAAATTAAGTTTAAACAGGTGCAAAAATGAGAGAGTGATCGCATAAAGCATAATAGAATTAACGAAAGTAGAGAAGGGTTGTTTGACTACGGAACCCTAAGTAGAAATTAACGCGCTCTGAAACCACTGCTTATTTAATTTTGAACCAAAGAGCAATGTTTCGTAATTTCTGAAACTTTCAGCATAAAGACCTAAATGCATTACAGTAGTTAGTCAGTTACTCCAGTTTTAATTAACCATGAAAATAAACCCACTCAACTCACAAAACTACTCCAGCCACTAATTTGGGATTACATCTGAAAGCTTTTAAATGACCAGGAGATTTCTGCACTGACAAAAAATACTTGTTCTACCCTACAACTTTGGGCTTAGTGGCGAATAATTTATTTAATCTGTGGTAATGGTGAAGGGAAAGCAGATAAGTGAAAATAATAGTAGTTTTACCTAGTGTAATGGGAATAATGGGATATAATATAAGGTATATAAAATAAGGTAAGGTGAGCCGTGGTGGTCCAGTGGCGAGTAACCTTGTCTGCCGTGCAGGAGGCGACGGTTCGATCCCCGTCCAGGCCGACTCGTACCAATGAGTTTTTCAAAATGAATGTACGATTTGTAACACCACTGGCTTTTCGGTGAAGGAAAATATCGTGAGGAAACCT
Organism: Agonopterix alstromeriana; assembly: GCA_963924505.1. NCBI lineage: Eukaryota > Metazoa > Arthropoda > Insecta > Lepidoptera > Depressariidae > Agonopterix > Agonopterix alstromeriana. Next base: position 12,561,919 of record OZ004664.1, read on the forward strand.
GCATGCTTCAATTTCGAGGCATGTATTGGACCCACTGTCCATTACAAGTGGCGACGGGCTCACCCCCTGTCACACTGGACTGAGTTTCGGTACTAGTTGTGAAACGTGGATGTTCTGAGGTTTCTGAATATCTCTGACTACCGCCTCCGGGAATATAGTCGTGAGCATATGCTATGCCTAAATAAGGTAATATTGTAGGTACTGTGGGAGTAAATATTGCTCAGTTTAATAGCTTTTATAAATTACAATGCCTAAACTTTTAAATTTTTACCGTTCCTGAAATAGTCAATAGATATTTTTTTAATTTTTATGTTTTTATTCTTTGTATTTCGATTACTATTTTTATTTGACATTGTTAATTTTATCGTAGACGTTTGACGATCATGACTAACATAAATATTTTAACGTAAATATCTATGTATAAAAATGTGAAATAAGTGAATGTCATCTAATCTAATATAAACAGTGTACGACTAACAAAAAAAAAACAAATTTCGATTTCTGGATTACAAAAAATCTTTTCTTAGGATTGTCTCCATAAAATCAGGATACCAGGATATCGTAAAAAAACTTACGTCACCAACGTTTTTATTTATTCAACCCAATCTCGAGTAACTACCGAAACTTAGTTTAACTTGGGAACGAGGGAGAAAAGAAACTTGTTAGCTTCCAGTAACTATACTAAGCGTATTTCGTTTCTGTTACATGTCAGATAACTTCCTGGTTAGTTATTGGAGATATACTCAGTCTTACAATATTTATTACATTATAAGTTACGGGTTTTTAACCGCGACTTCGTCCTCACAAATTAGATACCAGATTTTTAAGTCAAATTATAAGATTGCATAAAAAAAAGTTTCATCAAAATAGGTCAGTAGTTTTTTTCGTTATCGTTCCAAACAGACAAACAAACGAACAAAAAAAATCAAAAACTGGTGATTTGGAGTCAGAATATTTTTCTTGTAATCTCTTGTAAAAGTCTTTTATGTAAAGACATACTTTATTACAGTTTTATAATGGTTTAGAGTAGATGAGTAAAATATTTTAAGGGACTAAAAAGAAGCCGTACCTTACAAAATCGAACTACGTGGACTTGGAACCGAACGAACTGATGCCGAAGAGTAAACAACTAGACTAAAGTGGGAGTGGACCTGCCATGTCTATGCCTGTAATGTTGAATCTCCATGAGATGTGGGCAAAAATATTACGTCCCTGATCCCAAAAAAAAATCTTCAGCGTCAAAATCGTTCATTGAAAAGGTGGTGGAAGGATCTGGATGATTTCGATGACAAGTGACCAGAGCTTGCCCAGAACAGATATGGTTGGAGGATTAAAGGGGAGGCAGGAGAAATTACTGTATGCGCCTACATTATTTTCAAATACAGACATGAGATTGTAAAACGCATAAGATAATTTTTAAATCACTCTCACACACACCATCACTCACACACACTAATAATATAGGTATTGTGTGTGTGTCATTCAATAAAGCATACATATAATAATAGATTTTTAGAATTAATTATAAAAGTATTGCGCTAATTTAAATCGCAGTAATTTGGCCGGTTGTATACATTAATGAAAAATGAACTTTTCTTTTAAAATTAGACATAGATACCCTTTTTGTTTCATTTTAGATAGAAAAGAATAATTTTATGAATAAAATTGTCGTTACGACGAGAAAATCGGCATAGAAGAATAAGTTTTGATCAACTTAGTAAAGTTTACAAATACTATGCTTTTGAAGGCATAGATTTTTGGAACAATTTTCCCCTAGCAAAGGAAAATCTCCGCCTGAAGTGGAACATTAAAACTTTTCAGTGGTTTCAGAGAGCCCTACTCTAAGTTAACGTGGGAAGTTCGCGAAACTTGTTTGAAAATATTAGCTTAAGTAAATTAAAAACCGGAAAAGTTGAGAATTTATGTTTTTCTACTTTTCTAATATTTGCTAAATAAATATTGGTTTACGAACTTGTGATGCATGAAAAAAGGTACCTCTCGAACATCGATTCAGAGATTTGATATTCGGTAACTAACATTTAAATTTTCGTTTTTCCATGTTTCAAACAGAATGTAACTTTTTATAAAATGTCAGCTAAAATAAAATAAAACTCGTATCTGTTCAGTTTTCAAATCTGTACATTATTTTCAGGTTTTCGTAGGTATTCCATTTTAAATAGCAACGAAAATTTATGGGTATTTTGCAGAAACAGATATTTGAAACACTTCCTCTCACTTATTCTTAGAACAGCTTTAGTAACGTCCATGATATCTTTCTGATAAATAAATTAAATTTGCAAATCAGAAATGGCCAGTAGAAATCGGAAAATCTTTTCGTCCTTATTTTAAATGAAGTATAGGTATCTATTTACAATTGTTATCTCCGATCGAACGTATCTGTTACAATTTTTTGAATTAAATGCGATATTTTAATTATAAAACAGTTTGGAGTCGTGTTACAAGCACTGACAATTTTTAATGATGTTTAGGTATGACTTAGAGCTTGTCATCTTTTAATAGTGCCTTCTGAACATTAGCATAATATAATTCCTAAGGAACGAAAATATTACCACGGTGTAGACAAATCTTTGTTGTATTTAGTCACTGACAAGTTTTACAATTTTGTAACAAAATTAGAGTTAACTCGCGCCGTCCGCACCAATTATAAACCAGATTTTACGTCAGATAATAAGCTGTCAAACAAAAAAGTTTCATCCAAATTGGTTCTGTAGTTTTCGAGTGATGCTCGCATAAATAAACAGACAGACAACAATTCTAAAAAGGTTGATTTGGAGTTAGGGGCACCTAAAACCCATGTCATTATTATTTTTTTTTAAATATCTTATACACACTTCTGTTACAGTTTTACAATAATTAAGATTATACTTTTACTAACATGAACAATAATTTTACTTCACAAATTGATACTAGTAAAATCGGACAGCGACTGAACCCGGTTACTAGAATTACCGGTCTTTTGTATCAAAGATTGAATGTCAGATTTCGAAAGATTGAATGAATGTAAACCGTTAAGAATTTGTAAGTCAGATTCATGACTTTTATTCACATATACAAAGTGTAAGGGACAGCCCTCCGCAGACTGAAACGGTGAACTAAGACCATTAAACTGATCAACTTTCACTATGAAGCCTACCTCAGGACACTCACAAAAAAAATCTGCTGTCCCATACATTTGAGTTGTATCGGTACAGCAGTTTTGTATGCAAACAGCTAGAAGTAGGCTTTCTTGTAAAAGTTGTTCAGTTTGATGGTCTGAGTGCACTGTTTCAGTCTGTGAAGGGATGTACCTTACACCATGTACGCACGGCGACAGATCAACCTACCCATAGTTGGACCTTATGTCCATGAACATAGAGTTCAACTATGGGTAGGTTGATCTTTCACCGTGTGTACAGTTAAGATATAAATGCTTTTTATATTTAATTTATAAAGTAATTACGAACGATTAACGATTACAAAAGGTGTAAGAAATATTAAGCAAAACTAATAATTTACAAGTGCTTTTAAGAAGATAGCTAACAAGCGATTGAATTTAAGGTTCAAGATAGTAAAGTCAATCTAAAGTCCAAGATAGTGCTAGAATTAACACTAAGCTTTATTGGTAATAGTCCAAGATCCGACCGTAAATTAATGCACCTATTTGTTTGGTGAACGAAATATGATTTAAGTCAAAGTTTATACAGGGGTTCATACAACGCCGCCGGGTTGCCTAGCAAAATCTTGCCGCAAGTACCTTTACAATGATGGTGATTAGTACCATTTTTTCCACCGACCTGTTTGGGAAGTAAATGATGTGCCATCTGAAGGAGACCGATGTAAAGAACTGGAAAACACCTCTCAATCTGCTGCAACGTCCGCAACTCTAAGGTTAAATATGACATCTTTGAACCTGTCAACCCTAGAGTTGCGGCAGACTGAAAAGTGGCAACCCTAGTTTTTCCAGTTCTTTACATCGGTCTCCTTCAGATAGCGCCTCATTTACTTCCGAAGCAGATCGGTGGAAAAAATGGTACCAATCATCATCATTGTAAAGGTACTTGCGCCAAGATTTTGCTAGGCAACCCGGCGGCGTTTTATGAACCCTTGTATAAACTTTAACTTAAATCACATTTCGTTCACCAAACAAATAAGTGCATAATTTTGCGGTCGGATCTTGTTGTTGCCGCCGGGCGCCGTGAATCCTAGCTTCACTATAGGCTACATAGGTACCTACCTACTTAGCAAGAACATAATGTTTACCAACACTGTAGAGATTACAAAGAGCTTTCTACAAACGCGATCATCAACAACAACCTCTATGCTACTTATGTTTTGCAAAAAGACAATGCGGGGTTTGTATGGAAGGTTGGCACCTTATTTTTCGAGGTTGTTTTATACGAGTATGTAGTTAAAAACTACAGCCCTTTATGTGTAGAAGACAGACAGTCGAGCGGATGGACAGCATAGGCATATGAATATATGATGGGACTCTATGAGTACGGAATCCTGAAAAAGTCAATTACTAAAATTGGCGCCTTTTTTCGCCTATTTTTTTAGCGCCGCAATCAACCAAACTGGAATATTTTAGTTCAGAATAAAGTTACTTGAATATTATAGTAACATGTATTTATCTCTAAACTCAGTCCAAACGGAGATCGAGAGATCAGATCGGAATCGATATCGATTTTCGCGATTTCGAAGTTGGCTCCATAGTGAAAGTTGTTCAGTTTGTTGGTTTGAAGCACTCCCTTAAGTATTAGTAGGGTGTTTTGTTATACCCTGTAATGTAGTCGTGAGTATTATGCTTTATGATAGTGAAGAATATTCTTTTCAAAAATTCAAACCCCGACCGAACGACCTTGACCCTTTCAGAGCCGCCTAACCTCTAAAAAACTACATCATTTTAGTAGGTATACCTATTTTTGCCTGATTTGTCCTTCATTATGTTACTGTGGTGCCTTCTAATCCAAGGAAATAAGATTCGAAAATCATAAGAATTAACACCAAATTCTGATTTTATAAATCACTCATTAAATATAAAAAAATTACTTCATAGCAATTTTAGATCTTAATATTGTCTACACAATGGTGTGTATCGCAAGTAAAAGTGACTTCGACTTACAAAGTAGATGCACATTATACAGATTTTTTTCTAATATTTAGGCTTTCCTTTGAACCTCAGAGGAAGGATCTCCATAGAGTCCGCATAAATTTACGATTGTAGTTAGTCTCTTTTGTCTTTTGACGTACCTTTAATAGTAGAAGGAGATGGAACTATAGATATTTGTTTATGCGGCTGTCCACTTTTTTTTGAGCTAGTGTGTGTGAAAAGTGACCGTAAACATAAAGCCACATGTCACTTGGTGCCTTTTGTCCATACTACTTGACACCACACACTCAAACCTAAACGTCAAAAAAAGTGGACACTTTACAATTGGTATGGCTCACTCTATTAGGTATAAACTCTTTGCTTTGAACACAGTTTTTATATGTATTTTATAGAAAAAAAGAAATATACTTCATAGCAAATAAAACCCAGATGTTGAAGATCATTGCTATATTTTTCATTAATTTGTACGTCTTTCAAATAACGAGAAGATAGCTTCTAAAAACCAGCAAAATATAACACGACCCTGCGTTTACCTATGGGGAGCGTCTTAATTGTTAATGCTATTATCGTAATTTTATTTTATGTCTGCTGCTGAACATGAAAATGTCCCCAGGCTATTATTTTATTTGCTTGTAAATGTTAAAATTCATCTCCTCGCAAAAGGGTGCGTCAAGGATGGCTTTTACGAGCGAAGATAAATTTTCAACGCATAATTTTCAATTTCCATTTTAAATGTTCTACGTATGATGGAGGTAATCTGTTTAGGCACCCTTTTTTGTTGCCTTACTTCTTCAAAGGAGTTTGTCCTTAAACAGTTAAAAAAATGGATCATGTTTTCCAACAAAACACCCTAGTAATACTTAAGGGGGTGTTTCAGACCATCAAACTGAACAACTTTCACTATGGAGCCAAAAAATAAAGAAAATCTGCTGTCCCATACATTTAATTTTGATTCGAGACGGTACTGCAGTTTGGTATGAAAGAGCGGATTTTTTTGGGATTCGATGTTGGCTTTACTTTAAGGGGGGATTGTACCCATGATACTGAACAACTTTCCCTAAGTAACCTATAGGAAATTCGCAAAAAAAATTGTCGACTTTTCATACAAACGTTCGATCAGCTGATTGCAATTAGTATGTAAAGTCCAAAAAAAAAATTGGGAATTTCTAATAGGTTTCTTAGGAAATGTTGTTGCATATCATGGGTACAATCACCCCTTAAAGTAATGCAACTGGTTACCCTAACATCCTGTATGTTTTATCTAAGAAAGTACATTACCTAGCAAGTTTTTGATAGGACTCGTTTTCGTGCTCACTGAGCAATATCGAGCACCCTAGAGATGTACCCTTTTAGGTTCATTGCGTCGTCGTATCTAGCGAAAATTCATACCTAGGGGAATGTAGGGGAATTACGAACACCTAAGTAACATCTTTAATAAAAAGAAAAATAATCACGACAGTAAATTTTATTACGTCATGATCCTAGCAAATTTATAATGTCTATCATGAAAAGTTACTGTAGAGCCAGTAAGCCTTGCATGCCTCCGCCGAGAAAACGATAAAATTCGTTGTTATTCTACTTATATGGCGTTTTTCTCGTTTTGTCGCTTTATCTTGGGTGGCATGATTTTGAACGTGTGACCGTTTAAAAATTCTCGCCCCATAAAGCTTGCAAACATCGGGAGCATTCCAGGCGACCATACGAATATTCAAGGGTCGTGGACTTGATCATGAATTCAGCAGTTATTCAACGTTGAAACTGGCACGCAGTCGTTATCGAGTAGACTGTCAATTATAATTAGTGATAAATATTATGGTAATAATGTTGTATAATTTCTCAGTCAACTGCATTTTAAATGAAAGAACGTAAAATTCATTGACTCTGTGTTTGTTTAAATATTTCCAGAGGAATTTTAGAGGAAGCATAGTAATATTTTAACGTAATTTGAACCTACTCGTAACAAGCATTCAGCTTGTTTTTGGTTTGTCACTATACTCCATTCAAATTTTAAGGCTATTTGTATTACAGAAACAGAGATTTGAAACACTTCCTCTCACTTATTCTTAAAATAGCTTTAGTAACGTCCAAGATATGTCCGATAGTATATGTATCCAATAAATAAATTACATTTGGTAATCTGAATTGGCCAGAAAGCTAAATAGATACTGGAAAATCACGTCGTCCTTATTTGGAATAAAGTATAGGTACCGCACTCGTTCGCTTTTTAGCAAAATTTTATCAATCAAATACTTCTTTCGAAGATATAACGATGCAATGCAAGTTAATTCGATGCTACTCCCCGTTCGGATAATGGTGGATCGGAAAAAAAACATTCTGACTAAATGCATTCGGATATAATGTGTAAATAAGACTTTCGTTCCGGACCCCAATAATAAAGGTTTCGCTCTAGAGAAAATGTGAGGAGTAGTAACTTTTGTTTTGAATAATCTGTGGATGCTGTCAGAAACTCTACTTTTGTACTACACATCGTTTTAGGGTTCCGTAGTCAAACCAGGAACCCATACTTTTGTCCATTCTGTCTGTCCGTCTGTCTGTCTGTCTGTCTATCTGTATGCCCCGCCTCAATAACTCGCTCATTTTTGCACTTATTGAATTGAAATTTGGCATGAAAACAGATAACAGTAACCCAAAAACAGAAATGAAGTAGTTATGAAGAAAAACAATTTTTTCGACCCCTCCTATACAACGATTTTTTTTTTAAAATCTTGTGAGGTGTCGTTAGATAGGTCTTGTCCAATGGAAAAATACTTCCATATAAACTAAATCGCTATTATGCTTCTGTCTCGAGATCTCTGCGCTCAAAGTCAAAAATAGGGCATATGGCTACGAAACCCTATCATGGGCAAGTCTGACACGCTCTTGGTTGGTTTTTTAAACGAATATTTAAAAAAGTAAGTTCCTTTAATTGTATAAAATGCGATGCGAGAATATGTCATTATGGTTACTTAAATCCTCTTATAAAAGATTTCAGTTTCTACATATGAAAATCTTGTTCAAATTAACTATGTTAATAAACAGGCGATAAACGTGTAAAATATATCCCTCCATCAATTTTAATGTCGGATAAAATTGTCACATTGAGCCTGTAGTAAACTGATCAAAAGTATCGGACCTCATTTGTATCGTAAATGAGACAGAAACAGGTGTTCATAATTATATTATTTCTGTGCGCAATCCGCAGCTGTCTATTACGATTTGTATAATTATGTTGCCAACATTAAATGTTCCATTCGAAAACCAACTTTATCTCAAAAGAGGAAAGGTTTAGGCAGCTAGATTTTGACAGTACGATAAAGTTAAAACATTATTAAACTAACAATCCTCTAGTTTCGAATATTATCATGCTATGATATAATGTTTTACTCATTATATAATGAAGGACATTAAAAGAATATTAAGACCCTTTGATGAATTAAATTTTATCAAAGTTAAGATCTAAGCCGTGGTGGTCCAGTGGCTAGTAACCTTGCCTGCCGTGCAGGAGGCGATGGTTCGACCCCCATCCAGGCCGACTCGTACCAATGAGTTTATCGGAATTTATGTACGATTTGTAACACCACTGGCTTTTCGGTGAAGGAAAACATCGTGAGGCAACCTGCATGCTTCAATTTCGAGGCATGTATTGTACCCACTGTCCATTACAAGTGGCGACGGGCTCACCCTCCGTCACACTGGACAGAGTTTCGGTACTACTGGTGAAACGTGGATGTTCTGAGGTTTCAGAATATCTCTGACTACCCCCTCGGGGAATATAGTCGTGGGCATATAATATCTATAATTTTTCTTCAGTTTTATTAATTAAAATGAGTGAGTATTTATTAACATAAAACAAATAAAGGTAGGTACATTAAAAATAAACGAAAAATATTAAGGACTTATAACTAACTAACTAACATCTATAATTATATTTCTGGAGATTCTTTCAGCATCACACAGCCGGAACCAAGGTGATCTAGTGTAGCGATTGCCATGGCCGACTCGTGGCAATGAGTTTTTCGGAATTTGTGTGCGATTTGACCCATTGGCTTTTTGGTGAAGGAAAAAAACAGTGAGGAGACCTGTATGCTTCAATTTCGAGGCATGTACTGTCCAATATAAGTGGTGACGGGCTCACTACCCGTCACAGATTCTCACTAAAAAATAAGCAGCGTTAGCAGATGAGCCACGTTCCTCCACACATTTGAGTTTCCTTCACTCATCAAGTTGAGTAGGTACTTTGTACTAAAGTTTTGTATGAAACAGCAGATTTTTTATTTTTCCTCTATGATAGCTTCACAGTGAAAGAGTTTAATAGGTACTGGATGTTTTGTTACACCCTGTATACGTAATAGTAATAGAAGAATAGCAATCAAAATCGAAACGAAGATACCGTTAATGTTCAACCTAATTAAAATATTACATTATTACAATTTTAGACTCTATTAATAGCCATAATTATTCAACCAAATAATTACCACTAAAAACCATTAAGTCGATTCCAGAATGTAATTAATATGTTGTGTATAATGTAATTAATTTACAGTTTATTTTGTAATCTAAACTTTTAATAAACTGTAACAGGATAACTATTAAATAATCGGTGACAGAAGTGTACATTGAAGATATGTACAAGAAAAGATTTAGATATGGTTTTTAGGTGTCCCTGACTCCAAATCAAACTTTTTTACTAAATGTTTGTCTGTCCGTTTCTCTGCTTGTTTGTAACGGAATCATGCAAAAACTATTGAACGATAAAACTTTTTTTGTTTGATAGCTTATGATTTGACTTAAAATTTGGTATACAGGGTGAAATTGATATCATTAGCATCCTTTTAAATTATGAGTCTATCATCGAATGAACAACTTTTGCTATGAGAGCAAACCGATCGGAGCAAAAAAAAATCTGCTGTTGCATACATTTGAGTCGAGTATGCATTGACATTTTGTATGGAACAGCAGTTTTTGCTCCGATCAGTTTGCTCCCATAGTAAACATTTTTCAGTTTGATGGGTAGACTATTAGTTTAAAAGTATGCTAATGATATTATAAGGAGAATGATGACGAGGTTCCCGTCACACGCCTCTCCACTCCCCCGCGTGGAATTTAAACATCCCTTGTCGAAGGCGACGGAGCTTGGCCAGTGAGGGACTCTTGCGTGGGACCTTCAGGGCTAGTGACGTGTCGTGTGTGTTCCTCTGTGTATTTGTTTGTGCATCGGTGCATTGATAATTTTAGACTTTCCAAGTAGTTGTTAAGTCTTAGTGACGATTTAGTGAGTAGGCGGGTACCTACTTCACTTTTGAAGTAAATTGTTATCATAAATAGGCACTATAGAAAGTGATGAGCCCATAACTGATTGTACTTATTTCTTAATATCCATTAGTCGCCTTATAATATCAATTTCACCCTGTATAATTTGTGCGGACAAAGTCGCGGGTAAACTCTAGTGAGTTTTTACAAAAGTTAAGCGCCATTGGCGCAACGCAGATCATAATATTTATAATAATAACTACTCGCACGTATGTATATGAATACATAAATTCCTTCTGAAGTCTGGCAGGATGTCTGCATGATTCATGAGCAGTGACTAATTATAAGGCGAAGGGCTTAGACTTAATACCTAGCTATTAATAAGTTAGACGACGCCAGTTTCTGCATTATGTCGGATAAGTAGCTTATAGACAGTGAAGTAGATTGTGAATATTGTAAATATGAGCTTTAAGGTTTACACCTAATACCACAGAATAATACTAGTACTACCCGTAGATAAGAATCACTTTGAAAATAGATTTAAATAAATAGCGACTCTCTCTGCATGGCTATAAGGTGCAAAGTTATTCGCGCCCGTCCTATCGTACAATTCGCGAATAACCTACCAACATTAAATATGAAAGCTTCCTTTACATAGTCTCCCTCTTTCATTCTTTCACGTGCTGGTAGCGTGACATCGCTACGGTTTTCAAGTCTCACATTGACTACTCACAAAATGGCGGCCAGTTTGATGAGATTTGACGAAGAAGTTTACACGGTATACCTAACCTATTGCCATTCACCACTCGTTGGGGATCGCCGTCAAGCGTACCTAAACCGTTATGTGGAGTGAGACAGGCCTGCTAATACGCTGCGAGTGAATTTCACAATTATTATGTTTTTTGTTTGACTTTTTTGTTTGATAGCTTATGAGCATATGCTCTCGACTATATTCCCCAAGGGGGTAGTCAGAGATATTCTGAAACCTCAGAACATCCACGTTTCACCAGTAGTACCGAAACTCTGTCCAGTGTGACGGGGGGTGAGCCCGTCGCCACTTGTAATGGACAGTGGGTACAATACATGTCTCGAAATTGAAGCATGCAGGTTTCCTCACGATGTTTTCCTTCACAGAAAAGTCAGTGGTGTTACAAATCGTACAGAAATTCCGAAAAACTCATTGGTACGCGTTGGCCTGGACGGGGATCGAACCATCGCCTCCTGCACGGACGGTAAGGTTACTCGCCACTGGACCACCACGGCTTATACCCTGTTATTTTACATTAAAAAACGTCATATTTAGGGTCCTTCTTAATATGCTGACACTTTTTAAGGGGATAATCGGACCGTCAAACTGATCAGCTTTCTCTATTGCACCAACATCGAAATCCCGAAAAAAAAATCTTGCCTATAAATTTTTCTCAAGTAGGTTTGCAGTTTTGTATGGAACAGCAGCAGTTTTGTATGGTACCATAGAGAAAGTTGTTCAGTTTGAAGGTCTAATTATCCCCTGACATAAGTCTCAGCACAATATTAAGAAATACCATACACCTATATATAAATTTTCTTAACTTTACAGTCTATTCATTAAATTGTTAAAAATGAGCAATAAATTCCCGGGCGATGGACCGTATAACCCGGTCAAGTCCGGGTAAGATACCGGTTCATTCCCCTGGGTGTAGACGGATACTGTTTAAGGATTTATGTGAATAGGGATTGTTGACATGTTTCAGAAATAGAATTAAACTCAGTGGTTTCACATTATTTTTGTTCCGTACCTAAATTATCAATTGTCCTAAAATAAGTGTAAGGAAAATGTTCATTTCAGGGCCATACAAGTGACTCTCATAGTGAACTGAAACATGATTTTTTCAAAATCCTCGGAGCCGATTTTGATGCGCCTGTCAGTGAATAATGAGGAAAGGTCTCCCAACAAATATACCACATTCCCATCTCTATTGGTTCATAGGCCACTCTCCATACAAAGTTGCCCAGTCTCTTTACTGAGATCAATCTCAATCATTGTCGCGGCGGAACCGCGGCGACGGTGCGATGGCGGGGCGACAGAGCGCTCAGTAAAATCGTGGCGTTTCAGATGCGAAGTCACGGCGGTACAGTTGCGATATCGCGTATGCTCAAAAGTTGCTTATGTGATAGGTCTCTTATCAAACATGATATTGACCCGCTAGTAAACTAGTTTTAAGCATCAGAAGTTGTAATAATATCAAAAGAATAATATACAGCACGTCTAGCATGATTTCTCTACTTACGCGCTACTCGGCTTTTTCCCATACTACAAGTCGCGGCAAGCGCGGCTTTCGCTCTCCGAAAAGCGTGGGAACAGGTTATTTTCTATGCAGCGAAGGCGCGTCGCGCGCGTGTAGAGAAGTCATACTAGACGTGCAGTATTATTCAAAAATAGTAGCAGCAAAAATCCTCTCAAAAATAGCTGTTACTTTTGATGAATAGAAGTTAAAACCGTCCAAAGCTCCAGTCGAGTGATGAAAAATAAAATTGTAGAGGCTGTTTGAGAAACACTGTTAAGAGAAGCTTGTGGAGAAAGTTTGAGAAGTTTTACGGTGAATTTACCACCAAAACGCTCTCGTTGAAGCATCGAACCGATTACAAAGTTACGAGTTGTTCGCTCTTCAATAATGATACTCGCATGACTTACAAACTCAAAGCGGGGAGCACGTATTGAAAATGTTTTTGGAAATATTAACTTTTTGAGTACTTTAGTTGAGTACAGTTTAAAACACAGCAATTTTGAACGAAGGTTGAAAATAAATTGAAGTGCAGTCCGATTCAAACTTTAAAAACTGTTTAAGGGTATATTTTTGTTCGTGACGTCATCACTTGACGTACAGTGGAAAAAGTAGAGTTTTGCAGTTTTCAAAGGATGTCAAGAGATTTAATTCGTTTGAATCAGACTGTTTGATTTTACTAAAATGTTTTTAAGAATATTGTGCGTTTCCGGCGAATATTTCAAAAAGTCGATTCATTGTTTTTTTACATTTATATAAAATTTATTTAACGAAAGCTGTATTTTCAACTGTGTAACGTAACCCTTCTAAAATGTTCCTAAAGTAGTACCCCATTTTTTACAATTTTTCGACAAACAGTGTCTGAATTTAACGCGATTGCTAAAATAAAGTATATGAAACATACAAAAAAACCATTCATTTGATTTTTAAGTAAACGCAGGTCTTTTATTATGAATATGTAGCACTGGATATGCAATAGCATATCACTGAAAACGATGTTCCTGAAAGTATCGGTGAAAATTCGAAATCATAAATAAAAAATATTTTTAAGGCATTTTTCGGCTTTATAAAATAAAATAAAATTGTACTGGTTCATTACGATCTCAGGATAACTTTAAAACAGTTTTCAAAAAAAGGTGTAATACCCTATGATCGCCATCGTTATCGATTGCGTCGATGTTCATAACACGATTGTATGAAAATGTTCAGTTCTAATTACTGCCAAGCGAGGTGCTTCCTGCTGCTGTCATTAACATTTTAAAATGGTTTCATTTGATGCGAGGATCAGTAACAGTCTATGAATAATAAGTGTGAACATTAATAATAAATTTAAATCCTTTGATGACTATGATGAAACCACAAATGGCGATTAGGCACTATACAACGTGCTAATGAAAAAGCGCAAAACCTCATACACCCCAACTGATTTATAACAAAATAATTAGAATGAAAAAATAATTTCATTGTTTTGGTAGTAAAAATTTAAAGTTATTCGCATTTTAAGTTTTGAGGCAAAAATGATTTGTTATCATTTCAGCAATGAATGAAAGCGATAACGTGCTCATGGATATATTAAGAATCTTGTTTTGGTAGTCACCCTGAGTGTGCCCGTGCGGTGGGTTGAGATCGAGTTCAGTAAATTTTAAATTTTACAAACAAATTATTTAATATTTTGAAACAAATTATCTATATTAAAAACGTGATTATCCGATTCTGCTCTCGATTCTAAACAAACTACTTTCCAGTTTTGCGTTAATTCATTAACACGTTGTATACGGGGTGTAACAAAACACCCTAGTAATACTTAAAGGGGTGCTTCAGACCATCAAACTGAACAAATTTCACTATGGAGCCAACCGACCGACTATACATTGTTTTTCACAGTAAAAGACATCATCGGATTTGGCCCAAAATGTGAAAGTGCCGACGGCCAAAAAAAAGAGTGCGATATTCTGTTAGGATTTGTCCTTCTAAACATTGTTATTATGGCACCGAAGCTGTAGGTCCATTGTCCATGGTTTTATTTGAGTCCGAAAAATGTGCCAAAAATCCACATTCATACAGTTTCAATGAAATTAATTAAGGCTACATTCTCTAAGAACTAGTCCGTCTCAGCATTTTTAATATGGCACCAAAGCTGTAGGGCCATTTTCCTTGGTTTTATTAAGGTTTGACAAATCTGCCTTTTCATACATTTTTGGTGAAATAAAAACCATAATAATAAATGCTTAGACGGACAAGTTCTAACAGAATATAGCACTTGTTTTTTTTTGTCGGAAAATTCACATTTGGACCAAAAATGTATGAAACGCCGATGATGTCTTTGTATAAGTCTGTTATTGATTCTGTAAGACGTAAAGAAACGACGAAGCGCTTCGAAAAAAGTTAGGTAGTGCCTTTGCGCTTCGCTTGGCTCGTCTTGGCGGGAGCACTACCGTGCCCCCAGATTTCTTTGTTAATAAACTGAAACAGGTCACGTATACTTATGTTAGGGAATAGGTATTTGGCTTTGTCACAAAGTGAAAATCTAATGTATTCCGCCCAGGAAAACTTTAATTAAAAAATGTAAACACCTGGTCATCCCTCACGTAGGCTATAAACCTTGAATCTGTGGGGAAGCTTTTATGACTTGTCCTTTATTGAAAAATCTGCTACAATAGGATTAGATAGAATACATTTTAAGGGAATATAATTCAGAGCGCGCTCCTTACCCACGAAATCTGGTGATATTTTCAATACTAACCAATTAAAGTCAATGATTATTTTTAGAAACAATCTAGAAACTAATCTCTATGTTTGTATGAGATCAGATTTTCGTTAAAATGTATAGTTTTAGTTTTAGTATCAATAACCTTTAAACCACACACTCTACCCATCAATCTGAACAACTTTTAATATGGGAGCAAACATGTCAGCGCATAAAAATCTGCTGTTCCATAATAAACTGCAATACCTACTCGACTCAAACGTTAACATTTTTTTTTTATCTGACTGGCTTGCTCCCATAGTAAAAGATGTTCAGTTTAATGGGTTAGAGTATGTGGTTTAACAGTCAGAGAACTAAAATGGTTGACATAGCTCAGAAAGTTAGCAAGCTGAAGTGGCAATGGGCTGGTCGTATCTGCCGAAGAACAGACAACCGATGGAGTGTCAGAGTTCTAGAGAGGAGACCGCGAACTGGCAGGCGTAGTGTGAGACGCCCTGCTGCTAGCTGGACACACGACCTAAAAAGGTAGCGGGGAGCGACTGGATGAGGAAGGCCGATAACAAAGTTTTGTGGCGCGCCTAGAGAGAAGAGGCCTATGTTCAGCCGTGGAGATGATAGGCTGATGATGATGATGATACAGCTTTCTGGTCAATTCTGATTTGCAAATATAATTTATTTATCAGAAAGATATACATGCGACATATCTTAGACGTTACTAAAGCTGTTCTAAGAATATGTGTGAGGAAATGTTTCAAATCTCTGTTTCTGTAATTCAAAATAGCCCTAAAATTTGCCCGTATTAATATGCTGACACTTTTTTAAGGGGATGATCAGACCATCAAACTGAACAATTTTCTCTATAGGGCCAACATCGTAAACGCGAAAAAATCTGCCATAATCTGAATCTGAAATATTTATCTTATCTGTCCCATACATTTGGCTCAAGTAGGTTTGCAGTTTTGCATGGAAGAGCAGATTTTTTTTCGCGATATCGATGTTGGTGCCATAGAGAAAGTGGTTCAGTTTGACGGTCAGATCATCCCCTTAAAAAAGTGTCAGCATATTAAGAAGGACCCTGTTTCTTATTGAAATAAGAAGAGAATCCTCAATGTACACTTAGTAGCGTAAAAAATGAAACAGCGAGATCTGTGACCGAGTCTTATTTCACGTGACTGTAAGAAGTTTTCGTGACAAACAAAACAAAGACTTGGAGTTTCCACGGTCCATGTTATAAGTAGTTAGCTGAAATATTGACAGATTGGCACGATGTTTGCTCTGCAGAGGTTTTCGAAGTTTTGTTGTTGTTTTAAAGTTTTGAAGCGTTTTGTTATATTCAATATTGATAAAAGTTTTACTTATGTTTTCATTTAGATGACCGAAACACTCTTTAAAAGAAGAATAAAAGCGCTTTTAGATTTGATCGATAGAAAATGTCCCATCCGACACAACTACAGTCCCCACTGTGCAGAAGAAGTGTGTAACGTGTTATCATCATCATCATCTTCCGTGTTATAATTTGTTATTAATTCTAATCTTAAGTGACTATCTAAAAAGGGGTGGGGATCATCAAACTGAACAGCATTCACTATGCTATCACATCGAGAAAAAAATGTAAAAAATTTGTTGTTTCATACAAATACCGACTCGGCTCAAATGTATGGACATTTGAGCCGAGTCGGTATTTGTATGAAACAGCAGATTTGTTTTTTGGCGAGTTAGAATTTTGCTCCATATTAAAAGTTGTTCATTTTGATGGTCTAACTAAACCACCCCTTTGCATATTACTAGTGTGTTTTGTTACATCCTGTAGTGGTGGTCAATACCTATCTTAAAAGGTTTATCTTAAAATTAATTACGATTAATATCTTAAAATTTATTGCGATTAATATCGATTATGACAATTTCGATTATCAGAATCAGTAATAGATTTTATAAATAGTTCGTTTTATTCAATATCAAAAGAAAAATGTAAATAAGTGCAATTTTAAAGCCACTCGCTTTTCACTCGCTGCCGGAAAAGTATGAAAGTAAATAAAATTACGGACAGAGCCAGTTTCAGTCTGAAAGAGTCACGCGCGCTCATGGTAATGGATTACGTGATCCGAGTAGGCCCTCCATGACCAAACGTTCGGATTGTCCGGGATAATGATCATGGATGTCCCTTAGTATTGCTTGATCGTATCACAACAGGCTTCGTCAAAGAAAATATACCACTGTGATCAAAAACTCGTTTCGTCAATAAATACATCCCGTATATCTGCAACAAGCTTCGACAATTTCTATACAATAACATTTGGGTACGGAACCCTAAAAAGAGACTGCAAACATTCGCCTGCTTACGATCCTAAGTCACATTTGATTGAATATACAGTTTCAGATCGGATTTGTCTCTTTAAACGTGCATAACACAAATTCCGGTTCGGAATTCCCAATCAGGATTGTGATTTTGTAAAGGATTTGATACCGAACGGAATTGTGGAGGGAGAAAATTCATACGATATCTTAATCCTGATTCGGAATTCCGGATCAGAATAGAGGGGGGGGGGGGGGGGGGGAAGTGGCTACATAAAATATATTTTAGTTTTAACTGCTCAGTAAATAAACCGTTTGAAAATAACGCTAAACACGCACTTTCAGTAATGCTGTTGCTTGAATACTATTTATAATAACCGGATAAACTATAAAAAGTATCAAAACAATGACGTCACTATTCAATTTTTAGTATAAAATTTCTTGCCAAGCACGCGTTTGGACGTTTGATAAAGAGTTGTTAATTTGACTAGTTCAAAACTCGCGGATTCCGTATGTATGTGGCACGTCTAAAGAGACAAATCGGAACTTGTTTTCAGTAATCTTCCTAACAATATCCACGGAAAATATTCAAAAAATGCTAATTATCGAAGTAGTTTCACCAAGAATAATGTTGCACTTGAAACAGACCGTAAATACCGTCGCAGCAAATAACGAGCCAGCGCACGCGGCATGCCAGTGCCAGTGGCAGGAGGGACTTTTGTTCCTTTTTAACGGGTTTATGTTGGGATGTTGTGTTAGCGGAGTTGAATGAAATACCTAGCTGAAATGGGTATGAGTAAAGGCATTACCATTTTCTTTTAACAGTCGCGGCCACCTATCAAATTATTGTATAATTATAGTAATATAAAAAACTAACTTATTGTAATAAAAACTTATGGCTTAGCTCGCATTGGAGCTGAGATATTTGAGTCTAAATGCTCATGAAAAAGTAACCAAACTCATTTTCAATCAATCAATCGAAACATATTACCGAGGTACTCAGAAAATATAACATAAAGAAGATACAAAACACTTCGGCGTCTTAGCGCTAAAAAGCGATTTCTGCCAACCTTAGAAGTTATTTGTACCGCTCCGATGCAGCAATGAATGTGATGTTTTTAATGTATTTTGAAAGGTCCTCTAAAAACCTATGTAA
Source organism: Agonopterix alstromeriana (assembly GCA_963924505.1). Classification (NCBI taxonomy): domain Eukaryota; kingdom Metazoa; phylum Arthropoda; class Insecta; order Lepidoptera; family Depressariidae; genus Agonopterix; species Agonopterix alstromeriana. The sequence goes on from OZ004664.1 coordinate 12,580,698, forward strand.
GTTTTATTACTGGCCAATCAACAAAAAAATTTCAATTTTTCAACATACAACCTTACTCATACCCATTTCTTATAAAAGTTCAAAACAGCGGAAAGACGACTCCGGTGCTGTTATGCTAATAACATAATTAAATAAAACGGTCAAATGCGAGGCGGGTTACTCGCGCACCAAGGGTTCCGTACCACTACACAACGTTTTACAAAAAAGTTATGTTTTCTCCGGGACCTTTAGCGGATACCGACTCACACTTGGCCGGTTTTTATTAATGTTGTAATACTGTAGAGTTTGCTGTATAACTACACCAAGTTTGAGGCTTGTATGTATTACCGTTTTTACGATAGAGCGAGAAGAAAAAACGTTGATTTAAACTAGTTTCTGGTCTGAGGAGCCCCCTTAATTTTTAATTTTCTGTCATTTTTATTATTTGTTAGCAAATCCATCATAATACCGCACATTCTGTGAAAATTCCAATTGTCTAGCTATTACGGTTCAAATGTTACAACCCAAAACAGTTAGGTTAGGATAGACAGACAGAGGAACAAACGAACATACGGACGGAGGTCAACAAACAAGATCCTGACGAAATCAACACTTTTTTGTAAGTTAATATGTTGTGTGTTGGTGTAGTATGGAACCCTCGGTGCGGGAGTAGCCCGACTCGAACTTGACCGATTTTATTCATAGTGCTTTAAATCTTGTCGTAATCGCTGCAAGTGAATCCCCACCCAAACTGCAGATTTAACGAGAGCTCGCAATTTACTCATGTTAACTTCTTATTTCACTCGCTTGATAAATGATCCGTCCTGGAATTTTAGCTAATTTCTGAATTCGAGGTCGACGTTTTGAAAGACTTTTCTTTGATTTTGTTTCAGAGTTTACACACATAGATATGTAGGTACAGTTTATAACCAACCCCTCGACCTTTTTCACTTTTGAGGTTGTCAGAATTTTTTTACAACCTTAGTTTATTATAACAATGTTCACTTCGAGTAATTTTTATTATTAACCGACTTAAAAAAGGAGGTAATCATTTCGATACGTATGTTGTAATATCATTTGAACTGTAAAATATTCACATATGATAATCTATTAAGCAAGTGTAAGGTAAGTAAAATCTAAATAAAATTCCAGCCGATTACTTTTACATTCTCATTTATAAGAATATTAATTTGTTTTATTAGAGTCGGTGTCAAGTCGAGCCAAAAAATTACTACAAGCCCAATCGCAAATCGTACAGGCTTGACAGCGACTTCGATAAACCAAATTAATATTCTTATTTATAGAACGACTAAATTAATATTCTTATAGATTATTAATTTGTAATTTTTAGGGTTCCGTAGTCAACAAGGAACCCTTATAGTTTCGCCATGTCCGTCCGTCTGACCGTCTGCCCGTCTGTCCGCGGCCTAGATCAGAGACGCTTAGTACTAGAAAGCTGTAATTTGACAAGGGTATACATATTACCGAAATATTGCCGACAAAGTGGTAAAATTAAATCTTAAAAATATTTTTTTAGGGTACTCCATGAGATAGACAAGAAATAAAGTAGAGGAACCTCCCCTACTTTTTTTCTTGTCTATCTCATGGTGTGTGGTATCGTTGGATAGGTCTCTTAAAAATATGGTAGGTGTGCCCCCCCTACCAGCTAAACGGTTGTTTCTAGACACGTGGAAAAATTCACAGGAGTAGTGTCTATAATGAATTTAAAAGGAAATTATCACCGCTGAGTACGCTTTAAAAGTTAACGAGTAGTAGTCGATCAACTTGTAAAATGTACTTTTTACACTTCATTAGCCGTTAAACCGTAGTATATAACAAAAAGCCCCCTTCTAAGTCCGTATATTGTGACGGGCAACTACGGAACCCTACCCTGCGCGTGGCCCGACCCGCACTTGACCGGTTTTTTTAACTTTATATGAGGCACTAGACTTGGCACTAGATATGAGGATCTGCAGAGTCAACCCAAAATTTCCAGGGGATATGGGTGGGGGCTGCTCAGAGCTAAAATTAAGTTCATTTTATTTTATACTCGTAAGAGTGATGACCACATGTTGTCACACCTCAAGTTATGAGCGCTCTAAAATACGCCGATTCTCTTCGAGAAAAAGTACGGTATCGCACTGGAACAAGGATCGTATAAGCATGGGGATGGTCTCATTCGATTCAGCGCAAAAACTCACATACAAAATGATACTTCACTCGCCTAGTTTGTAAAATGTTGATTTTTTTCATTGTCCCCTCTTTCAAAATGTCCCCTAAATTTTGGGTGGACTCTGAAGATCCTCATTTCTAGTGCCAAGATAAAGTTAAAAACAAAGTTTTATTAATGTACAAACGTTGCCTCCAAACGGTGATTATTTAGCGTACTTTACCTGTACTAAATATACATAAACTGTTAGTTATTATTTCAATGTTATAAAACAAAGTAAAGAATTAAAAAAATATATTCTTGTGCATTAATAGCACAAGAAATAAATAGCATTTTAACCTTTCATATTCAAGCTCTTTGGTTAAATAGAAAATACTTTCATTATCCAGTTTCACTTTGAAAGGATTTGGTAGTGGCAGCAAAACAGTGCGCGTGAAAACAGGAAGCGAATTGAAATGTTCATTTCGTATCTACCCACCTACTTTTGTCTTAGTACACTTTTCTACCCGAATTTTTTTGTAAAATATTTTTATTAAAAGCACTGCCGCGGGAAAACTTCTGTTGCAGCATCATTTTCATTACGCTCTCTTTTTTAAGTGCTCGAAGGTATGAAGCTGAGATTTTCCTTTTTTTTATTTTTAACAGTGTATACAGTTTGTTCTAAGCAGGTGATTTTATAATTTGGTTTTTTATTAACTCACTGAGCATTTTAACTAGTAGGCTTCTTTTTCTTCTTTAGGTTGAGAGTTACGCGTAAAATAGTTTTTTTATAATTAGTAATTATTTCAAATTAATGATTGAAAAATGTTGTCTCAGGCTGGGACTTGAACCCGCAATCTTCCAAATCGGGGAATATCTTTTTCCAATTTAGCTTCTTCTTATCGTGTGGGCAGCAAGCACGAGTGTCAGAGTTTTTTCAGACCACCTTACAGCCTCTGACGTGATTTTTACGTAACGACTACTACCACCAGAGTTAGGAGACGGGACCAAAGGCTTAACGTGCCATCCAAAGCACGGAATCATCTTTCTTTTCAGTCAATCAGGTGATTCAGCCTGCATTATCCTAACCAACTGGGGAAAACGCACAAAGTGACATATCACTAGGTGTCCCCCGTGGAAATCGAACCCACGACCGCCGTGCCAAGAGCCCAATGCTCTTAACCATTAGACCACGGAGGCAGTTTGAACCTTTATTCCGCCTAAAATAAAAAGTATCTCAATCACACACACGTGTCATGCAAATGGCACTCGGAGAGCGACTGAGTCAAGTAGACGACAGGGGCTCAATTTATGCGGTCCATGCGCTGGAGGCTAGTCGCCAATCTTCCACTATTTAGTTTAATCAAAGGTTCCGACCTTTTATTTCATTCATTAAAAATTCAAGACCGAATCAAATTTAATTCTCCTAATAATGGGTCCCGACCTAGACTACTGGACTTGTTCTTTTTTCTTTTCAGTTTTTTTAAAGTTCACTTTTTATACGGTCGGATTTTTTATTTTTTATTTTACACTTTTAACTTAGACATGGTTGCTAATCAACTTTAAATCGTTATAGATCCTAAATGGTCATTCGAAATGAAAAATGATAAGAGAAACCTAAAACTATTTTCAAATACCTATTCAATAATAATTAACATAGTTCGTCAAGTTTACAATATGGTGTCTGGTTGTCGCCATATTGAATCATGTCTTTAGCGACACTCGCAAGACTAATCATCGGCCTACGCGTTTGGTCTCTAGAATGCCACAAAGGAACACACATACACACACATTTATACATAAATACATTCACACACACGCATACATACATACATAGGCTGATAAACCTTAAACCATAGGCCTTTGCGTCGCGCAGTCGGGTAAAAATAACACTTCAGGTTGACTCGCGACAATTAGATTTTTCAGTTCATTGAAGGAAAGCATGCTTTGATTTCGGGCTCTCTACCTGTTACACTAGTTATATAAAATATCTAAATTTGAATTGAGATATTCTGAATATAATTCAGTATTTCTCTGATAACCCATTCGGGTAGAATAGTCATCAGCATACGCTATTAATTTCCTACGGCTTGATTAGTAATTTATACCTACCTGCGAGCGTGTTCATTGGTGGTAAATATTGATTTTGTAGTATTTGCCTCACGAAGTAAGCCGTAAATAGTCTAAATGAACACTGATTGTTCGATTGTTCAGCATAATAATCCAATATTAGCAATAAATTACCACTACACCGTAATTTCATTATTCCCTTGCGTTTAGTCGATAAAGCCGACGGCGATAAAATGTTTCCTATAATATTCTGTAAGAAATTTTTTGTTTGATTTGGATTTATAAAACAAATGAAATTTTGCTTTGTTTTTCTCATAGCTTTTTCTAATAACAACCCTTGTTTTGACGGACATAAGTAAATGTTTTGACGTTTTAATCAGTAAACAAAACAATCTTGGAACGACAAAAAATTTCCAGCCTTTTCCTCTACAAATTAGAGACAGATAAAAAGTAATCCTTCTTTTTCTGAATGAAACGTCAAGTTTAACTAACGACCTGCGGACCCGCTGCGAAATTTACAAACACAAAAATAATAAAGAAATTTGGTTGAATTTATAAGCGAGGGCGTCGAACACAAACCACTACCGACGCCCTCGCTTATAAATTGAACCTTTATTTATTATTTTTGTGTTTGTAGGTATAGACATAACGTACCAATGAGTTCCAACTTATGTTAGTAATATCACAGAGTACATTAATTGGTAATATACAGAACTGCTGACATAAACGTTGGAGGAAAACGTCATAAAAAACCTACATACGCTAAAAAAGAAATTCTGATGGGTATTTGAAGTGTATTAATACGCATTGGGCCCGCGTGGCGGAGTAACGTCCACACACCGACCTTGAGAATTGAATGTAGGCCTGTATCCTGCAATATGACGTGCATAGGCTGATTATGATGAGCGAAAACCAAATTTGACAGCTCGTTGCGAAACAATCATTATTCTCCATTATTTGGAAATTCAATTAAATGTTATTGTTCTGTTCTTATCCATCCTGAACCAATTTATTATATCAAAGATTGTTTTTTTTAATAGTTCAGTGTTTTAACCCACGTCCTATCAATATCGTCTCGTCTTCGATTGGAAAATTCAGAGGGTATGGCATGGTTAACGGTAGGTAGAAAGCTCAGGATTAGAGCATGCCCCTGACAGACAAGAAGGTATACAACGTGTTAATGAATTAACGCAAAACTAGAAACTAGTTTGTTTAGAATCGAGAATAGAATCGAATTATCATGTTTTCAACATAGGTAATTTTTTTCAAAAAATTAAATAATTTGTTTGTAAAATTTAAAATTTACTGAATTCGATCTCAACCCACCGCAAGGGCAAACTCGCCCTACTTACTACCAAAACAAGATTCTTAAAATGTATCTACGAGCACGCTAGCGCTTTCATTGATTGCTGAAATGATAACAAATCATTTATGCCTCAAAACTTAAAAAGTGAATAACTTTAAATTTTAACTATCAAAATAATTAAATTATTGTTTCAATTTAATTATTTTGTTATAAATCAGTTGGGGTGTATGAGGTTTTGCGCTTATTCATTAACACGTTGTATATGATTTTGTTGTGCAAATAAAGTAGTTATTGGTTTGTCCCCACCTGCAATACCTACCTAATAACATTCAAATTATATTAGCTCAAATAAAGCTGTTACAGCTGATTAGTGATTATAAAGCTTGTTTTTCTCTTTTCAGTTAATAGGTTTTTTATGCAGTCGGGTTTTATGTTTATCATTTTTTTAAAAATCTAAAATCGCTACTTGCTCGAGACTTGTTCATATTTGTATCTTAGTACCGTTACAATATTACGCCTTCCATCTTCAACTTTGTAAAAACGCTGACGGACCGCGGTTTTTCTTTAAACATTAATGTTGCTATGCTTGCTGTCGATGAAATGTTTTTAGTTTTGATGAATTTCATTGTGTTCGGCATTCAAAGAGTCATTCTTTAAACTTGTAAAGCATCATCAAAGTCTAAACTGTTTTAGTTATCATCATCAGCCTGAGTTCATCTTGTGCTAGTTATAACCTACAGGGTGTAACAAACATGTGTTATATTTCGTATGTAGCCAATATCGAAAAAAGAAAATATACAAGGTGTTACAAAAATAAAATTAAATATTTCAATTTTTAAGGGGGTTGTTTAAACCATAAAACTGAACAACTTTCATAATGGGAACGCATCGAAAACGCGAAAAAATATATCAGCTGTCCCATACATTTAGCTCGAGTAGAATTGTAGTTTAGTATGGAACTATAGAATTTTTTTTCGCGATTTCGATATTGGTCCGATAGTGAAAGTTGTTCAGTCTGATAGTCTCAACCACCCCCTTAAATGTTTAGTTGTATTTTTGTAACACTTTGTAAAACTGTTGTTTCATACGTTTGAGTCGGGTAAGTCCATACAGTTTTGTAATTAACAGCGTGATTTTTTTTCTCGGTTTTTGTTCTTTTGTAAAAGTTGTTCAGTTTGATGATCTGAACAATACCTTTAAATTGTAACTAACATATTTTGTTACATCCTGTATAATCTTCCTTTCCAACATTGGGATTATTCTTCCTAGTGGTACGCAAATCAATATTAATTCTAGGGCGTTTCTGACGCTTTTAGCGACAGCATTCATGATACACCATTGATTATATTTACTAGGTTAATTTGTGTTTCTATATCATGATAGGTGTAGGCGTGTAGTGTGCAAGGGCAGGCTACTTTTAAGTCTATAACGAAACTAATATTACGCGAGCGAAACCGCTGGCAAAAGTTAGTTCCTCAACTCATAATTGCAGCCACAGATAATGTTGTATCCCTATTAAATACATCAGAAAATATAAACAGACCGTCACAAAGTAAAAGGAATCGCAATTTTCATAAATGGCATGACTGGAAAGTTACAGCCGTTGTTGTTTATTTATTTATTTATTTACATATTAAATTACATTATTTTCCTACTGTCAACAAAGTAAAATGATAATAATGTTATGTTTATTTTATTTAGCATTTACGAATTTGTTCCTTTGAAGATTGAATGTTTATGGTAATTTTGCATATATTTTTCGGTTTTTATTTATAAAATAAACATTATGTTAACGATGAGCCACAATTCTATGCATGTTCTTATGTAAATGACACAAAAAAATAGATGCTTGCTACTTTGCTAAGTTGAAACGTCATGGGCCACAGGGCCATCTGCTTAAACCGTACAGGCCAATAGGTATTATAGAAATAATATTAATTTTTGCGAAATTAAAACTCTGTTGCTCCTGGTTTTCATGAGTTACGGAGGCGGGAAATAGTGATAAACATATGTCCTAAAAAGTGCTATAATGTGTGTTTTTATGTTTCCATTTTGTTTCCCATAGGAAACCTGTTTCATCTCAGATTTTTCTTACGTTTTCTTGCTCACGTACCATTCTATTCGCTCAAGTACAATTCGTTTATGGGTTAAAGAGCTACCAGGGTTCCTTTCTTACACTACATACCACTTTCGTGTTCAAGAATTAACTGAAATCCGTTCTACAACGTGTTAACTAATAAATAAGCGCAAAACCTCATACACCAAAACAGATTTATTACGAAATAATTGCATTGAAACAATAATTTCATTATTTTATTAATTAAAATTGAAAGTTATTCGCATCTTAAATTTACATGCAAAAATGATTTGTTATTTTTCAGCAATGAATGAAACCGCTAGATGCTCATGGATACATTTTTAAGAAACTGTTTTGGTAGTAAGTTGGGTGAGTGTGCCTGTGTGGTGGGTTGGCATCGAGTTCAGTAAATTTTGAATTATACGAACAAATTGTTTAATATTATGATAATCAATTCAGCTCTCGATTCTAATCAAACAATTTTCTAGTTTTCCGTTTATTCATTAACACGTATAACGGATTTTACTTTTACCTTCATATCATTTGAAAATATTACACGTTCTGTCATAATGTCGACTACTTTACTTAAGTTTAAAATATTTTTTAGTATTTCATTATAATAGCATTATATATCTAAGTATATCGTCATGCCTTCACATTGGGGTAGGTTGAAATACCATTTACTTCGATCTTTACACACTCGATTAATTTAGGTTCATACTCGTTTATCTTTTCAGACATACCTGCCGGTTTAGAGTACTAGGTATTATACAAGTTAGTTTATGAAATGAATTGTAAAATTTCAACTCTACTCATAAAACATATGTATTTTACGACTAGATAAGCCTAGTGTTACTTCCGTTCCATAACAGTCAACACTAAACTCCTATTCCACAAACATTGAAATAACCGAGCCATGCAAATTTAACCCTCATTTTCATCTAGACCAAAGTCTAAAATTTATTGATATCGACATAATACAGTATTTCCAGCACTGTTCAGTATTACCGCGCATTACTTTTGGAGCGCTTAGCAGTTCACAACTGTAGTAACTGTAACAGTTACAGTAAAAGTTGGGTCTAACGAGCGGACGCAGGGAGATTTGTTCTCATGAACGTTGTTAAATGTTTCCGAGTCTTGTGGTTACATGATAAAAAGGAAGACATAGATACTAGGTCGCGGCAGGCAATGTGAAAAGGAGACACTTTGCTCTACACAAATTGAAATAGATGTGACATTTTAATAATTAATGTTTCTGCAAATTATTTTCAGTGAAACCATACGTCATGTTTATCGTGTCATTATAATGTAAAAGAGAATCGTCAAGCTTACCTACCAGTTTTCCTTTTGTATAATGGTAAGTATTCAATATTTTTGTCGTCTGATTCGGTTTCATATTATAATTTAATTGTTAACAACTTAAGTAAAATGAAAACAAAACAATCAATCACAAATCACAAGTTCTAACTGAAGTATAATTCTGTACCGACATTTTAATTTGGCAGACACGTCTAATGGACTTTGTATCATATGCGTCATGACATGAGTCATGACGTGTCTTTTTTAATATTATTTTGTAGGTTTGCACACACGAAGTGGTAATGACTAATACGTCTAGAACTTCGTTAATTTCACCTCTTTGAGAGTTTCATAAAGTTATTTTTGCTCTAACTTCAAAATTACTGTAGAGAAAATTCTTAAAATTTTCAACAATAATGGCGTTGCATTGCACGAAGTTAAATCGCGCAATCGTTATGTTTCAAAAATTTCTCTTATGTAATAATAATATACAGTATGATTACTTTTCTTCTTACTAAACTTATACAATGGCTACGGAACCCTATGATAGGCGAGTCCGACACGCTCTTAGCCGGTTTTCAAGAAGATGATCAGACTATTAAACTAAACAATTTTCGCTACGGGCCCATAATGGAAATCGCGAATAAAATACCGTTTTTTTTCACCTAAAACTGCAATACTACCTACTAGACGCAAATGTATTGGACAGCAGATTTATTTTTCGAGATGTCTGTCGCTCATAGATAAAGTTGTTTAGTTTTATAGTCTGATCATCCCCTTAAAAACTGTCAGCATATTAAGAAGGACCCTATATAATTGCAAAAAATAAGTACAGCTAATCAATGTAACACGTACAATCGCCATCAGATATATCGTAGCTTATAAGGTGGTCAATTATTTCTGAGAAGTTATAATATTCAATAAATTCTTTACAGTCAATGTTATCAATTATATCTAAACGTTTATTGTGTCATAAATATCTGAACAGCTAATTATCAATAATGTCTTTACAATTTTAATTAAAATTGAAATGTATAATAACGGAATAAGGTCTTTTTCCCTCAACGCTCAGATGTTTATGATCACCCTGGCTACGTAGATATATTTGATGTTCTAGGCGTTCAGATGACGTTTTATGGTAGCATAGACTAAATTGATGCTTCTTTGCATTCGAATTTACTTCATATCCAGTATTACGACATAAATTGAAACCGATTTAAACTAAGTACTTAGTTCGATTTGCATCTGCAATAATGTGATTTTCATTGAAGAGGCAAACCATTAGAGCGATGTAGCTCGAATCGAATTCAACTTCCAGGATAATAATTGTAAAGCAGTTAAGAGGATATACTGATCAGCGTCATGCATAAAAACGATGTTTGATCTCATTTTAAATATTAAACAATTAAAGTAAATTAAATTTGTCAAACCCGACCAAGAAACAGATTTTTGTATTTTTTAATGACGGAATTAATTTAATCTTTGAGTAATTTAACCTTTGAGACTATAATCCATCTTAACAAAAATCTGACAAATCACAGACAGGTGTTAAAAAAAAATATGTCTCATGCCTCATGTGGGATTCCACTGCGTTGACAACTCTGTCTCTTTAGGGTCAATTCCCACTGAAAGAGCAGCGGCCGGCAGCGCGCGGCATTTTACCTAGCATTTTAAACTTTACCTGCAGCGTGATGATGAGAGAAAATTCCAATTGACGGGATTGAATGACCGTTCAACCGCCGCGGCGTGGCTACCCATTCTATCACCTCAACTGACATTTTATCTTATGTCTGAACAGATAAAGTTCAGTATGTTAGGTAAAATTCCAAGCATTTCCGGCTGTTGCTCTTTCAGTGGGAATTTACCGAAGAGAAAAACTTGCCTAATTTCTAGTGATTAGATCTGTTAATGTTAGAAGCAAGTTATTTGTCAATTTATCAGTCAGTTTCAATCCGGTTTACCATAGACAAATAAAGCTATACAGGGTCCGTCTTAATATGCTGATACTTTTTTAAGGGGATGATCAGACCATCAAACTCAACAACTTTCTCTATGAGACCAATATCGAAATCGCGAAAACAAAATCTGCTATCCCAATTTGCAGTTTTGTATACAACAGCAGTTTTTTTTTCCGCGATTTCGTTGTTGGTGCCTTAGAGGAAGTTGTTCAGTTTGACGGTCTGATCATCCAAGTGTCAGCATAATAAGAAGGACCCTATATATTTGATATCCGAAGCATAGAATATAAGATATTTGATTTTAACAGACATTTTTTTTTGTTTCAGTATTCAAATCCCAGACATCGTTATCTACTGACTCTGGTCTATGTACTGAGAGAGGACTTCGGAGAACTCATATAGACCTCGTTAAACCTCCAGGGAAACGCATAGGACTTAAACTGGCAGGTACGTTATGGTAATTTATAAATTACTAGCTGACCCGGCAGACGTTGTTCTGCCATTTTCCCTACCCTACACCTACCCTACAACTACCCTACACCTACCCTACACCTACCCTACACCTACCCTACACCTACCCTACACCTACCCTACACCTACCCTACACCTACAACTACCCTACACCTACCCTACAACTACCCTACACCTACCCTACACCTACCCTACACCTACAACTACCCTACACCTACCCTACACCTACCCTACACCTACAACTACCCTACACCTACCCTACAACTACCCTACACCTACCCTACACCTACCCGACACACACTTGGCCGTTTTTTTTGTTAATAAACCTTCCCTGGCATATGCACAACAACCCACCAAAGTTTCATCGCAATCGGTCCAGCCGTTCAGGCGTGATGCCGTTACCAAGGGAAATAGGGATTCATTTTTATATATATAGATTAAAGTCCGTAGGTACAGGTAGATAAGAGCTGACCTTTACTTAAGCCGAAGTAATTTTTAGATACAAAATTTATTTGTTACTACCTACATACGTGGATCTCCATCATGAGAGTCCGGGTAACGAAACGATCGACATGTCAATGAGTTTTTCTAACTTATAGGTATGTACGAAATACCGATAGCTCTCAAAGGGTGAAGGGAAACATCGTGAGGGACCCTGCATACGTTTAAGAGGATATAATTCGGAGCCCGCTCCATACAAACGTACTATGGTGATATTTTCAATACTAAACAATTATACTCAATGAAATTTTTCAGAATCAATCTACAAACAAATATCTATGCTTGTATAGAGTCTGATGTTTGTTAAAATGTACAGTTTTAAAGTTACAGTGCCTCAAAGATTTCCATACAAATCTTAAATTAATCCTAGCATTGAAATTGTATATTTTAACGAAAATCTGACTCCATACAAGCATATATATTTGTTTCATGATTGTTTCAGCAAAATTTGATTGCCTTTAATTGGTTTTTATTGAAAATATCACCATAGTACGTTTGTGTGGAGCGCGCTCCGAATTATATCCCCTTAAGAATACATTCTGATGCGTATGCAGAGTCTACCAATCCGCAATGGGCACGCGTCGTGGACTGACGCCTATACTCTCTGAGGGTAGGCTTGTGTCCTTCAGAAGGACGTATAAAGGGAGCAAACCTGTCAGAGCAAAAAAAATCTGCTGTCCCATACTAAACTGCAATACCTACTCGATTCAAACGTATAAGACAGCTGATTTCTTTTTGTTCTGACAGATTTGCTCCCATAGTAAAAGTTGTTCAGTTTGATAGGTAGAGTATGTGGTTTAAAGGTTAATTATAGTTTTTCTTACATCCTGTATAGGTTGATGTTGACCTACATGGTTATTAGTGATGCAACGAATACCACTTTTACGAATAAGAATACGAATACAAATACGAATAGCAAAAAATAATTTAAAAATGTTGAAAAGACACGTTAATCATTCGAAATATTATTTAAACAATCAAAATCGTCAGCGTGTCGGACATGCTCTAAAATTCCTAAAGTCCTGACCAATGTTTTGTTCCTTTTTAAAAGACCGATTAAAAGACACTTTTATGGGTGGTAAAAGAAAACCCTTTTTTGACCCTCGAAACCGTTGAAAAATATTATTTCTGGAGACACAGTAGATAATTTGAAAGCTGACTGTTTCTGGAAAAATGTATTCAGCGGCAGCGTAGGATAATGTATGTCTTTCTGACAAAAATTAAGTGGGTTTTGCGAAAACATTTAATTACGAATGTCTTCCTGATATTCTCCGAATACGAATATTCGGTGATTGGCTGCTATTCGGCGAATACGAATATTCGTATTCGTATTCGTTGCATCACTAATGGATATTCTAATGTTAAAGTTAATATCTAGACCTAAAACCATTGTGCATAAAATGTACACATATAGGAAAACATCACTAACGACTATTTCCGAGCATTCGTTTCGCCACCATCGTTCACGGAACGCAGCGCTGTCTAGTTAGACAATTGGGAAAGCTTGCGTGGGGACAGGTCCGGTAAGTTATTGGCAAATAACACTGAATTGTACCAGACTCTATTTTAATAGGGAAGGTTAAGCCAAACTATAATATTTATTTTGTTATCAAACGTAATGATACCAATATTTAAGGGGTTTATTGTCTAAATAACTAATAGTCACCACTGCTTATCCTGATAATACAGAGACTTTTGATGTCATTATTCGTTCATCGGATTCCTGCTTTGGTAAGAATTAATGACGCTTCAAATTATGTTAGCGTCATTTTATCATCTTCTACAGCTTTAGATCTTCTTTTACAAAGAATTTCCGAAGTTCTTCTATAAATATTTTTAAACCAAATACACATTTATTTACTCATTACAAACGTAATAAAATATCAAGATACAAATAAAAAGGGTACATTACAACCTTATTATATATCAGAGTTATCAATCAAATCATCCCACATCAACCCACTGACTGCTGGGCGTATGCCACCTTTTTCGCTCACATAGCATAGCATATGCTCACGACTATATTCCCTGAGGGGCTAGTCAGAGATATTCTGAAACCTCAGAACATCCACGTTTCACCAATAGTACCGAAACTCTGTCCAGTGTGAGCCCGTCGCCACTTGTAATGGACAGTGGGTACAATACATGCCTCCAAATTGAAGCATGCAGGTTTCCTCGCGATGTTTTCCTTCACCGAAAAGTCAGTGGTGTTACATTGTACATAAATTTTTCGCTCACTGTCTCTGTTAATATGATCCAATGCGAACCGGTCACCTTCACAATATCATCGGACTAAAGTGCTGGTGGTCTACCTAATGACCTCCGCCCTTCTCTTGGCAACCACTCTGATACTGTCTTGGTCTATCGGCCATCTTCCCCTGTACAACCATAGAATTGATGAATTCTTCAATGGGATGCATGCAAATATCGTGTCACTAAAATAATGAAACCATTCCGTACAAATGAATAATAAACATCAAAGCTAAACGAAAGACAACAGATCGAAACGCAAAATTAAATATCTTCATCACGTATACACAAAGCGTTTAACCAAATTGTATACCACGAAAATTATGCTTTAATTCCAAAATGGCGTCGAAAGAATTCCGCGGTCACGGGATTTATGTGTTCCAAGCAATTTATGTGCGGTACCACACGGCGCCTAGGGGAAAACCTTAATATAATGTTTATGTTGCTCACTTACTCGGAAAGGGAGTCTATTGTTTTTGCTGCAATATTTTATGCGGAGTTTGTGCGTTACGGTGATTTCACTCTCTGAGGCATTCGGCGGAAGTGCAGATGAGAGGCTATCCTTCTCTAGAGAGAGATGCTCGCTGAAAGTGGGTGGAACGGTCGTTTTATAGATAACTACCTCGTTTCCGCGGATTTCCTTTCACTTTCGCACGGTCTAGAAGTATTTATGTCTGTCTCTGCAGGATGTAACATAAGACCGTAATAACATTGAATGGGTTTGAATGGACTATCAAACTGAACCACTTTCACTACGGAGTCAACATTGAAATTAAACAAAATAAAACCGGTCAAGTGCGAGTCGGGTTACTCGCGCACCGAGGGTTCCGTACCACACCAGCACACAACATAATATTTAACTTACAAAAAAGTTTTGTTTTCTCCGGGACCTTTAGCGCGAGACCGACTCACACTTGCCGGTTTTTATTATTTTTTGTAATACTGTAAAGATTCTCTATACTCTACTCTTGTATGACCGTTTTTACGATAGAGGGAGAAGAAAAATCTTTGATTAAAACTAGTTTCTTGTATGAGGATTTAGGACCCACCTTATTTTTTTTTATTGTTATTTTTATTAATTGTTAAGAAATCCGCCGTAATAATGCATATACTGTGAAAATTTCAACTGTCTAGCTATTACGGTTCAAAAGTTACAACCCTAAATAGGTAGGACTGACGGACGGATAAAGTGGGCTTAGTAATAGAGTCCCGTTTTCACCCTTTGGGAACGGAACTCTAAAAATCTGCTGTCTTATAATTCAATAAAGATTATATTATTATGATTATATATTCATTAAAGAGTCAAATAAAAACTGTAGTTTTGTTTAAAACGGCTTATTTTTGAATTATTTCTCGATGTTGGCTCTATACTCAAAGTTTTTCAGTTTCATGGTATGAGGATTAGACTCTAAACCACCCCTTTAAATATTAATAGGGTGTTTTGTTCTATCCTGTATATCATCTCAATCGAAACATTTTAATCTTAGAATATGTAGAATTAATAAGCAAGATTATACTTTCATCTTAATCTCAAATACATGTTTTCCAATGTACCTTTTTAGGGTTCCGTACCCAAAAGTTAAAACGAGACCCTATTACTAAGCCTACGTTGTCCGTCCGGACGTTTTCAGCAGACAGTCTCCGTCCGTAGATAGTTGAAATTTTCACAGAATGTGCGTTATTATGGCGGATTTTCTAAAAATTCTAAAAATGACAGAGTTAAAAATTTAGGGGGTCCACAAAAAACTATTATTATCAACGTTTTTTCTTTTCGCTCAATCGTAAAAACGGTAATACATACACGCGTCAAACTTGGTGTGATTATAGAACAAACTCAACAGTATAACAACAAATAATAATAACCGGATAAGTGGAAGTCGGTCTCGCGCTAAGGGTCCCGGAAAAAAAAGTTTTTTTGTACATTAATATGTTGTTTTGTGTGATGGTATGGTACGGAACCCTCTGTGCGCGAGTATACCGTCTCGCACTTGTCCGGTTTTTCATATAGTATTAAGACGAATCTTATGGAACTATTAATAGGAACTATTCTCGCTATATTCCACCCTCTACTTTCTGTTTTCTCTTTTGCCGGTAATTGGGCACTGGAATAACGTTTTTATGTGCAGCTTAAATTTAATAGTTCCAGAATCTGATATTCTTTTTCTGCAATGGTACTACGCTAATTGAAGGTACGGTTATTTCAACACGGTTTGAGTTTTAGTGCTAATTAATTACTTAATAAGCGTTTTTACTTTTTGAGATTTCTAGTTTATTAGGAATTCCGTCCGTGTTTTTAATACATACATAAAACTCAAACTATATATCTCTAACTATAACTATATAACTCTAACTATAGCTTTGTGACGTTATTTTTGACTCTACCACCGCGTCGGAAGGTGTTCCGTAGTAGAGAAGATGCGACTAGAAAGTCTGCATTACTACCATGCATTTTCTCATGCCTGTCTCCCATTGGGCGTTTTCACCTTATACGATACGAAAACGACACGATATCGTCCCGATAGCGGCCGATATGTGACCACTTTTAGTAGATTTCTAGTTTTTGTTAGGTTTAAGAAAAATAAAACGACGAAACTGTTTAGTTCATTTTGGTAAAAAATTATGCATTCGAAAATGTGGTTAAAAATAGTTTAAAAATGTAAGTTTGTCTATTGAGCAGTTCTTGTCGTTAATCTTGAGACTCCTCGGTAAACAGTGAAATTGATATCATTTGCATCCTTTTAAACTACGAGTCTACCCATCAAACTGAACAACTTTTACTATGGGAGTAAACAGATCGGAGCAAAAAAAAATCTCCTGTTTCATACTAAACTGCAATGTCTACTCGACTCAAATGTATGCTCCCATAATAAAAGTTGTTCAGTTTGAGGGTATAGACGCTTAGTTTAAAAGGAAGCTATCAATTTGCTCAACGCTCAATGATATCAATTTCACCCTGCATGTCTTGTAATGTAAGACAAGCGACCGCAAACGCTGATGTGATTTAATCTATGTTATAATTTATCTTGATTTTAAGAATCTCAGTGGATATTTACGAGCCATACAATGGCACTGAAGCGTAAATTCAGTCAAGAAACTGTGTCAAATTAATTAGCATTCAATTATGAACGTTGATAGATATTCTTTAGAGACTAAGCATTTTATACAATATTAACTAACCTATTTCACGATTTCTATTTGACAGGTTTTTAATTAAACAGTCGGTTTCATTATATCGAGCGTCGAAGCCTCGAAGGTGACCCAACTCAGCTAAACTGACCCATTTCAATTCCGCACTCAATTCAAACATTAATTAATTAGCATCTAATCTAGCACTTAATTCGAATATTGAAATAAAAGAAACAGTTATTGATGACTGAAAGCCGAGGGATTATCAATTCTAAAGGAAAACATTTCAAAAATTACGGTTTCACGTTCAACCCATTTTAATTGCGGGCGAAAAAATGATTACTTCGACAATTTCCCTTCGGAGTTTACACGGGCCGCGAATTTCTTCTTGCCGAGTTTAATCCGAGACTAATTTACATATTTATTGGGTGCGATGGGACAGATGTGGTATCTAATCGATTTTTGCCAACTTCCTTGCTGTTGGAATATTGAGATCTCTGTCCATATTCATAAAAGATCATTTCGAATGCGGTATTATTCTGAGCGACAAATCCAGTTGCTGTTTCCTTCAGGTGACAAGTATTGACTTATGGACAAGGACAAAGCAAAACTAGTTAACTAAAATTGTTTCATTCTATAATAGATTTAAGAATAGTAGACACCTTTGTTGCACATTTTAAAAAATGTTGCGTTTTTTGACAATTTATTTTTATTTTTTTATTTATTACCAAAAATACAAATTTAATGCAGTAGATAGATATAAAACCACTTAAACTACGAGGGTTTGAATATGATGAGTGTAGTCATTCTGTATAAAAACCGGCCAAGGTCATTTCAAACACGCCCTAGCCATTGTAGTTACAATTAGTTTGCTAAGATTTGTTAAAATGTACTTCTTTTATAGAAAGCAGTGATGACAAAATCAAGGCATATCTACTTTTTTTAATCTATGATGATGGTAATAATCAATTTTGTAATAAATCCGAAAAAATATATATGAAAAAGATACGTTTAAAAACTTTTTTTTGTTTTTCCCACCGTAATGGTTGGAAACGCAGCGCGTAGCAATGGCCATATAAATGTAATTTTAAAAAGAGCTAGAGTTTACCGCGACTTTGTCCGCACAAATTATATACCAGATTTTAAGTCAGATCATAAGCTATAAAAAAAAAAGATTCATCAAAATCGGTTCAGTAGTTTTTGCATGATCCTGTTACAAACATAGAAATAAACAGACAGACAAAAATTCTAAAAATGGTTGATTTGGAGTCCGGGATACCTTAAATAAAAACTATATCTTAATCTTTTTCACGACAATATCTTCAATTTAAAGACACACGTCTGTTACAGTTTTATAATAGTTAAGATTAGCACAATACTTGGTTTAACCCATGACACTGGATAACTTTCCCTAAGAAACCTATAGGAAATTAGCAAAAAAACGAAACGTTTCTGAACGTTTGTATGAATAGATTAGATTTTTTTTGCGAATTTCCTCTTTTTCCTTTGGGAAAGTTGTTCAGTATCATGAGTACAATTAATGTAATTTAACTGTCTACTCTAACACTCTGTACAAGATACGTTATATTCACGATAATATAATCGAAAGCTTATTGGTGACAATAAACATTGTGACCAACATAAGCTTTCAATTAACCTTTTTTCATGATAGCTCGCATTATCAACCGCGACGTGAATAAGTAATTAATCCGAAAAAAATTTAAAGATAAGTGTGAAAGCTTTTAGTTGTTTGTTTTTTCAACCATCACTACGCAACGCGGGCAATATGTAATTTTAAAACCGGCCAAGAGCGTGTCGGACCCGCCCATGATAGGGTTCTGTAGCCATTGCATAAGTAGAATAAGAAAATGCTAGTAATGTCCATTCTCGTACCTAAATGAAAATTTGGAACTTAACGATAGCGCGATTTATTGTCGTGTAACGCCATCTAGTTTGACATTACAGAACAAATCTATTTTTCTGGTTTTTTTCGAAACTGGTTGAGCTATAGTATCCATTATAATTTTCATTGAAATTACCTACCTTAAGGCCTTAAGCTATATTTTAACATATTTTCTGATTTTTCACGACATTACTTTAGAAGTTAGAGAAAGGGTACGCCCTATTTTTGACTTTGAGCGCAGATATGTCAAGACAGAAGCATTATTTATTATTGCATTGTATTTTTCTATTCTTGGTGTGCAAATAAAGAATATTTATCTTATCTTATCTTATCTTATCTTATCTTATCTTATCTTATCTTATCTTATATCGATTTAGTTTCTTCAGGAGTTTTGTTCCATTGGACAAGACCTATCCAACGACACATCACTCGATTTTTAAAAAAAATTTCCCAACCCCACTTTCGATATTTGTTTCTTCATAACTACATTTCTGATTTTGGGTTACAGTTATCTGTCTTCATGCTAAATTTCGATTCAATAGGTGCAAAAATGAGCGAGTTATTGAGGCGGGGCATACAGACAGACAGACAGGCAGACAGAATGAACGACAGAATAAGGGTTCCTGGTTTGACCACGGAACCCTAAAAAGGGTACCAATAATACAAGATACGTAAAAATATAATACACGATGTTTATTGTGACCAAAAAGCTTTCAATAAAATATTTTTCCATTATAGCACGCATTATCAAGCGACGCGAATTTTTACCAAACCTTTTCCGTGAACCTGCAAAGATAAGGAAAAGATAAAGCAGGAACGATTACCATTTGATTTATTGCCATAAATTTGAGTTTTATCGGTGGTTTTTTTCAGGCTTTGTGAGTAATTTTTGCTTAATTTCTCTTTTTTCGGTGCCTTCTGTCTGATGTTTGAAATGGGTGAAAACAGTTCCAAATTTATGGGCGATTTCTGACGGATTCCTGGGCCATGGAATATTCTAAATCAACTGAAAAATCGGCCAATTAATGTTAATGAATAAGCGCAAAACCTCATACACCCCGACTGATTTATAACAAAAAAATTCGATTGAAACAATAATCTCATTATTTTGAGAGTTAAAATTTAAAGTTATTCGCATTTTAAGATTTCAGGCAATAATAAGTTCTTATCATTTCAGCAATGAATGAAAGCGCTAACGAGCTCATGGATAAATTTTAAGAATGTTGTTTTGGTAGTAAGTAGGGTGAGAGTGCCCGAGCGGTGGGTTGAGATCGAGTTCAGTAAATTTTAAACTTTACAAACAAATTATTTAATATTTTGAAATAAATTACCGGTTTGAGATCGAAGATCGAGTTCAGTAAATTTTATATTTTACAAACAAATAATTAAATATTTTGGAAAAAATTTCCCATGTTGAAATTGAAACTATGATAATTCTATTCTGCTCTCAAAAAAAAAAACCTATGTCTACACAAAATAAGTAGTCAGCACAAGCTTCGTCAATAATAATACAACAGCCGGTAATCAGCAACATGCTTCGTCAAAACCTTAAATAAACAGATAGAGATCCGCAACATGCTTCGTCAACTTACCTAACCAAAATCCACCTCACGCTTCGTCAGTAATAAAACAAAAACAGGTTTAAATGCTCTCCGCCCCTCGGAACCCACCTGGCTCAAAGGAACTCATCACACTAGCAGCATTACCACGTTGAATGGCTAGAGAAATCCTTTGGACCAGATAAGAACCCGAGCGGGGATCGTTCCCGCTCTCAAAAAGCCTCCTGCCCAGCTCTCGCACAAAAGTCTTGGCCTCACAACCCCAAACACCCGACGTTTCCACTGCTAATGGTACAAAGATGTAAAGGGACTCTAACTCTGAATACCTGTCATGCTTGAGCGAAGCCGCCCTCTCAGCGGCTGACCCAGCCTCGCGCATTGTACCCGCTAAATGTGATGCCGCGTAAGTATTCACGCACGTAACATCCCATAAAAGACAACGGCCTCTCTGCCACGGTATCAGAGTGAGCCCATCGGGCCTTTTTCCGTCCGTGCGGCTTAAACCAGGTGGCTCCAGCACACACGGAACATTGGCGGCAACCAGAGACCTACGTACTGCATCATTAAGAGCATGGTGGCGAGGCAACCTTCCGACGCAACTTCCACAACTCAGAGCGTGGTGACCATTTGCCTCCACCAACGCACCACAAACACAACGATGCGGAACGCATACGTCGCAACCCAACCTTAAGGCGACTGCAATACGCAACGAGTCGTTGTCCAAGTGCGTACCCAGCTGCGGCGAAGGCAAAGCATGCAGCCATGCCCCCGACTCGGGCTTAGAAACAGCCTTGAGACGTGCCAAATCCGCCCCGGATGCGTTATTCATAAGCTCCGCTAAAGCCCCCCTACACACAATCTCATCCCAATCCCTCTGGACTCCAGGTTTATCAGGGGCAGCTTGATTTGGACAGGACAGAAACCATCTAGAAAGCGCCTCGTCCGCAAACGGTACAGCATAGTCGTCACCATTAACAGACAGAATCCGAGTGACTAAACCAACCACACCATGCGCGGACGCCAGAAAAGCTGCAAGGCCCGTGTCCAATACACGGCGAATCCCTAGACCACCATGTCTTACAGGAAGAGACGCCTGACACCACTGCTCCTGATTCAGCTTCACATTGAGCACCTCCTCAGTTATATCCTTCAAAGTGCTGTCCAAAGCATCCAATTCACTCGGACAAAGCCAAGTTGGAGCGGTCCTGACCGTATACGTTAGTCTTGGCATGGAAAAACAGCTCTTCAGCAGAACCAAAGATACGGAAGCTGATAGATGCCCGAAATGCTCCCGAACTGAATTGAGGGTGACGTTTTTCCCACGAAGCACATCCGGTATCGCCTCGGGGTATATAGGTGCGCCCAGCAAATTAAAGTTAGACCTATCTATAACTTTTAGGCCAGGCAAGACATCCCTGAAGCGCGTCAAAAGACTCGACGAACTAGGCCCACATACAAAAACTTCACACTTCTCTGAGTTGACTTCCAGTCCAACTGCTTTAAGACTAGGGATAAGAGCCTCAATGTCCCTAAAAACGCAGTCCGGTTTGCCCCCAATTATTCCGTCATCAAGGTACCACACATTCAGAGACGACCCCAGAGACGCAACAATAAATTACCTATGTTGAAACCATAATAAATCGATATTGCTCTCGATTCTAAACAAACTACTTTCTAGTTTTGCGTTAATTCATTAACACGTTGTATATAAACAGAGTTACATTTACTACTAGTGAAACGTGGATGTCAGAATATCTCTGACTACCTCGGGGAATTCCTGCTACGGGGAATATAGTCATGAGCATATTCTTATATGCATATATACATAAACTCATAACCCTAATCCCTTTCAGGGTGGTCAGAAATATTGCTACAACTGTCAACTGTCTCGCAGGCCGTTGAAGCCGCAGGCTCACTTGGTAGTAAGTAGTCGCTGAAGGGTGAGTGAGAGTGAGTGTGAGCGCACAGGCGTGCGGTGGGTTGACATCTAGCTCAGTAAATTCAAAATTTTTCAAACAAATTATTTAATATTTTGAAAAAAATTATTAATGTTGTAACCGTGATAATTCGATTCTGCTCTCGATTCTAAACAAACTACTTTCTAGTTTTGCGTTTATTTATTAACACGTTGTATACAACAGTTTAGTAGGTATTTAATTACTAACGTAACTTTACTAGCTGTTGCCCGTGACTCCGTTTACGTGGACCTTAAGAAAATATTCTTTGTCAATCCAGAACATATTCTATTTGCGTGCCAAATTTAATTCAAATCCGTTCATCCCTTTATGGCGAGATTGTGGGACAAACATCTTAACGTTGACATTAATAATATTAGTGAGATTAGCTATTAGGTATGGCAAACCATTACCGGTCCAACATCAGACAAAAAGATAAACCCCAGCAGGCAATTTAATTACAACCTAAATGTATATTTTTTATGTTCTACCTAAATCTCAGAGAATAATAGTGAAATATAAATTTTACCACCGACATTTTTAACTGTGAACTCGCAATTTATTTTCACTCCGTACGTACAATGGCGTGCATTTTCATAACCGCTGAAGAGTGAGTTAATTCCGTACCAGTGAGATTTACAACATAATTAGGTACAGCAAACGAAACCGCAGCTAAATCTGTACACAGCTCATTGCACGCCAGTGTACGGAGATGTGAAGACCATGTTTCTACTCAAGTATGCGTTTTAGCGTATTTTCATTTTCAGATTCAAAATAATTATGGATTTTTATCAGGTTATAATGTTTCATGTGAAATTTAGTTCGAATGGTCATAATTGATAATTTTCTATTTGATGATTATCATTGTAATAAGCTAGTTGACATGCATATAACCTATTACAGTGAAGACTATTTTGATATGTTACAAATTGACTACAAAAAGGATAATCAAAATAGTACCAAGAATAAATCTAGTTTTAGAGGAAATAACCGTTTGCGATACAAACGAAGATTAATTACCTGTATTATGTGAATGAACCAATTAAAGTCAGTTAAATTTGTTAAACATGACCTAGAATCTAATATCTGTCAGATTTTCGTTAAAGTAACAGTGGCTGCAAGATTTTCATACAAATCCTAAATTAATCCTAGCATTGAAACTGAATATTTTAACGGAAATCTGACAAACCGGCATAGAAATTAGTATATAGCTAGATAGGCCGAACCCAGGCCCGCGGGCTATAAGGTGGCCCGCCAATGCATTTGAATTTGCCTACCGCAGCATGATCGGCCAGCCGGCCAATATCCCGACGCGCCGGTGAGCGACTGCACTGATCTATCTATACTAAATTACTATCAGAAAAACATATTCATAAAACACATATAATTCGGAGCGCACTCAATACAAACGAAGTTTGGTCATATTTTCCCTACTATACCCAATTAAAGTCAATGATTTTTTTTTGATACGATCTAGAAACCAATATTCTGTGCTAAATCGTGTCTAAAAAATTGCATTGTCTCTAATTGGGTATTATGGAAAATATAACCAGACTTCGTTTGTATTGAGCACGCTCCGAATTATATCCCCTTAATTGTGATATTGTTTAGTAGTCCGATGATTAGAAATAAATCAATTATGATTTCTGTGTATAGTTTTAGTAGTTGGGTAATTAAAGGGTAACTACTAAAAACCTCTAACTAAAAGTAGTGGCCCGGCGCCGCCTCAACTTAAAAGATTTTACCGGCCTAGGAAATCTATTGGCCAGCCTTGATCTAGATCATGTTTAAAAATGAAATTGTCTTAAATTGGTTAGTATTGAAAATAGGATCTAATAACGTTTATATGCAGTGCAAGGACTATCCTCTTAAACAACCATTAAAAGAACAATTTGATTTACTTTATATAGTGACAAATCGCCAAGTCCTACCAAACAAGGCCACTTCTGATTCAATCTACAGATGTTCGTTACCAAATACACATTGAAAACCAACGAGACATCAGTAGTTATTTTTTAAATCAACCAATCGTCGTGTGACGAAAATAATTTAAATGCATAGTAGACATCACAGGTTAGATAAAGCTGATTTTGTCCCCGCAAACACGGCATTCAGTGTCATACTAAAATATGAAAATAAATTCTCTAATTTCACTGTCTTATTCCCATGATAATAATCAGAAACCCAACCAAAATATTACTAGAGATTATTTATGAATTTCATGAACTTCAAAGTTAGTACACACGAGCACATAATTCATAATGAAAGTTCTAATAAAATCATACGCACCGAGCACACAACAACGAAAAGGCGTGGACAGATTTAAAGCGTCAATTAGTACCCCACCGCTGTTGAGGGAACTAAATTTGTACGTTGGGGGAGTAAAAATAGTTTTGTGGGTTTAAATGAAGAATGCATAGAGTTTTACTAGATGAGACACCAAGTTGATCGTATGTTTGGTAGCTAGGTTACTAAAAATTTTATTTCAGTGGATCGAATACTGTGATTAAATTAATTTTAATTGATCAAAGATAGAATACAATTTTTTTAGCGTAGCGTCATAGTTTCTAAAGCGCAAGCGTCAAAAAATGTACGTATTATAAATCGCTCTTTCCGTGCATTTTTTTTTTTTTTTTTTGTATTAATTTTTTTTTTCTTAACATGGGCTTTTAACCCTGAGGTTATGCCAGCCCCATCATGCCTTAACCTTGAGACTACACAACAATAAAATGAAAACCTAACACTTCCAAACGAATATGCAACTAAACACTAGTACTATAAATAAAAAGGTACACCATTTTAGCCTCTCCCGACGTAGGGGCGGCTAAAATGGTGACAAAAGAGCCTACATTCAAAATATTTAATTTTAAACTATTATACAGTAATAGCCTCTGCGATTGATACCTGACGCATTCCACTAATCAATGCTGGACATCCTCCACAGTACCGCACACTTCACAGTTAGGTGAGTGTACCTTTTTCATTAAAAACGCAAATTTATTTACTGGAATGTGTCCGGATCTCAGCCTAAAAGCTATTTTAACTAACTTCCTACTAAGACAGGAACCACTGAACCTTTGTTTGACTAGTTTTTATTGAAAATCTAGAAATGTAAAGTGTGAAGGAGTAGGTATATTGTATTAGTTGTGATTGTGAGGAAAATCTTAATTATATTATTTAAAAATTTTAATACAACATATTTATTTTTATATTATAAGTTGTTTTACTATTTGACTATTCCTTCCTATGGTATTAATAAACACAAATAATATCCTTATATTTTAGTAAAAATAAAGTTATTACTACTTAAACTAAATTAAAATCTGCAGTCAGTTTTAGTAACTTTACCTCCTTGATGATAGTTAAAACCACGCAGCTGTTGAGATATGTTTCTAGTTGGGTTTTAAAACTTAGTTTTATGTAGAGCGAAAAATACACCAAAGACTTTCGGTCGTAATGTACACTATTCTGTACATGTAAGAGCCCTGTTTATATCCGTCGAGTGTTTTGTTATGTAGAGCGTAATGCTTTTTGTGAGCGGCTGTACTTTCATTTATGTTGGGCTACTCTAATTTATATTGTTCTTTTGGTACTAGACATAGAGAGTGAGAAATAATTAGGTTGATGCTTTTAGATAGTCCCTTTTGTACGTACATTATAATTTAAATTATTTGTTAAGGCGCAACAGTAGGACGAAATACCTTGGAGGCATCTTAAATTTTTCCACTAGATTTATACAATTTACCGAAACCAAAGTTATACCTCAGTATTCTTGGATAGTTTATCTAGTGAAATCAAAAATTGAATACACGATTGGAATTACTTCAATCGATAGAAATCGTTACAAAGATGACGTATTTTCATGTATTTTTAATCATTTTTCTCGTTTGAGAAGAACTTAATATAGTTTCCGATTTTTGATATTTACACTAACATATTCACCATTAGTTTATCTAGTGAAATCATTAAAAAATATATAAAAGTACTTTTTTTAATTCTTTTTAATCAAAAATACCGCACACGCACGCACTTTTCACACGCGTTTCTCATAGAAAATATTCTTCTGAACCTATGGCACCTTAAGTTCAAGGCCTGAAGCTCAGTTTCCAAACTTGTCCGTGGCGGATGAAGTGAAACGTGGATGTTCTGAGTTTTCAGAATATCTCTGACTACCCGCTCGGGGAATTTAGTCGTGAGCATATGCTATGCATGCATGCTGTATGTAATATGTATTATAACAAACTAGAATCTTGTAGGTAAGTTGTTTGTTTGGGATTAAGATTTAACCTGTATAATATTCAAGATATACAGGATCCAACTTAATAATGCTGACGGCTTTTTAGGGAGATGATCAGACCATCAAACTGAACAACTTTCTCTAGGGTCACCAATATAGAAATGACGAAAAAAAATACTTTGACGAAAATGTATGGGGCAGCAGATTTAGTATTTGACATTGAACGGTTTAGGTACATGCAAGTTTTATTCCAGAAGTCGTCGAAATTGTAACCAAAGAAAAAATTCCTGAATCAGGACCTGAAAGAATTTAATAACATGACGAAACAATTTATGTGGGAATCCAATCTCTCTATTCGTCAAATCCCAAGATAAAACCAAAAAGAACCAGCGCCCGCGGCATGGTGCCTCGATAAACGATTTATCGCACCTGCTAACTCGTTCGTTCGCGCGCAAAAAGAAAGGGAGCTAGGGCGCGATAGTGCTTTATCGCGCCATTATGCCGCGGGCGCAGATCAAGATTCAGTTCCAAATTAAAATATATCCTAATATAAATACAAAACTCTAATGCCTCCACAAACATTAAATGGAGGCAGCTACCAATGTACCTACTTTCTATTATTTTACATTTAATATCACAGAATGTTATATACAGGGTGTTACATAATTAACCAAAAAAAATAAAATTCTTCATCGAAGCCATTTACTAAAAAATCCCAACTCTAGTGATCAGCTGATAAGGTCATTCAATCTGAAGTTGACCTCTGAAACATAGACTTTTTTTTCAGAAGGGTAATGTTTGTACGTCATTTGTACCTAAATTTCAGTAAGAGCCGAAGATACTTTTTTGCCGAAAAAAGAAATTGTAAGAAGCTTAAATTATCTAACATGAAGACAAATATGAATATTTTTTTGAAATTATTCTTTATTGTTTATTTTTGTAACAATAATTTAACATTTTTGAAAATCTGTTCTTTATTGTTTTTTTAGGGCTTAATATTCAAGTTAGTTTAGTATTAAAGATAACTTCGAGAATAATTATCTTTTAAGTTAAGCACTTACAAGATAGTGGTTAGTAGTGGAGACAACGCAGTGACTTTACGACGTATCTGCTGCCGTTTAGTCTTTGAACTACCAGGCAGCCAGAATTTTGGCGCCATTTGCTAAAATAATTATGCGGGTTCCGCACGTGTAATTTTTTAAATTAAATATTTTGCGTACGTTGTCGTGCGTCTTCATAGAATACAGTGGCCGGCAAACAATGGATGAGCAAAATTAAAATAAACATCCATTTTACAGCTGAGATCCCCATGATCTTCGAATCGGCTGACCTGATCTTCATGAAAATCATCACTGTTAAACTAGCTTTCTAATAAAACCGATAATAAACGCCGTCGCCGCGATAGCGCCCAAATGTTCTGTACCATATGGCCGGTTCGTTACACCCTGGCGATAAGAACGGGTTCGATTCTTACGCTACACAATTTCAAGAGAAAAAGATAAAACGTTTATCTGGTTTGTAGATAAAGTCTTCTTCTTATCGTGTGGGCAGCAAGCCCTGATGTCAGAGTTTTTCAGACCGCCTTACGGCCTCTGACGTGGATTTTATAACTACCACCAGAGAAAATGGCCCGTACCAACGGCTTAATGTGCCATCCGAAGCACGGATTCATCTTTATTTTCAGACAATCAAGTGATTCAACCTGCAATGCCCTAACCAACTGGGGAAAAACGCACAAAGTAACATATCACTAGGTGTCCCCCGTGGAAATCGGACCCACGACCTCCGTGTCAAGAGCCCAATGCTCTTAACCATTAGACCACGGAGGCAGTTGTAGATAAAGTGAAACTACGTTAGTAGTGTGTAAACTACTAGTACTAGGAGACTAGAGGAGAGGAGAGATACAGGGATTTCAAGTTTCATATTTGTTTGTGACGGGACCCTAATTGTAAGACAGAGATAGGTGATCATTTCTCTATGTGACATTGATGCACAACATTTTTTGAAAATGTTGTTTTTAATTCTCGTTCCAAGAAACCGGCACATTATGACTGCAAGATTATCACTAAGTATCTATTAATTATTCGTAAAAGTCTTGCAAGTACCTACGTAAAAAGACAATAATCAGTTATTATTTTTTAACCATTATTAACCATATCAGTGCGAGCTAGCTGCCGGCGCGGCTGTTTTGGATGCCAGCACTAGCAGAATCCTACAAGCCCCCCGTCAGCGGCCGCCATTTTTGGTGCCGGCCGTGGCAGCCGTTGTTTAAAATCTTGGCTGCCGGCAGTATTACCTATCGCTTGTTCCCAATGGCGTTATTTTTGGTTGCCAGCGCTCCAACAGCGGAGGCACTCCCTATTTTTTAATATTTCATTCAACAAATACCTACCTACCTATTATCAATAATGGGTAACATAAAAAAGGACTGCAGAAAAATAAATCTAATGCACTTAATTGGAAATCTATGATGTAGGTATTTACCGACTGATTTGCCGAATATGTGAATAATGTGCAAATAATGTAATGAAAAAAAAATAAGACGGCGCCTGCGACGACACAGGGTGAAATGGTTGCCAACCCCGGGACTATGATGGTAGTTTCTTTCGCGCGCAAACCGCGGGCGACTTCCTACGCTCTTATTGGCTGATTGATGACCAATATGGCTACCGCTACCGATATACCTACCTTTAGATATCGCCGCGCCGCCTTGTCGGGGTTTCTTTGAAATTTGCACTCAGTGTTGCCGGATTGGGGATTTTTCCACAATTTTGGGGAATAATTCCGTTCTATGAATAGAATCACTGGGAAAAATTTAATCACAATGGGTAAATTTAGGGACATTATTTGGACAAATACAATACAATACAACTATTCTTTACGTAATACCAGTTACCAAGTTAGTGTCGTACTGATCCGGGGAGTGTCATAGGGTATAATTATCACGTGTAGATAAATCTTTAGGTAGCTGTCATTTTGTGTAATATTAAATCCGGGTTTGAATTTTTTCTTTTACCTATTTATTTGTGTATTTCCGTTAAATAAACCTTAGGGAACAAAACGTATCATCCTGGAGGAAAAAAAAATGAGGAAATGTAAGAAATAGTATTTGGCAACCCTGGTTGCACTTTCATATCAATCAGTCGATCATTAATCTATCGCTTGATTGTTTTGTTTTGATTTGATTGATGCTTTGTCGTAATTTGAGAAAATGGCTCAGTAGGTATTCTAACATGGAATATTACGATATGATACTATGTGTAGGCCATGAGGATAGTAATTTAAATCGTGCCCGCGAACTGTATCGTCAACGGTTTATCGATGGCAGGCCACCTGCTGAACAGCGACGGTTACCATCATACCAATGCTTCCTGGATACGGCAAGACGCTTGCATTCTACCGGATCATTTCATCGATCCAGTGGCAGTGGACGCCCGAGCACTGTCGAACCCGGGCAGGTCGAGGAGGTGTTAGAGCAAGTAAGGCGTATGCAGTTTGAATAAAACTCTAACACCAGGGCTTGCTGCCCACACGATAAGAAGAAGAAAAGTTGGTTGTGTAAAATGTGAAGTTGTGTGTGTGTGTGTGTGTGTTGAATTGAGATCGCCCGAAGAGACAGTTTGAGTCCCGGAAATCACGTGTTCTCCACGAAAAAGAATAATTGGTGAGTAGATTGATGCTAGAATGTTACCTATTTGATTGAGTTGTGATATTTTAAAAAATAAATTATGGCAGCTAAAATATGGCAGATACTCTGCCTAAAACTTCACCATTTCTCACGTAAACAATAGATCAGTTAAGTTCAAAGTTAAATAGCTAATTTAGTTTAATACAAACTATTTAGTTAAGAAACATTTTAGTCAGCTCCTGGTACTAGCCTGGTAGTACCAGGAGATAGGAAAAGGAGGTAACATTATAAGTAGGAGGTAGCGGGTAATTACTCCTGGTAAGGTTAATGAACTTAAAATAGTGCTGCGCTTCTACGATGTCGATTTAATTTTTTTATTATCGATAGTTAATTTTCGATAAATAATTATCTTGCACTACGGTTGTCATACATTGTCAATAGACTCTTTACAACCCTGTATATACAAACTATTTTCTTTGCCTTTTATAATAACTAAGTTCAGCAAACTAAATTCAGCAGAGACGCACAATAAAAAAGTTTAATATCCCTCCTCTTGTTTCATCGAATGTCTAACCTATTGAATTTGTATCAAATTCCTAGATTTTGAATATAGACATACCATTATTATGTGGATAGAGGGCCTTATAAAATCTTTTTGCAATAGTAGTTTACGAAAATGCTAGACACTGGCACTAAAATGTAAGTAATATCAGCAATCTAAACTCATATACAATTTTTATCCTTCGTGTACGTGTCACTAAATAAAAACGAATTGAAAAACTTTAAGCTAAAGATAATAATTTTGACGGGTTCTTACCGCGTTTTTATTTATTAATTTTAGCTTAATTAATAACCGCGTAACTCTCAAAAACTGAGAAAAACAAGCGCTTTAATTATTTAATTAACAATTCTTACGAATCCAAAAACACCTTATACGTTACAATTCATCAAGCCGTTTAGGCTGTTGAGCGTGCCAAAGAAATAGACATACAAACATACATACAGAGACCTTCTTAATATGCTGACGGTTTTTTAAGAGGATGATCAGACCATCAAACTGAAAAACTTTCTCTGTGGGACTAACATCGAAATCAGGAAAAAACAAAAACAGCTGTCCTATACATAATGGGTCGAGTAAGATTGCAGTTTTGTATGGAATTTTTTTAACGATTTCGATGTTGGTGCCATTGCGAGAATCCACCCGCTTCCCCGCAAGGACCCCCCTTGCTCTGCGTAAGTAGGTACCTACATCCGTTGCCGTACTGTAAACATTTAAGGGGGTGGTTTAGACCATCAAACTGAACAACTTTCACTATGGGACCAATTACGAAATCGCGAAAAAAAAAACGAATGTTCCATACTAAACAACAAATCTGCCATAGCTAAATGTATGGGACTGCTGATATTTTTTTCGCGATTTCGATGTTTGTCCCATACTGAAAGTTGTTCAGTTTGATGGTCTAAACAAGCCCCTTAAAAGTTTTAAATATTTATTTTTACTTTTGTAACACCTTGTATAGTTATATTGTGCACATATTCTGGCCTATTAGTCGGGGAAATCTACGGATTTTTGTATGGAGTAGGTTGCATTAATTGCACTTTTGGTGAAAATTTTGAATATAGTAGATATATACCTGAAAAACATAAATTCTCAATAATCCCCGATTTTTTATGTTGTATTATTGAATAATTAAGACATTTATAAAACATTAAATTTAGGTATGAACAAAAAATGGAAAACTGGTGATTTTGTACATGATGGCTTTGTTCAATACGTTTTACTTATAACAATAATAATCCACGGTTAATATCGTTAATTTGGGTAGATATTTAATATTTTGTAAGTCTTCCAAAATTATAACCTCAAAACTTAATTATTTACTGTTTGTTTTTACACATTAAATTTGCCTTTTGATAATTAACTGTCTCTATTGCTGGTATGCTGATCGAAATATTTTTAGAAATAAGCTTGCCATTTGTACATTAATATCGATTTTAAGGTATTTCTCAGGTTCCTGAGCCTATATAACCACGAAATCTCGACAAAAGTGTTATAAACTAACAGTAATATTATTTCAAACACAATTTACTAAACTGTCTTTAATGCAATCTGAAACCTTATTTTTCCTAGACTATATATGTTTGTGGGTGAGTGTATAGGTATGTCTTTGATGTCATGAATAATAATCTACCTTTCTAATGGAAACTATTTTAACTTTATGTATTTTTTAATCTATGCTATGGTATTGTACCTATATTCAATACAATCCAGGATTGCTGGATGGCCTTTACCGCGGAATAATTGAACTTGGTCTATCAAGTGCTAGTTTCGTGTTTGAATAGTTGCAGTTGTTAGAATTGAATTTTTTGTGAAAAGCTTTTATGTGTCAACACGATACGTTGTTGATTTATGTTGACGGTGCCAACAAAGCTAAAACGCCCCTCACACGTAGATAAAGTTTAAAAAAAAGTATGACTAAAAACACATTGTGTATTCCACAGCAGATCTAGTTCGTATCCACGTTTATTTCGGTTGTTATTCCCAGTGGTTATAAATTAGGCAAATTAAATTTAAATTTCTCATCCCTTTATTTCTTTTTTTATTTTATAAAACTGTCGGTATACAGGGTGTTAGGAAAAGTATCATTAACCTTTAAACCACATACTCTACATATCAAACAGAACAACTTTTACTGTGGGAGCAAACCTGTCAGCGCTAAAAATGAGCTGTTCCATACTTAACTGCAATACCTACTCGACTCAAACGTATGGAACAACAGATTTTTTTTGTTCTGACACATTTGCTCTCATAGTAAAAGTTGTTCAGTTTGATGGGAGAATATGTGGTTTAAAGGTTAATGATACTTTTCCTTACACCCACGTTTTTTTTTACACCTTAGTTTTACTTTGTGTTTAATTAGTTTATTGAGTTTTATTTTTTATTATTTAGCATAAGCATATGCTCACGACTATATTCCCGAGGGGATAGTCAGCGATATTCTGAATCCTCAGAACATTCCCGTTTCACCAGTAGTACCAAAACTCTATCCAGTGTAACGGGGAGTGAGCCCGTCCCCACTTATAATGGACAGTGGGTACGATACATGCCTCGAAATTGAAGCATGCAAGTTTCCTCACAATGTTTTCCTTCACCGAAAAGCCAGAGGTGTAATCGTACAAAAATTCCGAAAAACTCATTGGTACGAGTCGGCCTGGACGGGGATTGCACGATAATCAAATGTTTTATTTAATTGTACATTGTCTGAAAACATTATTTTAGTATAAAGAAGATATAAGTAAATCAACCCAAATTAAAAAATTAGATGTCAACATAATCAAAGCAGAATCTAATCTTCATAAAAAATATTAGATCTGCATTTGAAATTTCATACTGGAATATACAATGAATGAAAGAGTGCGGATTGTTTTAGAGTACCGTTGTCGAACAAAGAACCCTTATAAAACTTTTCAGTCCGTCTGTCAGCCTCGTCTCTACAGCTATGAACCGAATAGATATTAAAGCTTATTTAATAACATTATTTATTTATGGGAACTTAACTTATACATATAAATTTTAGTGCACTCGTGGGGTATCGTTGATTTTATCAGATGTACTCTTTGCGAGATACATACAGGATCCAGCATAATATGCTGACACTTTTTGAAGGGGACGGTCAGACTGAACAACTTTCTCTATGGCACCAACATCGAAATCGCGAAAAAAATCAGCTGTCCCAAACAGCTCGTATACATATAGGCTCGAGTAGGTTTGCACTTTTGTATGGGATAGCAGATTTTTTTCGCGATTTCGATGTTAGTCCCTTAGGGAAAGCTGTTCAGTTTGACGGTCTGACCATCCGCTTAAAAAGTGTCAGCGTATTGAGAAGGGCCCTGTTTATACATAGAAAGTAATTTACAATGTCGTCATGGTCTTTATTTCAAATATTTTTGATTATTAACATATTATAGCCATGTTGTGCCATTTTAAATCAAATTAAAGATTAAAAGTGTTTTCTCGGACGGGACTTGAACCCGCAATCTGCCACCGGAGCTGTACTTTCGCCCAATTATTATTAAGCTACAGAGCAATTACCTACGTCAGAAGTCCTAATTTTTCAACACTGCTCTTACTTTCAGCGCTTATATCTCGAGATACAAGCATTATAATAACTTGCTTTGTATGGGTGTTTTGTTCCACATTACAAGAGCTATCTAACGACACCTGACTCGTTTGAGTTAAAAAAACATTTTTTTTCAACCCCCTATTCGTTGTACGGGACAGGTACAAAAAAAATTTGTTCTGCTTTAGATTTCAGAGAGACAGACATAATTTACGAAAGGACGATGGTTCCTTATTTGACTACGGAATACTAAAAAAAACAAAGATACGTTGGGATTCAAAACACTTGACTCTCAAACTTTATTTGCCGATAGCTGGTTTTTCGTATTTCTTTTTCTCTCAAAACTAAAGTCACATCAATCATAGTGTAACAACATGACATAAGCCACTCTTTCGAACAAACCAATACTTGTAAATACTTTAGCCTTCGAAGTTCGCAACTTTTTTGGGTCAACAAGTCATGGATCAAAGAAAGGTTATCGGAGATAGTATTGTATATTTATTTGCAATTGAGTATTTATTATTTATACGCAGTTTCTATCCATATATTTCTTTTAAAAGAATGCGTAAATGCGCGCTGCACATAAATGAAGTCTGGTAATATTTTCAAAACTAACCAATTACAGTCAATGAAATCTTCTTTTATAATGCACGGCTAAAGAGTGGAAGGAACTGCCTGCGGACCTGTTCCCTGAGCAATCCAACCTGGGCCTCTTCAAGGCGACAGTGAATAGGCATTTCTCTAGGTAAGCATGCTACATCTTCGGCTTCATCATCACTTAACATCAGGTGGATTGGGGTCAAATGTTTAACTCTCACGCCAAAAAAAAAAATCAGGAACAATCTTGAAACTAATCTCTATGTTTGGATGAAGTCAGATTTTCGTTGAACATAGAGATTAGTTTCTAGATTGTTTCTGTAAAAATTTCACTGACTTTAATTGGATAGAATTGAAAATATCACCAAACTTCGTTTGTATGGTGCTCCAAATTATATTCCCTTAAAAGAAGATAAAATGTAATTCACTTGGATACGTGTTAGACAAAGCTTTCTCCTCTAAGATAATTTTGTTAATCCGAGAACTGTGCCAAACACTTGGGATTAAATCGATTTCTCATCATCCTTCGAATGACAATCGTGAAATCGATTATGGTGATTAAAACCGGTACGTATTAGGTTTGGTTCTAATTCGAAAAAGCTCTTATGTGTGATTGATTTCAAACCTCTGAAATTGAGACATAATATTGAACACTTGAACTAAATATTTTTTTTTCAACGCACTTGTTCGTAAAGTGGGTCTTATTGCACCGCTTTTAGGTACATAATGCAGCTTACAGAACACGCGGGCGAAAATGTTTACATTATCGCACTGGTGCGGTAATATACCTTTTTTTTCTCTAATTTGTTTTTAAATCTCAGCAAAGAGATTGTATGTAAAAAAAAAAAACTTTTTTCTGAATAAATGAATCAGCTTTAATTAAAATATGATAAATTAACTTTGACTACTTAAATGAGGACAAGTTACGCGTGTAATTCTACTAAAAAACTTTTCTGCCTCTTTTTGCAGGGGACGAGGTAGCACGAGATACTCAACTTTGAATTTTATTCCATTAGTTTAGATTCTAATTTTGAATGTTAAAAATCATGAAAAACAGTGTCGTGTGATCCCCAAACGTCATAATAGACCGATAGCGCTAGGTTTTGAGGTTTCAAAAACTCTAAAGTTTTTTGTTTTTTGCATATAGGTTCCGGACCATTTGCAAAACCTAATACATAAGTTTGTGTCATTTTAGGTACTTGCATAGGTAGAAATTTAGGTATTTGTATTTTCGATCAGTATTGGACGAAAAGAAAATCATAGATGAAAATTTTACTTTCAGGATAATAACGAAGTAGTAACTGATGTACATAGGCATTTTGTGTCACCTCTGTCCACGGAAATCCAAATATTTAACCAGTACCTAACATGTCGCCCAACTAGCTCAAAAAAATTTTACAATAGGTTAAATAGGTGTTACGCGTTTTAGAGTACTGATATCTGTTGTTTAAAATATTTTGTGTCGAATTCATCCACGAAGTGTACAGATATTTTATTTTTTTATCTCAACACCCTGTAAAATCTACAAAAGAAAATGCAAGTTCTTCGAGTTTACGTGTTTTGATTATTATAGTGTAACAAAACACTATTCATAATTTGTGCTGTTTTTATCCACGAAATCTTATTATTTGAACAAAATACCAGACTTCTTCGCACGAAGGGCGAACGCGGGGAGGAGCGCGGGCGCGGGCGGCGGGCGCCGGCCGGCGAGACGAGCGGCGCGGGAGAGGGTATTTGTTTACATTATTCGTATTCAGTGCAAGTTGCGACAAACAAGTGCGTTCGTTTTTCGACCCACGTTCCTTAGGGTTGTTTAGTTTTTTTTTTCTCGTACACATAATTCATTAACAATTAACATTGTAGGTATTCGAAATTAAATAATTGAACATACATTGTCTGAATACATCCTTAAAAGAAAAGTCCCTCGTTCAGGGCCACCCAGTATACATATACAGGGTGTTTAATAAGTAACAATTTAGAACTTCGACCGTCAAACTGAACAACTTTCACTATGGGACCAACATCGAAATCGCGAAAAAATATTTGACTTAAGTATATTTCTCACTCAAATATGTATAGCAGTTTTTTTGGACTTCATAGACCAAGAGCTAGCTGTTATTACCTTTAAGTCGTCGGTCACGTAATTCTTCAAATAATTATATTTATTTGCCATAATGGAATCTGGTTATAAACGTATTTATGAACCGTTGTCAATATTTTTACCGAGTTGAAGGATTCTATTGCTTCGGAACATCTTGCCTGGTATGAGAGTTTGTAAACTCTGTGGTCCTTAATTGTATGGGTCGTCAGTATGGTGAGCCAGGCTGGAGGGCAGGGTAGGGAAGGCGAGTGGTCGCAGAGAGTTTCTTCTTCCAAGTTGTTTCTTTCTTGAGTGCTGGATCCGGAATGAATCTACGCCGATTTGGCGCCATTTTATATTATTTTCAAGCGACCACCCCTCCTTACCCCGCACTCTTGCCCTGAATACAAATCTCTTTATTTCTCATACAATCTTAATTTCTACGCTTACAAACCAATATAATTATATAGTTAAGATACTTATTTTCTTATTCTAAAAATAGCATGTGCATCATCCGCCGGTGCATAACAGAGTGCAGAACGAAAAGGAAAGGTACAATATTTATATTACCCCGGCCCCCGCTTCCTCATAACACAGGTTCCGGACGCCGGGGCCCCCCTCGCTCGCCTGTATGCGCTGACAGAGATGGAGCGTTCTGTCTCTTTCTAACACTTATTTCTAATAGCATTCTACCCCTTCTAATGAGGTAGTGAAGGTTATTGGCGTAATTTCTACATGCATGCATATGCTCACGACTATATTCCCCGAGGGGGTAGTCAGAGATATTCTGTAACCTCAGAACATCCACGTTTCACCAGTAATTTCTAATTGGAATTTATAAGTTCGAACTCGATTCTAATTGTTTTATTTACTTGTGCTATGCTTTAATTTTAATAGGGAAGTGTACCTAATCTAATCTGGGGTAGAAGTCACTAGAGAAATCAAATAAGACTCCTATTAGAACTATTTACATAACTTATGTGCTAAGCCCTAATTCTAATAAGAACAATTTATTTATTGAAATGAACACTTAACCTAAACTTATCCTACTAGTATAAAAGGGTATATAAAACGAAATAAACGAAGTAATGTAAAAAACTATGTACAAAGGTAGTCAATTCAGGTTCTGTCGTGCACATTTCTCCTGCCGTCGCAGCTCTGCGATCCAACCTGTAGCACGACGATCCTCTTGGTCGGTGTCCGGATGACATGCCCGTTGCTGGTTACGACGTCCACGATCCTCACCTCGCCATCTCGCCCTGGGTAGACCGCGACGATCCTTCCTGTCGGCCATGTGTTGCGGGGCAGGGTGGGGTCGCAGACGAGTACCAGGTCGCCGATAGCGTGCGCTGGTCGTGTGCTCCCGCCGGTTTTGGAGTAGAGGCTGGTACTCTTTGACCTAGCGGCTCCAGAAGACGTCCGCCAGGCGTTGAGCGCGCTGCGCTTGCGCGCGGTGAGGTCGTTTGGGTCCCAACAGGATGTGGTTGGGTGTAAGCGCCTCCGGTTCTTCTGGAGTCACCGCCACGTGTGTGAGTGGGTGGGAGTTGACGGTGTTCTCCAACTCGACGAGCAGGGTGAGCAGTGTCTCGTCGCTAGGGTACTGCTCGTGGAGTTTGACGCGCAGTGCCTCCTTCACAGTGCGTACCATGCGCTCCCACACGCTGTCCATGAAGGGGGAGGCCGGGGGTACGTAGCGGCAGGTGATGCGCCGCGCCGTCGCCTCCTCGCTGACCGCCGCCAGCGCGGCCTTGGCGAGCTCCTTCTCCGCAGCCTTGAAGCACGTCGCGTTGTCACTCCATAGCTCCTTAGGCACTCCTCTTCGTGCCACGAACCTCCTCAGGTCGCCGGTTGCCGGAGAAGTAGGCTTCGCTCTTCGTATCTTGCATAGTTGATAGTGTTTGATGTCGTTCACGCACCGTGGGTCGTATCTTCAGTACCCATAGTCGCTGCTGTAGCTCATTCACGACGGTTTCGATACCGCCATGACTGTAGTCGCTCGTGTACGTGTTGTATGTACAGTCGCGTGAAGTAGTGTTTCCCGTCGAGTACGGTCGGGCTCGCAGTGTCTTCAACGATGTCAGGTGCTACGTGGATTCTTCCTTTGAGCCATCTTCGCCGACGACCACTGATAGCGCCGACAGCTTGTCTCCTGGCTGAGGCGCCGCGCCGCTCCTTACTCGACGTAAATCTTCGGAAAGACAATCTTCTTGTACAGGTTTCCACCATAGTTTCTCAGCGCGAATGAGTTAGTGCGCTTCGATACCGATGGTGTTGCTATCTCATTTCTTCACGTACGGTGTCTCGCTCTTGCGTGTTTTCTTATCAATCTTTCAATCAGAGTCGTTTTTATTGTTTTCTTTCGTTCGTTTGCGCTTCGTAGCCAATACTGTTTCATTTTTCTTCTTTCGACATAAATTGACAAACTGTAGCATGCGCACCGTAGCTCGTAGCAAAAGTGGGAACGACGAAAATCGCTCGATTCGAGGTAGGTGAGCGTGGTCAGGTCGCTGGTGGGTGACGTGACAAGTCCCCTCTCTTCTCCTATCTTCGGTGCTTCTGTCTTCGTCTCTTGTGGCCATTCTCGTTCGTGATTTCGTAGGAAGCTCGGCCCGTTGTACCATCGGACCTCACTCCCGCCGATAGAGACCGTGTCGCCGCCCGAGTTGGCGGAAAACTGCTGTACTACTGAATTTGTATTGGACACTCATCCGCATAGCTCGAAGCCGGCTTGCCGATGAATGTAGTCGACTGATTTCGATACTTCTTTGGCTTCTTTTTCGGTCGGAAAACTTGTTATGTAGTCGTCCATGTAGTGGTTCTTTTCAATGACTCGTGCGGCTGCAGGATACTTTTCTTTGAAGTCTGAATCATTTCTATTCTTCACGTATAGCGCGGTGCATGGTGATGACATCGCGCCGAAGATCACCGAAGTCATGCGGTACTCTCGCGGTCGCTGGTTCCCTCTCTCGTCGCCCCGCTATAGAAATCGTTGTGCCTCTCTGTCGTCCTCTTGAACTCATATTTGCATAAACATTAATTCCTTTATGTCAGCTGACACGGCGTGTTGGTGTTGACGAAATCGCATTACAACTCCCGGCAGAGATTGCACCAAGTCAGGACCGCAGAGTAGCATATCGTTCAGGCTGCGTCCGGCTGTCTTCGCTGTGGCGTTGTGTACTACTCTTATCTTCGGTTTCGTGGGGTTAATGACCGCGAAGTGGGGTAGGTACCATGTTTTATTTGGCACCGTCGGTGTGGTAGCTTCCTCGGCGTAGCCCAAAGTGAAGAGGGTTTGCATTCTTTCTTCATATTTCTTTTTCAGGTCTTCATCTCGGTCTAGTTTCTTCTCTAGGTTGTGCAGCCATTTGAGTGAGTTTTTGTAGTTGTTCGGAATCTTCATGTCGTCTTCTTTCCATATAAGTATTGTTTTGAAGCGTCTGTCGGGCAGGCGGTGACTGGTTTCATTCAATATCTTCAATGCGCGCTGCTCATGGACACCATTCTGTACTCGTTTTTCTATCCCGATTGATTCAAACTCGAAATAATTCTTCATCATCTTCTTTCGTGTATAGTTATTGAAATTATATATTTTCATTAATAACGCCAAATAATATTATACAGGGTGTAAGGAAAAGTATCATTTTACTATGGGAGCAAACCGTTATGGGAGTTACAACTCTTTGCGTTCTACCTATCTATCTCAAGAACGGTTAACTATATTAAATATTATAAATGACCAAATTTGAAGAAAATTTAAAGTTCTACAATTTTTTTTAAAACTTCAAAGGTCATTTAGAGCATAGAAAAGAAGATATTTCCTAAAGACCTGTTTTTTGACATTTTACCTTGAATCTTTTGACCTGCATAAACGAGATTTTATGTGACATTTGACCTAACGTATAGGATGTCATAACGATGATTTAAAGAAGTTTGTAGCTTATTATCTCTCATTCCGAGGTTGACCCTTTTTTTCACCTAATTTTCCTGGGGTACTCGGAGAAACAGTGATAATGAAAAACAAAACGGAACAAAACATTAAATTTGAAACGTAGGCAGGAACATACCAGAAGTATGAGAGAAAATAAAAGGTAATAAGTTGTAAATAATTTTCCAGCACTCTGTAACCTAAACATGCATATACGTTTAAGACGCTGTGCAATAATGAACTACTTAAGTCACACTTATCGTAATGTACTAATGTAAATAAATGTTGATTTTAGGTCGTAAGATAAATATTATTAGTGATTTTGTAAATAAATGTTGATAAAATTCATTCATACCTGTTATAATATCCTGCATCATCCTCATCCTTCAATGCTATGCCATGCATCTGAGGGATGCGAGGTATTTTAGAATTACCTATGGATTTTCAAAATAGGTTTATGAGTGTTATACAACTTCTCAACCTGAAAGTTCTTGTGGTATCGAGAATAACTGAGATTATTGCAGTATTACGAAACTTATTTTTTCACGTTCTTCTTACATTTTTGTTGACGGCGTAAAATAACTTCCAGGTTTCATCTAGATAGTCGGTATGTTTTGACCATAGAATGTTTTGACTTGTATTATATCAATTACAAGTACAAAATAATAAGTTGAATTGATTTGATTACGGGACCTAATGACGTAAAGTTACCAACAGGTAGCTCTCGTACTATAAAGTAAAACAAAATCCTGTAATGATAGTTTTTTTCCTTCTAGATAGGTACAGTGATTTTCGGTATGATATTAATGAGTTTTAAGTTTTTTAAGTGAAATCAATTAAAGAGTATCGTTAGTTAGGTATTGTTTCTATCTATAAATTGGTTGTCCGTAATTGATCCTGTAATAAATTAATAATTGATCAAGGAGGATAAATAGAACGATACTTAATTATGATATATTGTGTTTTTTCATACGACAAAAGGTACTAATAATATCTTAACAGCGAAGCGTCTTCTACGCATTTTGAGTGATTTGATTTTCGCGGGCTAGTGCGCGACGATGTTCGGTAGCGGGGCGCGGGGCGCTTGCTGCGACTAAGCCACGCCCATTTCGCTTCAATTATTTTTCGACATAGGCCCTTAACGAAAAAGCGGTAGGTAGTTATGCCGTTATATTAGTTCAGAAGCACGTTACACGGCTTTATCACGCCTTTTATCTCGTTCGTTCATGTGAAAATAGAAAGAGAGCGAAGGTGTGTTAACGCTATAATATCACGGTGCCATGCTACCCAATAAATCCGAAGCGAATCGAAGAACGCTAGAAATCGTAGGTACCGAACGAACGTGTGTGCCGTGCTGTGCGTGCGTATGCCCCCCCGCCCACCGCGCTGCGCCGCGCCGCGCCGCCGCGCTTCGACCGCAACCATTGTTTTTGTATTTTTATATTCATATAAGTAAATATCGTGGATGAAAATGACACAAATTTACAATGTCGATTTTTCATGCATTTATGATATTGAATATAAAACTCGAATAATTGTAATATTTTTTTGAAGCGATTACAGCTTGGAAACACAAAATAATTAAAAATCTTAAAATTGCGTGCCCTAATTTGGCACAAATTTGATAAATAGGCATATGTAAGTGATCTGAGAAAGGAAATACCTATTTCACTAATTTGAAATTTTTTTTTGCTCTGTTTTTACATGATGACCCTATGTCAGTTTGCACTGGACGAAGATGACACAAACTGTGTTTTCACACTCCGCAGGTTACCCTAGATATGATACCATAATTATTTTAAACTTTAAATAAATTTTGCCAGTTTGGATTTGAATAAAAAGAATCAACCACAAATCATCAAATTACTGAAAATGCAAGTGACAGAAGTGACACAAAACTCGATAATAAGCTTCATATGTACAACTGTATCCACAGGCAAGAAATAAGCAACTTTAGAATTATTGAAACTTATGACATCAAAATAGGCCAGCGCTATCGGACTATAAGTTCGCAATTATAGGCTGTCATGTTTAGTGATAAGTGATAAAATTGTATGTAAATGCGTAAGATCTTTTGATCTCGCACGTTGGCAGAAGGGAAATGCTAAGGCGAGGCGGATCCGTATATAATTCGTCTAAGTAAATAAACGTTTCATTTCATCAAACAATTTATTTTAGTTAACTAATTAACATTATTTTGTGTTAAAAATACATAAATATTATGTTTATAACGTATCACTTTTTTTTTTATCTTTATTCTGAACTATAATACTCAAGTTTCATTGATGGCCGCGCAAAAAAAAAGTGAAAACCATGTAATAATACTGACTAATTACATTAATTTTGTTAGGTAGTAGATACTCGTTAAGAGTAGAATTTAGTTTTATTTACCATTGCAATTAACCCTTGGTTAAATTTAGTCTCCACTCAACTGTTGAAACTAACTAGTTAAATGGAAGCGTTTATTTAATTAGTAAATTGAGGGCCGTCCATACGAGTTTATAAATGTCGGATTAATTATTTGGGCCTTATTCGTGTGGTTGTTTACAAATTCCAAAGTTTGCTTAAGAGTCCTTTTACCGTTCAGTGGCACCCTCTTCACGATATTTAAGATGTCTCAATTAAGGAAAGCCTAAATTAACAAAGTGCTACTCCAATCAACTATAAAAGTCTTAAAACTATTTTTAAACCACACTTTTATTGGTTTTATAAAGGTCTAATCATTTAAATATTAAAATAGAAGAAATACACTTTTACATTTAAATGGATATTCTTAAAAGTGGATCGTTTAGAAGCCATAAAAGTATTCTAAAATAAAACCGGTCAAGTGCGAGTCGCCCTACTCACGCACCGAGGGATAAACATTATACTTAAAAAAATTATAATGCTTATTGCTTTGAATTTAGACCACCCTAAACTAACCCCCAAAAATAAAATTGAAACAAAATAAAAACGGTCAAGTGCGAGTCGGGCTACTCGCGGACCGAGGGTTCCGTACCACATAGCATTTTAAATTACAAAAAATTTTTGTTTTCAAACTGATTTCTGATCATTTTGTTTGACCTTTAGCGCGAGGCCGACTCACACGTAAAGTTAATATAAATACACTAAGTTTGACGGTTGTATGTATTACCGTTTTTACGATAGAGCAAGAAGAAAAAACTTTGATAAAAACTAAGTTCTTTTATGATGACCTCCCATAATAATTTATAACGTACTTTCTGTGCAAATTTGAACTGTCTAGCTATTACGGTTCAAAAGTTACAACCTTAAACATACGGACGGATGGACAGCGTAAGCTTATGACTAAAGTCCCGTTTTCACCCTTTGGGTACGGAACCCTAAAAAATTGCTTGAAGGCTTTTGTAGTTTATTTGAGTAGCACTTTTTTAATTTAGGGTTTCATGGGAAATCTTTAATATTATGATGAGGGCGCCACTGAACGGTAAAGGGAGCCTTAATTTTAATCAGAATTTTATTTAAAACAATTCTGTATAATCTCCTAAAAATTGCTATCAGATTATTTTTAAAGCCGCCTGAACAGG
The DNA here is from genome assembly GCA_963924505.1 of Agonopterix alstromeriana. Taxonomy (NCBI): domain Eukaryota; kingdom Metazoa; phylum Arthropoda; class Insecta; order Lepidoptera; family Depressariidae; genus Agonopterix; species Agonopterix alstromeriana. The sequence continues at coordinate 12,625,434 of OZ004664.1, forward strand.
GTTTTAGCTTGGCTTAACTAGGGTACGATTGGACTTAATAATACATTTTGGGTTCATAAGCTTGCTTGCCAAATAAACTGGCCTCTAGCGAATAGCATCAAGTCAGACTACTGGATCAAATCTCTTGAGAAATTATTATCCTAGAATCTACAATGATATGGGCCCTCCATATCACATAACCTGACTTAAAATATGGTTTACAACGTGTTAATGAATAAGCGCAAAACCTCATACACCCCAACTGATTTATAACAAAAGAATTAGGTTGAAACGATAATTTCATTATTTTGATGGTTAAAATTTAAAGTTATCCGCATTTTAAGTTTTCAGGCATAAATTATTTGTTTTCATGTGCCCGTGGAAACATTTAAAGAATCTTGTTTTGGTAGTAAGTAGGATGAGTGTACCTGTGCGGTGGGTTGAGATCGAGTTCAGTAAATTATAAATTTTATATACAATTTATTTAACATTTTGAAAATAATTAAATAATGTTGAAAACATGATAATTCGATTCTGCTCTCGATTCTAAGCAAACTACTTTCTAGTTTTGCGTTTATTCATTAACACGTTGTATAATTTGTGCGGACGAAGTCGCGGGTTAACTCTAGTTAAAATAAATTAGTTTCGTTCGCCTCCTTCGGCTCCTTTGTCGCGGATAGATATACGTCCACCGAAAATCTGACAATATACAAGCATAGAGATTAGTTTTTAGATTGTTTCTGAAACATTAAATTGACTTTAAGGGTATATTACTGTTGGCGCGCTGCATACAAACGTAGTCTGGTGATATTTTCAATACTAACCAATTAAACTCAATGAAATTTTGCAGAAACAATCTAGAAACAAATCTCTATGCTTGTATCATGTCAGATTTTTCTTAAAATGTACAGTTTTAAAGTTACAGTGCCTCAAAGATTTCCATACAAATCTTAAATTAATCCTAGCATTGAAACTGTATATTTTATCGAAAATCGGACACGATACAAGGATAGAGATTTGTTCCCAGATTGTTTCTGCAAATTTTCATTGAGTTCAATTTTTTAGTATTGAAAATATCACCAGACTTCGTTTGTTTGCAGCGCGCATTTACGTATTCGGAATAAACTTCTCTTAACTGGGTAGTATCGAAAATATAACCCGACATTTATATGGAGCGCGATCCGAATTATATCCTCTTAAGCACATGCGTAGACTCAGCCGTAGGTATAGACTATGTCTCGCGGAGATGCACCTGACGACCTTTTTTATCTTTAAGTTGGTTCTTATTTCTGTACTCTTGTTATTTTCATTTCTTCTATATTATAAATTGTTTGTTTAGGACCTTTATATTGTAAATAGAAAAAAGGAAAGGAAAAAATTATTTAGGGTGGTCTAAATTCAAAGCAATAAACATTACAACATTTTTTTTAAGGATACTTTTCATTAGATTTGCGTACTATTGCAATAAAATTATGCACCTAGCTCACTATACTCTGAATAGTACCTGGGTAGGTAGTAGTTTCCTTGAGTTTACAACTTTCTTGTTTTAACCTCTCAAATAATTCACATTTCATGCTTTGCTTCATACTTCACTTAAGAACTTGTATTTTCCGTCTTTCGCATCTCATCCGAGATAAAGCTTTATTTCTTTGTTTTCCTGCTATCTTCGTGAAACACTTTTTGTGGTAATTTATCATCTGTTATTAAAAACTAAGTGCTTCCTTTGCGTAATGGTTATAAACAAGTTTTAAACTTTACTTCTGACAAACAACATTTTTCATTTTATTGTAAATCGTTTTGCAGTCATTCCAAATGCTTTAACTGAAACTTAAACTATTACGTCAAAAGATATATTTTATGTTTTGTAATGATAACTAATAAGAGTCACGTTGCAAGTGTTTCCGAGAGCGGTTGTTATTCGCGTGGCGTTTGCGCGGTTCGCGTTATTGCTTACCACGAGCATAGCGTAATTATAATATAGTGGGTGCGTCAGCGGTCGCGGCGGGTCCATGCTCGCGTGGTGTGCGGGGGTGGCGAGGCACCGACAGTATTGGTACCGCGAGCAGGTAAATCGGTACTAGGACATGCTCCCCCTGGCCCCCGCTCATCGCGCACGATTGGCCTGTCGCGACCGCCGAGCGCGCTCACAGGCTCCGAAATCTCTTCTCAATTGTGTTTTTGCTCAAAAACAATCCTTGAGATTGGAATAAATACTCCCAAAAACGAATAAGTGATTTTCAATAATTTTATGTTTCATAATAGATGGCTCTGACTGAATTCTTAAATGTCAACTTGAAGCGTATGAAAATATACTTACATCTTGAGGAGAAAGTTACAATGTTTTAAACACATTTGAGTCAATTTAATTAATTGCAACAACAATTAACATTTTTGGAAGTAAATATTCGGAATGCAGTTCACAAAATGAAGGTACTCTTACCAGAAAATAAATGAAAAAATTCTGTCAAGTGCAAGTATAGGTACTTGCGCACCGAGGGTTCCGTACCACACCACCACACAACATTTTAACTTACACAAAAGTTTGGTTTTCTCTGGGACATTTAGCGTAAGACCAACTCACACTTTGCAACTTTTTATTATTTGTTCTTATACTGTAGAGTTTGCTCTATAATCACACCAGGTTTGACGGTTGTATGTATTACCGTTTTACGATAGACCGAGAAGAAAAAACCTAGATAAAATAAGTTTCTTGTATGAGGATTATATTGTATATATTTGTTAGCAAATCCGACGTAATAACGCGTCTAGCTATAACAATTAACAAGTTTCAACCCTAACAGCCCTAAATAGGTAGGACAGACGGACGGACGGACGGACAGCGTAGGCAGAATAGGGTCCCGTTTCACCTTTTAGGTACGGAACCCTAAAAACTAAAATCCCAAGCTGAACTCAGCCTATGAATGAACCACTCCTCTCTTCGAATACATAATTATTTGAGTAACTAACTATCAGTCCTCATACGACGACGCTATCTGAAAGGCTCGGTTAGTTGGAAACTTTGTGGGAGTTATCGGGCACAAGTTTCAATGTACAAATTAATGAAAAGGACTGTGCTATTTACATATTTAAGCATTTAAGGCAAGGAGTCCACATGTGTAAATGGGTTTCTGTTTTAAATCAGCAGTTGATAAACAATTTTGCCGGAACTGCAGGGTGCAATGGATATCATTAGCATCCTTTTAAACTAAGAGTCTACCCATCAAACTGAACATTGTTTACTATGGGAGCAAACCGAACGGAGCAAAAAAACAAAATCTGCTGTTCCATACAAAACTGCAAACTTACTCAAGCTAAATTTATTTATGTACCTATATCGGACAGCAGATATTTTTTTTTGCGATTGTGACTATAAAATTATAGGTAGATATCTTAATTTTGTTTAAAACAGCTTGTAAATAAAATCCAAAATACAAATATGTACGAGTAGGTACACACGGCGACAGATCAACCTACCCATAGTTGAACTATATGTTCATAGACATAAGGTCCAACTATAGGTAGGTTGATCTGTCGCCGTGCGTACATTCGTTTACTATTTACTCATGACATTATCCCAAAGTATTAACGGTTTAACAGAAAAACTTTACAATATGCACGAAATCCACTTCCCTAAATGATTTTCGTAATGTTGATACATTACTCGTAAATAAATTCCAATATCAGAAATAACTCAAATAACAAACAGTTTATTTTATCAGAACAAAGCTTCTTTGCGAATCAAATTGAAACGGGCTTTAGAAGTACAAGAAAATCTCTATTGTGATCTCTTTAACAAAGATACAAAACAAATTGTGCTCAGTAATCGACAAGTGCTCGATAAAACAAAATAGTTCTCATCCATTTGTCGATACAGTTACAGATATACAGAATACTCTTGAACCTAACACACGATGGGAAAACGGAGATAAATTGAGCGTGCGAAAAATGAAAGAGCGACGTTACCTAGGAACGTGTCGCCATTTATTATGCGAACGTTCCATTATTATAAGAGATATACGGTCTTATCGGACAGAGAATCATTGAAAACTCAAACTCGAAATAAATATTCAAAATAGGATCTTCGTAGAGGGAGAAATAATAGAGTTTGGAACGTGTTTTATCCTATTCACTCAATAAGAGATGCACATAGCAAATTCGCTCTCGTTAAAAAAGGAGATCGCTACCTTATTGTTGTCCTTATCAAATAACCACTTTATTGTACTACGGCCACCTGACTCCAAAATGTATAAATTGTACAGGATTTTATGACTATCGCTATCTCATACATGGTTACAGTAACATTCCATCTGCTAGAGTAAGCGAAAAAAAAATCGTCCATGAGCAACTTAAATCCGACTTATTAAACGACAATCTTTTTTCTTATCCTACCACCGCACCGCGTCGGAACGTGTTGTGGCTGTAGAAAAGATGCGGCCAGAAACTCTACAACATAACACGACTTAATTACTATTACAATATAAATATAAAGTTGGTTCATAGTGAAAGTTGTTCAGTATTACGGTCTGAAGCACCACCTTAATTATTACTAGGGTGTTTTGTTACACCCTGTATATACAATCTATTTAAGTTATGTTTTCATATCAGTATCTATGTATGAGCCTTACGTATATATCGGATGCAAAATATATTAATCCATAATTATTTAATGCCAGGGAACAAAGCCCCCTCTTATAAATAATTGTGATAAGAAGCGACTCTACCAGACAGTTTGTATTTAAGTTAACCCAGAATTAGATTATATAACTACAAAAGAATCCGATTCGGTCCAAAATATTAAAGTGCCAGCCAACGTAGACGGACTAGTCCTAACAGATACAGATATAGCATTAGTTTTGGTTGGCACTTTCAGGTTTGGACCAAAAATGTATGAAACACGAATGATGTCTTTTTCTAGTAAGTAGTAAGTTGTCACATATACTCTACTAAATATTTTTCTACATGTAAAGATGCTTGATTGTTTTTTAAAACAATCAAAAACCGGAGAAGAAAAATGATCGGACACTTGATACGACACGACAATTTCTTTAAAACCATACTGGAAGGGAAGATAGAGGGGAAAAGAGGCAGAGGATGACCCAGACAGAGTTATCTGGCCCAAGTGAAGGAAAAGGTTGATGTCGTGTCGTATCAAGAACTCAAGACACTAGCGGAAAAGAGACAGGATTGGCGAATACTCCACCGACAAGAGCGTAGCTCGTAAATAAGATGATGATGATGATGATGACAGATGCTCAAATGTATCGCGAAGTCCAGTTATACTACGAACATTCTCTATGAACTCTATGCTTGGTACTTTATGGAACAGTGTGTATAATTTCCATGCGAATTCCTTTCCGCACCGCAGTTGTCGGAACAAAAAATTCACGCTAATATTCTTTGCGTCCATCATTGTTTTGTAGTGACTTGGGAGTGCAGCATCAGTGTAGTGGGAAATTACTTCCCTAGACTTAACTTTTTATCATTTGTTGTGTCTTGTCTGAGATTTCACATTAATAATGATGTTTTTCTTTTGTTCTAGATAACATTTTTGTCATTGAAGTTATAATTTTTTTATCTTTTCGCCTTAAGATGCGTTTTTTGTGATGAATGATATATTTATTTTTTCTTATTAATAATTATACCGTCTATTGTTGTCTCTTCATAATTATCATACCTAACGTGCTACCACGACACTTCAATTCCTTTTCGTGTGTTTTAAGGTTTCACCATAAGCTTAGTAACTGCCTCCGTAGTCTACTAATGAAGAACATTGGGCTCTTGACACGGAGGTCGTGTGTTCGATTCCCACGGGATACACCTAGTGATATGTCACTTTTTGCGTTTTTCCCAAGTTGGTTAGGACATTGCAGATCGAATCACCTGATTGTCTGAAAAGAATAGTGTATTCCGTGATTCGGATGGCACGTTAAGCTGTTGGTCCCGGCTACTATCTCTCGTGGTAGTAGTCGCTACATAAAAACCACGTCAGAGGCCGTAAAGCGGTCTGAAAAAACTCTGACACCAGAATTTTCCCACACGATAGGTAGAGAAGAGGAATAGGGTTCTATTGGCACCCTTTGGGTATAGAACCCTAAAAAGTTGAAACTTGGTTCCGACTGTATGGACTGAATCTTTAATAATATTTTGACATCAGACATCTTTAGCCTACACGTGAAATATAGAACTGAATATTAATTCAGCAAAATTTATGTATATCTCCCTGAGGGATATAGTCGTTAGTATTATGTCTATGTTTATATGCTTCCACCTTAGGCATTTCCTTCCACTTGAGTTCATGGTACGTCAAGTGATAATTGAGTGCTCAAAGATAAGAGCAAATAGTGAAGTCAAACAATTAGTTTAGTTTTCATCGTATGAAAACATTTTGACGGGCTACTATACGAATGGTGGGTTATTTAGTTACATAACAGAGTAAAAGACAAGATACCTAACCTGTCTCACTTCGCAGCTCGGGTATGCTTGACGGCGGATCCCCACCGAGGGGTGAATGGCAATAGGTTAGGTAGACCGTGTAAACTTCTGTATCAAATCTCATTAGACTTGCCGTCATTTTGTGAGTAGTCAATGCGAGACATGAAAACCCTAAGGATGTCACGCTGCCAGCACGTGAAAGAATGAAAGAAGGAGACTATATAAAGGAAACTTTCATATCTAATGACTCGGTTCATGTTTGTTTGCACGCGCGCAGTTGTGACGGTTGGCAGGTTATTCGCGGATTGTACAATAGAACGGGTGCGAATAATTTTGCACTTTATTGCCATGTAGCTTTTTATTTAAATCTTTTTTTGAAGTGATTCTTCTGTACGGTTAGTGCTAGTATTTAATCTGTGGTTATACTCCATACTAAGTGGCGTACACCGAAATAAGCTCAAAATCCCGTCTCATAGATGGCGTTGCATCCTTGCCTGCTAGTAGATGATTTTCCAATATACACTAAGTAATTTTGATTAGTCTTCCAATATTATGAACTAAACCAACTATGTAAGAGAGGTAGCTTTGGTAACTAAAAGGAACAAACTTACATACATACATACGTACATAGGCTGATAAACAGATTACCCTTCCTTTGCGCCGCGCAGTCGGGTAAAAAGTCAATGAGAAACTCATTTATTTCAGACAAAAATCCATATTTTTGAGAGTTACGCGGTTATTAATTAAGCTAAAGTTAATCATTTTAACGGGTTCTTACCGCGTTTTTATTGTTTTTGGAGTTCCCGATATTAACGCGGTAAGAACCCGTTAAAATGATTAACTTTAGCTTAAAATCCATATTTTGTTAGTAGGTTGATTAGTAACAATGGTTACTTAAAATTATGTTATGTATTGGGAAAATTTGTTTTTTATTAAAAGATTTTAAGGGCCTATGTCGAAAAATAATTGAAGCGAAATGGGCGTGTGATAGCTTATATTACTGCCTGATGCGAGAGAAAGAGATGGGGCGTAGCGCGCGCGACTGAAAAACGCAAGCGTAAAACAAACTATATTGAATTGTGATTGTACTATTTATTTAAGTTCATATTCACCGTTTAGCAGTTCCAAGCATTTATCAATAAAGACGGAGGCTGCTTTTACTTATTTTTCTATCGAGAAAATGTCTCTTAACCGTGTTTTGGCTCTAATCAAAACTTCAATTATATGTTCAATTTACACATATCCGCAAATAATACTCCTACTGTTAGTACTTCATGATATATGATGCTTTGAAGAATCCTATTTTTTTCACATATCCTCTTAATGTCAAACCAAAATAATATCACCGTGGTGCATTGACTTACACTCTCACGATAGACAATCCCTTTCATAGAAACAACATGTCACACAAAACAACACAAAATGACACATTGAGGTCTGTCATTGCCATAGTAACGAAGTGAACTCGGGAACATCAATGCGGTGCGGGAACCATATTATTCAAGTAGAACATGCAGTTCCTACTGATCGCCTTATCTAGTACTATTAGACTGAAACTCTCAGGGTACTGGTGAATACATTTTAATAGACTTTTCCTTTATAATTATATAAAACTATCGGAGCGGTTCAAGATTGCGTATGCGCGTCGCGCGGCGGGGTGCGGGGGAGGAACTGACGCTGTCAGTATTGACAGTCTTCGAGTGCAGCCAAAAGGGGCGATCCATAGAGCTCGCAGAGGGGTCCGCCAAGAACCATATTTCCGCTAACAGTACTGGTATATTAATATCGTTGCCGTGGTGTTTTTTATTATAACAATTTATAAACGCGTCACATACTGCTTCAGACCATCAAATTGAACCACTTTACAATAGCACCAACGTTAAAATTGCGAAAAAAAAACGTCACCGGTTCCATACTTTTGCTTCCTCACTCGATCATGCAAAATTCAATTCAATAGGTGCAAAAATGAGCGAGTAATCAAGGTGGGGCATACAGACTGACAGAATGGACGAAAGTTTAAGCGTTCCTTGTTTGACTACGGAACCCTAAAAACAAACATCTACTAATCTACTGCAGATGTACTGTCAACCGTATTTCCGCAGCAATCAACGTTTTGCGGTTGTGTAAATTAGGTATTTATTCGTTTGAATTCACTGTCCTCTGTTAAAAGATTCAATTGGAGTTCTTTTTTGGCTGTCAACCGCATGCAGTGTAGTTGACGGCTCTTAATTTCACTGCTCATATTTTGCAGACTGTAATAAAACGGGAGAAAATATTTTGCTTCTCTAAAACAAAGTATAACTCTGCTGAGTGAAAATGTAAATCCCTTCACATGCTCCATCTCATGATATATTACACTCAATATTTAGCCAGGTTATGCTATATTACTGAAGCGCTTTGGTACTTGTATTCTTGGTAAAGGTAACAAGCGACAGCGAATTTACGTATTTTTTAATAATCTAGATCATTAAACAGATGTCAAGACCGTGCCCGCCTTTTAAAATGCTTGGCCTTTTGGATTGAGCCCATACTGCAACCACAGAAAAAAACGTTCATTCCATTAATATACCACTTAATAATCGATTAAGAAATTATTATTAAAAAAAGAAAAAATACAATCTCAAAGATTTTATTAAGTAAGTAAGTTTATCCATTCTGTAGCTAAGATGCGACAGACGAACAGAACCACACACAAATTTACAAAAGGCTTCGCACAACCTGATACATTATGGTTTTACGTGGACATTAAAGGCTGTTTGTCCATTGACGCGGGGATAGGCGGTGGAGCGGAGAAACGGAGAAATATAAACCAATAAAATTTCATAAAATTTCAGCTCCGAGATTGTATGCAATCTTATTGGTTAATATTTCTCAGTTTCTCCGCTCCGCCGCCTATCTCCGCGTTAATGGACAGGCACCCTAGGGCTTGATAAAGAGATAAAGAGAAAGATGTCAGTGCATATTCGGAGTGTTTAAGAACTTGAAATTTTTATGTGCACGGTAAAAATTAGAATCCGTTTTATGTGTAAGAAAAACAGATTTTTTGACTTATTTAGAAATGATACAGTCGGTTAAAAATGTTATATACAATATTAATATTGAAATTTTGTTTCACCTGTACCTGGACGAAATGTGTGTGGACAATTAGCGTATTGAAAGAAATGCGTATTGGACCAATCGATACTACCAAGGTCATATCAAATGATGTTCTTGGATTGGGGAAACGTATATGGTTTTATTACACATTATAAACATAAATGAAAGCCTTCATCTAGTTGTACGATCGAATCTAGTAGGTATTCAACAGTATTAAATCTACACACAAATTGTCAGTATATAAATTGACGAGTTTACCGCAATAAAACTGAGTTGGAAGCTCAAAGTACGGTCTGAGCTTGCGTAAATATAATTCAGTCGAGTTTATGAGTCGAAACGGTCGGCTTAAACAAATGGTATCATTGGTCACGCTGGTATCTTCACTACCACATTGTAAATACTTGAAAATGGGTCTTTAGTCTTGTGATGGTCAACAACTTTAAACAGAAAATCTTTTATAGAAACACTCTGGAACTAGGAAATTGTACACAATTCTTGTAACTCACAACTGCACATATAAGTTTATTTTTTAATCACTGGACAATTTTGCAGCAGTCATTCAGATGAACACATTAAATAACTCTACTTAGGATGCAAAAAAGCTGCATTTTCATACGGTAAGTTCGCATGGTATCGTTTCATAAAACTCACTCGACCAAGTGAACAACCAACAAACAAAAAGCTCTACTGCTGGTGCTGATAGTGATAATAGTGCTGGAGGGCCTGAGCCTTAGCAAAGCCTTGGCTGTGTGACTAGTCACTTTACCTCTCACATCCTAGCCCAAGCCTGTAACTAATCGACATACCTACATCTTTTTTAGCATATAGAGTGGTTCACTAGTCACGTATTTAGGATTATATGATTGAAGGAGGTAATAAGTAGTAATCGGTGGCTAGTTTTTCGCCAACAAACCCATTTTCTTTGTCACCTCGTACGAGACAAGAAATGAGGTCTATTATGAAGGTATACCAAAAACCACAGTGCTATTCAATTTGGTTCTAGTAATTAATGAAATTACCGCTATCATTTGTAACTCACTCCACATTCGAGGTGGTGCTGGGTTTGATATTGTCTACGAATAATACGCAATACCTCACGACCGTGATAAATGGAGACACGTTACGATGATAGCATCGGTAATATGTTGCCCACACTTTTTTCACGTTTAATTTCGGCTGTCGACGGAATTAACGGAGCTTTCCGTGATTTCAGAACGAGATTGTTTTAGGAATGTAATTTTGTTTGTAAAATGTTTCTGTGGAAACAAAGGATTATGGCGAAACTAGGTCGTAGCTCGGTGAACGTAAATTCTGTGGCCTAATAACATTGCTTAAAATTACATCCTAACAATGCACTATATTTTTGCCACTGCATAATATCCTACTGGTTTTTAAAAAGTAACTGAAATAATATGGGGATTTCATTCTACAAAATAGTGCAATAAAATCCATTTGCACAGAATTGGTATTATCACGCAAATGCTTTTGAAATTATGTGACTTGTTACATTCGATTACTGCTACAAATTGACTGTGTCGAGTATGTACATGAAAATATGAAGAAAAAATATAGCGGCTTATAAAAAGTTACATGAACGTTTTAAAGGGACCAATTTAACAATATGTCGAAAAGACGGATGGATGGACGGACGGACGGACTTCGTAACCTTATGAACCAACGGGACCCCCGTTGGTACCCTTTGGGTACGGAACCCAAAAAACTTTTTACTACAATTAAAAAACCCGACTGCATGAAAAAAATATTAACTGTTAAGAGAAAAACAAGTTCTATAATTTATTAATTAGCTGTGCCAACTTTGTTAGTTAACTTTGTTTGTCATAATTTGAATGTTATTAAGTAGGTATTGCAAATGGGGACAAAGAAAAATTACAAAACCTACCTATTTGTTTGTTATTGGTTTGTGGCTGCAATTGTGGCTGTAGGAAACCCTTAATTTTAATTGTTTGCCATTTTTTTTTATTTGTTAGCAAATCCGCCTTAATAACGCATATTCTGTGCAAATTTCAACTATCTATACCTATTACGCTTCAAAAGTGACATTCCTAAATAGATAGGACAGACAGACGAACGGACGGACGAACACCGGAGTTTTCATCCTTTGGGAACCCTAAATAGACCGTATATTTCTTTATAGCACAGTGTGACCTAAACCCGCACTTTACGCACGCTTTTCCGGGACCTAAGTTGTCTATTTCTGCACGGTGCGTAAATGAATCGACTACCTTCACATATGTAAAAAAAATGAAACAAAACCCTTTGAAATGTCGTTTGAAGCTTGGAAATGCACAGGAAACAAATTACAAGGGGATAGGTTAGCGATTCTCCTGCAAGAACTGTTTCAATGATTTCAATGTTTGATGATCCAATGACTGGTTTCAATGTTTTTTTTCAATAATTCAATTCGAAATCAAAATCATTTCAATGTTTCTTTTAAAATCCTATTAATGCACGGCGATTAGCACCCTCGCTGCGCTCGGGCGCTAACTTCACGCCGTGCAATAATGGGCAACTTAGGTCACTCGTATCGTAATGTACTATTTCATTTTCATTTTCGGTATCAAAAAATCATTTCAATGTTTCTTTTAAAATAGCAATCTGATCCCTCGGGGGGGGCTGCATCCGGGGCGGGTTTAGGTCACTTGTGCTATAAAATAGTATACGATACTCGCGACCAAACTTGCCTATTATTGCACGGCGTTTAGCACCCTCGCTGCGCTCGGGCGCTAACTTCACGCCGTGCAATAATGGGCAACTTAGGTCACTCGTATCGTAATGTACTATTTCAACGAATTAGTCTCATGTTAGATCAGGTAAGATTTTGGATCTCTTAGTCCACTCAAGCCTTTGTATTATATCTTTTTTCGTTACTCGCAGTAAACATTATTTATAAGCATTACACAAATATTATTTTCGTAGCTAATCCTTGGCATCCTCGGAATACATTAGATAAATCTACATCAAAAAGACTTATGAAATAGTATAAAAGTTTATAGGGAGGCGGCCCGGGGTAAGGAGAGAGCTACTTTGTGATTTTTTTCTTTAGCTTTTAGTTTAACGAGGACGGAAAAATGTCAGACCTATATCTATAAGCATTACATCAAATTCTATCTTTCCTCCAAGCATGTAAAATTGTTGTAGGTGATGGTGGATCGCGACTATGGTTATTTAGTGTGTAGTCATTTAGTAAAAAGAGGCCTTTTGCCCTTAAGTAAGATCCTGCATTAACTCAGTTTTCTCTTTCTTTCGTTTTTTAGGGTTCCGTACCCAAAGGGTGAAAACGGGACCCTATTTATAAGCAAGCATACGCATTCCGTCCGTCTATCCTTTTGTCCTACCTATATAGGGCTGTAACTTTTAAACCGTAATAGGTAGACAGTTGAAATGTGTATTATTATCGCGGATTTGCTACCAAATAATAAAAATATCAGCATGAAAAAAATGAAGGGGGTACTCATAAAAGAAACTAGTTTTTATCAATGTTTTTTCTTCTCAATCTAACGTAAAAATGGTAATAAGTACAAGCGTCATTTTCATTCATTTCATTTATTTACTTCCATTAACAATATACATTGTGTCGGAATTACACTTAATATTAGGTACATTACAAATTTACGCTTATTTTTAGAAATTTTATATCATAATTTTAATTAACACTAACAATTTACAACGGTCTTGAAAGAGGAAAATCTTGGTGTGATTATAGACCAAACTCTACAGTATAACAACAAATAATAAAACCGGGCAAGTGTGAGTAGGTCTCGCGGTAAAGGTCCCGAAGAAAACAAAACTTTTTTGTAAGTTAATATTATGTTGTGTGGTGGCATGGTACAGAACCCTCGGTGCGCGAGTAGCCAGACTCGCATTTGACCGATTTTATTTACTTTCCTAGTCAAACCTGAGACCGACTCCGTGCCTATCCATTCCAGTCTGTAGGTGAGCTCTGACCAGCTCGTATTCATATTTTTGGCTTCAGCTAAAACAGATTTTTGTTCTTCATGACATTACGCACCAAATATTGGCTTGTCTTTAAATTTATAAGATATAAATTATGTATTAATTGTGTGTTGTCCATTATAAGTGGCCCCCGTTACACTGGACAGAGTTTCGGTACTACTAGTGAAACGTGGATATTCTGAGGTTTCAAAATATGTCTGACTACCCCTCGGGGAATATACTCATGAGCATATGCTTATAAATTATGTGTCTTATCGAATTACGAAACAACATTGCCGTTTAATTATGCAAGAAAGAACTTACATAAAACAGCATTGGAATCCATATTAAAGCCGATTCAAAAGGAAATTATCTACCTGAACAAAATTAAAGCTCAGTGAACACTCCCAGATCGTTTGAAAACGTTAATTCCCACCATTGTCTGGAACAATTGTATTCTCTAGTTCCGTGAAAAACTCTGTATCGGCTTACGAAGCCATTTAATTAAAGTAGACTTTATGCACAGCGTTTTATGGTTGAGATGTGTGTCAGTTAGTGATGTGTAAATAGCTTTTTGCTGAAATAACTGAGCCTTCGTGGAAGCGGAAAACATAATGTTTTGAGACAGGAAACTAAAGAGGTTTTTAATGTATTGTGTAAAGTTATGTACGTTTTGGGAACGTGAAATGATGGAAAGGCTACCTAGGGCCCCGATCTTACTGAGGCCTTTAGGTCGTCTGTCTGGCGGACCGCGGAGGGGCGTCCCACACTACGCTGCATTTGTGTCCTCAGAGACCATAAATTGAGTTGTGTCTGGTTCTTTTACTTTAATATATTTCACATCGTGATCCAATTTTGTTTTGTTCTTTAGAATTATTTGCTATTTTCTTTTGAAATAACCATTTATGAACGTTTCTGGAGGAAATAACATGAAACATTTCAATTGTTCTAAGGGTAGTCACTTCAAAAGAGTCACGATCTGAGCAAGACGTTTCGTTCATGATGAATCATAATCGCATTCCCTGACAGACATGCTTTGATCTAACCCCCTTTTCTTGCTTTTAATGTCACTCCTTTGACATCGGTAACTTTGTAACTATTCTGTGTAATTATGATACTGCAATACCGCTTTTAACGTCGATGAGGTAGGATTTAAAATACTAAAGCACAGAATCGCGTCTGGTTTGCGAATATCTATCGTTTGTCAGTCAGTATCGTTAATGGAATCCACTTCTAATGAGGATGGATGCAGTTTACAGTGCACTTTGTTTAAGCATTTCTCGAGAAGTTTGTAAAAGAAGACAGTTGTTTTATTTTGTTGAGATTTTCTAAGTAGCAAATAAAAGTATCAAGTTTTGTTGCTGTCATAGTTGCAACTGTTTCAAAAGCAAATTTAAAATACAAAGATATAACAACGCCTTCAGGGTGCTGATAGGGCTGCAAATGTTTTCCAGGGCTTCTAATATACTGATAATATACTGACTGCAGGCACATACTGATGAATTGCACGCAATTTTATGCGAATGTGGTTTGCATCTCTGCAGGAGTGCGATTTTTGAACATCACCGGTGACATTGAGATTCGCCTACAAATATAGATTTTCATTTCGAGTGGTTACGTTTTTCTGTATTTTTGAGATCGTTCTGATGTGCAAAAACCGGTTTCGTTACACACTAAAAAACATAATAATTTAACGAACGAATGAATGAATGGTTTATTCGTTCGTTCGGAAAGAAAGAAAAAAGTTAAATCTGTTGATGTCTGACAACATTAAAAACTTCAAACATTCGAGTGGTGAGATTATATATGAGCACTTGTTACAATTGATAGAATTGTGCATTTAAAAATGGCAAATCATTGATTTTACGTCATTTTCTACTGCTGATTTGAAAGTGTAATGTTCAAAAATCGCATTCCTGGTCCGTATGTGCTGCATCCTTAACACGATGCGCTTGTAGACCACCTTGTGACTGCCTACATCTTTGTTGGATAGGTAATCTTTTGTTATTGTTTTTATAGCTAACATAGTTTGTAAGGTCATTGTTGCTAATATAATATGGATCTGAGTTATCAGACAAGTAAATAAACAAACTACTGTTTAGGGGTTGGTTGGAAACATTTTTCTGAAACTAACTTTTAATTACCTGTTGTGTCAAGTTTCACTTTTATTATAGAAAGGTTTCTACACGTAATAATACATATAGAACGGGGCGCTTCAGAACATCAAACTGAACAATTTTCACTATGGGAAACCTTCGAAAAAAAATTGCTGTTCCATACATTTGTGTCGAGGAGCCATTCAAGTTTTCTATGGAATAGCAGATTTTTTATTTTTATTTCAGTGTTGGTGCCATAGAGAAAATTGTTCAGTTTGATGGTCTAACGCTCCCCTTAAAGTATGTAACGTATTTAAACGTACACCCAGTAAATTTTTTATGTTGTTATGTACTGTTATAAAGAATAGGAAAGTATTTTACTTGCTAGAAATAAAAACGGGAAACCGTCAAGCATGCCGCAGCGGACCCTGTAATTAAGAAGCTTATTATAAAATAAAGTCACAAGCTACTTTTCTGTTACACACTTTCTTAGATATTTTTATTTTGCAGTCACTGAAAGCCACAGAGGCTTGCGTTGGCTTTTTGTGTCCACTTTAGTAGTTGCTTTTACAAATCTTCTTATCGTGTGGGCAGCAAGCCCTGGTGTCAGAGTTTTTTCAGACCGCCTTTACGGCCTCTGACGTGGTTTTTATGTAACGACTACTACCACCAGAGATAGTAGCCGGGACCAACGGCTTAACATGCCATACGAAGCACGGAATTATCTTTCTTTTCAGACAATGAGGAGATTCGGCCTGCAATGTCCTAACCTACTGGGGAAAAAAAACTCAGAAAGTTACATATCACTAGGTGTCCCCCGTGGTTATTGAACCCGCGACCTCCGTGTCAATAGCCCAATGTTCATAACCATTAGACCACGGAGGCAGTTTTAAAAAAATATTTTGGCACGAACAAATGATCCCAGACTGACTAATGCATCCAAGCCCACTTTGGTATGCCATCAGCACTCCAGGCTGCTGAACAACGTGCATCACCCTTCCCTGATTGCTTGTGCACCAAAAACAGACGAAATACGTGATATTGTTTGTGACTAAACGCGTTTACAAAAATTCAAAATTAGGCTACTTACGTACTGATATAAAAGAAAAATTCGACGACTGAACCGTTATGTTCCAGATTTTTTAAATTTATTTAAGAAAGTGCAGTTAAATTCTTCGACATTCAAACCAAAATGATCTTTACCACTACCGTTATTTACCCATTCATGTTGAACTCGAAGCAATAAACAAACTATAATTTTAAAAAGCTCTTATGTTGTCCTTTTCATCCAAATATAAAAATACTAGCTGTTGCTCGACTCCGTCTGCGTAGACCTTAAAAAAGTATCCTATGTGTTAATCCAGATCATATTCTATCTGTGTGCCAAATTTCATTAAAATCCATTCAGTAGTTTTTACGTGAAAGAGTAACAAACATCCATCCATACTTACAAGCTTTCGCGTTTATAATATTAGTAGGAAGGAGGATAGGATGTTTTTGTTAAAAGTCTTTTATTTAATTTTCACACCCTCTACAATCTTGCGAACTGGCTCTTAGCAAGGAAAAAAATGTGTACTATAGTGAGATCTATCACGGGCTACAGTAAACTGAATAAACATATGCACACGCTGAAACTAAATGACTCAACCAGCTGCAGATTTTGCCAGGAGATGGAAACTCCCTTGCATCTACTATGCGAATATGGCCCACTCATGTACAAACAAAGTATCCATCTAGGTAGACCGGTATTAGCACCAGATGAGATACAAACTCTCCCTGTTAGAAATCTACTGCAGTTCTTGACTGCAGTAGGGATCAGTAGGAAACTGTAAAAGGGGCGTTCAAAAAAGACCAGCGATGGTCGCAGTGGCACAGGCGCAAGTCTGTTAAGGCCCTCAACCAATATTAATAATATCCTCTACTACATACAAACAATTTAAGCGTAAAATAGTATGATCAGAAATCAGTCAACACTTCTAAAAACAAATATGACATAAAATCCAAAACATTTTCCATTCAAAGGAGAGTACAAAGTCATCAAAAATTAATACAAATAAATTAATTTCACAACTTTTACATTTCCATTTCTAATTTCTGAACGTCTTTAAGGGACAAAGAAACTTTTCACTTAGTACTTCTGCGCTTGAATTACATTTATCTAACGGCATACTTAAGTCAATCATTCTGCCCTTTATTCAGAATATTCGAACAGAAATTAGCAGACAGCCTGTCAAACCGGAAAATTCGAGTTGTGGTTTATTTTAAAGATATTGAACTCAGCCTTAACTTTCTTTACAAGTCAGAGAGGCATTTCGAGATGTTTTGACTTTTAACTAATAAAATCATTAGTTAGAATAATCGCTTATGTGTTATTGTCGTCATCTATTTTGTATTTAAAACCAACAGTTTTCCGGAAAAGATTTTTATTTTAGGTGTGTTTAATTGGGAAGTCCGAAATGTTGTGATGAGGGCACCACTGAACGAACGCTCCAATAATTTTCTACCCTAAAATTTATTTTCCCAATCTTGTCATATACGGATATATTTTTACAGAAGGGGGAAAGGGGGTTTTGGTTCCCGATTCGTTTGGTAACAACAAAACTCTCTCATCACATCGCATCTTTTCGCCGACTTCATTTTCCCCCCGTAATATCCACTTTGATCAATAACCTCTCCTTTTCACAAGTGGAACCTCAAAAAACTGAGTCGGCGAGACACGTCCGCGTCTAAAAGCGCTGAAGAGTCCTTGAGCTTAGTGACGTCAAACCTACGGGGTTCTTAAGTGCCAAGTCTTCGTTTGGTGTCTGAGTCTGCGTCAGCGATTCGGTCCAGTGGTTTAGCAATCGATGGGCGTCTACCGTGTCAAACTTGTAATTGCATGGATTCTGGAAATTGAGTAAAAGCTGGTGCTTGGCATTATAATCAAGATTAAATCTATTGACGTCATTGCGATAGCTTTATTTTGTATATGAATTAATCTACTCTATTATAAAACGTCAACATAAGTATTTTCCAAAAAAAATTGCGATATCCCTGACGCCAAATCATCAATTTTTGAATTTTTGTATGTCTGTTTTTGTTTTTCGAGCATTATGTAAAAACAACTGGTCCGATTTTTATGAAATGTTTTGTGTTTTATAGCTTTTAATTTGGTTTTAAAACTAGTATATATTTTGACGGAAACCGGTGTTGCGGACAAAGTATTGGGGAAAAGCTCGTTTGCTATAAATATAGAATAATTTATTCTTATTGATAAGTATCGAAATTACGAAGCATTACAAGCAATTTTAACAACAATTTTATAATTTTTAATAGTATATTTTGAATTATTTTCAAGGTATTTGCAGCATTTTATTAATATCAACATTTCTGCTCTAATTTTCCGCATTATTGTCAACGATCATCCCTCCGTTTTCAACCTTTTGTCTGGGAATTTCGTGAATATATTCTTTCTTCACATCAGTTATGACAAATTATTCTTTGAAAGATATATGATTCCTGTTGTGTAATATGATATTTTCGCACTTCGGTGACTCGGGTGGATTGAAAAAGAGCAATTTTTTTGTATTAGTCGTAACAAAATATATTAGGGTGCGTAGGTTATTTAACCATTATAATGAGTTATTAGGATGATATAATAGTGGAGTTAATATTTAAAGAGAACAAACGCAACCTGATTTTATTTCACAAATACAATAAATGGTAAATGTTATTTAAGCAGAATGAAAAAACAAATTCGTATACAATTGAAAGTACAAGAGCACTTTTATCTAAATATCAGAGAATTTGAGCTCAAAAAAAATACAGGGACACTTTTGTAAAAGGAAATGATCATACCGTCAAATTGAACAACTTTTCCTACTGAACTAAACACGAAATCGCAAACAAAATCAGCTGTCCTATACATCTGGCCCGAGTAGGTTTGCAGTTTTGTATAGAATAGATGATTTTTATTCACGATTTCAATGTTGGTGCCATAGAGAAAGTTGTTCAATTAGAATCTTTGATCATCCTCTTAAAAAAGTGACAGCATAGGAGTATTAAGAAGGACCCTGTATAAAAGCTTGCTTTCTTGTAAAAGAGACGTCAAAATTTTACTAGATATGAGTGTTTGTATAAGCATCCCAACCCAAGACATTGTCGCAGGGCTTAAGGTGGGAGGAACTAAACTGATAAAGATATGTTGTTATATACCGACGCAATTGTTTTTTGTTTTCATGGAAATCTTAAAATAAGAGTTTAAGCTATTTTTTTGTAATTTTTGTTAGTAAGCGCAGTAACTGCTAAGAAAAAATCTGCTGTCCCATACATTTGAGTCGGGTAGGTACAGCAGTTTTGTATGGGACTAAACTCCATATTAGTTATTAAAAAAAATGTTTATGAAACAACTGTTGAGGAAAATTTATTGATAAAAAGGAATATTTTTGTATTTAAAAACAATCCAAATTTTTCAGTTCTTCTTATTTCGTCTGCTTTTAAAATGGAATATGATAAAATGATGTAGTGTTATCATATCACAGTAAAATGACACGGTCCATGTGTTATGCACAAAGTGTGCAACGCAGCGTGGTGTAAATCGAAACAAATTTATTTTTGAGCAAAAAGTTATGCTCTAAAATAACAGCATAGAATAACATAGCATTGATCCCGGCTACTATCTCTGGTGGTAGTAGTCGTAATATAAAAACCACGTCAGAGTTCGTAAGGCGGTCTGAAAAAACTCTGACACCAGCGCTTGCTGCCCACACGATAAGAAATAGTATATGCTCATGACTATACTCTCCGAGGGAGTAGTCAGATACTCTGATATTCTGAAAATATTAAATACAGAATAATAAAAGTAATAGTAGTTTAATATAGAATTATACAGGGTCTTTCTTTAGTATTTAAGATCACTTTTGTATCTGTACTTATTTGCTTGCTGATGAATAAATTTTTTCTTATTATTATTATGATTAATATAGGTACAGAAAATTTTTAAGGGGATGATTAGACCGTCAAACTGATCAACTTTGGCACCAACATTGAAATCAGCTGTTCCGTACAAAACTGCAACCCTACTCGAGGCAAATGTATAGGACAGCAGATTTTTTATTCACGATTTCGATGTTGGTTCTATAGAGAAAGTTATTAAGTTTGAAGGTCTGATCCTCCTCTTAAAAAGTGTCAACATATTAAGATGGACCCTGTATACAACGTGTTAATGAATAAGCGCAAAACCTCATACACCCCAACTGATTTATAACAAAACAATTAGATTGAAACAATAATTTTATTATTTTGATACTTAAAATTTAAAGTTATTCGCATTTTAAGTTTTGAGGCAAAAATTATTTGTTACCATTTCAGCAATGAATAAAAGCGCTAACGTGCTCATGTATACATTTTAAGAATCTTGTTTTGGTAGTAAGTAGGGTGAGTGTGCCCGAGCGGTGGGTTGAGATCGAGTTCAGTAAATTTTAAATTTTACAAACCAATTATTTAATATTTTTAAAAAAATTACCTATATTGAAAACATGATAATTGGATTCTGCTCTCGATTCTAAACAAACTACTTTCTAGTTTTGCGTTAATTCATTAACACGTTGTATATACGGTATGTTGATACAAGAGCGTTAAATAACATGATTAAATGTTAAAACCGGCTATGTGAGAGTTGGACTCGCGTACCGAGGGTTCCGTACATCGATATTTACCAAACAAACAAAAACTATCTGGGATTCTCAGCGCTAACTGGTCTCACATTTGCTGGTTTTTATTATTTTTTATTTTAGTTTAGAGTGTGCTCTATAATCACACCAATTTTGATGCTTATATATATTTAAATTTTTACAATAGAGACAAACAGACCACGTTCTGGTATTTTCCTTAATTTTTACTTATTTTAAATTGTTTGTTAGCAAATCCAAAATAAAACCACATATTCCGTAAAAATTTCAAATCGCTACCTATTACGGTCCAAAAGATACATCCCTTTAGAATTAGGACGGATGGACAGCGTAGGATTAGTAATAGGGTTCCTTTAGCACCCTTTGGCCACGGAACGCTAAATAATAAAAAAAGTATTAAAGTTGAAATACACGAAAACAATGTAACACACGATGGACATGTTAATCTTCAGAAGCTCCATGGTATCCATCCATCTTAGTATGCCACCATCATCTCTTTGCTCTCACCGATCCCCGCTACCCGCTACCCAATCCGCCGCGTAGTCATATGCCAAGGTCCGTACCTGGGTTCATTCATTTGGCTCAGTAGACCCTTCGTGGTCCCTCCAATAGCCCGCAGTAAAAAGCAGTAATTGCTCCCTGAACAACGCTGTAACTGTCATTTCCAAAAAAAAAAAACATCTCTCTGACATTTAATAGTAGATGTTAAATATAGTTTTTAAATCGCTTCTATAGAAAAACGGTCTGTAATAAAAGTAGGAGTCGACAAAATCCCTGCAGAAGGACAAAGGGCTTCTCGTACAATAAATGAAGATAGAAGGAAAATCGGTGCTTCTTCACAGATTGACGAGTAACACACATGAGTGCATTTTCCTCCTCCATTTTGTATATTAATTCACGGTCTTGTTGA
Organism: Agonopterix alstromeriana; assembly: GCA_963924505.1. Classification (NCBI taxonomy): domain Eukaryota; kingdom Metazoa; phylum Arthropoda; class Insecta; order Lepidoptera; family Depressariidae; genus Agonopterix; species Agonopterix alstromeriana. The sequence goes on from OZ004664.1 coordinate 12,647,570, forward strand.
TTTCCTTACAATATTTTCATTACAAAATTTATTATTTGCGTGCGTTGATTAGTATGATGTTTTTTTTTAAATCTTTATTAAAGAGCTTGGCCTGAGGCCATGTCGTTCTGTGGGTTTTTCTGTTGGGTAGGTTCACTGACTTTATAATATTAATAACATAATGGTTCTGGGGAATCTTCTTAATAATGAACGGGTTTTTAGTATAATTTTCACATAGGTTACATTTCTAGATATCAATTTAGCAACTGTCATCTACTGTTACTAATATCATTGCATGCTAGCATTGCAGTTTCCCTTTGCTAGCAGCTGCAATGTAACCTGCACTCGCGTGCAACCAAATCGACTCAACCAGCAAGTGGGGCTTTAGGGTAGCTGTTTCCAAATAAGACATAACTATACTTCATTCCAAATAAGGACGATGAGATTTTCCGATTCCTATTTAGGTTTCTGGCTAATTCTGATTACGAAATGTAATTTATTTATTGGATACATATACTATCCGACATATCTTGGACGTTACTAATGCTGTTCTAAGAATAATTGAGAGTACGTGTTTTAAATTTCTGTTTCTGTAATGCAAAATAGCTTTAAAATTTTGTTGCTATTTTGAATGGAGTATAACTTAAGAAAAATTTTATCGTTTTAAAACTTAAAATCTAAGCTCTGAAATTGAACTTTAATCATCAAAATTGGTTTAAAATGTTTTGAAATATCGATTTCTGAATGAAAATACAGGAAAACATGGTATCCGTAGTACGCACGAGCTGCACGTCACCACTCCAGTTGCTGACCTATGACAACAGGGCTATAGTCAAAGAATTGTCGTTGTCGACAACTGTTTTTTTTTCGCGATTTCGATGTTGGTCCCATAGTGAAAGTTGTTCAGTTGGATGGTCTAAAGAACATCCTTAAAAGTTTGAAATTTTTATTTTTACTTTTGTAACACATTGTATATTCTTAATTATACCTTCAGCGATTTAGGCTGCGCGTTTTCTACCAGTCAATCAGTCACGGAACTGTAGTATAATTAGGATAGATTAAGTAGAAATGGATTTTTTTTTTCTGAACCTAATCCACGGTTTATACAGAAGAGACGTGTGGCGATGGCGGATAAACTAAGTAACACAATATAAACCTTATAGTACGTAGCTTAGCGTGGTTTTTGTCGTAAAGGAGAATCGCACCCGCGCCTCCAGGTGACGTCACCTGGCGCGGACGTAATTCTCCACCTCTCCTCTCCTCCTGTGTTACTTTGACTATCCGCCACCACCACATGTCTCTTCTGTATAAACTGCGCCTTACATCAGAGTTTACAAATTAGCATTACGAGTCCAATAACGAAATTTTTTGTTGTTGGAATACTTGATTCCTCCTCGTGTCAGACCCTCTGAGATTTGAAGATACTCAAAGTAAAATGTAATCCATAAGAAAAGCCATCACATTTCTCACAATTTCACTTTCGTGCCATTAGTTGAGGCTAATGAGAGAAATAGGATTGTAATATTTTGATTTATTGAAAAGAACAGCGCAAGTATAATTTATTTTGAATTCAGTTATTATCGGTACGAGTAGCATTAAGAGTATCCAATTTTAGAGTAACACTTTGTTTCTATGATCATCATTTTTATTTAAAATTATAAAATATCCACATTTTAACAAAAAATAAAAAAAGAACTTGACATTCATTTGACCTCTAAATGACGTCATATGGTTGGCTGAATGGGCTTAAATCCGTTTCCCTTGGGGAAAAAAAAAAAACGTCAATGTCAACGAAAGGGTTGTCTGATTTGAAAATTTTCCGCGATTATTGGGAAACATTAGGTCTCTGGGGAAATGAAATCCTGGGGAAGAAATGATCAAAGTGGATAATTTAGAGTATTTTCTTAATAAACTTTATCATCATAAAAACAATATAACTAAGGTGTTCTGTTATTAATAGCTTGACTGACTATCATGGTTCGATACAGCTGTGCCTATCAGCAGGTAAGCAAAGCGATGTCTATGGTTTGTGGAGATTTGGAGAGAAACTTAAAACGTATTATTTTGGGGAATAAAATTATGAAACTTGGGAAATTTCCGAAATCACATCTGGCAGCACTGGTTTCACGTGTCAATGTCAATAGAGTAACTTTACTTTGTTGAATTATTTTACGTAAAGCAAAGAGTTTGAACTATTCAGCCGCTGATATGACATCATCACTAGAAAAACTTTGAAAAATTATTGAAAATTAACAATAGCTTGGATATCGAATATAATAAAATTAGTTGTTCAAAACAGCCCAATCTACGAAAATAAAGTGTATTAATATCTGAAAAAACTTTGCATACCAAATTAAAACGTTAAGATCACGTAACCATGGAAACCATACTGTTTTTAACAACTTTCACCTTGTATTTTAGGTATTACCTAAGAGGAAGGATCTCCATAGAGTCCGCATAAATTTACGATTCTAGTTAGTCTCTTTTGTCTTATGACGTACCTTTAATAGTAGAAGGAGATGGAACTATGGATATTTGTTTATGTCTTTGACTAATTATTATAAGGACTAGCCTTGCGGTAGCATTTCCCCTCTGCCACGGTATAAGCACAATTGGTCTTGTGCATTTACATTCAATTTTACACCTTATCACTAAACGAGACAGCCTATAATTGCGAAATAATAACTTAGAACTTAGAACGTTTGGGGTTCACACGAGACTACTTTTCATGATTTTTAACATTCAAAATTAGAATCTAAAGTGATGGGGAATAAAATCCAAAGTTGCGGATTTCATGTTACCTCGCCCCCGCAAAAAGTGGCAGAAATGTTTGTTAGTAGAATTACACGCGTGACCAGTCCACATATAAATAGTCAAAGGTTTATGCGGCTGTCCACTTTTTTTGGGCTAGTGTTTGTGAAAAGTGACCGTAAACATAAGGCCATATGTCACTTGGTGCCTTTTGTCCATACTACTTGACACCACACACTCAAACCTAAACGTCAAAAAAAGTGGACACTTTACAATTGGTATGGCTCACTCTAGTCTTGAAGAGAGATCCTTCCTTCCATGCGGTAAAAGTTATCGAACATACTGTTTTAGAAGTTCAAGCTTTGAACGGATCGGATTTAGTTTGATGTAACATAGTTTAGTTAAACTAAAATTTAATAATTTAACGGGTACGTTTCGCGGCTATTAAAAGTTCAATTAACAACAATGTAACTCTAAAAAACTGCTAAATCTACCATACTGTTAGACTTCTAACAACACATGTACGGTTTTTTAAAGGGATGATCAGACCATCTAACTGAACAACTTTATTATGGGACCAATCGAATCCCGTATAAAATCACCTGTTACATACAAAATTGAAATCCTACTCGACCTAAATGGATGGGACTGCTGATTTTTTTCTCGATTTCGATTATGTTGTCCCCATACAAAAGTTGTTTAGTTTGATGGTCTGATGTTATAGTGGGAAGACTGCCTTTATTATAACTTTACCTAAATAGCAGAGATCGGTTAATCGGATACATATTCACCTAAACTTCACTTTTTTGCGGAAGAAGAATATGGATATGCCTTTCTGAATAAAATTAATTTAAAAAAATCGGTCGACACACACCGTTTTGTCATATTGGTCCTCGTATTCACACCACTATGAACTACTTCTTACAACATGAACAGCACTGACAACTTGGTCAAGTTGACCGAGTTGTTCGTGTCGTCCATATTGTCGAAGTTCTACGATATTTTATATGTGGATAAAACTTTTAGCAATTCCTGGACTTCGAAACGTTCCTGGGATTGTTTCACAAAATAAATGAATTTATACGTGTCCACATTATTCTTGTGAAAAATGAAGTTTATGTAAATATGCATTCGAATATCCTATTACTGCTAATTAGATAACTACATGTCCATAACAATGAATAATTACCTAATAAGTAACGCTACACGCTTTTGCAAACATAAATAATTTAAAGAATATAATTCGAAATTACTTTTCTCATTTTCCTCGAATCTTGAAAAGTGCCTTACGTAAGCGAAGCCGGTCTCTTCAAGAGTTGTGACGTCATCTAACAAACGGAGGCAAGTACGGAGCCCTTCAGAATTTCACGTCAGGAGGTTTCGAATGCCTCTTCAATATAGAGTGAAGCCTATTTTAGGTATTCAAGTACTTCAGTTGTTTAAGATGGTTGGTGAGCTTAGTACTGTACTGAATTTTATCTTTGTAATGAAGTTCTAGAAAGCTGAAAACCTTATACCTGTAATAGTACACATTTATTATACAAGGTATTAGGTACAGAAATACAAATTAATATTTAAGGGGGTGGTTTAGACCATCAAACTGAACAACTTTCACTATAGGACCAATAACGAAACCGTGAAAAAAAATTCTAATGTTCCATACTAAACTAGAAATCTACTCGAGCTAAATGTATGGGACAGTTGATATTTTTTTTGCGATTTCGTTATTGGTCCCATAGTGTTTATTTACTCTCTGTATACTATGTTTTTTGGTGTAAAATAAAGTATAATTGATTGATTGATTGATTGAAAGTTGTTCAGCTTGATGGTCTAATCAACCCCCTTAAAAGTTTTAAATATTTATTTTTACTTTTGTAACACCTTGTATAGTTACATAATTAAAAACACGAATTTTTACAATTTTATTATCAGCAAGTTTGCTCATCCATCTGGCGTCATCGAGATATTTAGAACTATATTTTCTTTTTAATTAGCTTTTGGTAAATCCCTTATTGTCTAGCCATTTCCAAGACTAAAAAAGCTCTTAAGTTTATCCTAATCCTACTTATTAAAATTTCATGTTTATGCTCAAAGTACAAATTTAGTCTCTGGAACTAAATTTGACCACGGTAACAACCCATTATAATATTTAACATTGTAGTTTAAGCCATTAACATTGCTCAGGGCTTTTCTTTATTAAAAACCTAAACAATTCCGAAATATCCTTTAAGCTATAAAGGAAGGTACGAATAAGTATTTTTTTAATTTCCCAATAGGCGTTTATTGCTTCCCAAGATAAACCTTGAGATGAATGTCGGCACCTTTTTCCGGAAAATTAGGTTCGCTTGAGTTATGGGATAGTAGAATTCCCAACTGTAGCCCAATTGAAAACGTATCTTACTACACAATAGGCAATTTATTCCAGAAAAAAACATTTCTGTGTTCTTATTTAGAAAACACCTATCCCCATTTTCTTTAAAACATACAGGCAAAGAGCGTGACCGTCTCGCTCATGATTAGGGTTCCGTAGTCACTATTACGACAAGCTTTTCGTGATATAGCTGTGGCATGTTAAGTAATCTTCAAAAGCAATCAATAGCGCGATTTAATTTCATTCAATGCCATCTATATTGACAGCGAAAACATCATATTTTAATATTTATGTTTTACTTTATTTTTTCGACACTGATTGCGCTACAATGTTCATTTTTAATGAAAGTACTTGCTATATTGTAAAGTAAAATTCGGAGTTTTGGGGTTTTCGTAAGTAAAGATCGGAATGTAAACCTTATTCTTCATAAGGTCTATAATCCGATTTTTACTTACGAAAACCCCAAAAACTCCGAATCATAAAAGCGACTATAGAAGCGACATTAGATATTAGTTTGATCTTTGTCTGAGTGTCTTTTCGCAAAAAAATGTGTTCTATCACTTTGACCACGTGCCAGGCGGGAATTTTTGGAGTTAGGAAATTAAAAAATCGTAGATAAACTTTGTTTTATTGTAAACAATATGCACTATAGTTCTTTAGGATAACAGTTGTCACATTGGAGAAAAACTTGTTTTACAAATTTCTTCCAACCCACTGAAAAACCGAGTATACTTAATTGGGATATACAGATAGTCAAAATGGACGAAAGTAGCGAAGGTTCCTTGTTTGACTACGGAACCCTAAAAATACAGGATCCTTCTTAATATGCTGACACCTTTTTAAGGAGATGATCATACTATCAAACTGAACAACTTTCTATATAGGACCAACATCGAAATCGTGAAAAAAAATCAGCTGCCATACATAAGTAAGTTTGCAGTTTTGTATGCAAGAGCAGAGTTTTTTTTTGTGATTTCGATGTTGGTCCTATAGAGATAGTTGTTTAGTTTTATGGTTTGATCATCCCTTAAAAAACTGTCAGCATATTAAGAACGACCCTGTATTTACCTTTTTAAGAGAATACTTTTTGTCTATCGTATAAACTGAACCGCTCATTAAGGGTATATTACTGTTGGCGCGCTCCATACAAACGAAGTCTGGTGATATTTCGAATACTAACTAATTAAACTCAATGAAATTTTGCAGAAACAATCTAGAAATAAATTTCTATGCTTGTATTGAGCCAGATTTTCCTTAAAATGTACAGTTTTAAAGTTACAGTGCCTCAAAGATTTCCATACAAATCTTAAAATAATCCTAGCATTGAAACTGTATATTTTAACGAAAATCGGACACGATACAAGCATAGAGATTTGTTTCTAGATTGTTTCTGCAAAATTTTATTCGTTTAATTGGTTAGTATTGAAAATATCACCAGACTTCGTTTGTATGCAGCGCGCATTTACGCATTCGGAATAAACTCCTCTTAAAAGGAGTCTCTTTGCTGCCATAGTCATTAATCATTGATATAATCCGTGATTACTCTCGAGCAGGTAATTAACGGGAAATATTCTAAACATGTTTTTGATAATTAATAACCTACCAACATCGTGTGACAAGGACAACTAATTATTTAATTACAGCTCTCACTGTAATTAGATGTCACTACCTACGTAGGTTTGTAACTTTAGGTATACAAGGTGTAACAAAACACCCTAGTAACATTTAAAGGGGTGTTCTAAACCCTCAAACTGAACAACTTTCACAATGGAGTCAACATCGAGAAAAAATAAAATATCATGCAGTACCTACCGACTCGACTCAAATGGGACAGCGATTTTTTCCATAACTTTCAGTTAATCAGTTTGATGGTCTAAAGTGGTTCAGTTTGAGGGTTTAAACCAACCCTTTAAATATTGCTAGGATCTTTTAAATACACCTTGTATAGATAGGTACAGTCAACAGCAAAAGTCAATGAACTATAGCGAAATTAAAATTGTAAATTACTCTTGAACAAATCTTAATTTTACAGAGTTTTAAATGTGTTTGAAAGAGCGTTGATTAAACCTCACCTAAAGCTAACAATAAAATTTATAGCAAAAATGAAATTACAAATAATAATGTTGAAAGTTACTTTCGTCAACATTTACTTTTTTATGTTGACTGTAACTAATTAAGTTTTCTTTTTGTAGTCCTTATCGAGCCGCGTCTTTTGACAACCCAATCAGCCACGTAGTTCCAAAACCCACGACACCAAGGCGATGTCACACTTTCGCTGAAAATTGGGCCTATAGCAAAGCAACAAAAAAAACATCTTCAATGATAAAACGTCATATCGGTTTGATACCACGAATCGGGTAGTCACACAATACCACCCTTGGTTCATCACAGCGCAGCCTATGTGTACCGACTGTCAGTGACGTGCACTCAGGGTAGACACAAATACAGTTAAACCCTAATAATTTCTAAACTAAAGGCATTTTGTTTACTAAATGACGATTAATTGTTTAATTAGCCTGTATTTAAACGAATTAAAGTCATTTAGTTTGCTTTAAAGATAAGATAAATAAGATAAATATTCTTTATTTGCACACCAAAATACACAAAAAACAACAACAATATACGCGAACAAGAAGGGTACAAAAGGCGGCCTTATCACTAAAAGTGATTTCTTCCAGACAACCAGTGGATGGAAAAAGTCTTACATGAGATAAATGCTACGGCGGTGTACTAATTGATACATAATATTATAATTTACACAAATTAAAATACTTTTTAAATTTAGATATTATTAGGGTTTTTGCACTCCGAGTAGTCAAAAAAACAGTGAAGCTTAATAATTTCTAAACTAAAAGCGTTTTGTTTACTAAATGACTTTGATTTGTTTAAATACAGGCTAATTAAACAATTTAAAGTTAATAAACAAAATGCATTTAGTTTAGTAATTATTAGGGTTCAACTTTATTTGTGCCTACTCTGAGTGCACGCCACTACCCACTGCAGGGTATATAAGCCTCCCCCATTATGCTATCCTTCCCCGTCGGTTGCTCGCTGAATACTATTAACTAGAGACCTAAAATTATTTCCTCTATTGTCTATGACGTAGTATTATTCCAGCTACGTAATAATGCGCTTAAATGCAGTCTGCAGATTAGTTGGACGTCGCAGCTGCAGACGTCTTAACTTCATAGCGAATTTCATTCAAGAGCAATCTGCTAATTGTGCTACATTACATAGTAGCCGTTGTAGTTATTGTGTGAAGTTGTGAACTTATGGGATGAGGGGAAGTATACAGGGTCCAACTTAATATGCTGACAGTCTTTAAGAGGATGATCAGACCATCAAACTGAACAACGAAATCACAGAAGAAATCAGCTGTCCCCATACATTTGGGTCGAATAGGTTTGCAGTTTTGTATGGAATATCAAAGCGGCAATTGATTGAAGATGGTCAATATAATTTCGCGCGCTATTAATATGTGTCAACTGAGCAGGTCTGTCTAAGACTTATAAACCTGATACTAAGATACTACAGCTTTATAAAATCACTAGCTTTTGCTCGCTTCTTCGTCAGAGTGGAAGCTTTGAATGTCAACTTTAGACAGTTCAAAAAGGGGTTGAAAAAAATGTGTTTCTTCAAAACTATTACATTTCTGTTTTTAGGTGACTGTTATCCGTCTTCTTGCCAAATTTCGATTCAATAGGTAGAAAAATGAGCTAGTTATTGAGGTGGGGCATACAGACAAACAGAATGGACGAAAGTATTCCTTAGTATTTAGTAAAGTATTCCTTATTCCAGTAAGGGTTCCTTATTTGACTACGGAACCCTATAAATGGGTGACTTTAGGTTCCTTTTTCTTCAGTTTAATTGGTTTGTTTGCCCGCTGCTTCTTCCGCGTGGATTTCGGACTATAGCTCCCTGATAGAGGTTGATTTTCGACAAAAAACCTTTGACTATTTATATGTGGACTGGTTACGCGTGTAATTCTACTAACAAACATTTCTGCCACTTTTTGCGGGGGGCGAGATAACATGAAATCAGTAACTTTGGATTTTATTCCCCATAACTTTAGATTCTAATGTTTCTCGTGTGAACCCCAAACGTTCTAAGTTCGAAGTTATTATTTCGCAATTAGGCTGTCTAGTTTAGTGATAAGGTGTAAAATTGAATGTAAATGCACAAGATCAATTATGCTTATACCGTGGCAGAGAGGAAATGATACCGCAAGGCTAGTCCTTATAATAATTAGTCAAAAAAAAACATTTCTTAGTGCACCCCTACGTCCTCTGTAGAATATACACAGGGTGTAAAATTAAACACGTTATATCAAACAGGGTTAAATTAAATGCATTATAAATTTAAATATTACCTTCCATTCCAGCCCAGCGTACATTCATTACCCTCAGCATTCAATGGTTAACATTCGACAAGGGACTTAATTTGGTCAACATTGTATCAGTGAACAAATTAGTTTTGCGGTTAGACTGTGTCAAAAATTGAAATCTTTTTGATTGTAATCATGTTTAGAGCTCCGTTCCCAAAGGGTGCCAATATGACTCTATTCATAAGCCTACGCTATCCGTCAGTCCGTCCGCTTGTATGTCTGTCTGTCCCACCTATAAAAGGCTATATCCTATAAAACTATAAAAGCTAGGCGGTTGAAATTTTCACAGAAAGGATTTAGTTCATTCCATTTAAACGAATCACTTAAGGGAATATAATTCGGAGCGTGCTCTGTACAAACGATGTCTGGTGATATTTTCAATGCTAACCAAATAAAGTCAATGAAATTTTTCTGAAACAATCTAGAAACTAATTTCTATGCTTGTATGAAGTCAGTTTTTCGTTAAAATATATAGTTTTAAAGTTACAGTGCCTCAAAAATTTCCATAGAAGTCTTAAATTAATCCTAGCATTAAAACTGTATATTTTATTACCAAAATCTGACTTCATACAAGCATAAAGATTAGGTTCTAGATTGCCCCTGAAAAATTTCATTGACTTTAATTGGTTATTATTGAAAATATCACCAGACTTAGTTTGTATGCAGCGCGCATTTACGCATTCGGAATAAACTTCTCTTAAAATTGAAATACAGGGTCCAACTTAATATGCTGACAGTTTTTTAAGAGGACGATCAGACCATCAAACTGAACAACTTTCTCTATGGGACCAAAGTCGAAATCGCGAAAAAAAAATCTGCTGTCCCATACAATTGGGTCGAGTAAGATTTCGGTTGTATGGAACAGCTGATCATCCCCTTAAAAAAGTGTCAGCATATTAGGAAGGACCCTAAATATGTCTAAAGTCTATCCGGTAAGATTATTTACATACATCCGTATCTAAAAACAAACATTCACTACGCCAGTGTTAAACTATGTAGTTGTTTTCGTACATTACTGTGGAAAAGTAAACGGTATAAACTAAACGCTGAATTACCCTCAAAACAACACAAAAAATATCTTCACAAGTAAGATAACAATCTGAACACTCGTCGCGTACAACACTAGCTGAAAAAAAAACAATAAAAAAAAACAATGTGACATAAAGGAGAGAGGGCAACTCTGGATAATGTTATGATATTATGTTATTGGCGTTCTGCCAATGGGGAGACAGTGGCACGTTTAAGAGGATGGTCCTTCGAGCCGGATCAGAATTTCTATGGCCTGTGAAAACGACGCATCGGTACATTTGTGGATTGAATACTTTCATAAAGATCTAATTCAGAAAACGTTTGGGTTTTTTTTAATCTATCTTTTTCGATTAGGTATACAGGGTGTAAGAAAACCCTGTTGGAGCCGTTAGGGTCTGAAGTTCAGATCATGAAACTGAACAACTTTTATTATAGAGCCAACATCGAAATCTCGAAAAAAAACACCAGTTTCATAAAAACCTGCAGTATCCACTCGACTCAAATGTATGGGACAGCTGATTTTTTATTCAAAACGAGAAAACTACGGTCTATTGGTAACAATTTTTTCCAGATGTTTACCCGACTGCGCCAGAAGGAGGGTTATGTTTTTCGAGCGTGTGTATGTATTTTTGTATGTATATTTCTTTGGCACGCCTTACAGCCTAAACGGCTTGATGAATTTTAAGATATGAGGTGTCATTAGATGCGGAAAAATTTTGAGAGTGACATAGGAAATATTATTTTTAAAATCACAAAAATGTTCTTTATCCCCGTTTGCGATACCTACCTAATAACATTCAAATTATTTTTGCTCATACAAAGTTGTTATATCTGATTAGTGATAATAGAGCTTGTTTTTCTCTTTTCAGTTAATAGGTATTTCATGCAGTCGGGTTTTTTGGTTTTTCTATATAATTTATTCCCTATTGTCTTATACCAGTGACACAACTACACTACCTATGTATATTTGAGCTCAGTTTTAATCTCGTCCAAATTGTTATTCTTGTGAACACAACCCAGCGATATTAAAAGCAATGTTGCTAGAACAAAACAAGGCAGAAATAAGTATGCTCTAGTAATCGCACCTAACCCTCTGGGCTAACCTGTAAAATATGTTGCCATTACATTCGCTACAAATGTTACGAGATCGGATTGCTCTTTTGTTTTTCCAGTCTGTTTGCTAGAGGTGGGAGAGAAACCATTTATGAACGATTTGCTTTTATGAATCGTAATTCAAATAAAATGGGTCAAGTGCGAGTCGGGCTACTCACGCACTGAGGGTTCCGTACCATACACATACGTAACACAACACATGAACAGACAAAAAGTTTCTTGTATGAAGACCCCCCTTAATTTTTAAATTCTTGAATTTTTTATTATTTGATAGCAAATCAACCGTAATAACGCACATTCTGTGAAAATTTTAACTATTTCGGTTAAAAGTTACAACCCTAAATAGGTAGGACGGACGGACGGACGGATAACGTAGGCTTAGTAATATTGTCCCGTTTTCACCCTTTGGGTACGGAACACTAAAAACCAGCCAAGTGCGAGTTGAACACGCGCACGGAGGGTTCCGTACCACGTACTGGTCAGTACAAATCGGCAATCCAATTCGACCCATATGTACTGTAATGTACCCATAGTAAAATTTGTTCTTATTGGGCACTTTCACCATTTTGAAGTTTCGGCAGAGGGCTTTTTACACCCTGTATCACAAAATTAAGAATCTTCCTGAGAGTCGGGTTCAACAGTTCCTTTTACATTTCAACTGTTTGAAATTCGCTAGCATTTACATTTTCTAGTAGGTACCATAGTGTAATGAAAACGAATAGTGACGAAGCTCACACTTCGCTTCGTCGCAACAGGTGAATCGATTGCCATGTGCGGGCGCCGCCCTCTGCTTGTGCACGCACACATAAATTTCGCTCGTCAATCTTCGTTTGTGCAGACCCGTGTCCCCGTCAAAATCAAAACCAAATCAAATCAAATATACTTAATCTTATACCATTTAGTAATCAAAGAGTGCAAAGTCTGATAGCAGCGAAAAGGGCGCGAAAACAGTTAGCCAATCACAGCAAGGGATTTCAGGCCCGCGAAGGTGGCACATCCTGATTGGTCAATAGGTATAATTTCACGCGCTATTAATAGTCAACTGCGCAGGTACATCGGTAAGACTTATAAACCTGGAACTTACTGTACTCAAAGCGAATTCAAGTAAACTACGCCCGTCAGACCCGTCGTGCCGCGACTGCTGATACTGAGCTTCACCACTATTTAATTTTATTGCACTATGTAGAGTACGTAGACTTTGGAATCTTCGCACAACGCTGTTCGCTGTGACATGCAGAAACTGCTATTACCGACGTGCTAGAGTTTTCGAGTAGGTAACTCCATGAAGAAGCTTTAAGTGCTGTGTTTCACTAAATATATAATTGCATTGTAAAATCTTTCCTACTATAATATACCGGAAGATGTTTTTTACCGTTGTGAAACATTCAGGGGTGATTCAGGCTATCAAACTGAACCACTTTTATTACGGGACCGAACATGAAATGGCAAAAAAAATCTGCTGTTCCATACTAAACTGTAATGCCTACTAGACTAAAATGTATGAGTCAGCCGTTTTTTTAAGAATTCCGTTTTTCTTCGATAGTAAAAGTCGTTCAGTTTGATGGTCTGAACCACCCCTGAAAGTTCTGGTAAAAAAATCAACCGGTATAGTGTAGTCAACAAAAACCTCATAGATGTTAAATTATCCGTAATAATGTAAGAAAAAACCATTTCAATTTTGTATGTTTTGTATTATTGCACGTCAACCGTTGCATTGTCGGCTTTGATATCTATGAACGTCTATTAGAAACTATTATACCGCTTCAAACATGGTTATGGTTCGAATATGGTTTCTAAAGAATATTATGTTTTGAGAATATAATGATTTGCGAATTTAATGTCTTGCTATTATGATGTTTTGAGAATATCATATACTGCGACGGAGCAACCAATAACAGTGAAATCAGTCCAGTATTTTTTGCGATTTGAGGGTTGTTCATACAGTAAAAGATGTTCAAATTTGAAGTTCTAAAACTGCTGCCCAACCCCTGTCCAGCAGTTCACAATTTGCGTTTGAATTTGCCCACCCACAGTAGCTCGTTGACGTTTATGACTTCTTTAATTATAATTTACATTCATACATAACTAAACTCACGACCGTTATCCTGTTCGGGGTAGTCAAAAAAATGCGACAACTACCAGCATTCTGTTTAAGAATGTATTTGTAGCAATATACTCACATTTAGCAATTTTAGTTTCAGGATGGAATGACGTTTCAAGTGATGAGAGGTAGCTAGCCGTTCACCCACATAAACACTGCAAACCACCTAAATATCCATTAGGTGGCCTGCTGGGTAACGTAGAATTGAAATTTGATATCCACATTAAAAATTGGTTGGACAGCTTTTCCCTTAGTCAACGTATTTATGTTTACACCCTGTATCATAAGTAAATGCATCTTTTTCATAAAAATTTCACACATACCTACATATATTTTGATTTGATGATATGGACAATTTCAATAAAACTGTAAAGGCATTCGAAACTCAAATAACCAATATCGAAAATCGTATTTGCCTCCCGCACCGCAACTATGATGCAAAAAGTGTCTATCACTTTATCACTGCAGCTGCAAGCTTTTCCCGCGCTACAGTGAATAAAATTGCAATATTTTCTCGTGAGCTACATTGCGACTCCAATCCACCAAATTGAAAAAGCAGTCGCCCGACCCACTTACTTTGCTCACCGTGAAATTAAGCGGTCCCCTAAATAGGCACCGAATAGTTTCAATGCATCGATAAATAGAGAGTATTTGACAGGGCTTCTCAAATGCTTTGGGATCAGGAAGGTGGCATCCTTTTGGATAAAGCTCTGAGGCAAAAATTGTCATTGAATGGGTAAATTATATTTTAGCGCGATGATTATGATTGGTAGAGAAGGACTGAGACAAGAAGCTGAGCTGGTATTGTCCACAGAGTGAAATTGATATAATTAGCATCCTTTTAAACTAAGAGTCTGCCCATCAAACTGAATAACTTTTACTATTGAACCAAACCGATAGGAGCAAAAAAATCTGCTGTTCCATACTAAACTGCAATGCCTACTCGATTCAAATGTAATGCATCAGCTGTTTTTTTTTGTTGGTTCGTAGTAAACGTTGTTCAGTTTGATGGTCTGAAGCACCACCTCCTAAGTATATAACGCATTTAAGTTTACATCCTGTATAGAATAAAGAAAAAACAAAAAATCTATGTAAGCATTGTAAGTATAACACTTTCTAAAAGAAAAATGCTTACAAAGCTTGATCTTTTGTAGAATCAGATCAAATAAGGCTAAAAGAAACCCGCCATTATGCTGGTTTCAAAAGCAGCTCTCGGTGACAAAAGTCAAAGGTGCATAATTTCTCCTGCAGTTGCTATTCTAATAATACTGAGACATTTTTAGTCTTATTTACACGGCATAAAGTTGTTTTTCGCAGAAAAGCCCTCAATAAAATGCCCGTTTTGTGTTTAAGCGCTTGGAATGCATATACAGTTTTCAATACTGAATTTTTAAGCTGGTTCAAATTGCAGAACTTGTCTAGAAGCCGGCTTTTATTTCACGAAGGGACATTTGGACATTCCACTACTAATGTTATGAACAGGGAAGTTAGGATATTTTTTATTAAATCTTGGTTTATTATCTGCAATGTAACTGAGTTATATAGGTTGAGAACATAGCTGGTTGCAGTAAGTTAATAAATATCATACATTGTAATAATTATACTGACTGATACTGAATTATACATTGTAATAATTATTATGACTAGTTACATGCATCATAAATAATGTAGCACGCGTCGAAACCAAAACCTATGAAAGTTATTATCAAAGTGAAATAATTTGTACCTATTTAAGTCACACGGCTAAAGCATGTAATTTTGCAGGCTTTATAATCATCTAAATATACAAGGTTAAAAAAAATACAAATAAACATTTAAGGTGGTTAAGAAAATTAAACTGAACAACTTTCACTATGGAACCAACATCGAAATCGCGAAAAAAAATCTGATGTTCCATACTAAACTACAAAACTACTCGAGCTAAATGTATGGGACAGCAGATTTTTTTTTCGCGATTTCAATGTTGGTCCTATTGTGAAAGTTGTTCAGTTTGATGGTCTAAACCACCCCATTAAAAGTTTAAATATGTATTTTTACTTTAGTAATAAAAGAAGAAACTGTTACTAACTGACTGACATATCAACGCACAGCCCAAACCGCAGGGTCTAGAGATTACAAATTTGACACGTGATGGGTGCATCAAGAAAGGATTTTTCAAAATTAACCCCCTAAGGGGGTGACACGGGGGTTCAAAGTTTTTATGGGGAAATGCTTATGCTTATGCATGCTATGCTATTCGAAACTTCACAGGAGTACTCCTATTGATAAATGAGTAAACGAGTGTTTGAGGCTTTTTCAGAATTCAACCCCGGAAAGGGGGAAATAGGGTGACAAAGTCTGAAAATCAAGATGGGTATAAAAAGAAACCCAAAAACAAGTCGAATCAAGAACAGTGTGATAAGTAAGATCGAATCAAGAACAGTGTGATAAGGGATTGGTGTAAGTTGAAGGATGATATAGTAACAAGGATTGAGAGGGGTATGCTTAGATGGTTCGGTCACGTAGAGAGAATGAATGAAAGAAGACTTACGAATGAAATATATCAAGCAAATGTGAGCGGAAGTGTTGGGAGAGGCCGTCCGAGGAAAACATACCATGATCAAATCAATGACCTTTTCCGAAAAGGACAAGTGCGTAGCACCCTCAATCGACGGAAGTGCATGAAAAGATGTATGAATGTGAATGAGGCTAAAGAGGTGTGCCAGAGTCGTAGCGTGTGGTGGTCCCTGGTCTCTGCCTACCCCCATGGGACAATGGCGTGAGCTTATGTATGTAAAAACAAGTCCTAAGTTAACGCGTACGAAGTCGCGGGCAACAGCTAGTATAATAATAAATATCTTGAACGTTGTCACACAGATTACCTTTTCCCATTGAAAGTACCAGAATCAAGCCCAGACTGACAATGATATAGAATACGTGTATAAATATAGACATCCATAACTGGAGTACAAAATATTTATATTCATTATACAAACATTTATCCCTAACGAGATTCGAACCAGCTGACAGGTGCACTGCCAATTGGGCTATAATGAAAATGGACGAACATTATTCTGACCTGTTTAGGGTTCAGCCTAATCCACACCGAAGGTTTTAAACGTTCAAAACCGACTGTCTTGATTACCAGTGCTCCAAATCGGTCAACAACTAAAACGAGTAAGGGTAAGCAAGTTGACTAATCATCATCAACAGTATATTAGATCAACATCTCAGACTGCATGGAACGGGTGCATGGGATGCATGGGAGAAGTTAGTAGGCTTTTGCTTTTACAATGTTAAGTCTTCTGTCTTGGTGTTACGAATAAAAATTTTCCTAGTAATTCTGCTAAATGTTCAATTTTTCTTCTATTCTTTAGAAACATAATAAAAGAAAAGAAAGTTACAGCTATTGTTTTAACCCGAAGCAAAGTTATTGTTTGCTCTATATTCAACAATTTCTTTTTACCTCCATTATGGTTTTAAGACACAAAATATAACAACCTCAATCTATAAAAACTTTGTTGTATTTGATATTTTGGCTCGAGTTTCATCTACACACGACATCATCATCATCAGCCTATAAACGTCCAACTGCAGGGCACGGGCCTACCCTCAAGAATACATATATGGGTGTTAGTCCAACACACGTGCCCAATGTGGATTGGTAGACTTCACAAATACGCATCAGAATTTTTTCTTCAGCGTATGTAGTGCCTCACGATTATTTCACCGTTTGAGAGCAGTCGGTATTACGTACATAATTTAGAAAAACTTATTGTTATATGGCATGTTGTCCATGCGAATTTGATCCCGGACTCTCGTGATAGTAATTCGACACACACGACATATGAGAAAATAACCCTTTGGAAAGCTCACCAATTGGTCTCAGCTTCGGATGTCCAGGAAATTAGCTTATTGGTCACACTTTAGTAATTGTTTGAGTTAATGTGCCTACATCTGGCACTTTTGTCATTGTCAGAAGCATTAGACGAATTTAAACTTGAAGGTAGTTTGCAAAAACATTGCGAAAGCTAGATAAGTTTTTCTTGTAACCCCTTAAGGTTGCAGAGTTGTCAATTTCATACAAAAGTACGACGTACGTACAATTAAAAGTAATATTTTATAAATGGAAACATAGTTTAGTAAATCTAGATGCCGCGTATTAAATAACATTTGAAATTTATAATATAATTACGAAGATATAAAGCTTTGAAATTTTCTATGGATAAGTTCAAAGCTTTATATCTTCATAATAATGTTATAAATTGCAAATGTTATTTGATACGCGGCATCTACATTTTCTGAACTATTTTTCCATATATATATTTTTACTTTTAATTTTACCGTCTACGTGTATTACGCGTCAAACTGTTGTATGAAAATGACAACTCTGCAACCACCTTAAGCAATTTAAGCTTTAACAATTGTTTATGTATTATGTCTCATAAGGGGGATTAGAAATAATACATAAATAATGTTTATCGGGTACACACGTTCCGTTGGTGTCTGGCTAGTAATTATATTTTGATAGTTATATCTACATAATATATATATTTAATGAAAATATACATTTATAGTATACGTCCGCAACGGCTCTCGTCATCGTACCGCTGAAAATATCAGGTTTTAGAGATCAATCAAAAGCTTTTAAAAACAAAAAGTTGCATCAAAATCGAGTCCAGGTCCAGTAATTTTTGCATGATGCTCATATAAACAAACAGACGGATTAAAAAAAATAAAAAAACTCCGAAACCCCATAATTTTGTCGTAACCTTTTTTTTAAATACCTTTAATGCTCAGACACACGACTTCAGTTATTTATTTTCTTTATTTACTCACAGGACAATTTACTGATGCATGCATCACATTCATCTTAAATATTTACAGGGTTCTGTGAACGATTGGGACTTAAACAGTTTACAGATTATTTACCCACAAATCATCACACCATCACGTGATTAGCGTGATATCTCCAACCATCCACAAATACTGAAAAAAATCGTATGTCGCTATTGATTTGTCTCATTCATCTCCCATGAGACAGAATGGGAGGTATATTGGTCAACCGAGAACAGCATCAGTTACAGTCGAGAAAAAGTCAAAAAAGTGAGCGAGACCTTTATCCAGTACCGTGGTTCGTGACATACCAAACACGCTTTGTAAAAAAAAGTCAACCGTTAGTCAATCAACCCTTGTTGATGCCTGGCATGGTGCCTTTGTAAAGTAAAGCCGCAGTTCAAAATAGAAAAATAGAAAAATATTTATGACCTTTTTCAAACAAGATTCGAAACTATTTTCCGATAGCGGAAAAATATTTTGGTAAACTTTTTCGATTCGATTCCATTGTACCACAAAAATCAATTAGATTTAGATTTTATATCTATGTGTGGAACTGTGGAGAAGAATAAACGTTTATACACCCCTAGTTTTTAATTACAAACAAAATTTTAAGGGTTTATTAAGGACAATGAAACTAAAAAACTTTGTCTAAGCCATATGGGCTCACATACATAAGTGCGGATTAGCCGATCGATTTTCTATGGGAGGTTCAAAATTTTTTCTCTTTTTCGGCCCATTTTTTTTAGGAAAAGTCGTTTAGTTTCATTGTCTAAAAACATCCTTAAAATTTTGATAGTAATTAAATATGGTGTATACAAGGTGTTACCAAATTAAATTAATTAATTAGGTTAGCATAACATTATGAAGAAGATACATACGGAGTCCTTTTTAATATGCTGACACTTTTTTAACGGGATGACCAGACCGTCTAACTGAACAACTTTCTCTATGGGACCAACATTGACATCGCAAAAAAAAATCTGCTGTCCCATACATTTGGCTTGAAAAATTTGTTCAGTTTGACAGTTTGATCATCCCCTTAAGAAAGTGTCTGCATATTAAATAGGACCATATATAGTGTGGAAGCTTATAAGTAAGTCGACAACGTCGCAATGCCAACTAGGTGGCAAATGGCAAATGACAGATAATGTATCCATGGACTGTCAATAAAATTACCTCATTCTACCTTGATCCTTGACCTTGATACCTCCTTTACCCAACGTCTCAACATAATATAGATTATCCGTCTATTTAGACGAAAACTGCGAATAGTGCATTGTACATAAGGTCAGCGTAATCAAGGACATAGCTCAAGATCCGTGCCGCTGGTTATCTAACTTTTTCGTCTACTATTCATTGGTTTACCTTATCACATCTTGACACGTTGAACGACTCGTACCAATGAGTTTTTCGAAATTTATGTACGATTTGTAACACAACTGGCTTTTCGGTGAAGGAAAACATCGTGAGGAAACCTGCATGCTTCGATTTCGAAGCATGTATTGTACACACTGTCCATTATGTGGCGACGGGCTCACCCCCCGTCACACTGGACAGAGTTTCGGTACTACTGGTGAAATGTGGATGTTCTTAGGTTTCAGAAGATCTCTGACTACCCCCTCGGGGAATATAGTCGTGACCATATGCATATGCATCTTGACACTTTACTCCCTCAGACAATATAACTATGGACAAGGTACTTTTTGCGGGGTGCGAGGTAGCATGAAATCCTCAACTTTAGATTTTTACCCGACTGCGCTAGAACGATGGTTATGTTTTATTCCACTACATTTTGATTGTTAAAAATGGTCTCGTGAAAACCCCGAATACGACTACTTTGAAGTTATTGTTCCGCAATTATAGGCTGTCTCGTTTAATGATAAGGTATAAAATTGATTGCAAATGATTAATTGATCTTGTGACGTGGCAGAAGGTATATGCTACCGCAAGGCTGATCCCTAGATATATTGCCAGTTGCAAGCTTTTAAAACGGTGGACACATCAAATGTTTCTAATTTTTGTATTCTCAAAATTTTATTCAACGTGATGAAAGGAAAATGATTGTATGTTGATAAATTGTATGTTTAAGTTTTATTTATTTTGGTGACTCTACCTAGACGCAGACTTCCTTTGCCAATCATCAAAGCGGTCGTTCATCAAATGACGCTTCGGTTTCAGAGCTCGTCGCGTTGAAAATAAAAATAAAAGGTTATGAGCGGTACTTTGTATATCCACAAACGAACGAATAGGTTGCGGAATTTTAAAAATCGGTTTGCCTTTTGGTTTAAGCACGGTATGAGATATAAGATTTAAAAAAATTCATTATTCAATCGGATTCACGGATGTCACCACTTATAATGGACATTGCGTATAACGCAAGTCTCAAAATTTAAGCATGCAGGTTTTCTCACGATGTTTTAACGGATAAGCCAATGGCGTTATTTCGCCTCCTGTACGGCAGGCATGGTACTCATTTACTCAGTACCAACATGACTTTTTATCATCGAATTTTCAAGTATTTAAATTAATTCTGTTAAAAATAAATGATCGGTGCATTCTCCACTTTAACACTCCATACTTTCATCAAGTCCGAAAATAAAATACTTAGGTACTCTAAACATAAAACGTTATGTCCAATTTACGACAAGTCGTGTCGTGCGACGGCAAAGTCATAAATGTACAATTATTTTAGTCGCCCGCGCGCCCGTCTGCATTCACCCTGTGTATTTTGCAAACGCTCTTATGAACTTCCACGGTAATTAGTTTTGTACAATTTTAGCCTTTAATGTGCAAGTTGTCAACTCCATGGTAGGTTATAACTTCCTGCACTTATTTATAAGTGTTGAGGCGTAAATTATCATGCACGATAAAACATTCATTAAGTTTCTGTTATTCTCAGCTCCATAACCATCTTTTGGTCATGAATAAACTAAAAAAAAATAGTACCTACCTGAAACTGACGAGCTTGCTCGACTTTGAATGTTAATAGGAGGGTTGTTAAAGATCGTGGCAAGTCGACCTACCCTAATGAACTTGAAGATATTACGTTTTTGGTCAAATTATTAGGTAGCCGTGGTGCTACAGTGGCGAGTAACCTTGCTTGTCGTGCAGGAGGCGATGGTTCGATCCCCATCCAGGCCGACTTATACCAATGAGTTTTTTCGGAATTTATGTAAGATTTTTAACACCACTGGCTTTTCCTGCAAACCTCCTTCCTTCCGGGAAACCTGCATACTTCAAATTCGAGGCATGTATTGTATCCACTGTCCATTAGAAGTGGCGACGGGCTCATTCTCCGTCACACTGGACAGAGTTTCAGTACTACTAGTGAAACATGGAAGTTCTGAGTTTTCAGAATATCTCTGATTTCCCCCTCGGAATATAGTCGTGAGCATGTGCATGCATGGTCAAGTAACAATTCAGATCGTCCCAAAGGCCAAATGTATTGTAAACTAAGGTACCTACGTCTCTTTAAATAATTAGGTATCTCTCTACAGTTACCACGGACAAGAAATAAGTTCCTTGTTCTGTTTATGACAAAAACGGAAAGGGCTTTGTCATATCAACCGCAAGTATTTTAACGACTGACATCGTATCTGTCGCCAACAGAGAATGTGAAGTCAGCGTTGCAATTACATTAAACTGTTTTGTGAAATCATTTAACTTAACCGTTGTGATAAATTAATTTGGGACGTTCATGGGTTATTGCATTGCAAAAAGAATAACTTTACCTTTTACTAATTTCGTATTTATTTCAAGATGTTGCTGTTGGTTTGTTGTTGTTGTTCTTTGTTTTGTCTGCTGGTGGCACTGCAGTCTGCAACCGTTGATTCCAGGACAAAGCCCAGAAGACGCTCGAAGACTAAATTGATTAACACTTTCGCAGTGATATGCTTCGGGGTAAACTTCGAAAGTTACTTTAGACTGTATCCTTACTTAGCAATAAGTAGGTACACTTTCTTTTTACTTGGTACTATTTATTGTTATTTTAGCCTACCTTTTATAGATAGCTATCATTTGCAAGCACTTTTCATTTAATTTTGTATTAATTTATGTTCTTCATTAGTGGATTCCTGTAATTGGTCCATTCTTTATTCATAGTTACTAACCATTCGTTTGTAATTTTATTGTCGGATTCCTAAATAAAAATTAAAATGTATTCATTTATATGATCGAGTAAATTGTATTACAAAGACAACGTCAGGAATAGGGCGAAGGGAAGACAACAGAGTTGGAAGTCTTCTGACTTCACTACCATACAGGAAAATTTTGCAGAGGAGGACTGAAAACGTGTGAAAACTTTGCGAGTTGACCAGTAACTGGCCTCTACTAATCCAGCACTGAGCTCGCATGGTAGAGTATGGCCTACCTACTCTGTCTCACCTGTATACGTATGAGGAGACCTGGAATGCAGATCCTGACTCGGATTATGTAACTTTCAAAATCCAGCACTGTGCTTTTCAGTTGAATATTAGTGTAAATATTGTCACGGATGCTGCCAAACTTCGAACGTAAAATGGCATTCAAAAATTCGGACGGTTTATTAACAGTCTCCGTGGCGCAACCGGTAAGGTGCGGTCCCTTAAATCGAGAAGTCCTGGGTTCGAGACCTCACCCCGATGAAAACGTTTTTAGATTTTAATGTTGTTTAGGAATGTTCTAGAAGAGAGAGGGAAAAGGAATATTTAGAAAGAAACAGAAAATAACAAAAAGACAGTCGTGTTCAGGAATGTTTGGGAAGGGAGTGGAAGGGAACAAAGAAATAACGAAAAGACGATCGAAATTCAATTGTCTAGAACATTCTAAGGGGTATACCCCTAAATCGGCGAGTTTGCGGCCACAGGGCAGTATTGAGTTTAACAGTGAAAAGTGCGAAACAAAAGGAAGAAAAGTAAAAGTGAAAAAGAGAATAGTGAGAAGTGAAAAGTGAACAGTTAAGTGCCGTTTTAGTAGTGACGTAGTGAACAGTGAAAAGTGGTGTAAGGGGAATCTCTGCGCGGAGAACCGTGAGTAAGAGAAACCCAAATAAACTCTGTAAATTTGGACTTGGCGTTTCACTCCAATCCCGGAACCCGTCGCTCGTAACAATATAAAAGGCAAATATACAGTACACGTCATACCGAAAAATTAAAGCATTAGCTCACGACTATATTTCCCGAGGGAATAGTCAGAGATATTCTGAAAATGCAGAACATCCACGTTTCACTAGTAGTAGGTACCGAATCCCGTACCGTAGAATTTCTAGTACGGTATTCATACCTTTATATAACATTCTGTTATTTCAGACGTAGAAATTGGTTTATTAAAATTTATGAGCATGTTTTAGTTTCAGAATAGTAACACAACACAGTCTCATGCATACTGTAACTAAAAGGTTTAATTTTGAAAATGTGCAGACCGAGTTGTATATTAGACTCTCAGAGCTCTCAGAGCAGAGGACCACTTTTGTTTCCTACATTTCAGACCAGAGTTTATATGAAGCTTAAATAGCTATATCAAAATGCATCTGTTTATGTTTGCGTTACACATTAGTACACAATAACGTGGCAATTAAAAAAAAAAGCTCAACTGTGCTGAAATCATGACCGAGACTTAGTTATGCTGTTCTTTTCTCCGATGGATGATCGCCATACATATAGTTATAGACGTGTTGGTAGCGCGTTGCGGAGAGCGAGAGGTATAGAAACTCAATCATTAGGGTCCAGGTTCCGATCCGCACGAACGACACACACACACACACACGCACGACACGCCATGTAAAAAAATAATTTTTCGGGTTCCGTACCCAGAGGGTAAAAACGGGACCCTACTACTAAGCCTACGTTATCCGTCCGTCCGTCCGTCCTACCCATTTAAGACTGTAACTTTTGAACCGTAATAGTTACAGCGCATTGAATTAAATTCTTACAGCAAATAATAAAATAGCAAAAAGTTGAAATAAAGGGGGGTTCTCAACAAGAAACTAGTTTTTGTCAGAGCAGAGGAAGGATCTCCATAGAGTCCGCATAAATTTACGATTGTAGTTAGTCTCTTTTGTCTTATGACGTACCTTTAATAGTAGAAGGAGATGGAACTATAGATATTTGTTTATGCGGCTGTCCACTTTTTTTTGAGCTAGTGCGTGTGAAAAGTGACCGTAAACATAAGGCCATATGTCACTTGATGCCTTTTGTCCATACTACTACACCACACACTCAAACCTAAACGTCAAAAAAGTGGACACTTTACAATTGGTATGGCTCACTCTATTAGGTATTATCTCTTTGCTTCAAATAAATTGTAAGACTATCGCTATCTAATACGCGGTTACACTGACATTCTGTCTGCTAGCTTAAGCGAAAAAAAATGTTGGTCAATGTTCACTAGACAATCCACAGAGAAATAAATCCTTTGTTAAAAAGTTAGACTGCGAAATTATCACTGTCGTTGCCAATTGCACTCAGATCTTTCCGTTTATTTTCGAGGTATCATTGAACCGTTGCCTACGGAACAGAAACTTTTATTTGTTCTTTGCTCTGAATAGAAAGGGAGCTAAGTGCTATTCAAAAATGTTTATTATTTATTTTGTTATAAATGGCAATGGCAAATGTATGGCATGTTTAATCAACGTATATAAAAGACAGGTTCATAAAGATCGTAGTAAACCTAAGTGGTAAACTGTGCGACCTATTCTCTCCGCTTACCCTACAGAGAAAAAGACGTGTCATTCATTACTCATTTATTTAGATTAAATGACATTTGTTTTTTACCCGACTGCGCTTGAAGGAGGAAAATGTTCGAGCGGCGTGATGGATTTTAAAGTCTAAGGTGTCTTTAAATTCGTAAAAAATTTAAGAGTGATACGTCACTATATTATATATATATTGGGTATATTATTTTAAGAAGGCGTCTGCAAATTTAAGAGGATATAATTCGGAGCGCGCTCCATACAAACGTACTATGATGATATTTTCAATACTTACCAATTAAACTCAATTAAATTTTTCAGAATCAATCTAAAAACTAATTTCTTTGCTTGTATAGAGTCAGATTTTCGTTTAAATGTATAGTTTTAAATTTACAGTGCCTCAAAGATTTCCATTTAAATCTTAAATTAATCCTAGCATCGAAACTGTATATTTTAACGAAAATCTGACTCCATACAAACATAGATATTTGATTCAAGATTGTTTCAGCAAAATTTCATTGAGTTTAATTGGTTAGTATTGAAAATATCACCATAGTACGTTTGTATGGAGCGCGCTCCGAATTATATCCCCTTAAAAAGAGCAGACGCATCGCTTTCATACATTTCGTATGATAAACTTGTGAAGCGGCACCAGGCTGCACGATGCCCGCGCCGCGCCTTTCCCGTACCCTTCCCGTACCCTCGCTGCTTGAGTACAATTTATGACGCACTGCTTTCATACATTTCGTATGAAAAACTTTTGAAGCGGCGGCACCAGGCGGCACGATACCCGCTCCGCGCCCGTCCCGTACCTTAACCTTACCCTCGCCCCGTGACTGTTCTGTATGTTTCACGCCTTAGGCGGATTCGAACCTGGACCTCAAGATTGAGTTTCCATAGCTCTCCGCAACGCACAACCGACGCTCGCTCTGTATCGAGTGAATGCAATGAAATACGTAACATTAACATGGTGCTTAGATAAACAAGGATTGCTGCGAACGAAGTACCATCAGAGGAATTAACTCCGATTTCCGAGGCGTTGAGACGGAACATGCCGGCGAGTGTAAATATACGGTTACCGGTTTTAGTTAGAGTGATGTGATGTTAAGTTAGATTCAGGACTTTAGATTGATCTTCTAGTTAAGGCGTATCCGCCCGGGAACACGACTCTCTATACTAATCGATCGACTGGAATCAGTCAATTTGGGATTCCGTTGTATTGATGTGTCGGGCAATTTGGGATTAGATCGAAAAGTACCGGAAGCTAAAAAAATTATATGCAACTAGCTGTTGCTTGCGACTCCGTCCGCGTGGACCTTAATAAAGTATCCATGTGTTAATCCAGAAAATATTCTATCTGCGTGCCAAATTTCATCCAAATCCGTTCAACCAAATTCATACAAATTCGTGATTTCGCCACAAACATACAACCTTATAAACATCGTCACAAACTTTGACATTTTGTTAGATAATGTCATTTTTATTTAGAATACATAATAATAATGTTGTTGTTAAATACAGGGTCCTTCTTTATACGCTTACACTTTTTTAAGGGCATGATCAGACCGTCAAACTGAACAACTTTCTCTATGGGACCAACATCGAAATCGCGAATCAACGAAGAAATTCAGCTGACCCATACATTTGGCTCGAGTAGGTTTGCAGTTGGATATGGAACAGCTGATTTTTTTTCGTGATTTCGATGTTGGCGCAATATAGAAAGTTATTCAGTTTGACTGTCTGATCATCTCCTTAAAAAGTGTCAGCATATAAAGTAGGACGGATCCTATATAACTAATATTAATAAAACATCCTGTAATGGTCTTCATAAAAACAAACATACCAATCATCAAAACTTTTGCTTACTTTCATAAAAATTCAATATTGAAATCGCGGTCATTAGCACGAATTCATCTATTCCAGTTTACTCAGCAAATCGGAGATCCGACCGAGCTTTCTAAACAGAGTTTAATTTTGCTCGTAAAGCCTTCTACGAGCGGCAAAACCAGATTTGATGCAGCTTAATTCGTATTTAATTTGTTTTTGGAGCGTTGAAAACGAAATAGCTTGAAAATTTCATGCTAAATTTTCAGTGCTTCAGTATTAAAACTGTCATAGAACAAACACAAAGAGCATTAAACACAGACTCGGTTTTTAAAGAAAATACTTACGATGTTGTATGTAAAAGGATATGTTCTACTCTTTGACTAATTATTATAAGGACTGGCCTTGCGGTAGCATTTCCCCTCTGCCACGGTATAAGCACAATTGATCTTGTGCATTTATATTCAATTTTACGCCTTATCACTAAACGAGACAGCCTATAATTGCGAAATAATAACTTATAACTTAGAACGTTTGGGGTTCACACGAGACTTCTTTTCATGATTTTTAACATACAAAATTAGAATCTAAAGTTATGGGGAATAAAATACAAAGTTGCGAATTTAATGTTACCACGCCCCCCGCAAAAAGTGGCAGAAATGTTTGTTAGTAGAATTACATGCGTAACCAGTCCACATAATAAATAGTCAAAGGTTCTACTAGTACCAGTACTCAGTGTTTATGAGTTCGATTATAGAGTTTACTAATAAAAATAAAACCGGCCAAAAGCGTCGGACTTGCTCATGATAGGATTTCGTAGTCATTACATGAAAAGTTTATGCCGAAATAGCGTAGATAACATTATGAATTATCAAAAGCAAATAATAGCGCGCAATCTAGCCGAGAACATCAAATCTTAAAATTTAATTTGCAGGATTTTTTGTTGCATACATTTGAGTTGAGAAGGCATTGCAGTTTACTATGGAACAGCAGATTTTTTTTGCTCCCACAGTAAAAGTGGTTCAGTTTTATGGACAGACTCTTAGTTTAAAAGGATGCTAATAATATAAATTTCACCTGTATAATCCAAACTTTTCTTAAAAACAATGTCAGTACCTATAAGAGTACTATCATATTTTCTAATATTTAATATAACAGGAACGCTCACGCCCCAAAGAAGCAGGAACAAAACTAATATAGAGGAATAGAGGTCTAATAAACGTGCTGCAAAATTTGAATTTTGTTCTAAAATATATGTTACGTTCCTACTAAATTGTATTTATCTCTTTATTAGACGCCTGTGCATTGTTTCAACTTAAAATAGCTTAAAGACACCACAGTTGTTCTAAACAACCCATCGACTAACAAACGGGTATAGTTCTGCATAATAGGTCTCATTATGTCTATTATTTTGATAGTTCCCTTTATTGATACATTTGTTTGAACAATTTTAATGTTAATAGTTTCATTTTGGGGGAATAGGCGAAAATAATATCCTGAATAGTATGATAATTTTCAACTTCGTTTATTTCTATCTATCTCATACTTTAAGGGTCTTTTTACCGTTCAATGGCGCCCTCATCCAATAAAGAAAGACTGAATTAAAAAACGCCTTCAAGCTAATTTTTACGTTTATATGTGAAATAAGAAAAAACAGGGCCATTTTCAAATTTATTTGTATATTCTTAAATTAGGCATGTTTCAAATCTAAAGTATTATATATGAATAGCTTCTAGGCTTTTGTAGTACCTATGTTAAAGTAGCACTTTTTCAATTTGGGTTTTTCATTAATGAAATATCTTTAATACTGTGATGATGGCGCCACTGTGTGAGCTCTTAAGTGAGCTATTATTGTGTATCATAGACCATCATCTCAGCCCATGGACCTCCACTGCTGGACATAGGCCTCCCCCAAGGATCACCACAACGACAGGTCCTGCGCTGCTCTCATCCAGTGCGTTCCGCCGCCTTCACTAGGTCGTCGATTCACCTTGTGTGTGTGGGACGGTTCACCTTGTGCCTACCCTATCATATACGTATATGTACAAATAAAATATCCGTAATAATTGTTTTTTTTTAAATGTACTTTCAAATGTTATTACTTTCCAAGTTTGTCTAAATTGGGTATCATTCCTGAGAAAATCCGCTTGTACACAAAAAAAAGTTCGCCCCCGTACTGGTGCTCTTCATGCATTCTTTACTTTCATAACATATTTAAAATTCTCAAGAGAGATACATACACTTATAAAATCCATTCCAATAAATGCTTGATTCTCCTAAGAACTTAAGCTCTTGAACTAACTAATTTTCGTGAAATGGCTTTAGTTTATGACACAGATACTGAGTACAGATTCCTCTGAATTCGTCCCTAAGGTTGACGAAGGTTAAACCAATCATTTGAGTGCCACGAGTGAGCAATTTTGGACAAGTCATTCGTCCATTCATACTTAAGAAGACAGGCGGTCTGCAAGAAATTTGAAAAATAGGTTTTAATCAGCGTCGCAGTGTTCAAATTCAAATTCAAAAATTATGTATTTCTAGACAACATTGATCCTTTGGTTAGTAACAATTATGATTTAGTCTACGTTAGTGTACAATAGTGTGCGTTAGAGTGTGCTGTTTCCGAGTAACCGAGCTACCATTGCGAAAGTGGCAACTGCAGCCTAGACTTATTTTACCAACATGAAATGGACGAAATCACGATTTCGTATTCCCCTGTTTGCTCCTCCAAAACTGAACTGATTTTGATAATTCTTTCAAGAATAGTATGGCAAAGACTTTGGCTATATCGGTTCCTTTCATTGTTTATATTCGTCAATTGCGCTTGTTGTATGTCATAACACAGCGGTAAAGTCTCTTTCGAAGGCTCCTCGTTCTTATATTAATTAATGTATAAAAAAAAAACGTAGGAATATGACAGAGGTAACATAGCTTGTATGGTAAAACATATTATTTGCTCTAGTGTCATTATCCAGGGGGAAAACAGAGGAATACGTTTGTAAGGACTAAACAGAACCCGTGGTTCCTCTTAAGTTGTAGAACGTACTTCGGAGTCTATTAACCTGGTATAGTGTTATTATTATTAGTGTATTAACGAAATAAATGTAGTTGTAATGTGTATTACGTTTTTGATGACTGACGTAAGTTTCGTTTACCTAGAACATCAAAAAGTGTCAGTAAAGTAATCTTTAGTATGCCTTAGAGGGTTGGACTATATAATAATTGGATTTAGATTGATCTTGCAAAAGAAAGATTAGTTTAGATTTACTGATAAAAGAATTGAAAATTTAATGTGTCAAGATCTTTTAAAAAAGTACAGAATTATATTGAATGTATACTAAGTTGAATATTATAATAAATGTATAAAACTTGACAAGTTAAAGGTAGGAACATCATTTATCTTGGCATCTTTCATATTTAATATCAATATACAGGGTGCAATTAAAATCGTTGGCATTATAATTATTTAAACATGTTTAATCCAAACAATGAGACGAAATATATTTTAAAAACCTAAATACTTTTTGGTGGAAGCCAGGCCAGGTGTATTGGATCGGACAGGTCAGAGCTACAAATTATCATAAAATCCAAAATGCATGTGTTGGCGGCCTTTTGTTTTCTACAGTTAGTCATCTAGTCAAAGTGTGCCAAAGCAAAATTAGTTTGATGGTAAAATCTTACCTAGAACTCTCTACATGGCAATATCCGTTAACTGTACATACATTGTAAGGCAGACTACCGTATTCCGCGTTCTAAGCACAAAGCTCCTTTGGTCTCGTCATAAGACGAAATGTACACAAACCTCATGTAGATTGTAGGTATATTGCTGCAATTTATGATATTAACTAGGTAACTTGTCAGCGGTTCTCCAGTAATGCTCGGCATTCATTTATAAAGTTGTGATACGTGTTCGAAAAGTTTGCCAAAAATATTTACAATATTTGTTGTTTTGGACGCATCAACATCCAATCCAAATACTAGTACGGAAACGTTTTTCTTTTTAAAAAAATCCTGGAGAGCGATCGCGCTAATTTAAAACATCCAAGTTCAATCCTAATCCAATTTCAAAATCAATCCAATTACTATTCAACTGTGTTCAATTCCGCATCGCGCTAAACACTATGATACTGATAGCCTTTAACGTCTGAGCGATTTGTCAAAACCGCTCATACGGCTATCATAATGAGATACCGAATGGGTTAAAAGTTGTGGTTCTTACGCGGTCCAATCATGGTTCAGTTGAGATTTATTTAGCGCCATTGCTCTCCTGTTAAAATGTTCTGTTTTCGGTAGAAAAAATTTTATAATGCACATAAAATTAGGTACTGTTTCTCATTTGTTTTTAGAGAGTGGACGTTCTGCGATTCTAAAGCTATGCACCAGTACCACTCCTACATTTAATGTGGATGCATTATTTGCAATTCCAGTTTTTACTAGATTTCATATCTCTTAATGACGAAGGTTGACCGCCGTCGCGTTGCGGGCTATGGAGACTAATCTTCAGGTTCGGGTTCGAAACCACACGAAAAACATGTCATATACCAATGCGTTTTTCTTACATAATTATGTACTCAGTTAATACCGACTGATTTCAAACGGTGAAGGAAAACATCTTGAGGAATATTGCGTACGTTAAAGACGTAATTCCTATGCGTATGTGAAGTCTACCAATCCGCGTTGGGCACGCGTGGTGGACTAACACCCAATACACCCTCCCTGAGGCCTGTGCCCTGCTGTGGGACGTATACAGGGTGTTAGGATAAACAGTTGCATTACTTGAAGGGGCTATTTTACCCATGATACTGAACAACTTTTCCTAAGAAAACTAAAGGAAATTCGAAAAAAATATATACTTTTCATACAAGCATTCGATCAGCTAATTTCATACTGTAGTACGGAAAGTCCAAAATTTTTTTTTGCTCATTTCCTGTCCATTCCTCAGGGAAAATTGTTCAGTATCATGGGTACAATCATCCCTTAAAGTAACGCAACTGTTTACCCTAACACCCTGTTTACGCTGATGATTATAATATCTGTCAATGTACATTTGTTACGACTGAAGTAGTTGTTGGTAACACCAACGTCAAATGTAGTTATTAAAAAAGTTGTATTTCCGGTTTCCGTCTTCCATATTGGTACGGTGTTTGTGCGTGTAACTAGCTCTGTTGTACAATCACTAAAATAAACCGCCAGTGCTGCAAACAAGACTTTCTTTTACATCAAACCACTCCTGCCACCAGAAAAACTACAGTCCACTAAAACCTCTCCAGCGGAGCCGAATAATTCACCGATAGGCCACGTTCCCTGCAGTAGATCTATCTTCTATTTTCAATTTTAACAAACGTTTCGTCAATCCCAAACTTCCTACTTACCTAGTCTTTTAAACTGGGACGAAGCACACACGGCACGGAAACTCAGCGGAATCCCAAGTACCTTGAATTTAAATAAACTGGCTCATTGTAATTAGCACACCGTTCTAGCTAGACTATTGTCCCTGTCTCCGACGTTCTCGGTAACCGGGTAACCGGATTATTGTGCACCTGCCTGTTTAACGAACACAGAGAGAACGTTAACTCGATAACGTTGTGCATACGGGTGTTTATTGTGTTTCTGGACGTTTTGACGGTTAGACGTTTGGCGCCTTCTATGTTATTAAGGGAATATAATTCGGAGCGCGCTCCATACAAACGAAGTCTGTTGATATTTTCAATACTAATCTATTAAATTCACTGAGATTTTTCAGAAGCAATCTAGAAACTAATCTCTATGTTTGTATGAAGTCAGATTTTCGTTAAAATGTTTAGTTTTAAAGTTGCAGTGCCTCAAAGATTTCCATACAAATCTTTAAATAATCCAAGCACTAAAATTTTATATTCAACGAAAATATTTTTTCATACAAACATAGACATCAGTTTCTAGATAGAGCCTCCAGGCACGATTCTTCAAACGACACTATGCTACGTACTATAAGGTATATAATTGTGTTACTTTGACTATCCGCCACGGCCACACATCTCTTCTGTATAAATATTGTTTATTTAACTAGAAATATAATTCTATCACATCTGAAACCATGTTTATTTTTCATTTCTGTTATAAATTTCCTGCATAACTGGCTCATCGTAATCTAGGTCCATAGAGTTTTGTGAAGGATCAATTACCGGTTGGTCGTCCGGATGACCCACTCATCCGGCCGGATCTTGTCCGTTCCTATGGGTAAAAAAGAAAATTAAAAGTGTCTGATACATCTATTGGTTCTTGTAAAAGTTTAAAATCCTAAAAACTATAATAACTCGGAAATAACAGTACCTCGGTCACATTAAGAGAAGTCATAAATACCAACTTCTCTAGATTATTCTGCAGGGGAAAATTTTGGGAAGATGAATGTCTGGTAGAAGAAGGACGTCCTGGCTTAAAAACCTATGTGAATGGTTCGATATGAACACCACCTCACTGTTCAGGGCTGCAGTGTCCAGGGTCCCAATAGCCCTTATATATCCAATCTCCGATAGGAGATGGCACCACAAGAAGAAGAAAAGTTTATAGCCGTATACATTAAGAGACGTTTGGAACTAACTTAGAAACTAATCTCTATGATTGTATGAAGTCAGAATTTCATTAAAATATACAGTTTAAGTGCTAGGATTATTTTAAGGTTTGTATGGAAATCTTTGAGGCACTGTAACTTTAAAAAAAATACATTTTAACGAAAATCTGACTTTATAAAAACATAGAGAATCGTTTCTAGATTGTTTCTGAAAAATTTTATTGACTTTGTTTATAAGGAGCGCGCTCCGAATTATATTCCCTTAAAAACTGTGGCCGTTATTTCGCACGCAGATAACTGACATACTCAATCAACGGATAAATATGCGATATAAAATTTTTCAAATACACGTACGCAATTTTTATTTCACGTATTTATCCGTTGATTGAGTGAGCCGATTGCGATTAAATAAAAAATTATAAATCCACTACAGTTTTTTTTGTTTTATGTTTTTATTTGTAGTTTCTATGAGACAAGTTTTGAATACACTCTCATTTGACATGTAGCATTATTGACATAATAGTATTATTATAAAACTGTAAATGTTTGTTAGCGCATCAAGCGAAAACTACTGACCCGATTTTGATGAAACTTTTTGTGTCTAAAATCGTATGATTAGACGTAAATCTGGCATCATTTATCTTGCTACGATGACGAAAACCGAAGACGATGTCGCGGGAAAACTCGAGTATTTACCAAATCTGGTAGCGTAATAGAGTTAAAATCTAAATCTTCCTTATGAAACACACAAACTCCACAATCTTCATGTTCCCTCTGGCAACAGGATGTCTGTAAGAACGGCGGGTTCCTACGTATAGTAGTTCTATCTTTCTAAGAAGCGAAGGGCTTGTATACAACGTGTTAATGAATAAACGCAAAACTAGAAAGTAGTTTGTTTAGAATCAAGAGCAGAATCGAATTACCATATTAGGTAATTTTTTTCAAAATATTAATTATTTCTTTGGAAAATTTAAAATTTACTGAACTCGGTCTCAATCCACCGCTCGGGCACAGTCACCCTACTTACTACCAAAACAAGATTCTTAAAATGTATCCACGAGCACGCTAGCGCATTCATTCATTGCTGAAATGAAAACAAATAATTTTTGCCCGAAAACTTAAAATGCGATTAACTTTAAACTATAACTATAAAAATAATGAAATTTTTGTTTCAATCGAATTATTTTGTTGTAAATCAGTTGGGGTTATGAGGTTTTGTGCTTATTCATTAATACGTTGTGTCTATTTCTGTTACCGACCTTACTAGGCGGCGTTTTGTACTAGGCTTCTTCTACTTCTTATACAACGTGTTAATGAATAAACGCGAAACTAGAAAATAGTTTTTTTAAATCGAGCGCAGAATCGAATTATCAAGATTTCAAAATAGGTCACATTTCTTATTAAATAAGTTGTTTGTATAATTTAAACACCGAACTCGATGTCAACCCACCGAATGGGCACACTGAGCACGTTAGCGCTTTCATTTATTGCTGAAATAATAATGACACATTTTTGAGTGAAAACTTAAAATGCGAATAACTTTAAATTATATTTAATAAAATAACTTTTATAAAACAGTAAAAAAGTGAAGTGTGTGTGTACATTGTAGATATTTACAAAAAAAAATTCGATATGGTTTTTAGGTGTTGCCTGACTCCAAATCAACGTTTTTTTTAGAATTTTTGTCCGTTTGTTTGTGCGAGCGTCACGCGAAAACTACTGAACCGATTTTGATAAAACTTTTTTTGTTTGATAGCTTACGATCTGACTTAAAATCTGGTATACAATTTGTGCCGACGAAGTTCATCGTTACTTAGAACATAACTAAGCAACACGAACCATTTAAACTTCTGTATGTTTCCGAAAAAAGAATTTGTTTCTAGATTTTTGTTGTCCAGACGTTCAGCGAACTATCGCACGTGTTACTCTACAATTTTCTATTTCTTTTAATTAAATAGAAATTGCAGACGTTGCTTCTTTTCTAGTCGAAGAAACTATTTAAGAGATTAATAAAACCAATTAGTAGTCTTTTCAATTATTAAGAGTTAAATCTTATTATTACGTATAACTTAGCGTAGGCAGGCCTGTCTCACTCCACAGTTCGACTTACTTGACAGCCGATCCCCACCGAGAGGTGAATGGTAATAGGTTAGGTATACCGTGTAAACTTCTTGGTCAAATCTCATTAGACTTGCCGCCATTTTGGGAATAGTCAATGTGAGACTGGAAACCCCTAGCGATGTCACACTGCCAGCACGTGAAAGAATGAAAGAGGGACACTATGTAAAGGAAGCTTTCATGTTTAATGACTCGGTTCATTTTTGTTTGCACGCGCGCCGTTGTGACGTTTTGTCGGTTATTCACGAATTGTACAATAGCACGGGTGCGAATTACTTCGGACCTTATTGCCGTGCAGAGAGAGTCGCTATTTATTTAAATATGTTTTCGAAGTCATCCTTCTGTACTGGTAGTACTAATATTTATTCTGTGACGTAGGTACACACGGCGACACACATCAAGCTACGAAAAAACCAACATAAGCTGGCCGCGCGATGTTATACATTATTCTACCTACGCGCGGCCAGCTTATTTTGGTTTTGCGTAGCTTGATGTGTCGCCGTGTGGACATTATACATCTAATGCATCGAAACGAATGCATATTATAGGTACATTAAAAGTGTTAGCTGATAACATGATTTACATGGTTTATACAGGTGTAAAAATCGTCTGTTTCATACATAACTACAGTACCGACCGATTCGACTGAAATTTGTGGGACAGTAGATTATTTTTTAATTTTATTTCGACGTTGTCTCTTGTCCATAGTGAAATTTGTTCAGTTTGATGGTCGAAACCAGCACCTTTAAATATAGCTAGGGTGTTTTTGAAAATTTCGTAACGGTAAAAATAATCACTAGTGTACAATATGATGTAAGGAAAAGTATCATGAAACTTTAAACTACATACTCTAACCATTAAACTGAACAACTTTTTTTACCAAAACCTGTTAGAATACATAAAATCATTTTAATTTTAGTCGAGTAGGCATTGCAGCTTAGTATGGAACAG
Organism: Agonopterix alstromeriana; assembly: GCA_963924505.1. Lineage (NCBI taxonomy): Eukaryota > Metazoa > Arthropoda > Insecta > Lepidoptera > Depressariidae > Agonopterix > Agonopterix alstromeriana. Next base: position 12,684,223 of record OZ004664.1, read on the forward strand.
CTGTTTTTTTTGGTCTGACAGGTTTGCTCCTATAGTAAAAGTTGTTCAATTTGATGGATTGAGTATTTGTGATACTTTTCCTTAGACCTTGTAGAGCGGTGTGCCCTATCCTAATGCCTTTTGTGCTCTTTAAGAGCTGACTTTTTTTACCTTTCGCCCGCTTGTGCCCATTACTTAAAGTCAAAATAAAAAGTTGCCGAAACCTAAAGTTAGCGGAAACGTCCTAATTAGGTAGGTACCTATGTACATGTCAATCAATGAATTGTAATTTTATTCAACGAAACATTTATGTTCACATAATTAAAAATTATATGATATTTGCATATCAGAAAAAATAGGATAAAAATATTTTTTTTCGTATATTCGCTTTATTTTCACAGGATATGGGACGAGTATTAAGGTGCACTTCCGATGCCAGCGATGCGATTGACGCGCGCGTCTGTCGCGTGGTTCTGTCATTATGTCTATCGTGTCTATCGTATCGGCCGCGCGCGTCTGACGCACGCGGCAGTTGCTGGCATCGGAAGCGGTGCCATACGATTTCATAGTAACTAGTATAGCCGCATCGGCCGTCGGCCGCGAGCCGCACGCGTCTGTCGCATCGGCCGCTAGCTTTGGAAGTCCAGCTTTACACAAACGGTGGTCGCAATTGTTGTCGCACGAGTAAGCACCTCCGATTATTACCTGCCAGACAAACAAAAGTACACCGTTTATAAAAGGCCTGTTTAATAAAAGTGCTGTAATTATTTTGATCCCTTTGTTAATTTCGTAATACATACATTTTATGTTTTAGCCTATAAAGTTAAGCTGAAGTATGTACCTATTCATAAAAATAAATTTAGGGTCCTTTTTAATATGCTGACACTTTTTTAAGGGGATGATCAAACTATCTACTTGAAATAGGCAATAGGCTATTTTTAACTTTTAATCTTTTTATTTTTAATTATTCGTTTTATTTTTGACATTGTTTATCTCATTTTATAATAGAATTTTCGATCATGCTATGAATGGACATTTTATGTAAAATATTTATGTAAGAATGTGACATAATGTGAAATAAATTAATCTAATCGAATCTAATCTATCAAACTGAATAACTTTCTCTATGGCACCAACATCGAAATCACGAAAAAAAAAACAGCTGTCACATACAAAACTGCAAACCTACTCGAGCCAAATACAACGTATTAATGATTAAATGCAAGACTAGAAAAGTTTGTGTAGAATCGAGAGCAGAATCGAATTATCAAAGTTCCAAGACAGGTAATTTTTTTTTCAAAGTTATAAATTAGTTGTTAAAAATTTATAATTAACTGAACTCGATGTCAAGCCATCGCCTACTTACTACCAAAACAAGAACAGAACCCTACAAATTTATGAAAAATGGTATCGAACCGTTGAGGGATAATTTAGTTGCAACTTTCAAATAAAACATAAACATAACTAGGATAAAACCATTAAGGGAATATAATTCGGAGCGCACTCCATACAAACGAAGTCTGGTGATATTTTCAGTTAAAGTCAATGACATTTTTCTGAAATAATCTAGAAACTAATCTCTATGCTTGTATGAAGTTAGATTTTCGTTAAAATGTATAGTTTTAATTTAAAGTAAAAGTGCACCAAAGATTTCCATACAAATCTTAAAGTTCCTAGCATTAAGCCTATATATTTTAACGAAAATCTGACTTGATATGACTATGACTTTAATTTAGGTTAGTATTGAAAATATCTCCAGGCGTCGTTTGTATGCAGCGCACATTCGGAATAAACTTCTCTTAAGAGGATATAATTCGGAGCGCGCTCCATACAAACGTACTATGGTGATATTTTCAATACTAACCAATAAAAGTCAATGAAATTTAGCTGAAACAGTCTTGAAACAAATATCTATGCTTGTATGGAGTCAGATTTTCGTTAAAATATACAGTTTCAATGCTAGGGTTAATTTAAAATTTGTATGGAAATCTTTGAGGCACTGTAATTTTAAAACTATACATTTTTACGAAAATCTTACTCTATACAAGCATAGAAATTTGTTTAAAGATTAATTCTGAAAAATTTCATTGAGTTTAATTGGTTAGTATTGAAAATATCACCATAGTACGTTTGTATGGAGCGCCCTCCGAATTATATCCTCTTAAGGCCTATGTAGGCTCTAGTTTTAAGTAAATAATGTTATGACTTAATTATACATCAAAAAGACATTAAGTTGAGAATTTTCTGCGCCTGCCAACCTAGTATGTTACTAATCTACAAGATTTTTTTCGGGCATAGTCCCACCACACATTTTCACCGCTGTAACTCCTGTGAACCAGGATCAACAGCGGCGACCATTCACAACACAAGACAATGAAGTCCAGCGAGCCCGGAGGTTAATCTACAGGTTGTTAAATTAAATGCGTTACATATCAGACCATCAGAACAACTTTCACTGTAGAGCCAACTCTTAATGATAAACGTCAATCTTTTTCAATATATATGTAGGTAAACGCATCAGCTGGCAAGTATTATGTAAACGTTAAATCTAGATCAAACTGATCGGGCAAACAGCAAGCTATGCGGAACCACGAAACTCAGTCCTAGAACAAACACGATAACCACATTTGAAATTCAGATGTGACAATGTTCCACCACTTATTTCTGGTAAGACAAAATTTTAGTTCACATTCTTTTATTTGACACGTAACGATTTTTGTTAGTATGTAATAAAAACGATCAAAGGCGAGTCGGGCTGCTCGCGCACCGAGGGTTCCGTACCACACAACATAATTATCTTACAAAAAAGTATTGTTTTCTCCGGAACGTTTAGCCGAGACGACGAAAAAATTTCGCCTTTTCAGCTGATTGCATTTAGTATGGAAAGTCCAAAAATTGTTTTGCTAATTTCCTATAGGTTTCTTAGGGAAAGTTGTTCAATATCATGGCTACAATCAACCCTTAAAGTAATGCAACTGTTTACCCTAACTCCCTGTATAATCACACCTAGATTTACTGTATGTATTACCGTTTTTACTAAATCTGATGACTACATAAACTAAGATTTGGACCATTTTAACACGGTATTCAATTTTTGCCCTGAATATGACAGCGTTCAAACCTTCTCAGTTCCCCTAACAAATGTATAGTAACGTATACCTATACTATAGTATCAATTATCAACAATCGACAGAAAGCTAAACACGGATGTGGAAGTGAAATCAAGCGTGCAGTAGTTGATAAATGAGACGAACATGAAAATTGGATATTATGTATTCCTGATAAGGGATGGAAGATTACGAAATGTTAAGACACTAATCTTGTTTGTTTTCCTTTGTATGAAAGCGTCTAACCTTTAATATTATTACACGAAACATGATCAAGAAATTGCGTTCTAATATTCTACGAATTACCGAGGTTATATTTACGGAGCTTTTTATCTGTCAGGTTACAGGAGGAACACTTCGTTTCGTTATAATTATGATGATAGTCTTTGCACCGCGCTCCATACAAACGGAGTTTGTTTGTATTTTCAATACTATCAATCAAAGTCAATGATTTTTTTAAACACTGTCTATAAACTAATCAATGTCAGATTTGTCAGATTTCAGATAAAATATACAGCTTCAATGCTAGGATTCAGGTCCGTTTTGACCATATTGGGCGCCGGGGTGCGAAAATAAGCCTGCGCCCCCTTGCCAACAAAAGAAAAACAATTGCATTTTTATGTAGTCGCCATTGGTTTACAAGCTTTAATTTAACTTGCTTTGTTAGTATGGGCTCGTTGGATGTCTCGATTAGTCAAATTCTTGTAGTAATAAGATCTAAATTGGCTTGCACATCGCAAGTCGCAACTGAGCAAACCGAATTTGCCGAACTTGCATGAGGCGTATTTGTAAACAATATTAGTGCCTATATTTATAGGTATCACGGTAAAGTAATGAATGTTTGTTAAAACGAATTTTGAAATCTAACAGATTACGCCTGGTATGTGTATAAGGCGATCGGCTTGCGCCCCCTTGAGGTCCCTTTGCCCGGGTGCCACGCACCTCTTGCACCCCCGGCTACGTCGGCCCTGCTAGGATAAAATGTAAGATTTGTATCATTGGCGTAGTGGAGCTTCGGTATTGGAAACGATCACCGAAGTGAAGCAACACCAGGTCCAGTCAGTGTTTGGATGAGTGATCGTTTAGTGGTATTTCATCTCGAGCGTTTTCGTGCTTCGGAAGGCACGTTAAGCAGTTGGTCTCGGATAGTTCCGTCAGATGGCGTTGTAACTATTCGTAAATTCTCGAACCAAATCTGACAGCAAGTTGACCACTAACTTGCCTCCATCAACACGCACTGGGCCCGCGTGGTGGAGTATGGCTCACTCCCTCTCACCCTAATTCATGAGAGGAGGCCTTTGCCCTGCAGTGGGATTTTACAGGCTATAACTTGTATAATTGAGGCACTGTAATTTTGAAGCTATTATATTTCATCGAATTTCTGACCCGTCTGAATTTAAAAATGTTATTGAATTTAATTGGTTAGTATTGACAATTATAATCAAACTTCGTTTATATGGAGCGAGATGCAAGGACAATCCTCTTAATGACATTGGCAATAGGCGGCTCTGCATTTGAATACCATACTATTTAGTACGTTAAAAAATATACGGTAGGTCTTTTAAATGACCATACTATTTAGTACGTCAAGAAATATAGCTCTTTTAAATGTTTGACGGTCTAAACCATCCCTTTTATCAGTATAAATGTCAGTTTCCAAGAAACAAACTAGCAACGAAAGAGATGCTTTAGAAACACAAACCTTGAAAGTTAATTTAAGGGTTACTTTGAACTAGAGTTTAGTTTAACTCAGTATGATTTCTGTATTTCAATCTATTACACTAAGTACAATATATTGTAAACAACGTCGTTGAATATAGAAGGTATCAAGGAACTAATTTCAGAAAAAGTTTAATCCTTAAAAGACCGAAATTACTTACTTGAAATTCCATCCAAAAAAAAAATTCTTCATTATTTTAGACTATTTCGTTGTTGGATATAAAAAAAAAAACTTAAAAATTGTGTAAGACACACATTAAATTTAAGTTGATTATTTCATTCGAAATAATACAAGAAGTGTGAATTTCGGACAGAAAATGCAAATTCCTCAAACCCACTTACAATAAAACAACCCTAATTCGAGAAAACAACTCATTATTGTTAGCGGCATTCAAAATTATACAGGGGGCTACGTCAGTGGCACTCTTAGTGGCGCAAACAAGAAAACCACATCTGAATTTCAAATGCGGCACAATTCTCTCGGGCAACTTTGATGTGGAGACAGCAATTTGGCGAAACAAGTTTATCGGTATAGCACCCCTGAGCTTATTTAGTCGCACCTTTCCGCTTTTACCCTAAAAGGAATGAATGATAAATCCTAAGTATAAATTAGACCTTGGCAAATAAATAATACAGTAGTCACTCTCTTAAGTAGTACTTTACTACGATAGATAAATATGATTAGGTAGGTACCAATTTTCATCAACTTTGATTACAGACTTTAACGGCATGGTATCCAATGCGATATTTTGTCATTTGAAATACAAGTTGCATCATAACACCCTTATAATCGACTCTATTAATGTATGAAACAGCTATTTTTTAGAGAAAAAAATTAACAAAATTAGCTGTCTCATACATTTGAGTCGATTATTTCTAAACCAACGCTTTAAATGTTACTCTGGTGTTTTGTTCCACCCAGTAAAATTTATTCGAAAATACAGGGTTACATTCTGCAAACTGCAGTTTATGTACTGTTAACAAAGCTATAATGTGTGTTACAATAATATTCTAAGATTAGCCTTGCAGTTGCAGCTGATCGTTGATTTTATACTGATCTTTGAACGGCTGTAACTCCTAAACCGACTGGAGTTATGTAGGCAGACCTAGTCCATCCCTATCACAGAGATGTTCTACACCTTATGAATACTGAATCAGCCTTACAGCTGATGATAACAATAATTACGTCTATCTCTTAAACTATAACGGTACTGGATGACTGAATAAAACGAAAATCAAGTAAAATGGAACCATCCAAATGAATATACTCAATAGTACTAAACATTTGAAACGTTCTACCGCAAGCGGTTGTGAATTTGAACGCGGTGATGCGGCATTCAAAATTCTGTAACGGTCATAAATTACATTTCTCATTGAAATTTAATTGTTTCTGTTGTTGACATAAGGTTTAATTTGCATTATTGGTTGTTGGAAATGTAGAAATCCTAATTAAAGTTGGTTTTGTACGGTCAGTTGCAGCTGCTTTGAGTAGGTGTACTACATGTATGGGTATCTATTGAGTATTTAAAAGAGAGTATTGAACCCCCATACAAGGTGTAACAAAACCCCTTATAATATTCAAAGGGGTTTAGACCATCAAACTGAACAACTTTCACTATTGAGACAACGTTGAAAAAAAAAATCTGCTGTCCCATACATTTGTGTCGAATCAGTACTGCAATTTTGTATGAAAAAGCTGATGTTCTTTTCGCAATTTCGAAGTTTTTTCCATAGTGAAAGTTGTTGTTTATTCAGATAATTAAATTAAATAACTTTCCGTAAGGAACATGGGTCCAAAAAAGAAAAAAAATGTTTGTGTCCTCCTATAGAAAATCGATTGGCCTAAGGTCCTAAAATTTATCTCGTTTTCGACCCATGCTTCTCAGGGAAAGTTGTTTCGTTTCATTATCTGGATACACCCTTAAAATTGTGTTGGTAGTCTGTGTTGGTTATCCACCATTATCACATCCATAAAAATGAAAGTAAGTTATAGCGGTTATAGCCTGTCGAATCCCACTGCAGGGCACAGGCCTCCTCTCACAAATAATAATAGTGAGAGGGAGTGGGCCATACTCAACCACGCAGGCCCGGTGCGTGTTGGTGGAGGCAAGTTAGTGGTCAACTTTCTGTCAGAGAATTTTCAAGCCACTTAAATAGCCTCTGACCTGGCTTAACGAATAGTTACAACGCCATTTTACGGAACTATCCGAGACCAACTGCTACGAGTAAACGAGCCGTCCGAGCACGAAAACGTTCGAGATGAAATACCACTTAACGGTCACCCATCCAAAGACTGACCGGACCTGGCGTTGCTTTTAACTTCGGTGATCGTTTTCAATACCGAAGCTCCACTACGCCAGCGAGCGTTTCATATCCATAGTGACAGATTTTTTTTAACTGATGAAAAGTCATTATGATCCCAAAAAGAAAAAGGAAAAGTAAAAGGTTCTGAGTTAAACAGGGAGGAAAGTTAAAACAGGATCGAAAGTAGCTACCAGAACTCTTTGAAGTTATTAAAAGTCGTTCTATATAAGTTCTAGACAAGTATTCACATATTTTCTGACAAAAGATAAAAATATTATGGGTAAAAGAAAAGAGTTTTCATTGTATTTTATATTATTAAAGTAACAAGAGGCTTTAGTTTAACAAGAGGTCAGGTAATAAGTACTTTGTACTATGTTTAATATAATTATATATCGATGTTATGTCAAGCTTCGTATCTAAATCCACCAAAATAAAAAATCTTATACATACACTGTTTATCTATACTCCATTCCAAATAGCAACGAAATTTAAATGAAATTTTTTGAATAACAGAAACAGAGACATTTGGAACACTTCTTTCACTTATTCTCAGAACAGCTTTAGTAATGTCCAAGATATTTCGGATACTATGTATTTCTGTTATATAAATTATATTTGTAAATCAGAATTGGCCAGAAAGCTAATAAGGAATCGAAATATCTTTTCTTCCTTATATTGAATGTTGATGTATAGTTCGTCGCATCGTTCGCCGAAGTCCTACATTTTACTCTTATGAATATGTTGCCCGTTACGAGATTTTGATCTCATGATCCAAATAAATATCATTACTTTCTGAGACTAAATAATTTGAGGTATCTAATAACAAATTGATGATTAAAATTAAAGACCATACAAAATAATTGGGCATACAATTGAACATTCGTAGTTTCATTTAACTTCAAAGTTATCTTTGATGTTAAGATAAAGTGGCACAATTCAAAATAAAATTAGAGGGTTGAATTGAACGGGATCAGAGTAGGAATGCTCATCGTAGCGTGTCTATAATAAGCATGTAGAAAGAGATGACAGTTGCAAGACGTGTCTTATTATTATTGTGATGTATCTCAGCAGGTATTTCACGGGCCGTAGCCCGGACCTTTGGAAGACACAAGTCCAACAAGTAGAGGCCCCTTCGAGACACTTTTATCTAAATGCAATGGGATGCTCCCACTGACAAACCGAGCAATTGGTTTTGCGGGATTCATTGTTATAAGTGTTCACTGTAACCTATGTAATAATAATAAATAAAAAAAAAAAATCGTAGATCTATCCCTGAATGCATTATCCAAATACACTCATATACAGACCACGCTTGGTTTGGCGCAAAGACTATTGTGAAAAGGACAGAATTTTACTTGGGTCATGGGGGTGAACTGGGTGGGTCGGGAAATCTGGTTTATTGCAGAGAGACTCGGGACGCCTGCCGGAACAAATGTCCCAAGTTAGTCCAAAATGGCAGACGGTGATCGCCAACCCATTTGATGGGCCCCCCAAAATGGCTGCACGCAAGGAGCGACAAATCGGCAACATCTAGTGAGCGGTTGCAGAGAGGTGAGTCTGCGGGTGCCAGTTCCCGGTGCAAAGTGCACCAGTCAGTAAGCCCCCGGTGTTATGACATTTTACACTTACAACCTGGAGCATAGGTTTCGCTCTTGCAACTGCACTCCTGGCCGGCCAGTTGAAGCAAGACAGGAGGTGAGGGCCAAATCACCCTCAGGATAATCGGGCCCGTGGTGTCGCCACTCACCAACAGGTCCCCACCAGCTGCCCTGAGGGTGTATAGTTATTTTTTTTAATTTATTTAAAACATACATTAATATCACTGTAGCTACTGTTCTTCTCTACTGTTATAAAAGTGTGTCTGTACATTGAAGATGTTTAAAAAAAAGTTACGATATGGTTTATAGGTGTCCCTGATTCCAAAACACCAATTTTTTATGTTTTGTCCGTCTGTTTGTTTGTTGTTTGTTCGCCCATTACGCGAAACTGTTTTTGATTTGAAAGCTCATAATTAAATTAAAGATTGAAAAAATAAGTCTCGGCCGTGACTTGAACCCGCACTCTTCCAAACCGGGGAATTGCGTTTCCAATTTCGCCACCGAGCCCACAACCCAGAGAACGAAATTTTCAATCTATTAAATCTTACGGGCTGGAGCGAAATAGCACAACATATGAAGCTCATGATTAGACTTAAAATCTGGCAAGGTTTATATAATTTGTCTCGCTACAATGACGGCGAACCGGTGATGATGAAATCGCGGGTAAAGTTTATTAGCTTACCAAGTTCAGTTGCTTAGTTTAAACAGTTATCTTGTTCAGCAACATGCTAGGATTCTACTATATACTCCGACTGTTTATATATAAATACAACTCTTAAATAATACCACCTGTCAAAGCTCTTTTATGGGCTTTAGATTTGAGTAAATAAAATAATCTCCATCATCACCATTCTTGCTGATACCCCAGATTAATAATAAATCACTACTGATACCCCTTACTTTACAGAACCTACTTTCCCTTGGTTGCATAAAGGCTGGTTGCATATATTTCGCCTGATATGGTTATAAGGTCTATCAGATCACTTTTCCGCATCGCCGTGTCTGCTCTGGAGTCATTTTGTATTGAAAGTTCCGGATGCACCTGACACGGATGATGGTCTCTCAATACAAAATAGCCCGGATCTTACACAGTCCTGACACAGTTATGCATGGATAGACCTTATTTCTGCTGAAAGCTTCCACGTAACGTAACAAGCAATATGCTCCCTTTGAGCAAAGCTGTAGCTATACCTATAGTTTATAAAAAAATCGCCATGGCAATAGCTGAAAGACGTCTGTTAGTTCTCAATTATTTCCAAAACAATCTAGTTAGTGTAGCTTGCATCCATTAGCTCCCAGAGACGTTAACAAGATCGTCAGTTACACTATACGTAACTAGCTTTTATACAGGGTGTTAAGATACACAGTTGCATTAATTTAACTGGTGAGTGTACTCATGATACTAAACAACATACCCAAAGGATCTAAAGGGAAATTCGCAAAAAAAAAACTACTTTTCATACAAACGTTCGATCAGCTGATTGCGTTTAGTATGGAAAGTTCAAAAAATTTAATTTTGCCTATTTCCTTATAGGTTTCTTAATGAAAGTTTTTCAGTGTACTATGACACTGAAAAACGTTTCCTTTAAGTTTTCCCTTTTTCTTTAAGGGGTAATTGTACTCATGTACAATGCAACAGTTAGCCCTAACACCCTGTATACGGCTTTGCCAGTAACAATAATTAGTTTTGTTTTGCTTTCAGGTTAAAATGTAGCTTAGGTCCTTTCAAACTTCACAGTCACTTTTACTGTAATCGGCATGCATAAGCATAAGCATATGCTCACGACTATATTCCCCGAGGGGGTAGTCAGAGGTATTCTGAAACCTCAGAACATCCAAGTTTCACCAGTAGTACCGAAACTCTGTCCAGTGTGACGGAGGGTGAGCCCGTCGCCACTTGTAATGGACAGTGGGTACAATACATGCCTCGAAATTGAAGCATGTAGGTTTCCTCACGATGTTTTCCTTCACCGAAAAGCCAGTGGTGTTACAAATCGTACATAAATTCCGATAAACTCATTGGTACGAGTCGGCCTGGACGGGGATCGAACCATCGCCTCCTGCACGGCAGGCAAGGTTACTCGCCACTGGACCACCACGGCTTCAACTGTAATCGGGCCCTGAAAATAAATGTAATTAACAGGCATACAGTCACACATCTTCGTTCTTGTTTTTAATATTGTTTTAGAGTGCTTGTGGATGTACTGCTGTTATCAAAGACAATTTATTTTACTCTATGACAGTCAGCTAAATTATTAAGATAAACAAAATACCCGACTGCATGAAAAAAACAAGCTCTATAAATATGAATCATCTATACCAACTTTGTTTGTGCAAACATAATTTGAATGTTATTAGGTAGGTATCGCAAACGGGGACAATGAAGAATTATAAAACATACCTAGGTACCTTCCATGGTTGGTTATTGGTTTGACGGGCCTGCAATACCTACCTAATAATATTCAAATTATGTTTGCACAAACAAAGTTGGTATAGATGATTCATGATTATAGAGCATGTTTTTTCTCTTTTCAGTTCAGATTTTATTCAAGCAGACGGGTTTTTTTATTTTCTTAATAACTAAGTTTATTTCATACGTTTTACTCTTGTACCAAAAAGGTATTATACAAGTATTATATTAAATATATATATATATTTATTTGGAATCTGCTATTCATTAGCTTTCATTTCATACCAATATTGTAATTTATTACAAAAAATGTTTTTAATCTCCCTCTATTTTATAAATCATAGACGCTATTTTCAAATAATGTACCTTATGTCACTCTCACGATATTTACGAATCTAAAGGCACCTCATACATCAAAATCCATCAAGCCGTTTAGGCTGTAGGGTGTGCCAAAAAATTGAAATACAAAAATAAATATATACGCTCGAATAACATAACCCTCCTTCTGGCGCAGTCTAGTAAAAACAAAATTTTCCCTCAATTTAAGGTTTCGATTCACTGGTAGCCTAACGAGCGAAATCTGTCACACAAAGTTTTAATACGATTAAGGAAAGACTAATTGAAACCGCAGTCTGTACCATTTGTCCTAATCAGCATGTGGTTTTTCCTTTGAGATCAATGAGCTTTTTTTTGAAAGAAATCCTTTAAATTCAGCCTAGTTTGGTAACCCTGAAAGCAGGCGATAGGAATCCCATAAATTTGTTTATAACTCATAATTCGGCAACGTGAGTTTCATGCGACAGATTCGTAAATTTTCAGAGGAATAAATACAGACTAAGGCGGCAAACGGGCCTCGATCAAAATTCGACGGCTCATGCATACAAATGTGTTTGTTAAAATTCAAAATTGCTGCGGGGTTCACACGGCTAATTTTATACGGTAAGGTTGTAATGGACAATTGGGGTTGGGGGACTAAAACAAAATTCAATTTTATGCTCCAGGCGGAAGAGGTGTTTTTTGAGTAAAATTGTTATCCATATAAAATATTATTACGTGAAGTAATTAATCGCAGTGGTTCGTACATAAATGTTGTAAATTAACGATAAAGTAGCTGTACAGTCGCCATCAGATATATCGTAGCACACATTTTCAATAAATTATTTACAGTAAATGTTACCAATTTTATCGAAACATGTCATAAATATCTGAACAGTTATTTTTCATAATTTCTTTACAATGTTTTATGAAATTGAAATGTATAATAATGGAATGAGGTCTTTTTTCCTAAACTGCTCAGATGTTTATGATCACTGACTGCGTAGATATATTTGATGTTCTAGGCGTTCACATATTTTTGATTAGTTATGTGTAAAGAAATTATGGAAAATAAGAACTATTATGGAATTATTTTATCTGTGTGTACAATAAAGTGTTATAATAATAACTGCTTCGGAATATTTGACCACCTTGTTTGATATGATAGATCTGATGTTGACTGTACCTACAAACTAGGAAGGAACTGACACAACCAATTTTTAGAAAAGTCTTCATAACATACATAAGTACATAAATTCACGACCATAGTCCAAGTCGGGATAGTCAGAAACTTTGCTCCAACTACCAATTTATCTTTTTAAGCAAGGCTCACTTTTTAGTACATCGAAGGTATCAGGATGGAATGATAGGTGGCTAGCCCTTCGCCCTTAAAAATAGTGTAAAAGAAACCAGTTTTAAGGTGGACGCAAATTTATCCGTGGCGAACGAGCCGAAGGAGGCGAAAGAATCGAAATTTAGAATTCTTTATATGTAATTCTATGACACCTCGCACACTTATTCGCGGCGAATCGGACGAATCATCAGAAGAATTATAAGTAAATTCGTTTTGTTCGTCTACATCGGCTCCTTCGCCGCGGATATATAGATGCGTCTACCCAATCTAACTTAAAACATTTTTGTAATAAACAATAGAATATCAGCTGTCCCATATAATATATTTGGGTCGAGCAGAAATGGACCATTTTCTATGGTACAGCTGATTTTCTTTTTGCCATTTTAATGTTAGTCTAATTATTTTTATTTATTTATTAAACAATACGTTATGCAAGTTATACAAATCAAACAAGAATGTTACGTTTTTTTTCAACTTAACTTAATCTTACGATTTACTCATTCTCAGAAAAGGTCATTCTCGTAAACAATCAGACCATCGATGAGCAAAAATGTCAAACTGGGGTGAGTGTAGCAGCAGCGTGGTGAGTCGCTTGAGGGCGAGCACGAGTGGAGAGTGGTGGTGTGCCCAAAGTGAAAGTTGTTCGTTTTGATGGTCTGATGCACCCCGTTTACTATATAACGCATTTAATTTTATATCCTGCATTCGTACAGAAATACCTCTGTAAAAATGCTGATTCTAAAAGTACGAAAAAATCTCATATAAAAGAGCACAAAGTTCCTAAAAAGCGAGTCAATCCATACACTCAAGCGAGCCTTTGTCAATAGACGTATCTCTTCTCTTGTACGAGTATTACGAACGTTCACTAGAATTCTTTTCACGGGAAAATGAAAATGTTGTCCGTTCGAGCGTTTAGCCAATCACCAATTTATTCCTACCGTTCCCCTGCACTTTATCCCGAAAGGACAAGGTCTAATTTCGAGTGTAATAGTAAACAACGTTGGCAGAAAAACATTTTGGTAACGTAGATAACTTGCATCTGAATTTCAGATGTGACTTTTTTGGTTTCAGGCCCAGCTTGGGTGAGAGCCAATTGTTGGTCGAGTTTGTTTTCAGTTAATTTGTGGATTGGGTTTAGTGTTCAAGAGGACTTCAATCTACGACGTAAAATAAAAAGGTTTTTTTTCTATTTGGTTAAAAGCCACCGGTTATTTTGTTTGTGTTTTAGGCTTCCTTTGTAAAGAAAATGAGGCAATCCTATTGTTGATTTTTTCCCTAGTTCACTTCTTCGTAAGTGATCATCGTAAACGTCATGGTGGTCCAGTGGCGAGCATTCCTGCTGTGAAGGAGGCGCCGATTCGATCCCCGTCCAGGCCGACTCGTACCAATGAGTTTTTCGGAATTTATGTACGATTTGTAACACCACTGTTGCCAGACGTAAACAATTTTTCCTCGTCCAAAAGAGAGACAAATCTCGTACTTTGGCTATCCTTCTTCGTGTGAGCAGCAAGCCCTGGTGTCAGAGTTTTTTCAGACCGCCTTACGGCTTCTGACTTTTTCTATTAAACTTTGAAAAAACTTAGAATTTGGCATAATAACACTTTAATTGTAGACTTGTCATATCGACGGATAAAAATCAATGACGGCTAACTATCAAAGCACAAATTTAACATTAGACGAAAAAAACATTTTGCTCTTTCAAATGTTAACTTATCAAAAGTTTTTGTATCAGTATTAATACATAAAAAAGTACAAGATATTGGCATGTATGTTTTTGCCATGACACGTAAAACTCAACATTAAATCTAACCATATTTAAAGGTAATTATCGCCAAAAATGTGAGTTAGCCGTTATTGATTCTTAACCGTCGATATAACAAAATCGCATGAAAAAATAAGAGCAGCTAATACAATGAACAAACCGAAGCAATGGTCGATTTCTTAAAGATTTTCTGGTAAACTACGAACTAACCGTAAACATTGCATAGTCTTTGAAGGTTTAGTAATCCATTTATTCTACGAAACGTCGCCACCAATAGAAAATCACGCCAGAATTTCCCTGAAAGTCAAAACCTCGTACAATTTTGTACCCGGCTGACAGCATCCTCGTGCCTCACAAGAGAGACCCCAAATCTCGTATTCGTTCGAGGAATCTCGTACGTCTATCAACCCTGCTACTGGTTGTGAAGGAAACACCGTGAAGAAACCTGCATGCTTCAATTTTGACAGTGTTTCTATACTACTACCCCCTCGGGGAATATCTATCTATCTATCTATAACTTCACGTCTCTTTCCCATTGGGGTAGGCAGAGACCAGGGCGCGTCAACTACTACGATCCTTGCAAACCTCTTTTGCCTCATTCACATCCATACATCTCTTCATGCATGCCCGTCGGTTATGCGTGACGGGTCGTGAGCTTATGTGTGATGCTATGATATGCTCACCTCTTCATTTCCTCACTCAGCTTTGGTGAAATGAATAAATAAATCCGTCGGTTCTCTCAGTGAGCAAATTCCGTCTCTCACTAATAATGGTCAGAGATGGCCCAGTGCGGATTGGTGTTTTAATTGGCCTCTGACCACTCTGACGTAGCTTAATGAATAGAAACCGTCATCTAACGGTATAAATGTTTAGGTACCTATGCCTTCCGACGCTCGAAATGAAGTGTCATATATTTTCAAGACTTTGAGTTTTACTTTGATTATTTCACAATTCTGAATGTCAAGTTTTTTTTGGAGGGCTAACGAAAA
Source organism: Agonopterix alstromeriana (assembly GCA_963924505.1). Taxonomy (NCBI): domain Eukaryota; kingdom Metazoa; phylum Arthropoda; class Insecta; order Lepidoptera; family Depressariidae; genus Agonopterix; species Agonopterix alstromeriana. The sequence goes on from OZ004664.1 coordinate 12,699,760, forward strand.
CCATTTCGAGATAATTGTCTCAATAATAATATATTCTATGTCAGAAATTTTATGATGAAAGGATTACAGATATGTTTAATAAAATAACGTCGTTTTTTGGTCAGTCCAGTGACTGGAAAACCTGTGAACTCCTTGGTAAACTTAAAATCAACTTAAAATAACTGGCCATTATAAAAAAAAAAAACACTCACAATGTCAGATTTTGACATTTGATATTGCCGTTTCTGTTTCCAGCATAGAGTTAGAAAGAGAAGGCAGGTTTTTTTTCCATAAAGCAGTTTTTCTCCATAAAGCAGTTTTTCTCCATGGAGTTATTTCTCTTCACCATTTTTGCATTTACAGATTACAGATCAAAGTAATTTAATATTTTGATTTATTTTGATAAACTCGATGAATCGTAATAAAATTAAATTGGGTTCTCATAATTATGTCTACCATCCGTAAAAAATATAAAATGAAGACCAAAAAAAAACGGACATACCGAATAAATTGATTAACATGAATATGACCGCTCGCTCCGACCGAAGCGCTCGTTGGCGTAGTGGAGCTTCGGAATTGAAAACGACCACCGAAGTTAAGCTACGTCAGGCCCGGTCAGTCTTTGGATGGGTGACCGTTTAGTGGTATTTCATCTCGAGCGTTTCCGTGTTTTGGAAGGCACATTAAGTAGTTGGTCTCGGATAGTTTCGTATGATGGCGTTGTAACTATTCGTTAAGCCTATTCGTTTCGTTAGGCCTATTGCGTTAGGCGGCTTGAAAATTCCCTGACAACAAGTTGACCACTAACTTGCCTCCTTCAACACGCACTGGGTCACTCTAATTCGTGAGAGGAGGCCTTTGCCCTGCAGTGGGATTCTACAGGCTATAACTTAACTTTTTTTAAATATACCATTACATTACAAGCGTGCACGTGGTACTGTATGTTTATCAGTTCTAACTTTTTTTGAACGATTTTATAGATAAATAATAGCGACTTTGTCTGCGTGAACTTTAAAAACCGGTCAAGTGCGAGTCGGATTCACCCATGGAGAGTTCAGTAACATCATACAATGTTAATAAAAAAATTGTATTGTCCGGGATCCTTAGCGCAAGCCCGACATAAAATTGAACGGTTTTTATTATTTTTTATTTTACCTTAGAGTATGCGCTATAACAACACCATTTAAAAATTTGTTTATTTTGTTTCAGGTAAAATCAAAAGGCACAATTTACCGGTTTGAAATTCCTGCTACCACTTAATTGAACCACTAGCTTTTAGCCGCGACATCGTCCGCGTGCGTTTCGACGTTCCATGCATGATTTTAAAAAATCCTTTTTTTACAATCTTCTGTATAATATACAGAGTGTAACAAAATACCCTAGTAATATTTAAGGATATGGTCTAAACCATCAAACTGAAAAACTAATACTATGGTGCCAACAACGAGAAAATGTTTAAAAAACTGCTGTCCTATATAATCTACTATTATACTGAGTCGAGTTGGTACTGCAATATATTGTATGAGATAGCTGCCTTTTTTCGTGAATTCAAAGTTGTCTCTATAGTGAAAGTTGTTCAGTTTGATGGTCTAAACAACCTCTTTAAATATTATAAGGGTGGTTTATACAACCTGTTTTATTCTAAATTGCATGGTTCCATCTTCAGTGGTTTAGGCTGTGTGTTGTCAGTCACTCAATCACTGAACATTTTGAGTTTATTTAAAGATGTGTTTGGCTAAGTAATTTTTAAATCGAATTTGTCCTCTTCAACCGAAATACCATAAGGACATAAAACATTTACAAAATCTTTTGCGAAAAAGAAATGCATTAAAATCTGCTCTTGGAAAAAACCATTTTACTTGACAAAATTGAGTTCTTTTGGAGCAGAAGGAACGAGGAAGGTTCAAATTATGTCTATTCGACGTAAGTTTTTACGTACGCCCTATTTTTGACTTTGAGCGTAGATATCTCAAGACAGAAGCAATATATCGATTTAGAAAGACGATTTAAAAAAAACACTTACCTATTATTTCTTCCAACCCCTCTTTCGTTGTATGGGAAGAGGTCGAAAAAATTTAATGTTTGTGGGTTACTGTTATCTGTCTTCATGCCAAATTTCGTTTCAATATGTGCAACAATGAGAGAGTTATTGAGGTAAAATACGGACAGACAGACTGGACGAAAGTATAAGGGTTCCTTGTTTGACAGCGGAACCCTAAAAAGCACTTGTTAATTCTCCAAGTATTAAACACTATGTTATTTTAATAAGTAATATATTTTTGCAAAATTTTACTGTTTTTGGCTTTTCTGACCATCGTGCCACCATCACGCCATTAACTCGTTAGGCGTTAACGAGTTAATGGTTTTTGAAGAAATTATTGAAAAATTATAAAAAACTCTGTGAACACATTTTTTTGTTATTTTAGTAAACTTTTATCGTTTCGGGCGAGATTTTTACATACTTATATTAGTTTGAAATATCTAATACTTAGTATCTTAATTCTCAACTAAAGTGAAATAATTGTATTCCTTCATACTAACGAAATTCATTTTATGATATCATATTTCCTGATCGAATAACATATTTTCGAGAAATGCCAAATGTTATTGGGAACGCTCAGGTTGAGTTGGGAGGGGTCGCCCCCTATTTCCCACTTATTTTGTAATCTCTATTTCGCAGCCGACACCTTTAGCGGGAATTCACGATATACTTGAAAAATGGCTTTTGCAGTTATGAAACGTTTTGCGTATTTATTTGTTTTCGTTCTAGTTATATCCAATAGGCAGACATGGTGAAAAATATCTAGTAATTGTAACAACTATTTATTTGAGCAAACTTTACTAAAAAATACTAGAAAACTTTGCTAGAAAATTTGTAGTTATAAATTTAATTCTGGTTGATTTAACTAAAATCGTTTTAAGTAGTTAAACTCATATAAACACTGTTCCCTCATTAAAAGGAACTACTTATAACAACTAATTCTCTCGGAAAGTCTGCTAATATAAATAGATGTCTAAAAACAGGTATACTACACTCACCGATCCCCGCTAACCAATCCGCCGCGTAGCCCCAGCAACGTCCTATGCCGAGGTCCGTACCCCTCTGGGTTTCTCTAGGTCGGTTGCTTAAGTTCATTCATTTGTTCGTGGTCCGTCCAATAGTCCGCAGTAAAAAGCAGTAACTGCTCCCTGAGCAACGCTGTAATTGTCAATATCAACAAACACAAAAAAAATATAGGGATAGACTATAGGTTTAATTTTATGTCTAGTGAGATCTATTTTACACTCTGTATATACAGTTAATTTACACCAAAAATGTAATAACGTCTCACCTAGGAGTGCGACTTTCAAAACTCACACGTTCAAATCAGCAGTAGCAAATGTCTACATTATGGAGATTATGCATCATTATGAATTTGTTATTCAAAATTAAATAATTATATAATTATTACATGCATTTATTTGAATTTGAAAATCATAATAATGCAAATGATGCATAATCTCCATAATGTTAAAATCAAATAATGTCAAAAATCGCACTCCTGTTAGTAAAAAAGCTACGAAATGTCGGAAAGGAAAATGTGAGATACTGAAATTAATTTTTAGAAGCATTTCTTGTCACGCACCGTCGAGATGAAAAAAGGACTTAAAGGCGGTAATTTCCTAACGAATTTGGTCATAGTCATGACTCCGTAAGGGACGCAAATGGACTACTAATTTATGGTAACAACGAAAATTGCTTCAGAAAAGGCCTGTAGAATGCTATGAATAAAATTTCAGTTATTCGCTCGACACTTCACCGAGCTCGATTTAAATATTGAAAGGCGTATGTGGGAGCTTCGTTTTAGTACGTAAATTAATAACTTAGACTTTAGCTAAAGGTGGAAGATACGACGTAGATATAGGTAGGTATTACCTAGGTTATTACAGATTTTAATCAAAACTCTAGGTAATTTATTCTTTGAAAGTAGAAGTTAAGATATAAATCAAAGAAAATAAAAAGATTTCTTTCTGAAAGTATCTAGACTTGATGAATTTTCGATCTAATCTTAACAGATTATGATTTATTTATAACCCATAAAGGTGATAAACAAGTCTAGTGAAAAAACCGGGCAAGTACGAGTAGGATTCAGATTAAACCATCAAACCGAACAATTTTCCACAAGGAGCAAAAATAGAAATCGTAAAACAGCTGTTCCATAAAAAAAGTCAACTGCTACTGGACCAAAATATATGAAATAGCGGTTTATTTTGCGGTTCCAAATTTGGTCACAAGTTGTTCAGTTTGATGGTCAGAAGCATCCCACAATAAACGCATTTAAATCCTGTATTATCCCAATTATAGTCAGTCGTAATACAATGATAATACAACTATTCACTGCTTTGGAAATAGACGGCAATCAATTTAGAGTAGAAAAGATTTTGGTACACTTTAACATATTAATATTCAGTCAGTGCTAATGCCGCCGGTTAGCACTGACAGAATATTTCAATGTAAAAGACCACCGAATAGATATCCTACAGAACACTTCAGACGCTCCGCGTAAACGCAGGGCCAGGCTTCTCGTTATTTGAAAGACATACAAAATAACGAATATAGAATAATTACAAAACCTACCTATTTTTTGGTTAAGTTATTGGTTTGTCCCCCTGCAATACCTACCTAATAACGTGCACCTACTTTTTAAGTTGAAGTCACTTTCATTTGCGATACACGCCATTCTGCAGACAATATTGTGATCTAAAATTTTTGTTTAATTTTTTTAATACCCATACAATTAGATAATTTTAAATTTGGTGCGAATTCTTATGATGTTCAATTTGATTTCTTTGAATTGAAGGCACCACAGCGACATAATGAAGGAGAATCCAGTCAAAAATATGTATACCTACTAAAATCTCCTACACGCACAGCGATATTTCTATCGTATAGTACCGCTCTTTCTCGAACGTGAACATTCACGTATTGCCATACGCTGCGTATGTAGGTGTGTACCGACCACGACCTTTTATAAAGCAGTTCTTCTGTTGGACATCTTTTCGGTGCCAGCACCTTTTATGCCTTAAAACCGACTTCAAAACGAATATTGCAGCCGATGAATTTTACGTTAGCATCTAAAGGACTATTAATTTATTCTATCGAAGTCGCTGTCAAGCCTGTACGATTCGAGACTTTATTCGATTCGAGCTTGCAGTAATTTTGTGGTTAGGCTTGACACCGACTCCAATAAAACAAATTAATAGTCTTATAGATGCTAACGTAAAATTCATCGGCTGCAATATTATTTTTTACTTTTTAGTTTTGAAGTCGGTTTAAATTTTTTGTTAACCAATTTTTATTTCATAATTTTTAGCAGTGAAATACATTAGTTCGATTCTGATATCAGTTATACACGCAAATGGTACACAGATATGAAGCAAATGTTTCAATCGCCGATGATTTGCTGTCAACTTTTGAGGACTTCTATTGTGTAGCTCTGAAGCGCGTCATCAGGTCTTCACCGAATTGAAATGAGACCACCTCGGGCGTATATCCTTTCCAATAAAAAAAGAATTATATAAATCAGACTACTCTGTAAAAAATTATACGTGGTCATACATAAAAAAAAATATACGCATCGACTTTAGAACCTGCTGTTTTTTTTCGTCGGTTAAAAGCCGCCTTATTTTGATATGAGGGATCATATCAAAATAAGGCCGCTTTTTTCCGTGTTATGACAGTTTACATGAATCCTCACTTCGAGACGGATAATGTAAAATACCTGTCAAACTGTCTATCCTACAAGATTTTCCTTGTCCATTTTATGATTGATGGCTTCTAAATTTGTTTTTCCTCTGCCTAACAGGCCCAGCTAAGCCCTTATAAAAGTTTTATGTTACGAAAAAGGTAGCAAAGGGCTCGTAGTTGACGTCATGGGTCGGCTTAGTGAGATTTGATATGGATAGGTACGACCGAAATAATAATATCAATCGGGTTTTAGTTACATGTCACCTTTTGAACTTCATATTTGGTATTTAAAACAGGATGATAATGGATAAGGTTATCAGAGAGCTGAGCATTATCGTATAGAATATACAACATGTTAATGAATAAGCGCAAAACCTCATACACCCCAACAGATTTATAACAAAATAATTAGATTAAAACAATAATTTTATTATTTTGATAGGGAAATTTAAAGTTATTCACATTTTAAGTTTACAGGCAAAAATGATTCATTTTCAGCAATGAATGAAAGCGCTAACGTGCTTATGGATACACTTTAAGAATCTTGTTTTGGTAGTAAGTAAGATGAGTGTGCCCGTGCGGTGGGTTGAGATTGAATTCAGTAAATTTAAAATTTTACAAATAAGTTCTTTAATATTATGAAAAAAAATTCCTACGTTGAAAACATGATAATTCGATTCTGCTCTTGATTCTAAACAAACTGCTTTCTAGTTTTGCGTTAATTCATTAACACGTTGTATAAATTTAATGATGTTTTGTCAGTCTGTGTCTTTGTTCGAGCATCACACGAAAACTACCAGGCTGATATTAAATAAAATAAATATCTTGGACATTGTCACGCTAATTATCTAGTCACATTTAAAGTACCAGAATCTGGCCTGGACTTGTATTATGATGACTAGACAACGATATAACGACAAATATTCATATTCAATATATAAATATTTGTCCCTTACGGGATTCGAACCCGTGACCCTCGGCACAGCAGGCAGGTTCATTACCGACTGAGCTACCGTGCCGTCGATTAAACTTTTTGCGTTTGAAAGCTTATAATTAGACTAAACAACTTTTATATATTTTATCCGGCTACGATGACGGAAACCGGTGCTGATAAAGTCGCTGGCAAAGGCTCGTTTGATATAAAACTATGTAGCAAAATACTCCATTAAAATTAGAACCGACATAATATTGTCCGTACATCCGTTAGTGGTTTCATTCCGTATGTTTTATGTATGATGATTTTCGTGGAGCCATGCATTTCTTTTTCGTAGCTTCGTGAATTCTTATTTCAAATTGGGTAAAGCTAACTTTCTGAGAAACATTGTTTCCAATTCCGAGTAGCGATCTCATAGATACCAGCTGCCTTGCATACAGTTGTAACAGGGCTCGCTTTTATCATATTTAAGGTTTCAAGAAGAATAAATTTTAATAGCTTGCTAGCCACCAACAAATCCATTGCATACGATTTTTTTTATTTCAATTTCTTTATTGTGATAAATTACGTGTGTTTGTAAGATGTTATAAATGGAATATAAATAAGATTGTCACAATGTAATTTTACCCTTGTGGGGTGTAGCAATTTATACAAACTAACCTATCATGCATTTAAATTTTAAACATAGCAATGAAGGAAGCTAAAACATTCTTCAGAAAGAGAAAAGGTAAAAATCCACTACATTTTAGTATAATACAGTAATATAATTATGATAATTGTCCAGCGAAACAAGCCAATTTAATTACATGCCAACTTTTACTCCTAATAATGTCAATTTTAAATTAATGATTTTATTAACTACTACTAAATTCATATTTATAGAATTCATTTAGGTCATATGGACACATACTAGCACATATTTCAGTTTATTCAGGAACTTTTTGCCTGAAAGAGCTTTAATATCAGGCGATAGCTTATTATAAACTTTAGCGGCATTGTAGGTTGCTTTCCGTTCATATGCGGCAGTTCAACAAATCCTTATCCCTTAGTCGGGGTGGTCAATTCTAAACCAGCACCCGACGCCAATTCCCTTTTCACAACACTTAATTCAGAAACTTTATGTTAAGAGCGGTCCATAAACTACGACGCAGGATTCGTATTCAAAATTTTCTCCTTTATTTCGTGACAGTTAAATAGCTCTCCTAGATTTATTGCTGTGGGTAAGCCGATGGGCCTAGTATAAAGGCTCTATCACACTTTTATTATGGACTATTTCATGATAAAAGACATGAAATCGGTTTCTAAAGAATATCGTTAGATTGTAAGGGTGGATGCATATCTATCCGCGTCGACGGACCCGAAGGAGGCGTGCGAAACGAATTTACTTTTAATTCTTTTGACGATTCGTCCGATTCGCCGCGGATAAGAGTGCGAGGTGTCATAGAATTACTTACAAAGAATTCTAAAATTCGATTCTTTTGCCTCGTTCGGCTCGTTCGCCGCGTATAAATATGCATCCACCTTAAGACTCAATTATATTCTTGATTAGGTATGATATGAAAAAAACATAGAACAGTTGGGAATACTATTTGAACGTGTTCGGAGATTAATGAGGTGAAGATATTGATTAAAAAACTAACTGTAGCCACTAATCACTTTGTGATTGAAACACAGTAAACTTGTAAAAAACTTTATTTAATTTTTCACTCTAGTAAATAATTAAAGTGCTTGAAATTAATTAAGGGATATTAACGTTGGTGCGCTCCATGCAAACGAAGTTTTAATTTATTTTTATATTAATCAATTTACGACAATGAAATCTGACAAATGTAAAGTACAGATATTGGTTTCTAGGATGTGTCTAAAATTGTCATTGACTTTAATTGGTTAATATAGAAAACAGGATGAAACTTCGTTTGTACGCAGCGCGCTCCGGAGCTTTCGGAATAAACTTCTCTTAAGGTCATTTGATAGCACTTTTTAGTCAGTCAGACAATCATAATTTCATCTATCGGGAATTCAATAAAATAGAAGCGCTATAAGGTCTGGGCAGAGTGCTCAACATAATTGTTTAAAAGTAGTAATTTGAATAATTTGGACAAAATATCAAAATACAAACCAGGAAAAGTAAAAATATCCCGTAACTAGCTGAGCAAATAGGCAATTACTTATTTAAATCAGCGTTCGTGCTAAAATATCTAACTGCGATATTTGTTTCACAAAATAAATTCTCGAGATGTGATTAAGGAATACCATCTAAATCTTACAACATATTTTCTGAGCATCTGAATTCTTTATTTGAATCATTGATTGGCAATTCATCATCCAACGAACCGTATTCTGCTTTACATTTCTTTTTATAAGAAACGACTGATGTTTTGGGAACGGAATGTTAAATTTTACGGGATTCTTGTCATGATCTGCTATTTAAGTATGTCAAGTGTGTATCGGACAACACATAAAGTGGGCAGTGGGTAGACCTAATTAAATAAGCCCTGTTGAGGAACGAAGTGGAAGGTCCCTCCATTGAAAAGAGAAGATCTTCCGCCAGGGTAGCTGTTTACTAAGATCCGACCGTAAAATTATGCATCTATTTGTTTGGTGAACGAAATGTGATTTACGTGAAAGTTTATATAAGGGTTCACTCAAAGCCACCGGTTTGCCTAGCAAAATCTCGCCGTAAGGACCTGTACCACTATGATTATTGGTAAAAATTTTTCCACATTCGGGAAATAAATGAGGCGCCATCGGAACGGTCGGATCTTAGTATATGTGTTGCCTGGGGACCGGCCGTTGTAAAATAGTTCTTAGTTTGACCCTGTATAATGAATCGAATCTCTGTGAATATTTCTCTAGCGCGATTTTTGTCTTGCATTAGATTGTGAATCTTAATTGTAGAAGGTTACGTATTGACTTATAATGAACAGTGAGTGGCCAAAGGAAGCCTATGCCCAGCAGTGGGTTGATTTGGACTTATTTGATTGATTGAACAGTGAGAACAATACATGCCTTGAAATCTTATCTACTCCGGAACACCTTCCGACGCGGTGGTAGAGTCAAAACTGATGTCAGAAAGCTATCCATGTGATATTATTTTGAATGAAGCATTTTGATTTGAGTTTTGATTTAGGAACTAGATATTCCTAGCAGAAATTTTATTATGAATTCGTGTTAGGCTATGGTAATAATTTTCATTTTACTCACATAACATTTCATGACTACCCGGTTGGTGTAATAGTTACCATGCCGGACTGCCAAACCAGGTTTCTGGGTTCAATTCACTCATCCAGATTCGTAACCAAATAATTCATAAATTTAAAATAGTTTGTCAATTTCTAAAAATGAATTAGGAGTAACATTTAAAAATAGAGCTCCAGTTTTTAAGCAGCAGGATAATATTAATGTCAGACAAAAAAAAAAGGGAAAGTTCCCTTGGTTTCTCAGGCAGTTTCACAAAATAACGTCTATTTTACAACACAGACAAAAAGAAGTGCCTAAAAAAATTATGAACTTATTCAAATTTTTACATTTCCCTCCCGTCTTCCTAAGGGACACTCCATAAAATACGTTAAATGATTTTCACAAGCGTGTTCACTCCTCGGAGGACCTCGTTGTTAGTGACAGTCTGAAGTTACGAGCTACCAGGAACTTCGATTAAGAATTTTTTCCCGAATTTTATGGGGATTACAAAGGCTTGCTCGGATATGGCCTCTAAGGGACTCGTGCACTAAAGATTCAGTTATGGATTCTATTACAATGATATTAAGGATGAAAGTGATATTTTTGAAATGCGAGCAAATATTTCAAAATTGCGTTATGCTTATTTGACGGTAAATCTTATATGAGTTACAAATTGATTCTGAAATAAAATACAGGTAGTCAAATTAAATGGAGGTGTTTTAGACCATCAAACTGCCTGAACAACTTTTACCATAGGAACAATATCAAAAACGCGAAAAAAAAAATCTGCTGTTCTATAGTCCTATAGTAAACTTGTTCAGTTTAGTGGTCTGAAGCACCTCTTTAAGTATGTAACATATTTAATTCCACACCCTGTATAACGCAATACTACTTTCATACAAAAAAGAATGTAATGATGTATAGGTAAACAAAATAAAAACGTTTGCGTAGAAGCCTAAAGTCAAAAACATGCCAATTTATTACGCAAATTCAAATTACACGGGAATACGAACCTTTGAGTAACCTGAAATAATCAGATCGTGTTTAATCTAAAGAAAAATAAAATACAGATTTTCATTACGAGAATTTAATTTACTCCAGTATATTTTTGGAAATATATGGGTTAAACTTAATTTAAAAAACCGGACATGTGTGTCGGACTACTCGCGCACCGAGTTCCGTACCACCACAGAATATAATAAATTATGAAAAGAATATTTATTTTCCGGGACCTTTAGTACAAGAACAACTCACACATGGCCAGTTTTTAAAAAAATGTTGTTATATTGTAGAGTTTGCACTATAATCACACCAATTTTGACGCTTGTATTACCGTTTTCAACATAGAGCGATAATGTTGAAAAAATACTTGTTTCTTGTATGTATTAATTTATTACTTTTTGTTTTTTATATGTATTTGCCATCAAATCAAATAAAATCATACATTATTATTCGGTAAAAATTTTAACCGGCTACCTATTACGGTTCAGAATAATTTCACGGACGGACGGAAAAACTGATTATGGTAAAAATAAGCCGGCCTTATCTCTTTTATACATAGTCCTTCTTAATGTGCTGACACTTTTTTAAGGGGATGATCAGACCATCAAACTAAAAACTCTCTCTATGGGGCCAACATCGAAATCGCTAAAAAAAAATATGCTGTCCCATACATTTGGCTAGAGTAACCTACTTGAGGTTTGCAGTTTTGTATGGAATATTTGAATTTTTTTCGTAGTTTCGATGTTGGTCCTATAGAGAATGTTGTTCAGTTTGATCGTCTGATCATCCCCTTAAAAACTTGTCAGCATATTAAGAAGAACCCTGTATAACTACTAATCTTAATAAACATAGTGAAGCGACAAAAGTAAAATTATTATTGAAAAAAACTTGCACCTGCTTTTTCTTTTCATGTTCCAAGTAATGGACTGAAAACTTGCATTATAATGGGTGGCACTGAACGAGGGGCTTTTCTGAAAATATCGCAAATTATTAATGACGTGTAACTTTTTTATAATGATTACTATCGGTTACAGACATACTATCTTAACTATTAAAATAAATCAATTTTGATCATGCTGCCAACCCTAAATGCGCAACCGACGCGCACGCCTCCGCCGTCCGCCCGCCGGCGACGCAAGCGAAATAACGTCAAGGATGAACATGTTAACTACTTACGTCAAACTTTTATAAGCTGTAACTTTAAACGGTTGAAAATTTTGACGTAGTTCCTTGGAGCCGAATTTTATACAAATGCTATAGAATGAGAAATTTTCGGGAAAGCCCCTCGTTCAGTACCACCCAGTATAATTTTCACGGGTACATTTTTAATCTATGCTATTTTCCAACTACAGCGGGTTCATACGATCTTAATTCATAAATTCATAATACACTACAAGCGATTGTATTTACTTTATTATCATCATCATAATACAAGTACATGCTGGATTCTGGTACCTACTTTAAATGCGACTAGATAATTTGTGTGAAAATGTCACAGAAATTTATTTCCTAATTGATTTTTTTAAGGCCTCGTACTATTCTCATAAACTCTTCGTAAAAAGCGATTGTAAAATCTCACCTAACTTTACAGATAATAAATACGTAGGATTATTAAGTTTCGTTGTATTCTATCTTGATAAAATTGTTCTGCCAAACTGAATTCTGGTAAACTTAAACTGCATAATTATTTTTTTGGGAATTTTCCATCGTTTCGTAAAAGTGATTTAACTGTAGAGAAGGTGAGACCAAAAATGGTAATAACAAAACGGAAAAACTAGATTTACACAAAAGGTCGGTTAGTTACATTATACAACATATAACGTAAAAGAACTTTGAGTAATTATCATTTATTCGTGAAAGCTCTCGTTTAATTAAACGATATTTGAATGGTGTTTATCTGATAATACCTAGAGTAAGAATATAAATATGGAACAGACATGATTTTTAAATTACTGAGAGATTAAAACTTATACCACTTTCAAAGGAAAAAGGCAAAAGAGAAGATTTATGGTAAATTCTTGCGGCTACAAATCAAGTAAACCTGTCAGAATAAGTGAAAACGTGAAAAATTTTGGCATGCACTTTTTGTGGCCGACACTGTTTTAAAATAAATTATGCAGTCATTATCATAATTGTGGAATTATATTATACATTTTCACAATGGTATTTTAATTTGTGTTTTTGCCGGATTCCAAATACAACGTTCTTTTTAAAAATTCTGTCATTTTGTCAACATAACGGAAGCAAGGTCATAAACTAAATGGAATTTATTATACATTTATTTTTTCAAACGAACGTTTTTCTTTTCTTTCTTAAATGTACTTCCTAAAAAACTCAACAGATGGCATGTTCATTGCTCCATCTTAACTATTATAAAACTGTAACAGAAGTGTGTCTGTACATTGAAGATATTTACATGAAAAAGATTACGATATGGTTTTTAGGTATCCTAGACTCCAAATCAACCTTTTTTAGAGTTTTTGTCTGTCTGTTTGTTTGTTTGTTTGTATGTTTGTAACAGCATCACGCAAAAACTACTGAACCGATTTTTATGAAACTTTTGTTGTTTGATAGCATATGATCTGACTTAAAATCTGGTATATTATTTGTGCGGACGAAGTCACGGGTTCACTGTATTTGAGAATTTAATAATGCCAAAATAGAAAACAATACCCACCTTACAACCTTCTTGATGCCAATGATGTCAAGACTGTGCCTGCCATTTTTTAAAGGAAAGGGATCGAACCCATAGAACCATGTCAGTCAGACGTTCTAAATTAGTTAACAATTTACTGTTAAAATATTTCGTAAATAATGAAATATTCCATCAAAATATGAATTTGAATCTTTTTGAATATCTTTTTCCTTTTTATTATTTTAAAGAAACACATGATTAAATTTTGACGTTTACTCGCGACGACCGTGGCACCATCTAGAAACACGCAAGTAAAACGTTCATTCTAGTAAATCATTCGGAGTTCTATACAGGGTCCTTCTTAATATGCTGACACTTTTTTAAGTGAATGATCAGACCATCAAACTGAACAACTTTCTCGATGGGACGAAAATCGAAATCACGAAAAAAAAATCAGCTGACCCATACATTTGGCTAGAGTAGGTTTGCAGTTTTGTATGGAACAGCGGATATTTTTTTTCGCAATTTCGATGTTGGTGCCATAGAGAAAGTTGATCAGTTTGATGGTCTGATCATCCTCTTAAAAAAGTGTCAGCATATTAAGAAGGACCCTATATAAAAATAAATTTAGTTTCGGTCATTATAAAAGTTGATGGCAAGACAGTCGCTACAAATAACACCAAGTTCGCCTTTCCAACTATTTCTGAGTAACGAATGTGACTTATCCTATTTGTGGATGGATTAACCGGACAGGAGAGGCGACTGGAATGGCAGATTATCGGAAAGTCTGATATCTGGCGCCATTTCCAGCAAGTATTTGGTTTCGACTCTAAGCTTATTTACTTTGGAATGAATCGACTTGAGTTTAGTTTACGATTTATTTAAGTGGCGGGATTAATCGAGGTTTTTACACGATGATACTATAGAAAAGATTGGTCAGGTGCGTTCTGTAATTCGGAGGGCTTTTAAGTTGGTTTTTGTTTCGTTATTGAGGGGAATTTTAGTTTAGTAAGATGACGAAGCATGGTGCGGATCTCTAACTATTTATTTAAGGTTTTGACCGCATTTGAAGCATGTTGCTGATTACTGGCTGTTGTAACTTGTATATTTGATTGACGAAGCATGTGCTGACTGTTTTTTTTGTAGACTTTAACTAAGAAATTATTGTTGTTATCAATAAATGATAATAAAGTTAAACATAGAACAGATTTAATTTAAAAAGATGTTGATATGATTGGATCGTAAGAGAAACCACAACACCTTTTTTTCCATACCAGCATGTCTAGCATGATTTCTCTTCATGCGCGCGACTCGGATTTATTCCATACCTACTTACCGCGGCGAGCGCGGCTTTCGCTCTCCGAAAAACGCGGGAACTGGTTATTTTCTATGAAGGAAAGGTGCGTCGCGCGCGTGTAGAGAAATCCTATTAGACGTGCAGGATTGTGAAAAACGGAACACTTAGAATCACCTTAGTCTCTGCCCGTCCTTTTGACACAATTTCTCAGAGACTGTTCATAGGAAGCTGAAACTTAACATAATTATCTCATAAGTGAAAGTTAAAGATACTTAATATATATTTTGAGGGACAGTTTTATCACATATTAGTGCCTACGACCTATGTTTCAAGAGATGAAACGAATGGCAGTACGTAGCACTAATTTACCAAGTCCCAACTCGCACTTGGTCGGTTTTTATGAGAAGTTAGTTCTGTTAACATCATCACACTCTTAATTGTAGTGAGTGTAACAACCATGTTATAATAACGTTTATTACCACATTAAATTATAATTACTTTGCCAAGTGACTACATGTTATATCTGTTAATAAAAAGAAAACAGTAAAAAAACTAGTTAACTCGCCAGTAATCTGAGTCATTATCCAGAAACTTACGAGAAACACAAAGCAATTTCGCGTTAATGAAATTAAACTTTCTTTTCTTTCCGAAGAATAAAAAAGTTTTCCAATTAAAACAAAGTCCAGTTTTGTTGAGTGTGTTTTGTTTATCTGTTAACAATATTCCCATACTAACGAAGTAACGAATGGTAAAGGTAGGCACTGATTTCAAATTGTCTACAATGCATAAATATAAAATCTAAGTATCGGGTCCTTCTTAATTATGCTGACGGTTTTTTAGCGTGATGATGGGACCAACGATGAAAAATCTGCTGTCTGTTTGGGTAGAGTAGGCTTGCAGTTTTGTTTGAAAAAGCTGGTTTATTTTTTTTGCTATTTCGACGTTTCTCCCGTAGAAAAGTTGTTCAGTTTGATGGTCTGATTATTCGATATTTGATAGAAAGGGACAAAATAAACACGTTGGTAACGTATACGAAACAAGGACGAACTTTACCGACCGCCATGGCCTATTTTAATATTTCACCGCTAGTAAGGCAGTCTGTTCTCCAGGCATAGACAATACCTATGCCAGCTTCCTGTGAAATACTTTATTATGGTTGTACCTACTATTGTACTAATATGGATTATGTATACATTCCAAAGCATTATTAAATACATAATTATTATTATACTTGTTACGTAAATATAATAATAAAACATTAAACAACACAGTAAATTGTAAAATAGAAATAAATCAGCAAATTACCTATACTTGTACTTGTATCTGTTGTTACTTATATCTTAAACTTGTCTACTTCCAGTATACTATTAATAAGTAATTTTATTGTAATGCTGAAATAGTAATTTTTCTTTTGTAATTTTTTGCATCACTTCACCACTAACAACTTTGTATGAAAAGGGAACTCTATCATTGGCCTTGCCAGTTATTTTAAGCAAGAATTATTGTAACTATATTTAATACGCTGTTGGTTTTCTCAATAAATAATTAAATTGTTTACTTAACAAATATTTCCAAAAATTCCTATCTTCAAAACAAAACAGTTTAATACTGTTAAAGTAACTGTGAAGCCAAATTTTAATCGTGTTTTATACCTTTTTAATCGCAGCGAAAAGCTCTTTCGCCCCAGTTCCTTAATCAGTTTAATAACAAAGTCTGTCTTACGTCAGGTACAGTGAACGCCTGCAACTCTAAGATAATTCGTAGCTAAAACAAACGGGAGTGTATTCTTACTTGTGGGCTGATGTGTACCGAGAATCATTAAGATTGTTTGAATTAAGTGTAACATGTTTTTTTTTGCTTTTAAACCATATAGGGTGAAATTGATATCATTTGCATCCTTTTGTCTACCCACCAAACTGAACAACTTTTATTATGGGAGCATAGCAAAAAAGAAATCAGCTGTTCCATATTAAACTGCAAACCTACTTTAGCCAAATGTCTGGGACAGCAGATTTTTTTTGTAGCGATTTCGTTGTTGGTCCGCTAGTGAAAGTTGTTCAGTTTAATGGTCGAACGACTACAAATTTCAAAATAATTTCTCTGCTTCAGTAATCCTTGCTAGGTAAAAACCAAAACCATAAAACGAATTATTATTTTTATCGTGTTATAGTCTGCAACACTGATCGTATTTGTATTTGAAATCCTGATAAGAATTAAAAACACTTTGACTAATCTCATCGCATTATAAGTACATGCATGCATGCATATGCTCACGACTACATTCCCCAGGGGGTAGTCAGAGATATTCTGATAACTCAAAACATCCACGTTACACTAGTACTGAAACTCTGTCCAGTGTGACGTCCGAGCTCGTCGCCACTTTTAATGGACAGTGGGTACAAAACATGCCTCGAAATTGAAGCATGCAGATTTCCTCCCGATGTTTTCCTTCAACGTAAAGCCAGTTAGTGGTGGTGTTACAAATCGTACATAAATTCTGAAAAACTCATTGGTACGAGTCGGCCTGGGTGGGGATTGAACCATCGCCTCCTGAACGGTATGCAAGGTTACTCGCCACTGGACCACCACGGCTTATAAGTACATAATATCTACTAATAAGGTACCATAAGTAGTCATTACTAATCTATGTTACAGACTTGATTTATAAGTACCTGAAAGAATGAACACGTTTGTGATCAATGACATCATTGCACTTAATAGGTTAAGGGAGTAGGGAATGCATAAATCTAGTTTTGAATGAAACATTCCTTATTATTTTATTTATACAAAATGTGTTTTTTACCAAACTTTTTTGACCATTGCATGACACATTTACCCTTAGTGATATTATAAAAATTATACGAGGTGTTAGGGAAACGAAGTAAGAAGCTAAAAACTTATAAGAAACATGCAAAAAAATGTTGGCATTTCCATACAAAATGCAATCAGATCAAACGTTTGTATGAACAATTATTTTTTTTGCGTATTTCTGTTTGCTCTTTTGGGAAAGTTGTTCAGTATCATGAGTACACTTGCCCATTAAAGTAATGCAACTTTTTACCCTAACACCCTGTGTATTTTCTTTCTCTATAAAGACAATTACTAGTTTGACCATCGTTGGGACTCAAAACGTCAAAACCGAATTGGTTAAAAACAAATATTCATGCAACTTACAAAAATAAAATAATTTCAACTACACTTCACTTCAAATAAGGACTTCTGGCCAATTCTGCAATTATAATTAATTTATTTATCAGAAAGATACACTATCCGACATATCTTGGACGTTACTAAAGCTTTTCTAAGAATAAGTGAGAGAAAGTATCCCAAATCTCTATTTCTGTAATTCAAAAAAGCCTTAAAATTTCATATTCGGAGAATAGCTAAGAATTAATATACAATTCAAGTCACCATCAAAGTAAATCCTTCGTAAATTTTAGTACTAACGGGTTAAAATAGAGTTTCTTTTTGTAAGTTGCTTGAATATTTTTGATATACTCTACTCAGTATCCTTAAAAGCAACATGTATGTTGTAACTACAACCAAGCAGCGACCCGATTCTGTTAAACATCAATCGAAATGCCAATCGTCTGAATGGAATTTGAAACTTGATCCCTCGGCACTTATGTTGCTTGCTACTTAATTAACTGTTTCAATTGAAATGTTACTCTATTACTGTGATTTAAGATTGGCTTTTATATTAGTCGTTATTGAGTTTTATTCTATGAGTCGGTAGATGTTTTAATAGATATCAATGATCCTTGTATGTTGCTTTTGCGGCAGTTTAAATATGTTATGTGTAGTGCTGTCAATTACGATAATTATGTAAGATTAGCGGCGCCTGCGACTTCGTATGCGCAGACCACTGACTTTAAATACTCATAACTTTTGGTTGAATAAACCGGTTGCGATGAAATAAAGCCTAAATTTTAATCCAATCTAAGTGCTCTTGTTTTTATAAAACCCCATCAAAATCAGATAAGTAGTTTTTAAGTGATGCGTGCACAAACAAACAGACAGAAATTCTTAAAATGGTGTCAATGAATTACATAACTTATCCTTTGATGTAAGAAAATATAAAAAACAGTTGTATTCATAAATTGCCCACTTTCAATTAAACTACCTCCGTGGTCTAATGGTTAAGAGCATTGGGCTCTTGATACGGAGTCAGTGGGTTCGATTTCCACGGAGGACACCTAGTGATATGTCACTTTGTGCGTTTTCCCCAGTTGGTTAGGTTAGGTTAAAAAAGAAAGATGATTCTGTGCCTCGGATGGCATGTTAAACAGTTGATTCCGGCTAATATCTCTGGTGGAAGTAGTCGTTACATTAAAACGAAGTCAGAGGCCGTAAGGCGGTCTGAAAAAACTCTGACACTAGGACTTGCTACCCTCACGATAAGAAGAAGAATTAGAAAACGGTATTGCTGACACAAAGTACCTATCTACAGCAGAACGAGCTCGATCGAGGATCATAAGAGAAGTTTATTCCGAGAGCGCTAATGCGCGTTGCATACAAAAGAAAGTCTGGTGATAATTTTAATACCAACCAATTAAAGTCAATTACATTTTTCAGTAACAATCTAGAACCTAATCTCTACGCTTGTATGAAGTCAGATTTTCGTTAAAATATACAGTTATAATGCTAGGATTAATTTAAGATTTATATAGAAATCTATGAAGCACTGTAACTGTAAAACTATACGTACATTTTAACGAAAAATCTGACTTCATACAAGCATAGAGATTAGTTTCTAGATTGTTTCTGAAAAATTCCATTGACATTAATTGGTTAGTATTGAAAATACCTCCAGATTTCGTTTGTATGGAGCGCGCTCCGAATTATATTCCCATTAGAACCCCTTCAAACAAAGGAGTGTAATGACAACACAAAATTAGCTCCCGTTAACGTTGGAATTTTTAATATTTCGTGTTTGATGTATTTCTCTGTATACTTGAATTTCGTGAAAGTAATTTTAGATTGTTTTTGGAACATTATTAATTATAATGACGTGTTTGAGTAATAACGAATTTCAGTATTTGACACGATTTGTATTTCCTTCACCTTTCTTCGTATAAATTAAATCGAGCATTTATTTTCTCAAATTGGTTTCGCTTCAGTTAACTGATGAAGAAATTATGAGAAATATTATTTGCTCAATACATGTATTGCAGAAATTACGTCCATTTTACTATTTGAGCAAGGATTCTGTGGGGACTTGCCACAGATGTCAACACCCACAAGTTATAGCAACGAAGCTAACAGATGGCGCTACGGTCGGACTCGCAAATGTGTACGTAAAGACAACTTGCGACGTCACATTGGTAACCCGTTAGCTGCTACACATAAGGTTCACAATCGTATACAAGACCTGAATCGCGCAAGAGAAATAATCACAGAGATTCGATATATATACAAGGTTCAACTAAGATCTGTTGGACCACGGCCGGTCCCCAGGCTTCACACTTAGCCTGGCGGAAGATCTTCCCTTTTCACCGGAGGAACCTTCCACAGTAGTTCCTCCACAAACTTAAAATGTGAATTCTACCTATCAGCATTGGACATTGGATTGGATTTACGCGTGGTGGACTATCGTCCAAACATCATCGTAGCAGGTGGCGTTCTCTATCCCAATGGGAGACAATCGATAGGTTATGTATGTATGTAATAACATTTTAGTTAGTTTTAGAGACAGGAACTTTTCTGGTGTATTGTTTTGTTTGAGCCTTCTTCGTTTACCGTTTCCTTTACCCTAATTTTAGGCATATGCTCACGACGATTTTCCCCGAGGGGGTAGTCAGAGATATTCTGAAACCTCAGAACATCCACGTTTCACCAGTAGTACCGAAACTCTGTCCAGTGTGACGGGGGGTGAGCCCGTCGCCACTTCATACATGCATAGAGATTAATTTCCCCTACCCTACCCCCTACCCCTTTTCTACCCTAAGTTTATCTGAAAAAAATCGCTCCTTAGCGATAAGACCTCCCCATTTTGTGCTTCTTGTATTTTTTTATCTGTATTTTACTTTGGTGTAAAATAAAGCCTATTTGATTGATTGATTGATTGAGTGTGACTTTAAAATAAAACGCTTAAATTGTCGCTACGATTATGGATAAACGAAGATAAACTGTTCTGTGTTGCCTATGTAAAAGCTGGCTGGATTATTAAAAGCAAACGCATTCTTCTAGATTTTGAATTTTGACTCACATTTTTAGGTATTGCCAGTTTTCTGTTTGTAAAATTCGTACTAAATTAGAACTTGTTTCAAAATTCAAACTGGCATTTGAATATTCCAGGAAAGCTAACTGTTATTTATATCCAAATACAGGGCGCCCCGTAAAATTATAATTAAATTGGGGCGGTTAATATCAGGTATGGTCAGAACTAAGAAATTAAAAACAATACACTATACATTTTTACTGATTATTCTAAATCGTTTCAGTTTATTTTAGTCAGTAAAATAACTAAAGTTTGTTAACATGTTTGACAGTAAAACACACAACCACATAACATAATAACTTACAAAAACGTTTTTTTATCTTCAGAACTTTTAACGCAAGATATTTTGGCCGATTTTTATTATTTGTTGTTATACTGTAGAGTTTGCTCTATAATCACATGAAGTTTCACGCTTGTATGTATAAATATCTTAGACATTGTCACACAAATTATCTAGTCACATTTAAAGTACCAGAATCTAGCCTAGACTTGTATTATGATGACTAGACTACGATATAGAATACATATATAGATACAAACATCCATGACTCGGGTACAAATATTCATATTCATCATACAAATATTTGTCCCTTACGAGATTCGAACCCGCGACCCTCGGCACAGCAGGCAGGTTCACTACAGACTGTGCTATCGGGCCGTCTGTAAAATGTATTTCAGTTTTTACGGTTCTATCGTACCGGTGAGAAGAAAAACGTTGATAAAAACTATATAGTTTCTTGTACGAGTATGAGGACCCCCCTTTATTTTTAACTTTTAGCTTAAGCATAAGCATATGCTCACGTCTATATTCCTATATGAACTTTTAACATTATTATTATTTGTTAGCAAATCTGTCATAATAACGCTCATTCTGTGAAAATTTCAACTGTCTAGCTATTTCGGTTCAAAAGTTACAGCCCTAAATAGGTAAGACGGACGAAACGGACGGACGGACGGACGGATAACGTAGGCTAAGTAATAGGGTCCCGATTTCATCCTTTGGGTACGGAACCCTAAACATTACCCCTAATGTGCCTACTCGAGGCAGAGAGGTGAATTGAGGTGATTGGCAGCGTTACCTCTTTAAATCGCCATTCTAATCCTCTTCGTGAAATAGATACAATGCCTCCTGTCACCCTCTAATTTCGAATAGGCGCTTTAAATTTCAAACAACAAAATCAGACTGTCGTGAAAATCTGAAATATTTAATCTTGCTGAAATATTGACGTCGCAACAACATAATATCAGGAAATAGCGAATTCGAGAAAGTGGGGAAAGTGGCGGAATGATGGAGACGTGGAATGGCGTAAACAACCTCGAGTTTCCAGAGCCGGCAATCTTTCCACGATAATATTTTTGATATTGCAACTTTGTAAAGTATAGATATTGGGAGCTCTAAAATTTTATTTCACATTCCAATAACTCTGCTTTATTGCGATTATTTATTTGCCAAAGGCTAATATTTTTGCGAAATTGCAAGCGTTTTAATGAAAAAGTTCAATCTGTGCAAATTCATTCCGATCACAACCCGTATCAGCTATATCACAAACAGATGAATTAACATTTTATCGGCATAAATTCGTTGAACTTTTATTTTGTTTCATACATTCATTCATAAACTCACGACCGTATTTTCTTACCTGATGTGATCTGATACTTTGCTATAATAAAAATTTATGGTGTGGTTATTTTACATTTATAAACAAGAAACTTTTATACGTTCGTCTATTTTGTCTGTCTGTCTGAATGCACCGCCTCAATTACTCGTTTTTGTAATGCACTTATTGAATCGAAATTTATCATGAATACAGATAGCAGTGACCTAAAAACGGAAATGTGGTAGTTAAGAAGAAACAAAATGTTTGTCGTCCCAAACCACGAAAAGGCCACCTTTTCGTCCATTCTGTCTTTCCAGCCACTGGAAAAACTGAATAAAAAGTAGATATGTATTTTTACCTACTAAAATCTGTCACTATCCCACTGCAGAGCACATACCCCTCTTACATATTAAATATGAAAGGAACGGGTTAATAATTTCATAATCTACTTGCGAACAGAGTATTTTTGTACGAAGACTTTAAGACTGGATCCGAAATAAAAGGTCCATGTGACATTCTTCTTTTTGAATGAACTGTTTAACCAAAATAACAAGTTAAACTTACTACGTAACTTTACATTTATTCCAGCTCAAAAGCTCAAAGTTTAGGTTCACCACAAACAGAATATATCTCAAGAAAATCTGACGCATATACCCTAATAACAATAAAATATTATGAGATTCTTTTTTGCATCACCATGCAATATCGTGTCAAAGGATCCCCGGTCGAAATACGATCTATAGGGTTATAGGGCATTCTTGGAAATATTGGAGGAAAGCATAATTTTATCAATAGGATGAATTGTCAATCTAGTTTTTGTGTTATAAGGGATTCTTTATCCTTTAATCTGATATTTCCAATAAGATATTTCGTTTTATTTGTTGAAATACGATATTGATATATTGGGTTAATATTAAAAACGAACCATAATATTTCGATGCGCGTTATTGTATGGGTTTAACAAGATTGGGTTACCTGCTCAATCGCACTAAAAACTTATGGAAGAACGCGTTATCGATGGAAACTCTACAATTCGGTATGCAGTTTTTTTACCCGACTGCGCCAGAAGGAGGGTTATGTTTTTCGAGCGTATGTATGTATGTTTGTATGTCTATTTCTTTGGCACGGCCTACAGCCTAAGCGGCTTGATGGATTTTAACGTATGAGGTATAATTGGATTCGTAAAAATCGTGAGTGTGACATATATATTATTTCAAGATGGCGTCTACGAATTAAAAAAGAGAGGGGGAATAAATATTTTTTTTTGTTAAAAATTACAATATGGGTATTGGGTATCAAATGAAAGCTAATAATCAGACAATTCCAAATATATAAATATTATAGTACTTTTATGTTACCGTTTCGACACAAGACTAAAAAGTATGAAATAAACTAAATTATTAAGATAAACAAAAAACCCGACTGCATAAAAACTTATTAATTATTTTCAAGTAGGAGAAAATCTTTCAAGCGCCATGCGCCATGGGGAAAAACAATGAATTGATGAAAAAAATAAGAAAACAACGGTCTTCTCTTTCTAAATATGTTTTTAAACTGAATTTAGGACAATAAATTATAATAATCACATGCTGGATATTTTTAAAGCATTTCCATTTAAATAGAACCTAATTTCGTTGACGATAAAGTACATAAAGCTTTGTCACTCGGAAAATAAACTAAAGTAAGCCTAGGATAGAGTGTAAGCACCAATTTCTCCCAATGTGAAAGTCATTCCGCATTGAGGGAGAAAATCCTATCCGATGTTGAATACCGAACCAACCGTTTCATAGAATAGGAGATTTACAAAGCTTGGTTTTAAACCTAATCTCAGTTAATTTTCCAAAACGAACGTTTATTAACGTATATTATTGGATTTTATTATTTTGATTGTAATATACCTATCTGTTCAGAACCTTGTGGTGCTTGCGGACAACCGACGATGGATGGAGACTGCATATAATCTGTGGTTCATAGACAACACATTTTACGCTGAAAATAATTAATCTTGACGACTGATAATTAATTCTCAATGAATATGCGTTTAAAATTCGCAATTTAATTAATGAAATTAATCCCTTCTGCGGATTATATCGATTTATACCGGTCTGGTGACAAATTGGTTTTTGTATTTTATCTTTTGGATCTTAATTTTATTACGATTTATTATTATTAGAATCACACCTTACGGATTTATACCTCAGTATACAGAGTGCACTTTTTGAATTTCCATAACTCAACGTATGAAAGGAAAATTATTTTCTAAGAAACATAGGTATGTCCTAAAATACATGGATTCGAAGAAAATAATGCGTTTAAAATAAATTACAAATTTTTAGCACCCATTTAAACAACGCCTTAGTTCATTTATTTTTTCGAAAATAGCAATAACCGACACAAGATCTCTGTTATTCAATTACGTACCTACCCTTAATCTACGGGAAATCAACAAAAACACTCTGAATAAATATAACGTTGCAGTTTTTATATTCGTATTTGTAGATTTGTATTTCGTTTTCTCTACAACAGTATAGATAGAAGTAGGTATTTAATGAATATTATCAATGAAATAGGCATGTTAAAATTGTACATACAAAAGGGGGAGACCGTAAAACAGCATTTGTGCTGAAGCTCCACCTGTTCATTCAGGAAATTTTGATGATCAGTGTTAATAAGTGTATCTTTTCTGATGAATAAATATCTTTTATTTATTTATTTTATTTAAACAAGAAAACAGTAACAATTCTAACCAACGCCGCACTCAACTCAAAGGACTTTAGTTTTACCAGAGTATTGTAATACGTTTTACATTTGCTTGACATGTCGAACGAATTTATTATGTCTCAGGAAAATTCAGTTGCAAAGAGCAGTTTGCCTTCTGGTCAACGAATTTATAATCTGAACAGATCTGCGAGCTGATCATGAAAATGTTTTTTCATCCCCCCGGTCAGAGTCGGTTTCATCTCGGAAAGAGTATTTTTGCTCTTCGATATCTGAGTGCAAAAGCCGTTTTTATCAGCTAGAGGATAAAGTAAATTGAATTGAGAACATCGTGTGCACTAAGTTTGTGAATTCAAAACATCATTAAACCTATTGACTTCTCCCTCCATGGTGCCGAATTTATGACACAACTTTTTTTTTCGCATTTAGTTATTTCCTCGCTGAGATGGGATGATAAGTTACGTGTTGCACTTGAGTGCAAAGATTTTTCACCTCGTGCTCTTTTGATTCCCTCGCTAATGCTCAGGATTCTAATTTTTGAATCCTTCGCTTTCTCGGTCATCAAAATTGAGCACGCAAAAAGCAACTTTGCACTCTTATATAACAAATAACTATTGTTTTTGTTTTCTTTTATACAAGGACATTTCATTGGTACACAACAACGCTATGGATTGCCACGAGGTAATGCTGCCAGCGTCGTCGGCACTCTTCCACAAGACGGCAGCCTCGAGCACATCTACTCTATAGCAAAAGCCGAGAAGAAGATGTGCTCGACGGAGCCTCATTCTGCCTTTCTGTTTATTTTTAGTTTTAAATGTTTTGTTTTTTCTTTAGTTTGATCAGGTTAGGTATTATTTAGATACATTTTGTAATGTTTATGTTTATGTACCTATATTGTAAATGTTGTAAATAAACCCTCACTGTTAAGTTACATAAAAAAAAGAGTTAAACAAGCTAGAAAAATCGACACTACGGTAGCAGCAAAGATTCTCTTAATACAGTTTTTGAGAGTTACGCGGTTATAAAAAATCGGTTAAAATCTAACTGTAGTTCCTCAGTCATCCCGTGATCATGGCAGTTGTAACACTGCCGAAATATAGGGAACTCAAATATACCTAAACGCGGCAAGAACCCATTAAAATGATTAATTCTAGATTAAAGATTCAGTTGCCAAAAATGTTGTTCCTTTCTTGCTATTCAGATCAAACGCACTTACGGTCCGTTGCACGTACGTTCATTAAAGTTAATCCTCCATTAAATATCTTGCTAGCTTTTTTTTATGTCAACTAGACAAAAAGAGACAGCAATATCTTTAATGGAGGATTAACTATAATGAACGTACGTGCAACTGACAGTTAGAAACATTATCTAGTAGTGTATGTGACAAACTATTTATTTAAGCAGAAGTTACTAGAAAATAACAGACTATATTTGCGGTCCTGCGCGAGGGCAGCGCAGAACCGGGCGTTGTGGCGATCCTTGGGGGAGGCCTATGTGCAGTAGTCTTAGACAATATAACTATGGACGAGTTACGCATGTAAGTCTACTAACAAACTTTTTTGCCACTTTTTGCGGGGGACGAGGTAACATGAAACACACAACATTGGACTTTACTTTAGATACAAATTTTGATTGTTAAAAATAGGCGCGTGTGATCCCCGAACGCAACTTTTTTAATATTCTTGTTCCGCAATCAATTGATCTTGTGACGTGGCAGAGGGGAAATGCTACCGCAAGGCTGGTCCCTAGTTATATGGTCTAAGGCAGTAGTGAACGTCCATCAGCTGAGATGATGAACAAACTTTACTAGAAAATGACTAGTGTTATTACTAGTGTTATAAATCTATTTCCGATTAAATAAAAACAAATAATAATATTTTATTGTTTGATATAACTTAAAACGACTTTATAAAAACAAGAAATTTTCTAGTAAAGTCTGCTAAAATAAATAGTTGTCACAATTTACTACTAGGTAATTTTATCCATGCGTTATCACAAACTTCTCTTTATTGATTTACACATCTCCGGTATATAGGCAAACAGTTACCTACGCTTGATGACATGGCATAGGTATGAGACGCTTACCAAAGACGAGTATACTCTGAAGCCTTCAAGATATAAAGTAAAGCACGAACGTATATGAGGTCTATATAGTAGGTATACCTATGCGTGAGCCCGATTCAAACGATCAGAACGTATTGCTTCATGAATGTATGCCATCTGTTTTGTGTATTTCGGTGGCTCATTGCATAAAGTGGGTAGGCCCGGGTATTTGCAAAAGGTGCACCAACGCCCCGGTGTGACGGCAGCGGGAACCCATTGGATGAGGGCAGGGAAGGAACTTTTATTGTGGGAATCCTTAGAGGAAGCCTGTTTCCAGCAGTGAACGTCTATCGGCTGAAACTAAAATGATGATTGATGGTGAATGCAGATAGTACCAGAATCCTACAAAACCTCTAAATCAAGGTGTATTTCATGTGCTTTCGAGTACAAAATAGAAGATCCAAACTAAACACATTCTTTGTTCTTTGAAAGCCAGGATGCTTAAATATACGTCGACAGACCCATAACAGTTAAACGGCATCCAAAACAGTTTTACAACAGGGGAGCGAGCCAAAAATTTTTACAAGATTTATTCTCAAAGTTCCAAAGCATATCACTGTAGCTGACATTGATTTACATTGTTCCCAGCCAAAACTGAAACCGTTGATTGTCCGTCTAAACGATACGATCTTTGTGAAACTAGTTTAGAAACTTTAAAACATTTTGGAAGTTTCAAATTGTTCAGCTGACAGGTACAAAAGGTAAACTAAAAGTTTTCCAGATATCAATCATGCCGTTTTGAAACTTATTTATAGCAATTTGTACCTAAAATTAGGAAAACAATTCTCTACTTTTGTTTGAAATTGCTGAAGTTTTGCGAAATAGAAATGAAATGTGTACAATGGATTTGAAGTCTTAAGTTTTCCTCTAATCGCTTTTGAATACTATTTTCAGAGCTTTTAGGTGACTGATGTCAAAAGTTTTTTAAAGGAAATTGCCCAAAAATGAAGGTTCAAATTAAAATTTTAGCAATAATTGCGTTTTACTTTACTACCTAGTAATGCAGATCTACATTTTAAAGTACTAGGTATGTTTGTTTTGCTCAACAATAAATATACACCCTGAAAAAAAAATTGCTGTCCAAAATGTCTGACCTCGTACCTATTAAAAGTAGAATAATATTAAATTATTCATACAAAACTATATGTAATAACTCAAACGGACGAATAACTTGTTAAAAGAATTGAATATCAATTTGTTGCCGCATTGTGCTGTGCACGCAATAATAGGTACGTACCTACTGCAGCATATTGTGGATGTTTCCAACATGTAGACTGATTTCAAAAAACCGCAGATTGCAATTTTAATTCAAACGAATCTATAACCGATTACAAAGTATTTATCGGAGAGGAGTTACGCAAACCCCGCGGCCCGGATGCTGTATAAGTAAAGCAAATATGGCGGGCGGATGTGGCTCGTAAGTCACGCCACGAATACCCGGTCGACTTCCGGTGGTTGGCTGATTCAGTGAGACAAAGACGAGACGACTACTGTGCGATTTTACTTTGTCACATCTTCGGGTAACGTTGGTAGCTGGTTTTATCATTTTAATTGTATTTTTTTAGAAGGACATTTTTATGAACACATTTTGTTTTTGGAACTAACAATTGGTATAACAAAACCTGAAAACCGTTTATCAGAAAATACAGGGTGTAAATGACAGCCTAGCAAATACTGAAATGGTGACCTCAGACCATGACTCTGAACAACTTTCTCTATGGAGCCTACCTAAAGAAAACGCAAAAAGAAATCAACAGTCTCATACATTTGAGTCGGGTAGGTGCAACAGTTTTGTATGGGACAGCTGATTTTTTTTTCGCGTTTTCTGGGGTAGGCTCCATAGTGAAAGTTGTTGAGTTTGATGGTCTGAGTTCACCGTTTCAGTATTTTCTAGGCTGTCACTTACACCCTGTATACTCAACAACATTTGAAATGGAACTTGTATAGCTAGATTCTTGTACGGCTTGAACTTATAGGTTAAGTTTTGACAACCCGGTAATGAATATTCGAAAATGGTTGTTATTTAGTAACGATAAATTGGCTGGACGGATTTTAAAGACACTTTGCAATCGAGATATTTCTAACTCAGTAAACTTTTCCAGCAAGAAAAATCTTTGACGCTCACACACAATATTTTTTCTTGTTTACAAAATATCTTGTACCTAAGTAATATAAATTTATAAAACAATAAAGTGCTTTAATCAAATAACATCCATTTTGTAAGACATAAAAAAGCTCGCCACTTCTTTTTCCTTACCAGTTTATGTTAGCTTTGAAAAATAACAGCGATAACAGTTTAGTTCCGGCACTGCAAATGCAAAATGGTAGTTCACTTGTGCAAGCTAGGGCATTGTAAATTGGCTGGCATTTGTTTTAGTTTCCATTGTTTATATTAACTCCTTGTGAAGTAGGTACCTGTTAATGATAATATTGGCTTGTTCAATTTTCTTCTTTTGTTTTACAATTTATGTTGAACGACTGCAAAAGAACAAAACGGATAGGTACTTTGGTGTCTGTCCGTATGTCCATCTGTAAATACCCTTTTTCTCAGGAATGAAAAGAGGTATCAAGTTGAAATTAATACAAATTGTTAAGGTTTACGATGCCTTTAGGTGTAAAAATTAAAAATTTCTAAGTCAACGCAATCAAAAGATACTGTGAAAATTTTGCAACAAGCATGGTGTCTTCTTCTTATCGTGTAGGCAAAGTTCTGGTGTCAACGTTTTTTCAGACCGCCTTACGGCCTCTGACGTGGTTTTTATGTAAGCATGGTGTTAAACCTTACTTCTTGCGCAAGTAAATGAATAAATCATCCAATAATCGTCAATTTGTAGTTATATAACATGAAATGGAGTCACGTTGCAGGTTCTGACCCGAGAACTTGTCTCGCGTGTTGTCCGCGCGTCGCGTCTTTGCCTGCCACGAGGCTCCGCATTCCTTAATCTCTTCTTGTTCTTTATCAAAAACAATCCTTGAGATTGGGATAGATACTCCCACAAACTACTTGACATTGGCGGAAATGCGGTGCTAACGCACAAGCAAAAAGTCCATTAATTATTAAAAAAAAAAAAAACAAGAAATAATGTTGCTTTGCGATTACAAACTTTACAATTGCAGTTGATGTATACATACATAATTAAGCTCAGGACGCGAGTCCTACTCACACTTATCCAGTTTTTGTTCTGAAAAAGGCTGTCCACATCATTATGACAAGTTAGATCAGAAAAATACAAAGAATTGTGTTACAGATGAGCATTGATTAGGGTTGCAAGGCATCCGGGTTAAGCCGGACGTATTTGGCTTTTTACGGTGTCGGGTCGTATCCGGCCAAATATTTACATATCCGGCCTGACCGGCGGGGTTTCTTAGGCTTATCATAAATAAAACTAGTATCTAACTATATTCGCAGGGATTTAACCGGACGCGAAAATTCGATCTAGCTAATTCACACCTTGGAAAGTACAGCAAAGTCCGCATAAATTAGTATGCCGTAAAAGTTCTTCATCAGCCTTGGAACCCAAATTTCTGGCTTTTTAGGGTTCCGTACCCAAAGAGTGAAAATGTCCGTCCATCCGTCCGTCTATCTGTCCTACCTATTTAGGGCTGTAACTTTTGAACCGTAATAGCTAGAAATTTGAAATTTTCACAGAATGTGTGTTATTAATAAAATATCAAAAAGTTAAATAGAAAGAGTGGTCCTCGTACAAGAAACTAGTTTTTATCAACGAGTTTTCTTCTCGCTCTGTCGTAAAAACGGTAATCCATACAAGCGTCAAACTTGGCGTGGTTATAGAGCAAACTCTACAGTATAACAAAAAATAATAAAAACTGGCCAAGTGTCGGTCTCGCGCTAATGGTTCCGGAGAATAAAAACATTTTTAAGTGAACATTTTGTGTGGTGCGCGAGTAGCCCGACTCGCACTTGGCCGGTTCTTTTCAATGATTAGTCTGGCGCTTTGCGGAAAAATCACCTGACCACCCTAGATTGAACCTTAAACTAATTGATACAACTGCCTATTTGATAAAATTATTTTAGGAATGAATAAATGAAATGAATGAAATATACTTTATTTACACCAAAAGCAAAATACAATACAAAATAGGAAACAAAACTGATTATGGTACAAATAAGGTTTAAGATTTCTATGTAATCATTTTTGAAAACTTTATTTACATAAAATCATTTTCATTGTATTTCATCCTTAGTTTAGAATAAAACAACATTTACCAAAAGAAGCAAAAAGGGTATACAACAACAATTTATTTCATAAAACCTTGTTTTTTTTAACCTCTCACTGCTTTCATGTTTGATTACAGGATGTTACAAAATGATCAAATTTCCCTCAGGTCGAAACTTTCATAAGCCATTGTTATAATACAAAATTGAGTTAAACCCTCCTATGCAGTATAACGGGTAAACTCCCAGAAGAGTAGTTCCCGTCATAGTTCAATGCATATCCGTTTCAATAATACAAGCTTGCAATTGCTACCAATAATTTCGAAATCTATTGGGAGTGCAGCATATTTTCTAGCATATAGGGTACTATAGAGTGAAATAAACGGGGTTGGAACTGGGTAGTGTTTGTATTTATGGAAGGCCTATGATTGCATGGGTACTATTCATACGCAATGCATGCAGTTCCGGGCTTAAAATATACTACCCCATTTGGTTTCGTGCGTGTCGTTGGAAGCAACAATTAGATTAGGTATTATGTTAGTTTTTATTGTTGATAAAACATGTTGTATTTCTGATACAGGTATTAAGCCATTTTTTAATGTTTGTGTACCAGTCGGAACTAACACATACACTTGTAACTGGACATGATTAATTTCACGCAACAACCATGGATCTCTTACTGAATTCTTTATGCTGTTTTAGAGAGAAAATTTGTTTTTTTTTATGTTACTGTAAAAATTATAAATAAGAAAAAAACTCGATAAGCTTTATTTTGTTACTTTGAAGGTAAAACTAAATAAGTGCTTTAGATTAATTATGAGATAATTAGGTACATAATTATGTTACCGGCAATCTGCATAATCCGGTATTCTATGCAATACCTAGGCATTTAATATAATACCTAAAACATATAGGTAATGTCTAAAATATTATTTATTTTATGCATTGCCTAGGTATTATATACAATACCGAATGCACAGCCACTGATGTGTGTAAAATACGAGAGCAAGTAACAAGCTAGTAAGCATGCAGCAAGCAAGCAAGCATGCAAAATGCAATCAAGCAAGCTTGTTGATGCTCCGTCGTGATACATATTCCAACCTAACCTAGAATTTTAAAAACACTAGTTTGGTTTTCTGAGGCAGGGGGCATCCGCCTTTCGCAGTCCCTTCGCTTATATTTACTTTACACGTTGCCGGTGGACCATAGCCATAGCCGGTACTCTATACAATCTCTGGGAATTGTATACATTACCTAGGTAAAGTATGTAATGGAATAATATTCATAATATTTTATACATTGCCTGGACGCCCCAGGTATTCAGCACATTGCCTAGGTATTGCATAGAATACCTGAATTATACAGATTGCCGGTAACACACACATACATTAGGGTAAACAGGTTATTTTAAGAGGTGATTGTATCCATGATACTGAATAACTTTACCTAAGAAACCTATAGGAAAATCACAAAAAAAAAATCGAGTTTCCATACTAAATGCAACGGAACGTTTGTGTGAAAAGTCAATATTTTTTTTGTGAATTTCCCTTTTGTTCCTTTGAGAAAATTGTTCAGTATCAGAAGTACAATAACCCATTAAAGTAATGCAACTGTCTACCCTAACACCCTACCACATACAAAGCTCAAATTATAGACCATGTAAACGCTCCTATCCATTTAATTTGTGATATTTAGTGAGGTTTTAGTTTATGCAAACATAATCCATCTTAATATGCTGACACTTTTTACGCGGATAATCAGACTGTCAAACTGAACAACATTATCTATGGCACCAACATCGAAAGCGCGAAAAAAAATCAGCTCTTCCATACAAAACTGCAAACCTACTTGAGCCAAGTGTATGTGGGACAGCTGTTTTTTTTTCTTCGCGATTTCGATGTAGGTCGCATAGAGAACGTTTTTCAGTTTGATGGTCTGATGGACTGATTAAAAAAGTGTCAGCATATTAAGTTGGATGATGATATATGATGCTAAGATCACCAGGAATATTATGTCCTTTCTGTACGTTCCTATCACAGTAATAATCGTGCATAAATTGGACTTAGTGCCATTCCGGCGAAGTGCTATAAATCGACCGAACGCGGAGACTGCTTTAATAAGTTTTTGATAATGATATAGGACAGGAGTTTTTTCTTCCCATTGTACGTTGAATCTTAACAAAATTTATCACACATTTTGGTTATAATATTATGGGTAATGTGCAAGATTTTGATACATGGTGTAGAGAGGATTTATGTAAATGTTTTCTTTGTTAAAGTTGGAAAGAAAAGGTTGGTAAAGAGAAAAAACGATATAGATTTAAATTTAACATTTTTTGCGGAATATAATGCTAAGATTTATCGATTAGTTTAATTGAATTAACCGATCTAGCGCGTTCATTCACCGATACAACTAATTTACCTTGTTGTTAATCATTTTTAAGTAATCAGCTGATAATAACACATACTGGACTGATTTTCTTCTGTACCACTTGAAACGTGGATGTACCAACTACTCCGTCGGAGAACATAGTCGCGAGTTTACACCCTGTATATACAGGTCCAACTTAATATGCTGATACTTTTTTAAGGGGATGATAAGACCATCAAACTGAACAACTTTAATTATAGGACCAACATCTAAATCGCGAAAAATCCCATACAATTGGCTAAAGTAGGTTTGCAGTTTCGGAGCAGTTGATTTTTTTTTTTCGTGATTTCGATGTTGGTCACACAGAGAAACAAGATTTAACTCTAATCTATTACTATTGACTATTTTTTCTTATTCGAATCTATGGATTTAAACTTAAAATCGATTCAATATTTTCCATAAAGCTTCGTATTAAACATTATCTAGTCCTAAATAATTATTTACTCTATTGAACATAATGTAATATTTCACGCACCAAATGTATGTAAATGTGTTCCACATTGAACTAACGAAACTTGGCTTGTTCCAACATGTATTTATACTCATAAATCAGGTTTATGGAAACGGTTTTAGGGGAAAAAAGGGGGCAAACGCAAAAGTTGAGAGCTTTTTCGGATGAAAAACAATGTTATGTTTGTTAGATTTAGGTATTAGGATATGTCATCAGGGCAGAACTAGATATTTGTTTCATGATGTAGTAAAAACTGGCCAAGTGCGAGTCGGACTTGCGCCCTGAGAGTTCCGTACAAACTTTATTAAATGACAAAATTAATTTTGCAGTGGAAGAAAAAATGTCTCCCATACATTCGTCTACACTACAGTCGATGCTCTAACAGAAAACTTAAGTTAAAAAAAAGTGTAAAAAAATGTGTGCCTTTTTCCTAACTATAATTAACCCGCGACTTCTTCCGCACAAATTATTTACCAGATTTAAAAAATCGGTTTAGGTCGCATGATTCTCGCACAAACAAACTGTGGTCAACCAGCCTTCGACGTTCGTCTGGTTTCGCACATTTGCTACTAGAGACTATCGCCGGACTATAGTCCCGATTACGGCAGTACGTGTGAGACTAGGGCCGTGGAGGGAGAGCAGCTGTCTTGAGAGCGGGGCAGCAGAAGCGGGGGGGGTTCTTCCAATAAAAGAATTCTTCAGTTGATTTTCGCTAGCTTTCTTCCGGTTTTGCTGTGAGGACTCTTGTTGCGACTGATTATCGAACTGAGCGATCGAGTTTACTGAGCTACCTCACGGCAATACCGTAGGGACGGCCTTGTTTTATTTTCTAATTTTGTTTTGGTTTTACATCAATTTCACTTAGGTTTACACACATATTTGACAATATCTCTTAAACTACAAGATTTAGATACAAAACTTTTTGGTTGGTAAAAGAACTTATAAGTCCCCGTATTTTGATATATAACAGTCTATTCTAGTTAGGATGGCCAGGTTACTAAGACAGAGTGAGGCGGAAAAATATACAGATTTTTACCGCACTGATTCAAACATTTTCATTTCCAAACAATTATAGGCATTCTGTCTATAGCCTAGGTTTCTGTCTTAGTGCACCTGGACCGTATGCATTTAGTGCATCTATTTCTATGGCTCTATGTATGTGTTTACTATGCAAAATACGGGGGCAAAGTGTTAAGTGTGAAAGCAATCTTTAAAAACGTTATAATCTCTTATTTATCTTAACTGAACTGTTATTTTAGTTAAATTATGAGAAAGTTCGTTAACTACTATCTATTCAATTTATCAGTTAAAATCTATCTATACTGTGACTCGAAAAATAAGGGTTTAAAACTTTGGTATCAAAAAAACACGATATTAGTAACTCTAAACAATGAAAAACTTATCCTAGCCTATCCTAAACTATTAAAAATGTAAAAACTTTATTAAAAAACACTTAACAACTAAACTTACACCTATAAATAACTAAAGAAAAACAATATTTAATAAAAACTTAAAACTACGATCGATATGCATGAAATACATGACAAATACAAGACAAAAACTATAAAAAACGATTAGAAATTTGTATAAACATGATATACCCAACGTGATCAGTGCATTCTTTGAGTAAATAATATAAAAATGACAAAAGATTCTAATTAGAATTTGCACTGATAACGTTGGGTGTCTCACTTCGCGGGGAGGAATCGTAGCAGCACCGCCGCGAAATGCGTAGACGCTCGTAGGCCAGCGAGGGGTGCCACGGCCCCCGCAACCGCGGTGAGGGGAAGCAGGAGCCGAGGTAGACGTGGATACTCGCTGTCGTGAACACAAACAGATCGACAAAAATTCGAAATATATTGATTTGGAGTCAGGGACACCTAAGAACCATATCGTCATCTTTGTTTGTAAATATCTTCAATGTACAGACACACTCTGTTACAGTTTTGTAATAGTTAAGATTACAAATTAATGATTTTCGGATTTATTCCAATACTTGTGCTGTAATACCTTGCTTCTTACCAAATTTCATGATTCTATAACCCATTTCAAATAGCAACAAAATGTTAAGGCCATTTTGAATTCCAGAAACCGAGATTTGAAACACTTCTTCTCGCTTATTCTTAGAACAGCATTAGTAACGTGCAAGATATGTCGGATATTATATCTTTATGATAAATAAATTATATTTGCAAATCAGAATTGGGCAGAAAGCTATATACGAATCGGAAAATATTTTCGTCATTATTTAAAACGAAGAAAAGATCAACAGAATTACCCTATAATTTTTGATTTTTCGCGAGTATTAAAATATGTGACATAAATGGCAGTATCTTTTGATTACATTGACTTAGAAGGTCAAAGTCAAAGTCAAGTCAAAGTCAATATAATTTATTCAATATAGGAGCTTACAGCACACTTATCAAACGTCAAATCTTTTTTAAAGCTACCACCGCGTCGGAACGTGTTGTCGCTGTAGAGAAGATGCGGCCAGAAACTCTACAACATAACACGACTTAATAACTATTACAATATAAATTCTTAAGCTAAAGTTATGCATACAATAATACATAGTCTATTTAATAAACTAATTGATACTATACAGTAAAGTAAATAAACTATAAGCTAGTGACCTCAGACCTAAGCATTTTGATCATTTAAATAATCATCCAGTTTATAATATGCTTTCTTACAGAGGACTTTTTTGATTTGAGTTTTAAACATGTTTTCGGAAAGATTCAAAATGGTCTCGGGGATTTTATTATAACAACGTATACAGTGACCCAAGAAAGACGTGTTGACCCTACTAAGCCGAAAGTGTGGAGATATCAGTTTATTTTTGTTTCGAGTGTTGTAATTATGGTCATCACAATTTTTTGGAAATAACGACAAATTTTTTCTTACATATAAAATGTTTTCATAAATAAACTGTCCATAAACTGTTAAATATTAATTTCCTTAAAAAGGTCGCGAAGCGAATCACGACAGCGCAGACCATATATAGCTCGAATTGCCCGTTTCTGTAGGATAAAGATTGTCTCAATGTCTGCAGCACGACCCCACAATAAAATACCATAGGACATGATACTATGAAAGTAACTGAAATATACGAGTCGGGCTGTTTCAATATCAGTTAGTTGTTTAATTTTTCTGACTGCATATGCTGCAGAGCTTAGCCTACCAGCTAGAGTTTCAATGTGGGAATCCCATTGCAGCCTAGAGTCAATCGTTATTCCCAAAAACACTGTATTATCAACAAAATCTAGACTATCTCTGTTTAAAGTTACTTGGTTATCTACGATTGGTACATTTGGCAAAACAAATTTTATACATTTCGTTTTTTTTGCATTAAGTGCGAGATTATTTGCGTTAAACCAGTTCAAAACTTGTTGAAGGGTATCATTTACGTCGTCAAGTTCTTGGTCCTTCCTATTTACTTTAAAAATCAGAGGTAAGCTTGAACACCTCCTCCTGTATTTGATATTAATTTCAACTTAATAACTCTAACCGTTCCTGAGAAAAAGGATCTTGACAGATGGACCCTTTAGTAGTACGAAACCAAACTTGTAATTTACACACACTGTTTTGAACTTCCTTAGAAAGCATTAAAATGACATCCCTAAGGGTGTTTTGTTCCATTTTATAACACCCATCCAACGACACCTCACTCGATGGGGTAGATAAAAGCTTTTTCTTTTGACCGGGGTTTTGGGACCCAGACGTTTTTGATTTAACGTTTCAGAAAACTTGTGAACCTATCGCATTTTTAATATTTGGTATTATAACAAACTTTTCTGTCTAAAAAATAATGTTAATGCGAAAAAGTCGACTATCTAGGCTAATTTCATATTATAATAACCACTGTATTCATACCAAAGTGCCGCTGGCCACCTAGATTTTATTTTACCATTAAAAGTTAATTTCCACGCCATTTGATTTTGCATACATTTCAATTATTTACAGTTCACGAATGCAGGCAAAACAGCATTGCGTTGCAGAAATTATAAAGCAACATAACATAACATAAATATTATTTATTTGCACACCAAAAACATACCGCAACAAAACAGAATAAAAGAACGTAATGGTACAAATGACGGTCTTATCACTTAAAGCGATTTCTTCCAGACAACCATGGGATGGAAGAACTCTTCCAACTACATCGGCAACTTTTCTCTCCGACAGATCCGATCCGATCAGATCCAGATCTATCTACAGGGTGAAATTGATATCATTAGCATCATTTTAAACTGAGAGTCTACCCATCAAACTTTTACTATTGGAGCAAACCGATTGGATCAAAAAAAAAATCTGCTGCTGCATTCATTTGAGTCGAGTAGGTATTGCAGTTAGTATGGAACAATAGATTTGTTTTTGCTCCGATCGGGTACTATCATAGTAAAAGTTGTTCAGGTTGATGGGTAGGCTCTTAGTTTAAAAGGATGCAATGATATCAATTTCACCCTGTATATAAAAATATATGTTTTTTGTTTTTATGTCTGTTCCCCTTAACATATAATATTAAATTAATAAACACTGAGTCATTATCTCGTTATAGATAACGACTCAGTTGTTTCATCTTTCATCAGCGAAAGAAGCGCGTCATAAACATTTAAGTTACTGACTTAGAATAAAGCAAAGAAAACTCCAAACAATTTCAAAAAGAAAACATTGTTGTAACAAACAAAAACAACTCACCCAAACGACGCTAAAGTACAAAAACTTGATTCTTTCATATTAGTTATCGCCATAACGGATAAAAACTTAGACGCTACTACGAAACAATGGGTGTAAGGAACTCACACGAAACTCACTTTAAAAAGATGATGGATGGAAGAGTTTATAAGGGTTAAACAGAAAAAAATCAATTTCAATTGTTGACTACCTACACGGAAAAACTCTATAGCTTAAAACATATAAATAAAAATGGTTCTAATATTAATATTTAGTCAGCAATACAATTAGAGTTTAAATAAGTAGTGCGTATATTTATAATAACAAAACAATTTCACTGATGTAAATTACGTTAGTTCAATTTATATAAATTATTTTCGTGTGACAACTACAATTCATTGTTAAATATAAGGTCTAACAAAATTAGCTGAAACTATTTTAAGGGGAGTATCAGACCATCAAACTGAACAACTTTCTCTATGGGACCAACATCGCAAACGCAAAAAAAAAATCTGCTGTCCCATACAAAACTGATTTCGATGTTGGTCCCATAGAGAAAGTTGTTGGTGGTTTGATGATCTGATGCCCCCCTTAAAATAGTTTCAGCTAATTTTGTTAGACCTTGTATATTGTTATCTATGGCTTTGTAAAGACATTTAGGCCGGATTTGACCAAACGTGTTTACATTTTAATTCTTAGGTTAAGTCCGTCCTCATCATGTGATTTGGTTTGAAAACCACAATTGAGGTATACACCTAACAAATTAAAATGTATAAACTCACATTGCAATAAGGACGGATACAACGACCTCTTTCTTTAGGTATTATTATTTATGTTACGCTTGGATAAATCAAAGTTTGGTCGATTCCGGCCTAAAGGTGAACTTCTGATGCCAGCGGCCGATGCGTCTGACGCGCGCGGCTCGCGGCCGACGGCCGATGCGACAATACTAGTTACTATGAAAACGTATGGCGCAGCTTCCGATGCCAGCGACTGACGCTTGCGTCAGCCGCGCGCGGCCGATGCGATAGACATATGGCATATGACAGAACCACGCGTCAGACGCGCGCGTCAGTTGCATCGGCCGCTGGCATCGGAAGTCCACCTTAAGACAGTAAGTTTTAGACAAAGCGCTCACACTTCGAAGCAAATCAAGCCGAGCCACCGTTTGTTAGTAAACACGAGCCGTCAACATCGTTTTGTTAACAACATTACCGTGAACCGAGTTCACACGTCCACGCTCTCGACCCGATTCTTAGATATTTCGAGTAGAATGAAACAGTAAAAGTATAGATACAACTGCTTAGTACAGTCGTAAAATCTTACCAATATTGTAAACGATATAATCGAAACCTTACACAATAACCCTAGCCCTACTAGGTCCTAATTATTATACTGAAGAAATGGTAGTTCTTATAAATTGACTTATTTACAACTACAAACATTATTAAGGGCGACTAGTAAGCGACGAAGTGACTATGGTAGCTACTTTATTATACCATCTTATTACACACTTAACTTTGGCGTGGAAACACAGGATAATAACTTTTATGATGTTGTTATAAGAGTGTATGGACATGATAGTGTTTACTCAGTTTGCAATGTTTATCGCACAATTCTCGTTTTGTTATGGGCACCTCTGTTTTTCCGCTAAATTCGACGAACCCGAAAAGGCGGAAGAAATTAAAGATTTTAGGTCCTATCGATGTAAGTGCCAGTAGCCGGTAGCTAAATTAGATGAAAACAGGCTCAAATCGGCAGGTTGCGGTTTCAAGTCCTGTCCGATATTAAAAAAATTTAATCTTTAATTTAAATTGTAAAATCTTACTAAATTGTGTATAAATTCTTTATGAAAATTAACTTAGTTACTTTTTGCGTTAAAGAATTTATAAACTTTGTCAACATAAATAAGTAAGTCGATAAATTTCAAGCTAACTACATACCAAACCAAAAAATCGTAAAAGCTAGATGCCATTCCGCTTTTCTCAGCCAACATTTCTCATTCATCTACCAAAACATTTTCTTGCATCTAGCCAGAGAAAATAAATCCTTTTCACATAATTAATGCTCATGTACGCTCATTTAAATTTTCCACTTAGCTTTCTAGAATGTTTTCATTTCTTATTTTGTATGAAAAGAAGAATTTACGTGAAAACTCACTTTTTGGCGCTCAAAAATGTTGGATATTAATCTTAAAATATATTTATTTAAGTGAATTTTATTTTTATATAATAGTAAATAAGTACTTTTAACTTATATCGAAAAAACATTTTCATTTTCACGTCCCTTAAAGACTGCTAATTTCCTTATCTGGGTAGTGGGCTCGGTAGCGAAATTGGAAAAACGCAATTCCCCGGTTTGGAAGAGAGCGGGTTCAAATCCGGCCCGAGACTTAATTTTTCAATCTTTAATTTGATTTGTTTGTATTGGATTATACTCGGTTATTTTTTAAGCCTTTCCAAATTTTCGGCGGTGGTTCAGAGCATTAAACTAACCAAATTTTACTATGGAAATAAACATGAAATCGCAAAATATCTGCTGTTCCATACTGTATTGCCTAATCGACTCAAATGTAAGAAACATATTTTTAGATGTTGCTGTTTTAGGTAAAATACTCCGATAGTAAAAGTTGTTTAGTTTGATGGTTTGATCCACCCCTAAAAATTCAACAATAACTTCTCCTTATAAAATCTTTAATAGGTATACAAAGTGTTAATGAATAAACGCAAAACTAGAAAATATTTTGTTCAGAATCGAGAGCAGTATCGAATTATGACGGTTTCAACAAAAGTTACAATTTTTCAAAATATTAAATAATTTGTTCGTGTTACAAATATTTTACTGATCTTGATGCCAACCTACCGCACATGCACACTCACCCTACTAAATATCAAAACAAGATTCTTTAAATGTATCCATGAGCACGCTAGCGCTTTCATTCAATGCTGAAATGATAACAAATAATAAAATAGTAAAATTATGTTTAAATG
This sequence comes from Agonopterix alstromeriana, assembly GCA_963924505.1. NCBI lineage: Eukaryota > Metazoa > Arthropoda > Insecta > Lepidoptera > Depressariidae > Agonopterix > Agonopterix alstromeriana. Next base: position 12,741,876 of record OZ004664.1, read on the forward strand.
CAATTATTTCGCAATAAATCAGTTAGGGTGTACGAGGGTTTGCGCTTATTTATTAACACGTTGTATAATAGCTATATATAATATCAAAAAAATCTATAATAGCTGCTGCACTACACTGCTAAGAACTAAAGCCTGTTCTCATGGATAAGGGTGAGAGAAATCGGGCTATACGCAGGCTCCAGCGTGGATTTGCAGAAGCAAATTAATGGAGTCGACTTGCTGTCAGAATACTTTAAAGCTGATTTATATAAATTGCTTTCTGACGACTGTACCTGAGTTCAACGGCTTTAAGGTAATCAGAATTATCAACCTTTGGAGGTTCTCATCCCTAAAGCAATCTAAAAAACGTGTACCGTTTTGAGTACCGAAGTTTCACTACATTTACAATAGTTTCTATTGAACCCCAATAGAAAACAATACTTATTCTAGGTGATTTTTTAAACACATTCCAAATTTTCAAGGGTAGTTTTTCAAGTAGCAGACCATCAAACTGAACAACATTACTAAGAGAGCAAACCTAAAAAACCTAAAAGGCCTCTTTTTGTCTTTGAGCAGACATCTCGAGAACCCCTCTTTCGGTGTATGGGAGGGCGTCGAAAAATTGTATTTCTTCATAACTATTACATTTCTGTTTTTGGGCTATTGTTATTTGTCTTCATGCCAAATTTAGATTCAATAGGTGCAAAAATGAGCGAGTTATTGAGGCGGAGCATACATACAGACAGAATGGACGACAGAAAAGACGAAACTACGGAACGCTAAAAATATAGGTTTTTCATACAGTTTTGAGTCGCGTAGGCATGCAGTTTAGTATGTAGTAAAAGTTGTTCAGTTTGATGGTCTGAACCACCTCTGAAAAAGAAAGTGTTTTAAAATAAACACAACAAAATTTACGAAATGTCCGAATCGGCAACGTTGGCTTCGCCAAAACAAAAGATATTATCAACGCATTCGCAACATACTTTGTAAAAAGCACTATTCTAAAAAGCAATAATTATCCACGTGTAAGCTTCGCCAAAAAAATCACCCATTTTAATTATCTTGATTTTGTTTTAAACATAGCATTGAGACTCCTTTTACGTTCGTCCTTTATTTTTAAAGAGTTTTTTAAACTGGAGCCACATTACAATACCTTATCAATCACAAAGACAAAATAATACGCGTAATCGATAACAAATTTTAGAATTCAATTTGAATAAATAAACATCATAATGTATTCTATTTAAAATTTATTGCGTTTAATATTGTAGCAAACGAACAGAATAATCTATGCAATAATTTAACATAAGCTTTTGATACTCTCCCTGATGCATACCCAATTAATCTCCGATTTATTTGGTGCTATAACTAACTCGATTTATTCATGTGTTGGATTTCTAAACTGACTTTATGCAAAGCAATTATCTAAGGTATGCAAAACGGTTTGTACAATATTGAAACAAGACATATTGATAATTATAATATGGAACCTTGTAATATAGACACAGCTAAAAGACAACCCCCAAAACGGGCCACCGAATGTTATGTGCGGTGTCATAAAAATATGGTAATAATAGTTTGTATAAACATATTACTAAAACTTTATATTTCAACTATATACAGGGTCCAACTTAATATGCTGACACTTTTTTAAAGGGATGTTCAGACTATCAAACTGAACAACTTTCTCTATGGCACTAACATCGCAATCGCGAAAAAAAAATCATCTGTTCTATACAAAACTGCAAACCTACTCCATCCAAATGTATAGGACAGGTGATTTTTTTTTCGCGATTTTTACGTTGGTCCCATCTCTGACCTGTCTAATCATCCCCTTAAAAAAGTGTCAGCATATTAAGAAGGACCCTATATAGTGGGCCACTGGAAAGAGATTCGGTACTACTGGTGAAACGTAGTTGTTCTGAGTTTTCAGAACATCTCTGACTACCCCCTCGGGGAATGAAGTCGTGAGCATATGCATGCATGCATATAGTGGGCCATACTCCACCACGCGGGCCCAGTGGGGGTTGGTGGAGGCAAGTTAGTAGTCAACTTGCTATCAGAGAAATTTCAAGCCGCCTTAATAGAGAAATTTCTGTCCTGGCTTAACGAATAGCTATAACGTCATCTGACGGTACTATCCGAGACCAACTGCTTAACGTGCCTTCCGAAGCGCGGAAACGCCCAAGGTGAAATACCACTAAACGGTCACCAAAGACTGACCGGACCTGACGTTGCTTAAGAGGATATAATTCGGAGCGCACTCCATACAAACGTACTATGGTGATATTTTCAATACTATCCAATTAAACTCAATGACATTTTTCAGAATCAATCTAAAAACAAATTTCTATGCTTGTATAGAGTCAGATTTTCGTTAAAATGTATAGTTTTAAAGTTATACAGTGTCTCAAAGATTTCCATACAAATCTTAAATTAATCCTAGCATTGAAACTGTATATTTCAACGAAAATCACTCCATACATGCATAGATATTTGTTTCAAGATTGTTTCAGCAAAATTTCATTGACTTTTATTGAAAATATCACCATAGTACGTTTGTATGGAGCGCGCTCCGAATTATATCCCCTTAACTTTGGTTATCGTTTCCAAAACCGAAGCTCCACTACGCCAACGAGCGCTTCCATAGTTACAAGTAACATTTAAAAAATCATAAATAAATATTGTGAAATTTCATCTCAAAAAGAAAAAAAACCAATCAAGATTAAATTCGAAACGTGCGGTTGGGTTTCATAAAGTTGAAAGTTTTAAACAAAATCCTGCGTAGATTTGCAGTTTTGGAATTTCTGAAAATTTAAAAGTTTTCTTATTACAGTAAAACGAAAAATCTGGAATGTTTCCATTTCATTTGTTTGAATGAAAATAATGTTTTAGATAACATATACCTCAGCAAACGTTATTTAAAATAATACTTATCAGAGGTTCTGATATTATAGGAGTCTGAGTTGGTTACATATTTTACTATAGATAAACAATTTTGCGAACATTATATTACCAAATACATTTTTCATTGTTTTTTTGACTTACGATACGATTGCCAAATTTTCTCAAAGCTCAGATTTTTTTTAAATACACCTTCATACATATTCTCACGCCTGTATCCCACTGTGGTAGGTAGAGACAACGAAACGCCAGGCTGATTGTAATGGTACTTTTTATTCACCAAAGTTTAGCAAAAAGTGTTTCTGTAAACCAGATTCTTGACTATTCCGAATGTTTGTACTTCTATAACATTTCAGTTTTGAATCGGTGGTCACCAATAATTCATAATCATTTATTGCTTCATGTGGTGTACATAGATCTTATACAGGTAACAACAGTTCCCAACATGAACGCTGTAAGGGCACTGCAATTTACATTTGAATATAGCATAAGCATATGCTCACGACTATATTCCCCGAGGGGGTAGTCACAGATATTCTGAAACCTCAGAACATCCACGTTTCACCATCCACGTTTTAATTTGAATATAAAATATTATAAAACTAAGAAAGAGACAAAATGTAACAAATATAGGATTATTCATGCATACAATAATTATTTGAGGTATATACATAACATTTTTAGATTTTAAAAACAACACCATAATCATTTTACAATTATTTTTGGATATCATTTATAAGAATAGTATTCAAATTAGTTACAAATTAAAGAAATATGTAATAAATAGCATAATATAATTGTCGTCGGTATAATAATAATTGTAGGCATAGTATAAAATGGTCATCAGTCTATTCCAAATATTCATTTAAAGTGGAAAAACAATTTAAAATCAAAATTTCCTTAACTTTATTTTTAAAAGTGCGATTCTTTTTCTATGGCTTTTACGTATTTTGGTAACTTATCAGAAATTTTTATCAAAGTGTATCATGAAAAATAGTAATCAGGTTTTTTTAGATATCAATAAAGTCTAAAGTATAAGAGCTATGCAATTGAAACTTTATATGTTTAATAAGTCCATTATTGACATCATACCCCGAGAATTTTGTTTATCTGGTATAATCTAAACCCAAGTTATGAGGGTTCAAAAAAACGACGAAGCTCTTCGAGAAAGGGTAGGCAGTGCCCTTGCGCTTCGCTTGGCTCATCTTGGCGGGGACACTGCCGTGCCTCCAGAACAAGACGTCAGTTATTTTTAGGCACAGATTCTAAGAGGAACATAATTTTAATCTTGATATCTATGCCTAGAAATCCTTTGCCAAGTAATATTAATATCTGACGAGGAAACTTGAAATAGGTTCAGAAATACCAATTAACGATATCCTTCTATATGTACCTCAAAATCCTACACCCAGTGTAAGCATCTACAGGTATAACAGTTCATGAAATAGTGCGGGTGTCGTGATACGCCCTGCAGATCATTCAAATACTAAGTCCTCTGACGGAATACAAGATAATGCTTGCGCCGAATTAACACAAATACAAAATCGGCTCAATTTACGGGACTTCGTTAATTGGAACCAACTATAACGTCATAATAACTTCCTTGGAGTTAATTAAACTTGTCCCAAAGGATTTAGTTCAGTGATTTAGTAGGCTCGAATACCGTACAAACCCTAGTTTTGAAATTAATTTTACGAGTTAAGATAGATCACGCATCGTCAAATTGTGTAACAAGGTAGTAATTGGCGAGTTTTGAAGTTGAGGTCAATTTTAGAAGTATGAGATCGAGACTTTGTTTAATAAACACGATAATTGTAAATTAAAGTTACAATTGTGTGATTATGAATTTATAAAGGGTGTAAGCCTAGCAAATACTGAAACGGTGAAATCAGACCATCAAACTGAACAACTATCACTATAGAGCATACCTTAGGAAACGGCCGTTTTTTTTGCAGTTTCAGCTTTGCTTCCGTAATAAAGTCGTTCAATTTGATAGTCTGAACCACCCCTGAAAATGTAGAAAGTGTCAAAAAAAATATTATTAAAATCGTTAAAGGTTTTCAAAAAGTCCACTTACATTAATTAATTTACCCTGTGAATGAAACTTAGAGGATAGAGAGATTTTAAACTTTATTGTACACATTTTATCAATACAGTATGATACAAATAAAATAACCAGATAAGATAAGAAATTTATTTCAGGCGAGTATATTTCTGAAGAGAAGACGAGACGACTCTCTTACACGGAGAAAAATTTTAAATTTCTTTTGAAGAAATTCCACCTTTGGAGACCTTTTGACACGTACGTGTAACATAACGTATCCACTTACAGTGAAGGTTGTTTCATTATCCGGAACATAGTAACTACGACCGTAGGTACAATAATGTGGTCAAACTAGCATAATGCCGGCCAATGACGGTGAGAATAGCGGCGAAAACATACGCAGTGATGTTAGATTCGCGTACTTTTTAGGCGGGGTATTACAAGACGAGACGTGTTTTAGGGTTTCAATTCAATTCAATTCAATGATGATTCAAGTAGTGCCAACAGGACCGTATAACTAAGCAAACATTGTCCGACCGTCCTTCCGTCCGTCCCTCCATCCTAACTCTACTCTGTACCTATCTTTTGAACCATAATATATGGCGAGATGAACTTTTCACAGAATATGTGTTATTGTTTTGGATTTGCTCAAAAATAATACAAAACACTTTGTTAAGTCGGTGTCACCACCCTGCTGCGGTATTAAACATAATCATATAAATCGGTTTCATATCTATTATTTCGGAGTTATTTTATTATATATATATATACATACATAACTTTAGCTTAATAATTTGTATTGTAATAGTTATTAAGTCGTGTTATGTTGTAGAGTTTCTGGCCGCATCTTCTCTACAACACGTTCCAACGCAGTGGTATCTTTTAAAAAGATTTGACGTTTGATAAGTGTGCTGCAAGCTACTATATTGAATAAATTATATTGACTTTGACTTTGACTTTGCCATAACATCAAAAATGCAGATGAAGTGATAACCACCATAACTTGTTTATCTATCTATATATATTTCTATCAACTAGTTTTGAAATTGTTTAAAAAGACTTTATCCGTGATTTTTGACTGTTGCTAATTTGTGTACTGTCTTTTAGTTTTTTGGGAATCGGAGTAAAATATTACTGCATGCAAATAAATAAAGTTTTTCCTTCGTTTTAAAGTAAACTCAGCTACCACTTGTTGCACCCAACAAAATTATCTTCATTACATAACCACATGCTGTTAATATTCTTGCATGCAGTAACAATTGCTACGCTCTTTAAAATTGTTTTTATTGTTTCAGGTAAACTATACTATTGGTCTCAGCCTATGCAATCTTCATACATCGTTTTGCCGTAGCGTGCAAGTTGCAAATATGAACCAGTGTATTTCATTGTAACCACACTGGCCAGGTATAGTAACAGCGCTGCTGGGACCGAGAATGGCCTACGGTCGTACGTGCGGTAGCATTTAATTACGTACTTGATGGGGCCTAATGTTACATCGTTATGAGCAAGCACCTTTATATTCTAGTTTCAGTTTGGTCAAACTTTTTAATACAAGGGTTGACGTGTGAGACGTGAAATTAAATTTATATTTCGGTAAATTTATAAAGCTTTTCTACTTGATAACAACATTTGAATGTTTAGTTTTAGTGTAAAAGATACTGACCTCACACTCAGTTGCAGAATCGTTTATTAAAGTTAATCCTCCATTAAATCTCTTCAGAGCTTTTACTACGTCAGTCAACGAGACAAAATGTGACAGGAAGAGATTTAATAAAGGATTAACTCTAATAAGCGTTTATGCAACTGGGTGTAAATTTTACTAAAATATTTTGAAAAAAAGTTGCTTTATACAGGGTCCTTCTTGATATGCTGACAATTTTTAAGGGGATGACCAGACCGTCAAACTGAACAACTTTCTCTATGGGACCAACAACGAAATCACGAAAAAAAATCAGCGGTCCCAAACATTAGGCTCAAGTAGGTTTGCAGATTTCTGTTTTTTTTCGCGATTTTGATGTTGGTGCCATACAGAAAGTTGTTCAGTTTGACGGTCTGATCATTCCCTTAAAAAGTGTCAGCATATTAAGAAGGACCTCCATTTAGATCTGCAAACTTTTTTAGTTGAATTAGTAACATAATCTACACTAATCTACACTAATATTATAAAGAGGAAAGATTTGTACCTATTTTTGTATGTTTGTATGTTTGTAATGAATAGGCTCAAAAAGTACTGGGCCGATTTAAAAAATTCTTTCACCAATAGAATGCTACATTCTTCCAATTTGACATAGGCTACATTTCATTTTGAAAAAAATTAGGGATCCTTGGTAAAATTTGAACAATGTAACCGATGGTGTAGAAAAATGAGTCTTAAAATTTATTTGTCTACCCCGTGCGAAGCCGGGACGGGCTGCTAGTTATTAATATAAATGACTGAGGGCCGCTGCCCGTCGCTGCTTGCCGCTGCCGACCGCTGCAGTTTTGGTGTGAATTGAGCTATATAATAGGTATTAACAAACAAACAATCAACTCTTATTTGAATGCTACCTTTTTAGGGTTCCGTAGTCAAACAAGGAACCATTAACTTTCGTCCATTCTGTCTGTCTGTTTGTCTGTATGCCCCGCCTCAATAACTCTCTCATTTTTGCACCTATTGAATAAAAATTTGGCGTGAAGACGACACTAACCCAAAAACAGAAATGTTATAATAATGAAGAAATACGTTTTTTTCAACAAACCCTATGTATATGAACATAGGAGTTCAACTATGTGTACATAATTTATTCAACGAAAGGTTATATGTATATTGAATGAAAAACAGTTTAAACTTATCCCGTGGGAACGCAAATAATATCCTGCAAAGTCTGAGCAACAGATCTTTTGTATCTAAGAACGAGGGATTCAAGCAGTACACAGATACCGAGTGAAACTTTACAGTTTGTTCACTCGATTTAATATACTAAATATGTACTAGCTTTTGCGACTTCGTTCGCGAGGAATCGATAAATCCCGACCTTTCCAATCCCGGGACAAATCCGTGATGTAAAAAAGGTTTGCAATTATTAAGTTTAACTAGGTACGTACCTGTCTATACAGGGTTTTTAAATATCGAACAGGGTACTTCAGACCGTCAAATTGAACAACTTTTAATGTTTTCTAAACTTTGAAATAGCGAAAATATAGTCGAGTGTTTTGAAAATGTTGGTCGAGTTAGCTATTTTTTTCGCGGTCTCAATGTTGGCTACAAAGTGAAAGTTGTTCAGTTCGATGGTCTGAAGCATACTTTCGAATAGTGAAAACAGAAGGTTTTCGCGAGATGCTCGATCAAAGATACAGAGAAACAGGAAACAATTTTAAAAATAATTCTACTTATTATATTTATATACCGTGGTGGTCCACGGTATACCGTGGTGGTCCAGTGGATACCGTGGTGGTCCAGTGGCGAGTAACCTTGCCTGCCGTGTCATGTATTGTACCCACTGTCCATTATAAGTGGCGACGGGCTCACCCCCCGTCACACTGGACAGAGTTTCGGTACTACTGGTGAAACGTGGATGTTCTGAGGTTTCAGAATATCTCTGACTACCCCCTCGGGGAATATAGTCGTGAGAATATGCTTATATATATATATTGATATTTCAATATGAACGGTAAATTGCGAGTCGGGCTACTCGCTCACCGAGGGTTCCGTACCACACAACATATTAACTTACAAAAAGTTTTGTTTTCAGCGCGAGACAGACTCACATTTGGCCGGTTTTATTATTTGTGTTATACTGTAGAAACTGTTTGCTCTATAACCAACCCCAGTTTGAAGCTTGTATGTATTACGGTTTTTACGATAGAGCGAAAAGAAAAAACGTCGATAAAAACTAGTTTCTTGTGTGAGGACACTCCTTAATTTTTAACTTTTTAACATTTTTATTAGTAAATACGCCATAATAACGCACATTGTGTGAAATTTTCAACTATCTAGGTATTAAGGTGCAAAAGTTACAGCCCTAAATAGGACGGACGGACGGACGAAGTAGGTTAGTAATAGGGTCCCGTTTTCATCCTTTGGGCACGGAACCCTAAAAATAAATATTATTACGTACCAATGAAATTCTATACACAAGGACTTCGCTTCAGTGCGCTTTAACGGGCCCACTAAGTTATGCCTAATTGTTTTCCATTACTGTTTTGTGACCGATTACATTTGAAAGATTTGAAAGGACTGGAATATCAGCGGCAATGTATAACAGCCGAGCATAACTGATGCATACAAAGTTGACATTAGAGACATGTGCCATTTTTGGTTTTGTCATTGTGTGACGTGGTGAGTTTATGTATATGGATAGAATGTCATTGTTACGTACCTACATTCATACAGTCAGCCTTAAAAGATGTGTAGCTTTTATTCCATGTCGTACCAAACCAAGTAGGTACTAAGGTGTCTTTGAAGCCGATGTGCATTGAAATTTAAATAGGTAAAGGAGGGTCGACAAAGACATGACACATCTTACGAGTACCTTACCTTTTACTCCTACCTATGGGAGCCCTTAACTTACCCGAACCATTTTGTGCTTAGTTACTGGCCTTTGAGAATTATAATCATACAAATATCTATCTACAATTATAATTAGTATCGGTAAACTCGAAAATAATGATTTTTATTACATTTAATATGGATCCATCTTGAGGTCATTATCGTGAAAATACGAGTATGAATAGTTGACGTGGTCGCTCACTCAATGTCACCCAAAGGGCAATTGAATGGGCTATGCTCTGAGTTTACCTACGCGATCACTTCAGAAATGAAGAGATCAGCAGAAGAACCAGAGTGATTTTACACTTAAGCAGCAAAAAAATCGGGGATGATCAGAGAAGCAGTCGCAGTGGAGTACGTGAAACTTCTTGTACCGAGTAATGGCATCTATCCTCTAAATAAATAAGTTATAGCCTATAGAATCCCACTGCAGGGCAAAGGCCTCCTCTAACGAATAAGAGTGAGAGGGAGTTGGCCACACTTCACCACTCGGTCACGGTGCGGGTGCGGGTGGAGACAAGTTAGTGGTCAATTTACTGTCAGAGTATTTTCAAGCCGCCTTAATAGGCAACATGCCAAGCTTAACGAATAGTTACAACGCCATCTGAAGGAACTATGCGAGACCAATTCTTTAAAGTGCCTTACGAAGCACGGAAACGCTCGAGATGAAATATAACTAAACGGTCACTTATCCAAAGACTGACGGGACCTGGCGTTGCTTAACTTCGGTGATTGTTTCCAATACCGAAGCTCCAGTACGCCAACGAGCGCTTCATTTTTATTTTATTTATAATTAATGGACTTTTTGCTTGTGCGTTAGCACCGCATTTCCGCCAATGTCAAGTAGTTTATGGGAGTATCTATCCCAATCTCAGAGATTGTTTTTGATCAAGAACAAGAAGAGATTGAGGATTGCGGAGCCTCGTGGCAGGCAAAAACGCGACGCGCGAACAACACGCGAGACAAGTGCTCGGGTCAGAACCAGCAACGTGACTCAACGAGCGCTTCATAATCCTGTAGATAATGGTAATAAAATAATGTCAGTAGGTGCTTTACTTCCAATTTTATTTCGTTACACATGGTTTTTACCAGTGCCCGAAATTAAAACGAAAAAAGTCAAAAGAAAATACAGAGGCACAAAATGAGACAGTCTTATAGCTACGAAGCGATTTCTTCCAGACAATCTAATTCCTATAATGTAAAAGAGAATTTAAACGCCTATAAATTTCATGGTTAAACAAACTTACCTGTGTGAAGTTTGGCCATAATTATATGAGTCGTTACATCCGAAGGGATTTATATTCACTAGGCATCGCACAAATTTCAGAGCTAAAAAAACAAAAACGGAACGCATCCTCTACATTAGTGAATATAAATCTCGAGGATGTAACGATGAAGTATAATGTAAATTTCAATCTACTCGTTTATCAAAGTATGTATATTTCATTTGGTATGTTATTTTCTGCGAAATACAATGATCGACACTTCTCTCCTCACTTCACCTGTTTACCGTGGAACCCTAAAATAAATACCGTTGATCTATTTCCAACTGGCGAGGTTTCCGGAGTGAATCAACAGTTGATATGTATTTTCAGTTTGTTTTTCCACACTTCCCGTCAAAGATCGAGACGTCAAATTGCTAAAGTGTACTTCTTTATTTTATTTCTACAATTCTTTTTGACATACTGTATTTTTTATTTTTTACCTTTGGTATTTATGTTTTAATTTGTTAGCCGAAATCGAAGGGAATGTATGAAAAGATGTATGGACTTAGAGGAAGCAAGAGAGGTGTGTCAGAACCGCCCAAAGTGGCGTGTGGCGTCTATAGTTTCTGCCTACCCCTCTGGGAAAAAGGCGTGAGGTTATGTATGTATGTCTGTAATTTTTTAGAATTTGGTTTATAACTACAGTTTTTGTCTTTTATAAACATGTTTAAAACCATTTAAATGAACGAAAAATTACTTTTAGTTGGAAATAATTGCGTACAGTTATGTAAATATATATAAATACATGTAGAGCTGCAAATTTGGAAGTTTTGAAGCGAATTCTTAACTGAAATACGTAATATTAGTGCATTAGGTATGTAAAATCTGTCTATAAAAGGCTATAATTTAATTTAAAATTGTTAAATTTTATGTTGCACGCATTTAATGTGGAAAAAAACAATGTTTTGTATGGTTATATTTGTCAATAAACGGGACGTAAAGTTGACATCAATGAAAATAAATTTTAAAATTATTATCTGATATCATATAAGTGCTAATAATTTAATTGTTACCTTGAGATGACATTCATAATATAACGCTCTTTCATGACACAACTTTGTAAAATATTGATTTTATTAAAATTAATTTGAATTTGAATTTCGCTAATTTTTGCTGTTGACTGTACCAATAATCTATTACAAGGAATAAAACCGACTTCAAAACTAAAAAACTGATAATAATTATACAACCGCTTCTTTCTAAAGTCTTAAAAAAATAACCTTCAATAATTGAATCGTGTTAGTTACTTACAAAGGAGACGAACTCTCTATTCTACCAAAACACTGACACTTACGTAGTATTAGAAAGAGAAGACCAAAGTCCATTGCCAGACACACCTAACGATCACCAAACAGTAAATAAAGCGTAATGCTCCAAATACAACTGCAATAGAAACGCACCATCAAAATAAAGATAAAAACCAATACACATGCTCCGACACTATTTTTAATGTTTTATTACCAGTAATATTTTGTATCGGGTTTTATTTATTAAAATTATAACGGACGTAGTGCGAGCGGCAGACGTGCGAGCGCGATCTAATTTTAAAACGGACGCGTGTTCACAAAACAACTCACAAAATTGAGAAACCGACGCGAACGCACGCGTCGAACGCGCTTTTCTTTATAATCGTTCAAACATAAAATCTGCACCCGAAAATCTGCAGCTGGAACGCTACAGAAGTTTTGAAAAAAATGTCCAGTGGAAAATTTCGTTTGAAAAGAACGTGAGTGTAGTGTTTTAGTGATGTGCAGGTGTTAGTGATGTTACTGTGAAATGTTCAACTTCAAATTGCCACTTTTAAAGCAAAAGGGGAAAGAGGAACCCCTCTATTGCTACAGAAGCGTCAAGTCTAAACCACCAAAAACACCAACGTTGTCGCGCGCGAAACGACATCAAAGGCGTAAGTTTGGAGTATATTATATTTGTATATGCAAAAATAAACACAGCTTAATGAGGTGCGACCTAGTTTGTAGCAAACTCTGAAATTAGATGTTTCTCTAATACGATGGGGTAAGGTAGGGGTGGCATTGTTTGTACGTTCTGTCACGTAGAGTCGTAGTGTGCAAACAGTTTTCGCAAATTGAAAGGTACGGTTTGTAACACTGTCGTTTTGAAAACGTGCACTAATTGCAGTCATAGGGGTGCATATGTCATCGTTTTCCAGCAGCTTACAGCGACGGCATTAAATCTGACTTAGATTTCGTTTGTGATATTTCAATGTCGGGGGCTAACAAAGTGAATGAAAATTGAACGAAGAGACGAGAGCTTTTCAAATTGAAATCGATTTTCGAAGATACCTTCTTTTTTCATAAAACCGTATCTTATTTGGTATGTCATGTCTGTTGACTTTACATTAGTCTAGACAGCACTGCAAACATGCCACCTACGAAGCGACAAACCGAGAAAAACTTCATGCGCGCTCTTTTTGGCATATCCACGTAAAATAACAAAGATGGACATCTCTATTTCTATCATTTTCTCGGTGTTAGCATGCGGTTTAGAATCTTAATAAATGTAAAAATGCATAACTTAATCGTTAGACCACCGATCAAATAATCTTTGAATCTAGATTCAAAATCTCATGTATAATCCTAAAAATTTTTTGTCCGAATTACGGTCAGCAAGATGAAGCAATTAGGTTGATTGCATGGCAATAGCAGTGAGAAAGAGAGATTAGCGAGATGTTTATTTTAGTTAAACAACACGAGAGACAATCAGTACAAAAGACAGTCGGGTGTCGTAAGAGGTGACTAAGTCCTTCAGGCGTCTTGTACATACGAGTATATGGAGGTGTTACTGGGAATATCCATCCATTGAAAAGGGAAGATCTTCCGCCAGGCTAGGTGCGAGGCCTGGGGATCGGCCGTGCTCCTGGTCCAACAGTTCTTAGTTGGACATTGTGTATATCGAATCTCTGTGATTATTTCTCTTGCGCGATTCTTGTCTTTTTTACGATTGTGAACCTTATCTGTAGCGGTTAACGGGTTACAAATGTGACGTTGCAAGTTGTCTTACGTGCATATTTGCGAGTGCGACCGTAGCGCCATCTGTTAGCTTCGTTGCTGTAACTTGTGGGAGTTGACATTTATGGCAAGTCATCTTTGACGCCCAAACAGTGCGGCTGCCGGTTATAGCCACTGCATCTGACCTTCCACCTTCCATCAGACGGGAATGTTAGGACAAGAGAGTGCATCTGTTTTCAGCGTATATACTGTATGCACTTCAAAATATCCCGCATGCCGACTGCTTTCTGCAAAGATTAGCAGTCGCTGTAGTCAAAATCGACTAGAAATTCACCATTATCATAATCAATATTACAAAGTTGGTACGCCCTATACCCCGGTAGTCTGGAAATACAGAATCAGAAATTGTGTTTCTAAGTCAGTTGTAACAGGAATGGTTATAAATAGTAACATTTTGTAAACATAAACTAAATTTTATTGGAACAGCACGTGCTTCTGTTGCCGGATAGATGTCTGGACGTTAAAATAACAACATAACCCTTTTGTCTAGAAACAAAAGCTTCCTCTTGTTGCAGACAACAATTTAATGATAATGAACTCTGTTTTACAAAGTTGCTGGTAGCTAATGAAACTGAAGCAATGGTTTCTTGTGCACCGCCATGTAATGCAACTTTCACAAAAAGGTATTTGCCTCGTAGCGGAGGAGGTAGGTACCATAGTTTTTTAAATCATGCACTAATTGATTATGACAATTTTGAATTCCATTTAGGTACTATTACCTATAAATTGCATTAATACTCTTTACTAATAACAAAAAATAAGTCACGTTCCAAGTTATTCAGTGAGCTGGTTGTTCAATCGCGTCGTGTTCGCGTTGTTCGCGTTTGAGCTTGCCACGAGGTTCCGCCATCTCTTCTCTACCGTGTTTTGATAAAAAAAACAATCATTGCGATTGCGATAGATACTTCCACATAAAACTTGATTTGGACAGAAATGCAGACACAAGCAAAAGTAAATTTTATAAATAAAAATAAACAAAAATATTGTATTGTGCATTTTATGCACTAAATAATATTGTTTGTTTAATGAACAAAGTAACTTTTAAACAGCGATTCGTTAGTACATTATAAAAAAAAACAATATACCACTTGTCCCTTCAATACCGAATTCCCATCGCAATCATCGACAGCAAAAAAAAGTAACAAATTAAAGAATCTAGCACAAAGCCCACGTAATTACCAGAACGTCGCCGCAATCTATACTCCCGTCTTCCGTCAGTCAAGACATCGATCCCATTGAGGGCCCTGTTATATTTAGAGAGTTGCGTAAAGAGGACCGACCCATGACTTTTTGGACTTGGGCCATGATACGTAAACAACTGGAAATCTATTCAGGATTACGTCTACTTTTTGTCTGGGTTTGTATTTGTAGGGGAAAGGAAAACATTGATGGTTTTAAGATAGGTACCGAGCTACAAACGTTGTTTTGACTTAAGTTGTAGCTATTATATAGGATGTAAGAAAAGTATCATTACGTGGTTTAAAACCACGTAATCAACTCATCAAACTGAACAACTTTTACTATGGGTCCAGTCTAGTCCGCCCAGGTAGTTGTAATTGTAAGTAACAGATATGGTTTGAAAACTTTCAAAGTTGCCGGTCATTTTGGAAGTTTTACAGAATACTTACTTCCTCACAAATGGAAACTTTCCTAGAAATTTTCATGTCTAGCTGTCTCTGTCATCAAATTAAATAAATTTTTGTGTCACCCTAAGAATCGGATTGAAAATAAAACAAACATTTAAAAAAAACCTTTGATTTGTTCAATTAGATAAAAATTGTTGGAACATATTTTAGTTCTGAGAAATATCTAAACAAAACTTTCAAAGCAGAAGCTTAAGTAGGGTTTACTTTATATTTAATTAAAATGTTTTACAATTAAATTCGAAGAAAAACATTAATGTTTCTACTGTTATTTGTTGAGTTATATTTTAACCGCTTTGTTCTTCTACAGTCAAATTAAAGCAGTCTAGAATTGCGGCCTCTCCAGTGCACTTGCTGTTGTTTCAGATAATACATTTACGTTTCAAGAACAATAGTTTTACCGTCATATATATTTTTTAAAATAATAAACAAAAATAATATTGTGGCTCTATCGTGTTAACATTGATTTTGTCCAATGTCAGTCTAAAAGAAAAAGCACAATGCGCTTGCCGTTGTACGACATATTTTTGTATGTATCAGGGTGTTATTGTAAACAGTTTTATTACTTTAATGTAGTGGTTGTACTCATGATACTGGACAACTTTGTGAAAGAAAAACATGGGGAAATTCTCACAAAAAAATTTCAACTTTTTGTACAAATGTTCAATCAGCAGATTGTGTTAGTACTACAAATTTGTTTGCTAATTTTCCATCGGTTTTTTAGGGAAAGATGTTCAGTATCATGGGTACAATCACCCCTTCAAGTAATGCAACTGTTTACCCTAGCACCCTGTATATGGTCCTTCTTAATATGCTGACACTTTTCAAAGGGATGATCAGACCGTCAAACGGATCAACTTTCTCTATAGCACCAACGTCTGCAAACCTACTCGAGCCAAAAATGTATGAGACAGCAGATTTTTATGTTTTCGGTTTCGATGTTGGTCCCATAGAGAAAGTTGTTCAGTTTGATGGTCTGATCATCCCCTTAGAAAAATTAAGAAGGACCATAATATTATTTAAAAAAATTCTCCACTGTACCTTCGGAGAATAATATCTAGTAGTATTTGTGACAACTACGAGTACCATAATTATTTCTTTATATTAGAAGACTTTATTTGAAAATTTGTTTTATATGTAGATTTTAGTAAATCTACCAAAATTTAACTAGCAAATTCTGCTACTTTCTAGTAAAGTCGTCTGCAATAAATAGTTATCACATTTACACCGTAGAATCGGGGACGTTTTGAAGCCGGAACAGGGTGCTTCCGACCATCAAACTGAACAACTTTCACTACGAAGCCAAAATAGAAACAGCAAAAAAAAATCTACTGTTCCATAGAAAATGTAAATGCTATTCGACGCAAATTTATAAAACAGCTATGTTTTATCGCGATTTTAAAGTTGGTCCCAAAGTTGTTCAGTTTGATGGCCTGAAGCATCCTGTCCCGGCTTCGAAACGACCCCGATTACACGGTGTATACTATACTTGATATATTTCTCCCTGATCTTCAACGTTTGAAACTGAACAGAAATCTGCTACATCAACTACCCTAATTTTAATCGTACCTACAGTTAATAAAGAATATAATGCTCTCATTGCCATCAGTATGATCAGAGTCAGAGATACAAACCATGAGCCTAAATACACATATATACATACATAAGCTCACGCCATTGTCCCATGGGGGTAGGTACGACTCTGGCACACCTCTTTAGCCTCATTCACATTCATACATCTTTTCATGCACTTCCGTCGATTGAGGGTGCTACGCACTTGTCCTTTTCGGAAAAGATCATTGATTTGATCATGGTATGTTTTCCTCGGACGGCCTCTCCCAAAACTTCCGCTCACCTTTGCTTGGTATAATTCATTCGTAAGTCTTCTTTCATTCATTCTCTCTACGTGACCTATATAATTTCAGTAATTAATACATAATACATTTCAGTGTAAACCACCATAAGTTGACAGGGTATATCGAACCAAGTCGACATAATTAAATACGTCACCGTGCCCATTCACGACTCATTGCCTACAAAGTGACCACCCAACCTCCCAAGGAAAAGCATCAATCCGTAAAAGACCAGACGAAATTCCAGTCCCAATTCCTATCTTCTGACCCGTCACTAACGCCCCGGTCTTGAGAACGTGCCCCGAAAGCCTACCGAAATAGGCTTGAATAAATTTTCTTAACCGATTTTATAGTTCACCTGTTTTCTCGCATCAACACCTCGGGTAAAAATACCAGATGGCCAATTCATCGTTCTGCGCTAGGAATCTAGTAAAAGGTTTCTCTATTTCTTGAAGGTGAATCGGACATTTCATACATTTTTTACGAGCTTGAATGCGGCTTCGTGATTTTTGGTAGGTATTATAAGTAAACCACCTAAAAAGATAACTTATTAAATGTTTTTCTATGTTTCTAATAATTAATTCATACAGGGTTCATCTTAATAAACTGACACTTTTTTAAGGGGATGATCAGACCATGAAACTAAACAACTTCCTCTATGGGACAAACATCGAAATCACGAAAAAAAACGCTCGAGTAGGTTTGCAGTTTTGTATGAAAGAGCTGATTTTTTTTTGCGATATCGATGTTGGTTCCATAGAGAAAGTTGTTCAGTTTGAAGGTCTGATCATCCCTTTAAAAAAGTGTCAATATAATAAGAATGACCCTGTATATTTCTCAGTATTATACAGGGTGTTAGGGTAAACAATTGCATTACTTTAAGGGGTGATTGTATCCATGATACTGATCAACTTTCCCTAAGAAACCTATTGGAAATTCGCAAAACAAATTTTGATTTTTCATACAAACGTTCGATCAGATCAGCAAGTTTCTTAGGGAAAGTTGATCAGTATCATGGGTACAATCACCCCTTAAAGTAATGCAATTGTTTACCCTACCCTGCATACGTAAGAAATCGTAGTATCATCATCTTTCTATTAACTTTCCACTGCAGGGCATAGGCCTACCCTCAAGGATGGTTGTATGGGCGGTAGTCCACCACGCGTATCCAATGTGAATTTTTTATGCTTGGAATCCTTGCCAAATAGAGAATCAATTTTCTCATAATTTCTCCATCAGTTAGGAAACAAAACCAATTTGAGAAAATAAAAAATTTAATTACAGACCCGGGTTTAATTTGTTATGTAATTAATTGACGATTGAATCCAAGAATATTTATTTAATCTTGCCAAACGAATAAATTGTTGTAAAACCCTTTAAATACTTTTTGGCCTCGAATTCACTGTTTCAAGAGAATCACACGCAGACTGAAAGTCAACGACCCACTAAATTGTATTCAGAATACATAGCCCAGTCAATTTACGGTTTGAGCCGGGACTAATTACCTAAGATTTTATTTATTCGTTATATCATTTATGATCCAATTTGAGCCTAGAAATATACCAACATAAAAAAAATCACGTCAGCAACAGACCCAAATTTAAAATGTTGTATTTATCTCGTTCTAAAAAACCTGAAGGTAAATATATTTTTTTCTAATTTTTAGGCTTTACCATTCGCACTTCAAACACGGAGTAAATATTTTTGTCTAATTAGAAAGCTTTAAAAATACAACTCATTTTTTAATTTCAATGGTTATTTTATTGCTCAAAAGTCATTTAAATTGTTGAATCTAATTAAAATGAGTCAATTGGTATTAATATTATTAAGTGAAAAGCCTTCTGGAATATAGCATAGCATAGCATACAATATTGATTTCTATATTGCGTAGCGAAGTTTTTGAAATACATTTTCAGATAGTCTTTTTTGTGCTGGTTACAGTTTAAAAGTCCCATTCATAATTACTACCCATCCCTCCAAACAAAACTCCTTAAAATGACTGGGCTAACAGAGCAATTCGCAGTAAGTAATTGGACTTATGGTAATAAGTACGCTGCATCGCCCGGATTGTGTGCCCGCTTTGTTTTTTACTACCACTGTACGAAAGATAAGTTATCGTCGCACTTGACTTGTTTGGTGTATAATTTACTTAACCAGATTACATAAATTAAGGTCACAGAAGCATATTTTTTTCTGACCTGAAATGAGGCCATATGGCTTTCATTATGGGATATATGGAGTTGTCACGGCGCTCATTCACCGATTGTTTCTGCCACTTTTAGCGGAGAGCGAGGTAGACACGTACAGCATACCACGACAAATTTAAAACATGCAAAGACTGTGTCTTTGTATCAGTATGAAGCGTTGTGACGCTTCATACTTATACAAACAAACACATTTAAAAGCGACACCACAAACAAAACGACTTGTGCTGCGTGCGAGCTACCTCTGCACCACTGTATCTTTCTATCGTTTTCTTCTCGCAGCTGTTTTTTTATTTGGAGATTGTACTTAAATACAAACTTAATCCTATCTTAACTATTACTTAACTATTATTATATCTTAACTACGGGTAAACTCTAGTAGTTAATAAGAATACTCACATATGATAGGAAACGTAGTGTTCATGCAGATTAGAAGTGGCAGATCGCCTTTTACATTGAAAAACAACACAATTGGCTATTATCCTGGGAGCACTGTCTTGCGACACGTAATACAGGGTGTAAAATTAAATGAGTTACATGTCGTACATTGAAGATATTTTTAAGAAAAAGATTATAATATGGTTTTTAGGTTTCCCTGGCTCCAAATCAACTTTTTTTTAATTTTGGTATGTCTATTTGTCTGTTTGTTTGTTTGTATGTTTGTAACAACATCACGCAAAAACTACTGAACCGATTTAGATGAAACTTTTTTTGTTTTATAGCTTATGATCTGACTTAAAATCTGGTACATAATTTGTGCTGATGAAGACGCGGGTAAACTCTAGTGTTGAATAAATGAAGAAATGTTTCGGAAAATACCTAACTGTAGTTACAGTTCACGGTATCTCATCGGTACTTTTTTCCACCTTTAGTTAAAAACTTTCGACTTATTCCCCCTTGATTCGCGCGGACACCCCGCCAGGCGAATAAATGGATTATTCATTTGATTATAGGAGCAGTCGTAAAGGAATTCAATTTGGGGTTCAGTGGAATGAAATTTCTGCAACCTCCTTTTCTCTAGCAAATAAATTTACAGCTGGAAAATTGGTTATCTTTCTTCGAATACACATAAGAGCTGCAGACGAAAATCATAAGAGAGACTTCAAAAGAAAACCTAATTTAGACACTCCGTAATTCGGTATGTCATGTTTTTTTTGGAGGGCTGAATCGAAAACCATTTCGAGATGATTGTCTCAATAACAATATTAAAGATATTTTAATAATTTAACGTCGATTTCGTAAACTCCTTGGTAATCTTCAAATCAATTTAAAAAAAACTGGCCATTAAGAAAAAATATATTCACAATGTCAGAATTTTATATTTCATGTTGCCATTTCTGTTTCCAGCATAGAGTTACAAAAAGAAGGCAGGTGATTTTTATTTTTTTTAATTAGGCAAAGGTTTTCTCCATGGAGATCGAATGATTTTCTCACGACCACTTTTACCATTTAGAGAAATCAGTTAAAAATTTAATTTTATGTTGATAAACTCGCAAAATCATTTAATTTGAATTGCAACATCGCAAAAAAAATGAAATTAGTTTTTTAAAATGATGTCTTGTATCCGTAAAAAACTTGAAATAAAGACCGAAAAAAACTTGACATACCGAATTATAATTCATCTTTTGCAGTTTGCAGGAGCATAAGTATATGCTCACGACTATATTCCCCGAGGGGGTAGTCAGAGATATTCTGAAACCTCAGAACATCCACGTTTCACCAGTAGTACCGAAACTCTGTCCAGTGTGACGGGCGGTGAGCCCGTCGCCACTTATAATGGACAGTGGGTACAGTACAATTGAAGCATGCAGGTTTCCTCCCGATGTTTTCCTTCACCGAAAAGCTAGTGGTGTTACAAATCGTACATAAATTCCGAAAAACTAATTGGTACCAGTCGGCCTGGACGGGGATCGAACCATCGCCTCCTGCACGGCAGGCAAGGTTACTCGCCACTGGACCTTGCAGTTTGCAGGAGAGCACATCAAATTATATATTTTTGTTTAGAGACCTGGAACTAGATCGATCATGGATGGACAACATATAAACCAAGATTAATATTATCTTTAT
Organism: Agonopterix alstromeriana; assembly: GCA_963924505.1. Lineage (NCBI taxonomy): Eukaryota > Metazoa > Arthropoda > Insecta > Lepidoptera > Depressariidae > Agonopterix > Agonopterix alstromeriana. Next base: position 12,763,389 of record OZ004664.1, read on the forward strand.
TATGCATATTGTGTAACGTTTTTTTGTAAGTCCTGATTTTAATTGTGGCTCTATTTAATTTTGAAATACGTTGATTCGACACTGCTAGAAAATGAGTTACAATGTTTTTAGTAGGGACTGTCGATTTTGTAGTTCATATTTGGTACGCAAAGTAAAATTGTGTGTGTTACATAGTTCATGAATGAACTTCAGTAGTTATTCCTTCATTTTAATAATCCTATGTTACGTGCAGAAATAACTGTAAAACTATTTCATAGCGTTTAAAACTTATGCTGTATTGAAAATTCTATATCAAAGTTTCAGTAGAAATTCGTGAACGTTATAGTTAACAGATATTATGTTAAACGAAGAACATCGGTTCAAGATTATGTAAATAGGAAAACTTGTTCGAACACAATTTGGGTGCTAGTTAGTAAGTATGAAACTGATCTGGAGTCTTATTGTGTAACTATACCCGATTAATTTTAATCGGTCTGATATGGTATTTTTACCCGACGGTTATGTTTTTCGAGCGTATGTATTTAAGTATTTCTTTTGCACACCCTACAGCTGTTTAAGCTGTAGGGTGTGCAAAAGAAATACTTTGGCTTGATGGATTGTAACGTATGAGGTGTCTTTAGATTCGTAAATATTGTAGGAGTGATATAGGGTTGAGGAGTAATAATGACTTAGCGGCAATCTAGTGGTGTTTCTGGCTCAGAATCATTGACTTACTAAGTTATGGACGCCGTGCCTATCACAAAATTCTCCGTGTTAGTAATATAATCTAACTAAAAACACAGAAATTGATGAATTTTAATTTATTTTGCTTGCGTAATTTTACAAATACTTACAGCATAGCAGCACGAGCAAGAATTTTAAAGTTTACAAACAAGTTATTTATTATTTTGAAAAAAATACCTATGTTCAAACTATGATAATTCGATTCTGCTCTCGATTCTTAACAAACTACTTTCAAATTTTTCGTAAATTCATTAACACGTTGTATAATAAACTTTATAAACCAATGAACTAATTTTTCTGTCGTCATCAAAAATTTGCAGGCGCAAAACGACTCTCGACTAATTCTCCAACCAATTACTACATTTCCAGTAATTACAATCTCTTTGATTAAATCAACTGATTGCGAAAAATTCCAGTTTTCTCTTCACTAAATTGAATAAGTGCAATAAGGTTCATTGAACTGTGAACTGCAAATTGCAATTAATACAATTCAGTGCCTGTTACACCTAGTGTATGTCCTTAATATTTTGCGGCCTTTTTTTTTTACAATGTCTTTAACGGCTCTGGATACTAGTCCTTTTGAGCCATTCGTTATTTTTTTTCTTTATATTCTTTATTTTGATGAAGGGATGATAGATGACGATGAATCTGTGGTCGATTTCGTATGCTCGCGCGATGCCGCCAAAATGACCATGGACGAGTTAACTTGAACCAAAACTTATGTTCTGTTATCGTATTTATTTGAGATTTCTGTTACGTCGGTCGTTTTACGCAACTGTTTGGTACACAATCCGCACGAAATTATGTCACAAATATCACTAAAACCAATTTTATACGAATTTCAAATACGACGAAACACAACAAGAGCAATGGCGCCAAGCAAACCTTTTGCGGCCTTTTGTTCGGTACAGTGTTGCTAGATGTACCGATTTTCTGCTTTTTAATACCCCGCCTTTTTGACAATGGATCCGCCTTCTGCTTTAAACCAATGCGGTTCCGCTTTTTTCGAATCTACAAGAACAACCCCTTTTTTAGGGTTCCGTTGTCGAACAAAGAACCCTTATACATTCGTCCATTCTGTCTATCTATCTGTATGCCCCGCCTCAATAACTTGCTCATTTTTGTACCTATTCAATCGAAATTTGGCATGAGAACAGAGAACAGTAACCCAAAAACAAAAATGTAGTAGTTATGAAGAAAACAATTTTTTTCAAATTTTTCTCTTACTACGAAAGAGGGATTGGGAAAAATTTGTTTTTTTTTTAAATCGAGTTAGGTGTCGTTGGATAAGTCTTGTCAAATGGAACGAAACTCCCATAGAAACTCAATCGATATAATATGCTTCTGTCTCGAGATATCAGCGCTCAAAGTCAAAAATAGGACGTACCCCCCCCCCTCACCCCTCTAATTTCTAAAATACTGGAGTGAAAAATCTGAAATTTGTAAAATATAGCTTTAGGTAAGTACTTTCAGTGAAAATTATAACGGATGCTGTATCTCATCCAGTTTTGGAACAAAACAGAAAAAAAGCTGGTAATTTTTTTGAATTCTTTGTCTATTTGACGGTCCGATAGCACAGTCCGTAGTGAACCTACCCGCTGTGCCGAGGGTCGAGGATTCCGAACCCGTAAGGGACAAATATTTGTATGATGAATACGAATATTTGTACCCGAGTCTTTATAATTAAGAAAATGAAAACTTTAAGAATGGAGTGAGCAATGCAATCACAATAAATCATCGTCATTATTAGCCTTTACAGGGTTTTAGGGTAGACAGTAGTTGCATTATATTAAGTTGTTCTGTATAATGGGTTTCCCTTTAAAGTAATGCAGCTGTTTACCCTAACACCCTGTATATGTCCCACTACAGGGCACAGGCCTACCCTCAGGGAAGGTGTATGGGCGTTAGTCTAGGCGTTAGTCTAGGCGTTAGTCTAGGCGTTAGTCTAGGCGTTAGTCAATGCAGATTGGTTGACTAAACGCATCAGAATTTCTTCATCAGCGTATGCAGGTTTCTTCACGATGTTTTTCTTCACCATTTGAGAGCGGTCGGTATTATGTATCAACAACAACCTAGAAAAATTAAAAAACCATTAACCGAAAGAGAAAAACAAGCTCTTTAATTATTAATCAGCTATACCAACTTTGTTTGTGCAAATGTAATTTGAATGTTATTAGGTAGGTATCGCAAACGGAGACAAAGAAAAATTTCAAAACCTACCTATTTGTTTGTTGTGGATTTGTCTCCGCCTGCAATACCTACCCTCTCTTTTAAAATTCGCAGACGCCATCTCGAAATAATATACCCTATGTCACTTTCACAATTTTTACTAATCTAAAGACACCTTATACGTTGAAATCCATCAAGCTGTTTAGGCTGTAGGGCGTGCGAAAGAAATAGATATATAAACATACTTACAAACCTACATACATACATACAAAATGTCTGGTCTTGACAATGCTACACTCTGTAATTCAATATTGTATTTGTAAGTGTACTTTGTATTTATACAACATGTTAATGAATTAACGCAAAACTAGAAAGTAGTTTGTTCAGAATCGAGAGCAGAATCGAATTATCATGGTTTCAACATAGGTAATTTTATTTAAAATATTTAATAATTTATTTGTAATATTAAAAATTTACTGAACTCGATCTCAACCCACCGCTCGGGCACTCTCACCCTACTTACTACCAAAACAACATTCTTAAAATGTGTCCATTAGCACGTTAGCGCTTTCGTTAATTGCTGAAATGATAACAAATAATTTTTGCCTCAAAACTTAAAATGTGTAGATATTCAAATTTTAACTATTAAAATAATGAAATTATTATTTCAATCTAATAATTTTCTTAAAAATCAGTTGGGGTGTATGAGGTTTTGCGCTTATTCATTAACACGTTGTATATATACGCTCGAAAAACATAACCCTCCTTCTGGCGCATTCGGGTAAAAACTCATTGGTACACGGCATGTCGCCCGGGCAATTAAGATTAATAGAGACGAATTGTAGAATATGACATGCAGCATAGACCCAAAATAAAAGGATAAAGGGCTAGAGGATGACAAAGGCAGGAAGGATAATAGGTATACTCGACATCCTGTAGTATTGACAGCGGTAAAAAGACCCGCGTATGCTCTTTGCAGCGAAGCTATGAAATATTGAAGCAATATCAGGAAAGCGATTTGTGAAAAGTCAGTCAGAAGTCAAATCAATTTCACTGTTCGGACGACTAGGAACAACGATTAATTCAAAGCTGAACTGAACGAGAGTCATGTTAGGTGCCAAGTTTTGGTTTCAAATGGTCATAATAACATTAGAGTCGTCTTAAATCTGATTGAACACTAGTTGATTGATTTAGATAAAAACCGGCCAAGTGCGAGTCGGGCTACTCGAGCACCGAGGTTTCCGTACACCACCACACGACATATTAACTTAGAAAAAAGTTTTGTTTTCCCCGGGACCTGTGGCGCGAGACAGACTCACACTTGGCCGGTTTTTGTTATACTGTTAAGCTTGCTTTATAATCACACCAAGTTTGACGCGTGTATGGATGACCGTTTTTACGATAGAGAAAGAAGAAAAAACGATGAAAAAAACGTGTTTCTTGTATGAGGACCCCCCTCAATTTTAACTTTTTAACATTTTTTTTATTTTTCATTGGTTAACAAATCCGCCGGAATAACGCATGTTCTGTGAAAATTTCAACTGTAGCTATTACGGTTCAAAAGTTACAACACTAAATAGGTAGGACGGACTGACGAACGGACGGACAACGTACATACATACATACATACATAAGCTCACGCCATTGTCCCATGGGGGTAGGCAGAGACCACGGACCGCCACACGCTACGACTCTGGCACACCTCTTTAGCCTCATTCACATTCATACATCTTTTCATGCACTTCCGTCGATTGAGGGTGCTACGCACTTGTCCTTTTCGGAAAAGATCATTGATTTGATCATGGTATGTTTTCCTCGGACGGCCTCTCCCAACACTTCCGCTCACCTTTGCTTGATATATTTCATTCGTAAGTCTTCTTTCATTCATTCTCTCTACGTGACCGAACCATCTAAGCATACCCCTCTCAATCCTTGTTACTATATCATCCTTCAACTTACACCAATCCCTTATCACACTGTTCTTGATTCGATCAACCAAAGTAATACCACACATACTTCGTAAGGAGCACGTAGGTACGGACAACGTAGGCTTTAATAATAGGGTCCCGTTTTCACCCATTGGGTACGGAACCCTAAAAAGAAGTGATTGCATAATTTTGCGTAGCAATGAGCGTCGGTGGCACGGTATTGAGAAGTATCGTCACTCAAATAGCAAGTCCGGGTTCAAATTTGCACGGACAAAATGCCATATAGTGGCTGTGCAGTATAAAGGTAATTTTTATTTATTCAGCTACTGTACTATACAGGGTATAACAAAACACCATTGTAATACTTAAAGTGTTCCAGGCCATCAAACAGAACAACTTTTACAATGGAGCCAAAATATCAGAAAAAAAAATCTGCTGTCATACATTTGAGTCGAGACGGTACTGTAGTTTTGTATGAGAGCGGGTTTTTTTTTTGCGTTTTCGGTTTTGGCTCCATAGTAAAAATTATTCATTTTGATGGTTTGAAGCACCTCCTTAAGTATTACGAGGATGTTTTGTAACTCCCTGTATAACTTAGGCGTTGCTTGGGATGTACCAATGAGTTTTTCTAACTTATGTACGTAATACCGTCTGCTCACAAAAAGTGAAGGAAAACATCCAGAGGAAACCTTCATACACTGAACAAGACATTTTTGTGCGTATGTGATGTCTACCAATACCTATTAGGCACGCGTGGTGGACTAACGCCCATACAATCCTGAAGATAGGCACAGGCCTATTCTTTGGGATGGTGTATGGTGCAGGGGCCAGGCCCTGCTGTGTGACGTTTATATGCTGATGATGATGCATATTTTGGAATCAATATAATTTTGAAATTGACAAAATACAAGAATCATCGCAATAAATTACAAACATACACTTACCAAAAGTACAACCCACACAGAGCAAAATTATGTTAATACTAGAGTCTACCCGCGACTTCGTCCGCACAAATTATTTATACTACATTTTAAGTCGAATCATCAAAATCACATCAGTTTTTACGCGATGCTGTTTCAAACAATCAAACCAACAGATAGACAAACATTCTAAAAAAACGTTGATTTGGAGTCAGGAGCCTAAAAAACAATATAGTGATCTTTTTCTTGTATACATCTTCAATGTACAGACACACTTCTGTTACAGTTTTATAATCGTTTAGATAACGCATTTTGAACAATACTACATACTAAATAGTCATACGTTGAATAGAAAACCTTATTTTTATAAAGTTGGTTGAAAATATACGAACTAAAGGACATTATAACATAATTTATGCTTTCCTAAACTTTGCAGACCGTTTGAACTTCTCGTCGAGAGACCTTGTAAATGTTTTCAGATACTCTTATCTGGGTCTACACTCTACATCGGACCCTTATATACCTTGCCGGACCACAAATAGAAATATTTATGGTCCGAAACGACCCAAAGGTTGACAGTTGCCAAATTCATAGTTGAGTTTCAGTTAACTTTCAAGGTGTTAAGGCGCAGGCAACTAATTTAATTAAAAACATTTAGGTATGGAATTGTTTTTGTAGTTCTGAGAATAGACTACTTTTAGAATGTTTTTTTTTATTACCAACCATTATACCAAGAAGTACCTATAATTTCTACCCTATACAAAGTGTAATTAAATAAAAAGAAAACTTGGGAACCTTTTCTATGGAATCGTTTGTACTGAACAACATTTGATTTTGAAATTCTCAATTATTTCTCAACTTTTCGTCGTTCTTTTCTTTGTTACACGTAGATACACAGCTATTTCTTTTGGATATACGGGTCCAACTTAATATGCTGTCAATTTTTTAAGAGGATGATCAGACCATCAAACTGAACAACTTTCTCTATGTGACCTAAATCGAAATCGCGACAAATAAAAATAACTGAAGAAACACAAATGAGACAAACTCATAGTTAGATTCGACACTAAATTGCCAACAAATTAGACAGTCGGGTTCTCCGTAATAACCAAAGCTACGCCCTTAACCGCAGTCCTAGTCTTCAGTAGATATTTATTTACCAAAACTTTAGGGTGGCCAGCTGTTCCATAATGTTGGACTCCGCAGACCGGGCTGGCCTACTTAATTTAGTGCTTACAATCTTTGGGTGATGGGATTGCTTGGTCTAAGTTAGATATATTTTTCAGTCAAAAGTCAAAATTGTTTATTCAAAATAATATCACATAGATAACTTTTTGACGTCATGTTTTTGAATCTACCTTCGCGTCGGAAGGTGTTCCGTTGTAGAGAAGATGCGGCCAGAAACTCTACAACACACCTCTTTTAATCAAAACAAAATATACAAAGTACAATTTAAAAAATCCAATATTAAATTACATAGTGTAACATTGTCAAGACCAGACATTTTAGTCATTCAAATAATCATCGAGTTTATAGTAACCTTTTTTGCAGAGGACTTGTTTAACATGGGACTTAAACTTTTTCTCTGTCCAGTTTAGAATATTCTCTGGTATCTTATTATAATAACGATAAATCGAAAAGCATCAGCACGAACGATCAGTATCGATATTATATCTTTTAGATGTGAATAACCCTATTCCAAACATTTTCGTGGGTATAATTAGACTTAAAAATTCGTTTAAATTTTATCTCGCTACCATGACAGAAGATGGAAGCCGATTTATTTATAAAAATATTAAAAAACAGTTTTTGTAAAATAAAGATATAAATATTTAATGGTAAGCATTAAATATTGTGGTAAGGTTTGATCTGCAGTCAGGGACATATAAACACCACAACGTAACAATTTTAAACTTCCTCAGAGAAACAAGTAACCCTTATACTTTTGTTCATTTTGTCTGTCTGTCCGTATGCCCCACCCCAATTACTCCTTTATTTTAGCAATATTCATAGGGAATAATGAAGGAGTAGTTAATTGATTCTATATCCTTCTTAATATGCTGACACTTTTTAAGGCGAGGATCAGACTGTCGACGGGCTCACCCCCTGTCACACTGGACAGAGTTTCGGTACTACTGGTGAAACGTGGATGTTCTGAGGTTTCAGAATATCTCTGACTATCCCCTTGGGGAGTATAGTCGTGAGCATATGCTTATGCTTTATCAGACTGTCAAACTGAACAACTTTCTCTATGGCACCAACATCAAAATCGCGAAAAAAAAAATCTGCTGCAAAAAATGCTCTGATCGCCCCTTAAAAAAGTGTCAGCATATATACTAATGCAATTAGCTGATCGAACGATTGTATGAAAAGTCGAACATATTTTTTGCGAATTTCCAATAGGTTTCTTAGGGAAAGTTGATCAGTATCATGGGTACAATCACCCCTTAAAGTAATGCAACTGTTTATCCTAACACCCTGTATAATACTGAGAAATATATTAATAAGAAATATAAAAACATTTGTTAAGTTATCGTTTTAGGTGGTTTACTTAAAATACCTACCAAAAATCACGAAGCACTCACATTTCATCGATGATGCTCACGCTTACCCACTGATCTTTGCAAACGGGTGACAGTAATAATAAAAAGCATGACTACTGCACGTCTAGTATGATTTCTCTACACGTGCGCGACGCGCCTTCGCCACGAAAATAACCTGTTCCAGCGCTTTTCGGAGAGCGAAAGCCGCGCTTGCCGCGACTTGTAGTATGGGAAAAAACCGAGTCACGCGCAAGTAGAGAAATCATGCTAGACGTGCTCTCTATAAGCCATGCTTTTTTTCAATACTGTCTCCCGTTTGCAATGAAGGGAAATCGGATATTTGTTTTACCTACTCTTCCTATCCTATCTTCTTTGATTAAATTCATTGCGGGTTCCAAGACAGATCAGAATTATCCCCCGGGCTCGCTGGACTTCATTGACTAGTGTTGTGAATGGTCGCCGCTGTTGATCCTGGTTTTGATGAGTTATAGCGGGGGGAATATACAACGTGTTAATGAATAAGCGCAAAACCTCATACACCCCAACTGATTTATAACAAAATAATTATATTGAAACAATAATTTTATTTTTTTATAGGTAAAATTTAAAGTTATTCGCATTTTAAGTTTTGAGGCAAAAATGATTTGTTGTCATTTCAGCAATGAACGAAAGCGCTAACGTGTTTATGGATACATTTTAAGAATCTTGTTTTGGTATTGAATAGGCTGAGTGTGCCTGTGCGGTGGGTTGACATCGAGTTCAGAAATATTTAATTTTACAAGCAAATTATTTAATATTTTGAAAAATGTAACCTCAAAGTCAAAGTCAAGTCAAAATTGTTTATTCAAAATAATATCACATAGATAACTTTTTGACGTCATGTTTTTGAATTTACCACCGCGTCGGAAGGTGTTCCGTTGTAGAGAAGATGCGGCCAGAAACTCTACAACCTATGTTGAAACCTTGATAATTCGATTCTGCTCTCGATTCTAAACAAACTACTTTCTAGTTTTGCGTTAATTCATTAACACGTTGTATAGTGGGCCCATGCCCGAAATTTTACCCAATCATCTTCAGCGCCGTTCATCAGCCATTGTATTTTTGTCTTGTAACTTAGACCAAACTAACTCAGCCACAATTTTCTTCCTGTTAGAAATTATCCATGTAATATTGTTGAGTAAACAAAGCAGTACATTTGCTGTCTAACTGTCAGAATAATATCGTGTTTCAGCTTTGTTAACATTATAATGATTGTTTAGAGCAGTATGGATTGGGCTTATTGAATCTGGATTATTAACAATTTAATAGTTACGGTAGGATTCTGACTAAGAGGAAGGATCTCCATAGAGCCCGCATAAATTTACAACTGTAGTTGGTCTCTTTTGTCTTATGACATACCTTTAATAGTAGAAGGAGATGGAACAATAGATATTTGTTTATGCGGCTGTCCACTTTTTTTAAGCTAGTGCATAACATAAGGCCATATGTCACTTGGTGCCTTTTGTCCATACTACTTGACACCACACACTCAAACCTAAACGTCAAAAAAAGTGGACACTTTACAATTTGTATGGCTTACTCTAGTCTTAAAGAGAGTTCCTTCCTCTTAGTATTCTGAGTTAGAAATAGACCGAAATGGATATTGTTTGTGAGATGAAAATAAGCCATTTTTGATGCGGCATTGAAACAGATTTCATTAGTTGCGTAGTGTGATTAGTGAAACAAAAAAAAGGCGATATAAAAACAATCATCATTATTATACTTTATTTGTAAGTAGATATTTGTTATTTGAACATTTTTATACATCCCCATTTTTTATTTAGCCGTGGTGGTCCAGTGGCGAGTAACCTTGCCTACCGTGCAGGAGGCGATGGTTCGATCCCCGTCCAGACCGACTCGTACCAATGAGTTTTTCGGAATTTATGTACGATTTGTAACACCACTGGCTTTTCGCTGAAGGAAAACATCGTGAGGAAACCTGCATGCTCCAATTTCGAGGCATAAATTGTACCCACTGTCCATTATAAGTGGCGACGGGCTCACCCCCCGTCACACGGGACAGAGTTCGCAGACCGCAGTCCGCAGTAAAAAGCAGTAACTGCTCCTTAAGTAACGCTGTATTAGTCGTTTCAAAAAAAAAAATAATTATGCAAACATAAAAATGTCTCCGAAAAAATAGCTTAAACCAAAAAAAAAAAGATTTTAATAAAAAAAACAACCATCAGCTAATAAAAGCCGATAGACCAATGTAAAATAACCGCTTTTGTTATCAGTATTACAATATAAATGTTATTTGATCTTAAAGCCAATCGAATTAAAGCCAAATGGATGATTCGCAGCGAATCAAAAAGCGTTGCGGCTCTCAATCGAAAACGATTACAGAATGACGATGTCGTTACGTGTCCAATGAATTGATTTAATCGTTTCCGGAGCAAGAGAGATTTGCCCACTAAGTAGCTGGGGCTTTCTTATCTATGGTAATAACGAGTAGTGAAAAATTATTGTCTGTCTTCTTTTTTGTCCAACATTTAGGCCTAGAAATAGGGAGTACTCTACGCACTTAGAATGGCTTGCACCAAATTTTAAGGCATACAACGTGTAAATGAATAAGCGCAATACCTTATAAACCCCAACTGATGGATAACAAAATAATTAGACTGAAACAATAATTTCATTATTTTGATAGTTAAAATTTTAAGTTATTCGCATTTTAAGTTTTGAGGCAAAAATGATTTGTTATCATTTCAGCAATGAATGAAAGCGCTAACGTGCTCATGGATACATTTTAAGAATTTTGTTTTGGTAGTAAGTAGGGTGAGAGTGCCCGAGCGGTGGGTTGGGATCGAGTTCAGTACATTTTAAATTTTACTAACAAATTATTTAATATTTTGAAAAAAATTACCTATGTTGAAACCATGTTAATTCGATTCTGCTCTCGATTCTACTTTCTAGTTTTACGTTAATTCATTAACACGTTGTATATTTAGGAAATGTATTTAGATATTGCTCTGTCTCACACTGCTCATATTAATGACAATGACAGCATCATATCAAAACATGTTTAAGCCTCAATATTTCTGGTGCAAGCCATGCTAAGTGGCTTTAAAAGTATTAAGGTGAATGTTTTATCTCTCGAACTGCTAATCTTAACTAGTATAAAACTATAACAGAAGTGTGTCTGAAAAAAAAGATGACATAAGTAATTTTTTGGTACAAGCCTCCTTAAATGTTTGTTTTGAATGTGTTTCTTATTATTTAATTGTTACTATGAGCGGTTTTAGCAAGGTTTTGGCAATGGCAACGAACTATTTTAAATGCACGACTGTATATTTTACAATTGACTTCGTATTAGCCTTCCTGTAGACAGACACTTTTCTCATACGAGATTTCAATCAGTCCTATCAAAAGTATACAACGTGTCAATGAATAAGCGCAAAATTAAGTTATTCGCATTTTAAGTTTTGAGGCAAAAATGATTTGTTGTCATTTCAGCAATGAGCTTCAGCTTCGCTTTCAGCGCTAACGTGCCCATGGATACATTTTAAGAATCTTGTTTTGGTAGTAAGTAGGGTGAGTGTGCTCTTGGGCTGGGTTGAGATCGAGTTCAGTAAATTTTAAATTTTATAAACAAATTATTTAATATTTTGAAGAAAAAAACCTATATTGTAAACATGATAATTCGATTCTGCTCTCGATTCAAAACAAACTACTTTCTAGTTTTGCGTTAATTCGTTAACACGTATATTTTTATTGAACAATTTAATGTTGTTCATTAATCATGAATACCCGATGTGACTGGCAATCAGAACGTAAATCCATTATGTCTGAGGACTAGTAATTGGAAATTCTGTTGAAAATTCATCGCACTTTTCTAACAAAGACTGTTATTTAAAGAACTAGATATTGGTACTTTATTTGTGTATTCCGACTTGTAGGTTTACTTATAGTAGGTGTAAAAATGTTCCAGATATTATATTTTTTCTATATTTAGGACTTGTTTAGTGGTGAGATCTATCTTACTTAACAATTTCCAAGAAATTACTCTCTTTTCTTTAAGTACTTCATTAAAATTTTTTGTTTAGTACCGACGAGTTTTTTGACAAAAAAATGTTTTTGTCTAAACAGACATTTTCGCAAAAATTTTACTTTCGCTAGAAAATTATACAGCACAGATAACAGCGAAATTACAGTTCTGGGAAAAAGATAAAGATAATTGTGAAACAACCTAAAATTTACACTGTTGAAATTATCATATTTATTTGTCTCATAAAAAGTATAAGTACTCAAGTAACCTCGTTATTTTTAGGGTTCCGTACTCAAAAGGGTGAAAACGGGACCCTATTCATAAGTCTAAGCGTATGTATGTTTTTAGTGTTCCGTACCTAAAGGATGAAAACGGGACCATATTACTAACCCTACGTTGTCCGTCTGTCTGTCCTACCTATTTTGGGCTGTAACTTTTGAACCGTAATAGTTAGACAGTTTGAATTTTCACAGAATGTGCGTTATTATAGCGGATTTGCTAACAAATAATAAAAATGTCAAAAAGTTAAAAGTTAAGGGGGGTCCTCATACAAGAAACTAGTTTTTATCAACGTTTTTTGCTTCTCGCTCTCGTATTCTTTATTATATTATATTTGCATCGTAAAAACGGTAATCCATACAAGCGTCAAACTTAGTGATAATAGAGCAAACTCTACACTATAACAAGAAATAATAAAAACCGGCCAAGTGTGATTCGGTCTGGCCCTAAAGTCCAAAAATATATATTAGCAAGAGCAGAAAGGAGTAAAGACATTGGTCAATGAGTTTTTTTTCTTAATTCAGATTTTTTTTACTCTTTGCCCAGTTTTCTTAGTAGGTAGGTACTCGCATGTTTCTATCTATATATTTATAATTTTCTAAATACAACACTAGGACAAAACACAATGCGTCATTCGACGAAACATTATTAGGTAATGGATGTCATTATTTTTATTACCGCAAAGACTTATTAACCCGTTCAAGGCATAACCCCCTCGGCTACAAAGTTAACTGGAATGACTGTCAACATCAAGCGAGGGTTAAACCTCATTTGCAATTATAGTGCTGCCCCCCACAATGTAAGTTCCACCTAAGAAGTCCCTCTATCAATACTCTTTTAACAAAGTCACAAGAACTAAAATAGCTTGATTCCAAGACTGTATGGAATGGCCAAAGAATAGCCAGTACAGTCGCCATCAGATATATCATAGTAAATAAGGTGGTCGAATATTTCTAAGCAGTTCTAATTTTGAATAATTTCTTTACACATAACCAACCAAAAATATCTGAACGTCTAGAACATGAAATTTATCTACGCAGCCAGGGTGATCATAAACATCTGAGCTATTTAGGAAAAAGACCTTACTCCGTTGTTTTACATTTCAATTTTAAATAATCGTTACATAGTAAAGAAATTATTGAAAATAAGTTGTTCCGATATTTAAGACAAAATACATGTTTAGATATAATTTGTAACATTTACTGTAAAGAATTTATTGAAAGACTTTGTCCGCACCAATTACCAGATTTTAAGTCGGATCATAAGCTATCAAAGAAAAAAGTTTCATCATAATCGGTTCAGTAGTTTTTGCGTGATGCTGTTACAAACATACAAACAAACAGACAAACATTCTAAAAAAGGCTGATTTGGAGTCATGGACATCTAAAACAATATAGTAATATTTTTCACGTAAATATCTTTAATGTACAGAAACACTTCTGTTACGGTTTTATAATTGTTAAGATAAGATTAGTACTGCTCAGAAATATTTGAGCAACTTGTATGCTACGATACATCTGATGGCGACTGTACAATGACTGACTCACAAATAACACGCAAATGCATGATTCATTCACAAATGTATTTTCATCGTGATAACGTTTTTGTTGCCATTTACTTATGTAGACAGCTATACAGGGTGAAATTGATATCATTAGCATCCTTTTAAACTAAGAGTCTTCCCATCAAACTGAACAACTTTTACTATATGAGCAAACTAATCGGAGAAATAAAAAAAATCTGCTGTTCCATACTACAGCAGACTTTATTTTTTTGCTCCAATCGGTTTGCTCCCAAAATAAAAGTTGTTCAGTTTGATGGGTAGACTCTTAGTTGAAAAGGATGCTATTGATATCAATTTCACCTTGTATAGCTGTCTACATAAATAAATTTCATCCTGCACAGGGTGTAAAATTAAAGGCGTTACATATGAATACCAAACTGAACAACTATTAATATGGCTCCTACATCGAAATCGCACAAATAAAATGGTTGTTCCGTAGATAACCGTCTATGGTTAAACTCGACTATATAGAGTGTAAAATTAAATGCATTACATATCGAACACTTTACTTCAAACTATCAAACTGAACAACCGAGCAAACATCGAAATATGGAAAAAAAACAGTTTTTCCATAGACAACGTCAATAGCTACTCGACTAAAATGTATGAAACATCGCTTTTAAGTTTACACCCTGCACTTATATTTGGTATGGAACAGAAACAAAATGTTTTCGCTACTTCAATTTTGGCTCAATAGTTAAAGTTGTTCAGTAGAGAACCTGCTCTGTCCTCTGATAGCCAAATTTAAATGTCACTTGTCTTTGTTCTTGTCTCTAGACATAATTATTCAGTTTTTAAGAACTTTTAGAAGTATATAAATACACTTTGATTGTCTGATGAAGCTGCCTGACAAAATGACTAATACAACCGTCTATGCGAAAACGAAATTAATAGATCTGTGTTTTTTACATACTAAAAAGAAGAATAAATTAAATCAGACATCAAATAGTTCAATGCACCCAACTATGCGTGATCGTGAAACGTTGTGAATGAGCTATGAATAAATTTAGACCAGAGCAATTTTAGGAAAGGCTTTGTGAAATTATATGACCGCGCAGGGTCCACATTGTGGAGTTTAAGCCGCCCCATCTGAAGTTCATTAGTGAAAGAAGGCCTTTACAAAGTCATAGCGCAATTTATAATACAAGGTAAAAATAAACATTAGACCATCTAACTGAACATCTTTCACTATGGGACCAACATCGAAATCGCGGAATCCACCCCCTTAAATGTTTATTTGTATTTTTGTAACACCTTGTGTAGGGTGTAAGGGACAGCCCTCCGCAAACTGAGACGGTGTACTCAGACCATCAAACTGATCAACTTTCACTATGGAGCCTACGGTACGAACTACGCTTCAAGAAACGCGAAAAAAATCTGCTGTTTCACACGCAAAACTGCTGTACCTATCAGACTCAAATGTATGGGACAAATGATTTTTTTTGCGTTTGCTGAGGTAGGCTCCATAGTGAAAGTTGTTCAGTTTGATGGTCTGAGTTCACCGTTTCAGTTTGCGAACACGTACGTACTGGGTCACGCTCCCCCCAGCCCCCTCTCACCGCGCACGGTTGACCTGTCGCGACCGCTGAGTGCAACCACTACAATATGGCCATTTAGTCGATACAAGTAAAGGATAAAAAAAACCCGACTGCATAAAAACCTATTAACTGAAAAGAGAAAAATAAGCTCTATAATCACTAATCAGCTATAACAGCTTTATTTGAGCTAATATAATTTGAATGTTATTAGGTAGGTATCGCAAACGGGGACAAAGAAGATTTTTGGTTGGTTATTGTTTGGTCCCCGCCTGCAATACCTACCTAATACCAAATCTACCGTCAAAGCGTAGGGTTGCCGTGTGAATATTGTCCCTAAATTAAATTCAAAATTAGTAGTTATATCTAAAGTTTGTTCCGGAATCTATTCAAGAACTATCTAGTTGTGCACAATACATCAAAATAGTGAATTGGAATCATTAACTGTGAGTTCTTTTAAATCTAATCAAACAAAATACTAAAATTATTCGAACAAATTACCGTCATAAACAATTCATACAAGATGACGCGAGGAAACGCGTAAGTGACGTCCATTGCACGGCGCTTGCGCCCTTTTTCTCGCGAGTCAAGACAGCGGGTTGCATCTATCGTCCGAGTCAGGGCCTTTTGTACGGTGCGTATTTGCAACTGGAAGGCAGGGGCCTTTAGTACGGTGCTTTTCGCAACATCAACATGACGCCACCTAATAAATGCACAGGATGCCGAAACGTACTTAAGATTAAGGAATGCATGGACTGCGTTCAATGCTTTCAAAGGTATTGTTTGCCATGCGCCAGCACTGATCTTAAAAGGTTCCTTGTAATGACTCCAACCGAAAAGAAGAAATGGATATGTCCCGAATGCTCCATTAAGAAGCCCAAGTCCGACAATACGAATACGCCTGTCCGCGGCCCACTGCAAACGGAGGTAGAAGATGTTTTAGTTGTCGATGAACCGACTAACAATGTCTCTGCCGGACCCCGCCGCCGCCGTCGTCGAGATCGCTCTCAAGCGCGTAACAGCAATAGTGATAACGAGCGATCTTCCGAGCCGCCTAAGCAGATACCAGCGTGTGGAACTTGTAAATGTGGACAAAGCCTATCGTCCACGATAGCCATAGAGGTCCGATCCGCGTTACGAGCTGAACTTCCAGTCATTTTGAGTGAGACTTTGGAAACTAAATTGGCTCCCATTAAAGAGCAGCTCTCCGAAATGCAAACGTTCGCTAACTTTATAAGCGCGGAATACGATGAGCTAAAAAGAGACATGTCCGTCCTGATCACCGATAACAGACAACTGCAATCTGAGAGCAACAAGCTTCGCACCACTGTAAATGCTTTAACTGATCGACTGAATCAAATGGAACAAGTGATGAGGGAATCTAACATCGAAATACAAGGTGTTCCAGAGCATAAGGCCGAAAATGTCATATCTATTGTAAAACAATTGGCGAACGTCGTAAGCTATAAACTATCCGATGCCGATATCCTGCACTGTACCAGAGTGGCCAGTATGAATAAGCAGAGTAAGCGTCCTCGCACAATCGTTGCCAAATTAAGAAGCACTCGCTGCCGTGACGAATTATACTCTTCTGTCTCAAAGTATAACAAAGCTAATGCGAAGGATAAGCTCAATTCTTCTCTGTTGGGTATAGCAGGCGAAAAAACATCTGTATACGTCTCCGAGCATCTCTCACCCATTAACAAGGCCCTACACGCTGCTGCTCGTATTAAGGCCAAAGAGATGGGCTATATGTTTGTATGGGTAAGGAACGGCCGCATTTTTATGCGTAAAAATGAAACTTCGCGTTTCATTCATGTCAGAAACGAGGGTACCCTTTCGGAACTCGACTAATATCTTCTTGTCGTCTGTGTAAAATCTTATTGTCTTATTTAGTTAGAAATGGCTTCCCAACCTATATCAATTTATTATCAAAATGTCCGTGGCATGAACACTAAACTTCTAGACATATATAAGTCTGTATTATGTAATAATTTCGATATAATTTGTTTAAGCGAAACGTGGATTGACGGAACCGTGCACAGTGCCGAGTTTATCGATGAACGCTACACTGTCTACCGCAGGGATCGTTCTTTGGTATTTAAAAAAAGGTATAAAAAACCCGGACGTGGTGGAGGAGTACTCATAGCTATCAAAAACAGTATTATGTCGGAGTGCAAGCCCGAATGGCAGTCCAGTGTGGAGGATTTATGGGTTCGATTCAAATGCCAAAATCATTGGGTTAATTTATGTATCACATATCTGCCGTCATATCTTAGCATTGATCATTACTCGGAATTTCTTAATAATTGTTTAAATATTATTTCACAAGTTTCCGAAGATAAAACCGTTATAATGGGAGATTTTAATTTATTTGACATAGACTGGGGTATGAGTATGAGCGGCGTAGCTGTTAGTTTTAGTGAACCTAAGTCTGCCTCCTTGAGCGAGTTTATGGGATCAACTCAATTGCTTCAGCAGAATTATGTACCGAACTACCTAAACAGAATTCTGGACTTGGTACTTATGGATAACAGTCTCTCTTGCACTGTCAGCGGGTGTCCCGAAATAAGTCGCACAGATGCTCATCATCCCCCAATACAAATTATCTTACGATGCAGCAAGTTGAGCATATTAAAAGAGATAAAACCTCTGAATTTCTTGTTCTGGAAGTCTGATTACAGCGCTTGTATAGAGGAACTGGAGAAGATCGACTGGGATCAATATAGTGATCTGCATTGTAATGACTTCGTGCATATATTCTATGACATTTTATGGGTTATAATAGAGAGGCATACACCAAAAGCAAAGGGTAGGAAAGCGATATACCCCAAATGGTTTTCTCAATCTTTAATTAAAATATTTAAAGAGAAAGACAGGTACCACCGCAAACACGTTAGATACCATAACCCCCGTGATTATGATACATATTGTTTGCTTAGAGCCAGAGCTAAGACTGCTTTGGATGTATGCTTTGAGTCTTATATTTCTCGAATCGAGGACAGCCTCAAATCGGACGTTAAGGCTTTTTGGAGATATACGAAATCAAAAAAAGTTACTAGTTGTTACCAAAGTCCAATGTTTTACTGTAACGATTCAGCTGATAATGGTTCCGGCATCGCTGATTTGTTTGCAAAGTTTTTCTCCAGTGTTTACCGCGACAATCAACCGACTACTTACACTCCTGATTTCCCCCAGTCTAGCAGCGTTTTGTCTAGAATAGATATCTCCGATAAAATGATCGAATCTGCTCTCAAAAAATTGGATATACATAAAGGAGCCGGTTTTGATGGGATCCCCCCAATTTTTGTAAAACGCTGTTCTACTTGCTTGGTGAAACCACTGGGTATAATTTTCAACAAATCTTTGACTGGTGGCTGTTTTCCGGATTTATGGAAAATTTCTAAAATAGTACCACTATATAAAACAGGCAATAAAAATGATGTCTCAAACTATCGACCCATCAGCATTCTGAGTTGTTTTTCAAAATTATTCGAAGGTATTGTTTATAAATATATTTACGACCATGTCATTAGCTCCATTAGCCCATACCAACATGGTTTTATACAATTTCGGTCAACGGTTACGAATCTGTTGTCATATTCGCATTACTTGAGTACGACTTTCAATGAAAGAGGTCAAACTGATGCCATATATACAGACTTTTCGAAGGCATTCGATAGAGTTGACCACAATATTCTCTGTATCAAGGCAGAACACCTCGGAATACACGGGTCTCTCTTGCGATGGCTTCGGGCTTATTTGCTGAACCGTACTCAATTGGTAACATTGTACGGATATGAGTCGCGACCATTCGTTGCAGAATCAGGGGTCCCACAAGGGTCGAATCTCGGCCCTCTTTTATTTCTAATATTCATTAACGACCTATTGGGATCGCTTAAGTGTGAATGTCTTGCTTATGCGGATGACATAAAAATATTCCGTAGAATTGTATCTACTCACGATTGTGATCTATTGCAATCTGACGTAGATACGATTGCAGCATGGTGTTCTGATAATAACATGTCCCTCAACGTAGGAAAATGCCAAAGTATCACCTTCACTAGGAAAATTAATAAAATCGATTTTCATTATCATATTAATCAAGTACTTTTGGATCGAGTTAATGTCGTGAAAGACTTGGGAATCTGGTTGGACTCAGAGTACTCATTTCGTGCACATTTCGACTCTGTAGCATTAAAGGCAAAAAAGTCGTTAGGATTCGTCTTGCGGACCACACGACCATTCAAAAGATCTGGCTCTATTCTAACTCTTTACGTATCCTTAGTCCGAAGCATAATTGAGTACGGCAGTGTTATCTGGTCACCTTTCTATGATATACACAAGGAAATGATTGAGTCGGTTCAAAAGCGGTTTCTTCGTATTTTATCCTCTAAGTTCGGTCTAAGACGGTCATTGCCTACCTACAGCGATAGGCTGAGTAAATTTAGCCTGGATTCATTGCAGTCGAGGCGTCAAATCAATGACTTGATAACTTTATATAAAATAGTAAACTCTAAGCTCGACACGGATATTCTTCGCTACGTTTCGCTTAAACCTAACATTAGATCCACTCGTAGACAACATTTGTTTTCTATCCGTAGTACCACCATCAATGTATCTTATAATAGTCCTTTGATTCGCATGTGCCGGTTATATAATGATCATTGTAAGAGCCTTGATATATTCCATCAAAGCCCAGGACAGTACGCATGCTCTGTTAAGCTGCTGATGCGCCAAGAATTATAGTGTCTTGCTTTCATTTTTATTATGTAACAAAAGAAAAATTTTTTTTTTTCTCATTTTCTCAAAAACAAAAACATTTTTTTTTCATGTATTCATATAGGTACCTAGCTAGCTCTTATGTTTAAAAGTTATATGTTTAAGTAATTTAAAAACTTGTAGTAAATTCGTAAGAATAAATTAGAACGCTGTGCGCAGTCATAATTGAGGTGCAAATTCGATGTAGTTTAATTTGTATTATTTTTAAGATCAATGTATTAGTTTGTACTTTGTTACTGTGCCAAATAAATAAAAATAAAAATAAAAAATAAAAATAATAACATTCAAATTATATTAGCTCAAATAAAGCTGTTATAGCTGATTAGTGATTATAGAGCTTATTTTTCTCTTTTCAGTTAATAGGTTTTTATGCAGTCGGGTTTTTTGTTTATCTTAATAATTTAGTTTATTTCATACTTTTTAGTCTTGTGTCGAAACGGTAACATAAAAGTAATATAATATATATATATATATATATTTGGAATCGTCTCATTAGCTTTCATTTGATACCCATATTGTAATTTAAAAAAAAAAAAAAATTATTCCCCCTCTTTTTTATTTTGCAGACGCCATATTAAAATAATATAGTCTATGTCACCCTCACAATTTTTACAAATCGAATGACACCTCATTCGTTAAAATCCATCCAGCCGTTTAGGCTGTAGGCCGTGCCAAAGAAATAGACATACAAACATACATACATACATACATGCATACATACATACGCTCGAAAAACATAACCCTCCTTCTGGCGCAGTCGGGTAATTACAAACAGTAAACATGTGTGATGACTAATGACTGATGACGAATGAATGACAAACACCACGACTAATTTTAGGCATCAACACTCAATTTTAAATTAGGTATTGTTAAGATTTTTCCGTTTAATTTAAACTAAGTATGCAAGGAATAATACCTAAAGAAAGAGGTCGCTGTATCCGTACTTATTGCAATGTGATATTATAAATTTTTAGGGTTCCGTAGTCAAACAAGGAACCCTATACTGTCATCCATTCTGCCTGTTTGTATACCCGCCTCAATAACTGGCTTATTTTTGCACATATTGAGACAGATAACAGTAACCCAAAAACCGAAATGTAGTAGTTATGAAGAAAACAATTTTTTTCGACCCCTCCCATAGTAATACAACGAAAGAGAAGTTGTCATTTTTTTTTAAATCAAGTTAGGTGTCGTTGGATAGGTATTGTCCAACAGAACAAAACTCTTATAAAAACTTAATCGATATAATGCTTCTGTCTCGAGATATCAGCGCTCAAATTCAAAAACAAAACATATTTATCTACGACACATTAAAATATCATGACCATTTTATCATTATAAATAATATTGAAACTTACTGAAACTTACTGAAACTTACTTCGATATAATAAAAACAATAGATCTTAAACGATTTTGTATAGCACAACAGTTCACAATAGTTCACGACCGAGAAACAGGTCACCTTTCTATTCTTATCAATATTATACTAGAATCATTGTTTGCACTAGTCTATTGTACCTTTACCTCTCGAACCATGTTTCCACACTGTATCTTGAATTATCTTGCGTACGTTTTAAGAACCAAATTTCCGAAAACGAATATAAACATTTGGAACAACCCTATTACAATTTAGTCCTCAGTTTACTTTGCCTTTAACTGAGTAAAAACCTTCGTGAAAATTTTGTAAATATGCTAATAATTTCGAGGAATAAAATCCCTTTCTTCGCTTTACCAGATGTCGCCTCATGCTGCAAACTTACTAATTTATTCCTGCCTTTTCAAATAACTCGTTACGGTCTATTTAATTGTAAACAGTGTTTTCTATAGAAATACCTTAAATACTGATATTTTAAGATTTTCAGGCGACTTTTGTAACCATGCTTCGAATTTGCATTTTTACCCGACTGCGCCAGAAGGAGGGTTATGTTTTTCGATCGTATGTATGTATATTTCTTTGTCACGGCCTACAGCCTAAACGGCTTAAATTCATAAAAATTGTGAGAGTGACATGGGGTGTACAATTTTATGATGGGGTCTGTGAATTTAAAAAGAGATAATAACCAGTAAAACTATATGGGTATCAAATGGATGCTAGTGAATAGCAGATTCCAAATATATATATAACTAGAGTTAACCCGCGACTTCGTCCGCACAAATAATATACCAGATTTGAAGTCAGATCATAAGCCATCAAAAAAAAAAGTTTCATCAAAATCGCTTCAGTAGTTTTTGCGTGACGCTGTTACAAACAAAAAACAAACAGACGGACAAAAATTCTAAAAAGGTTGATTTGGAGTCCGGGATACCTAAAAACCATATCGTAATCTTTTTCATGTAAATATCTTCAATGTACAGACACACTTCTGTTACACTTTTAGATAACATTCAAATTACATTTGCACAAACAAAGTTGGTAAAGCTGATTAATGATTATTAGACCTTGTTTTTCTCTTTTCTGTCACTAATATTTACATGCAGTCGGGTTTTTAGTTTTT
Source organism: Agonopterix alstromeriana (assembly GCA_963924505.1). Taxonomy (NCBI): domain Eukaryota; kingdom Metazoa; phylum Arthropoda; class Insecta; order Lepidoptera; family Depressariidae; genus Agonopterix; species Agonopterix alstromeriana. Next base: position 12,786,351 of record OZ004664.1, read on the forward strand.
CATAATAATTTACAAACTTGACTAACTTGCTTATGAATCATGTACTTACAATCTTCTTTCTACTGTAGGCTATACTTATTTATGAGCTTCCGTCTAGACTTCGTAATCTTCACATACATAAACACTGCATAAGAGATATCCCTAAGTGTACTGAAAAAAAAACACCACAAGTCGACATTATTTTCTACGTAAACTAGACAGAAACATATAAAACACATTTAAAAGTCGATCCGTTCCCGGATCACTTAGTACCAGAAGAAAGAACTGTTCAAGTGGATCTTTTGAATTAAAGATTACTCGCGATCGGTACCTCGGCCTTCAGTAGAATGAATCGCTACAAGTTATATAAGGTGTAAGTGACAGCCTAGCAAATACTGAAACGGTGAATAGAGACCATCAAACTGAACAAAAAATCAGCATTTGAATCGGGTAGGTAAAGCAGTTGTGTATGGGCCAGCAGATTTTTTCCGCGTTTCCTGACATAGGTTTCATCGTGAAAGTTGTTCAGTTTGATGGTCTGAGTTCACCGTTTCAGTATTTGCTAGGCTGCCACTTACACCCTGTATAGTTCTTCAAATGTTTTATAGGTACATATTTTTTAGTCTGTTTCATCCCACTGCTGGGCAAAGGCTTCCCCTTTAATCTTCCAACCATCTCTATCCTTGGTAAGCTGTGGGCACTTGTCATCAAAAGCATCCAGATAATCCCCGTCACCTCTTCTTAGGATGACCTGGACGTTGAACCATTTTCTGGGATCCAGGGCGTTAAAATTTTTACCCACCTCTCATGGCCAGCATATTCCCACTTTAGTCTAGCTGTTTATTCCCCGAAGCCATTGTTTTTTGGAGCGCAGTCTAGTTCCTGACTACACAATCTGTTGTTTTAACACGGCTCACTGGCAAACCCTGAGTTTGGACTTTTAACAATACCATATTTTTCTTTTAACAATACCTTTTTTTTTTCATTTTTAAATTGGAAGAGTTCTATTATGCATAGTGTTTAAGAGCGCATATTATCTACAGCTATAAAATAAAAAGGTCACAAAAATGTGTATAAGAAGACAATTTTAAGTACTATTTTGACAAACTAATACATTTATTCGTAGCTATAAACTTAAAAACTCAAAAATTACAAAGGTTTTAGTACGATTTCTACAGTCAGTTATAATATCAATAAACCTGGTTTTGATAAATTAATTCTGTTTTCAGTGCTAACATTACATTATGTGTAGGTACTCAAAAACTTTGCATATTCTAACTACTATATGCAACGGTGCTCAAACACTTAATGCTATGATAATTGTCTATAATACTACTAAGAAATACTTACTAAGATTTCATTCCTTCAATGAACTTATTATTATAGCTACAAACAATGCTGTCGACTTACGTTTTTCAAGAGTCTACCCACATGATTGTCTTCAAAGGAGCTTAATTAGCCTTATGTTTCATTGCTTTTCAGCGTATCTAGATAAAAACTATTCACTAAAGTCGAAAAAAAGAACTCGTAATAACTCTTATAGGTACATTATGCTGATATTATCAAAGTAAAGTATTCCTGAGTATTACAAAAATACAATGTCATCCACTGCCATAGTAAAAACGTTTTTATTGCCATAGTAAAACTTTGTTTATATGTATATAAATATCGACTATCTCTTCGTCCGTTTTAGTTTTACTTCAGCTATGACAATATAAAAACGTGAAATGTAACAAAACCATAGGGAAATCACACCTAGTTCCCCATCAAAAGAAACTCAATAGACTGTACGAGTTCGTAATATGGTATGGATGTTGATATTTCCAAGTTCGAACTCAACGTCAAATTTCGTATACCTATGAAATACAAACATTTACAAAAAGGGGGAAGGTAGAAACAATATACAGGGTGTAGCAAAACACCCTAGTAATACTTAAAGGGGTGCTTAAGACCACCAAACTGAACAACTTTCACAGTGAAAACAAATACAAGATCTTGAAAAAAAATCTGCTGTTTCATATAAAACTGCAGTAACGACTCGACTCAAATGTATGGGACAGCAGTTTTTTTTCCGCGATTTCGAACTTGGAATGTTTCTCAGTTTGATGGTTTGAAGCACCACCTTAAGTATTACCACAGAGTAAAAGACAAGAAGAGTGTTATATACACCATACTAAGTGGTGGACAACGAAAAAGCTCAAAAGCCCGTCTCATAGATGGCACTGACTCCTTGCCCGCGAGTTTCGACGCCAACAATTTCTAATCTAAAACTTTTTTTAGTTACCTAAAGTTACCTCTCTTACTTAGTTGCTTTGGTTCATAATATTGAAAGACTAATCTAAATTTCTTAGCGTATATTGGCAATTCATCTACTAGCGGACTGAGCTTTTTCTGGTGTACGCCACTTAGTATGGGGTATAGCATTCTTCTTGTCTTTTACTCTATGGTATTACTAAGGTGTTTTGTTACACCCTTATTAGCGCGATCGGTCTCCTGATTTGTATAGACTCTAAAAAAATCAGGAGACCATTCGCGCTACTTTAAAAAATCGATGTTCAATCATTATTCAATTTCAGTTGTAATCACATTGCAATCCAGTTACTAACATGACTTATTTATATTTACTATATGACAGCTTGAAACGTCTGAGTGATCTGTCAAACGGCTGCCTTGAGCTGTAAAATGATTATCTGAAAGATGAAAAGTTGTGGCGGAGGCGTTGCAAATTTGACGGAGGATGGAAGCGTGCGTGTTGGCCTCTCTTAGGCTTGCACGTGGCTCCGCCATTTTGTAAAGCTCTTTTGTGTTTATAACCATAAAACAATCACTTGAGTTGAAGGGGAAAATATATAAAAACCATCATAAGACCTGTCGTCATATATGGCTCAGAGTGTTGGGCCGTTGAAGTGACGGATGAAAAACGACTGCATGCAGCAGAAATAAGAATGTTGAGATGGATGTTAGAATGGACAAGATTAGGAATGAGTATATTAGAGGAAGTTTGAAAGTGGGTCCTGTGAATGAAAAGCTGCGCGGTAATCGGTTATCGTGGTATAGACATGTGATGAGAAGAGATGAGTGGCATATTACTAGACGAATGTTAAATATGAATGTGGATGGCTGCATGAAGAGAGGACGACCAAAGAAAAGATGGATGGATTGTGTGAAAGATGACATGTGTAAAAAGGTGTGTGCGCTGAAATGACGGCTAAAAGAGATGTATGGAGGAAGACGACATATTGCGCCGACCCCAAATAATGGGATAAGGGCAGGAAGAAGAAGAATCACTTGAGATTATAAACTAACACTACAGAATTGCCGTGCTAAACGCAAGCGCGGCCATTAATTAAGAAAAATAGAAAAGCTGTGATTCGCATGCATGCGGTCCAATCACGACCCCGGTCCTGCTAATATTAGATACTATACGTTTTAACCTATAATGCCTCCAGCAAACGGGAATCTGTCATTTCACACCGCGCTTCCACTACGCCTTCAAAATATTCAAATTGTCGCTGCAATCCCATTTGCATGTGAAACGGCCCTCAAACGCTGTGAACACATTGATAATGGTGGGATGGTATCTAGGTTTACGTGAAGTAAAAGGAAAGATCTGAATTCTGTAAGGATTTGCAAAGGTGGCCGTAATAGGATTTTCCATAGAGTTCTAAGCTTTATAGAAATCAAAGCGTGTGCTGTTTGCAGGAATATCAACTCTTGCTATACTTACGTTTAGTTATACAACGTGTTAATGAATTAACGCTAAACTAGAAAGTAGTTTGTTTAGAATCGAGAGCAGAATCGAATTATCATGGTTTCAATGTAGGTTTTTTTTTTCAAAATATTAAATAATTTGTTTGTAAAATTTAAAATTTACTGAACGCGATCTCAACCCACCGCACAGGAACACTCATCCTACTTACTACCAAAAAAAGATTCTTAAAATGTATCCATGAGCACGTTAGCGCTTTCATTCATTGCTGAAAAGATAACAAATCATTTTTGCCTCAAAACTTAAAATGTGAATAACTTAAAATGTTAACTGTAAAAATAGTGAAATTATTGTTTCAATCGAATTATTTTGTTATAAAACAGTTGGGGTGTATGAGGTTTTGCGCTTATTCAATAACACGTTGTATAAACTTTTCATTATCTATTTGTAAGACTAAGGGCCTGTTTCAACACTTTTGGATAAGTTCTTGTTAGCTTATCCGATAGTTATGTATTATTGTATATATAACGGTAGCTTAAGAATGTATATTGTAATAGTTATTAAGTCGTATTATGTTGTAGAGTTTCTGACCGCATCTTCTCTACAGCGACAACACGTTCCGACGCGGTGGTAGCTTTAAAAAGATTTGACGTTTGATAAGTGTACTTCAAGCTCCTATATTGAATAAATTATATTGACTTTGAGCTCATTTTACATATTTAGGGCCTGTTTTACCACTTCTGGTTAAGTTCTTGTTAGCTTATCCGACAGCTCTTATTCGACATATTCTTCATACAAAATATGTCAAACGATCTGGCAAATAAGCTAACAATGACTTATCCAGAAGTGATGAAAAAGGCCTAAATTTAAGCTTCATTTTACCGGACTCTTTAGCTGTCAAATCTACACTAATATTATAAAGAGGAAAGATTTGTACCTATTTTTGTATGTTTGTATGTTTGTAATGAATAGGCTCAAAAAGTACTGGGCCGATTTAAAAAATTCTTTCACCAATAGACTGCTACATTCTTCCAATTTGACATAGGTTACATTTCATTTTGAAAAAAATTAGGGATCCTTGGTAAAATTTAAACAATGTAACCGAAGGTGTAGAAAAATGAGCCTTTGTCTACCCCGTGCGAAGCCGGGACGGGCTGCTAGTATAATATAAGATTGAAAAATAAAGTGTCAGGATGAACTAGAACCCGCAATCTTCCAAACCGATGAATTTCTTTTTCCAAATTAGCTACAGAGCTACTACGCCAGAGAACGAAATTTATTAACCGAAAAATAATAAAAATGTACTTTTAAATACTTATAATGTAATTTTGTATTCCCAAATGACGTGTTGAACAACAGTGGTCACGTTATTTACTAAAAATAAAACCGGTCAAGTAAGAGTCGGGTTACTCACGCAAGGAGGGTTCCGTACCACCACCATACAAAATTTCATATAACAAAAAAGTTTTGTTTTCTCCGGGCCCTTTAGCGCGAAATCAACTCACACTTGGCCGGTTTTTATTATGTGTAAACTGTAAAGTTTGCTTTATAATCACACCAATTTTGACGCTTGTAGGTATTACCGTTTTTACGATAGAACGAGAAGAGAAAACGTTGAAAATAGTAAGTTTCTTATCTTATCGTATGGAGACCCCTATATTTTTAACATTTTTTTTATTAGCGCTATTATAACGCATATTTTGTGTAAATTTCAACTGTCTGGCTATTATAGTTCAAAAGATACAGCTCTTTATCGGTAGGTCAGACGGACGGACATACGGATGGAAAACTTAGGCTTATAACAGGGTCCCGTTTTCACCATTTGGATACGGAACCCTAAAACACATTGACGTTCAATAGGTCCTCATTTTGTTTACTTTTTGTCGAAATACCAAAACTATTAAAATCTGCGTAGGTATTCCAAAAAGTCGTTTCTAATGTTTAAATTACTTAAATATTTTCGATTAGATACATTTTTCGCCTTTTATTTATGCGTTTTATTATTTTTGATCGTTCTAATTCAATAAGAACTCTTATTTTATTCTATATAGGGTCCTTCTTAATATGCTGACACTTTTTTAAGGGGATGATCAGACCATCAAACTGAACAATTTTTTCTATGGCAGCAACATCGAAATCGCGAAAAAAAACTGCTGCTCTTATACAAAACTGCAAACCTACTCGAGCCAAATGTATGGGACAGTTGATTTTTTTTTCTCGATTTGGATGTTGGTCCCATGGAGACAGTTGTTTAGTTTGATGGTCTGATCATTCCCTTAAAATAGTTTCAGCTAATTTTGTTAGACCTTATATACAACGTGTTAATGAATAAGCGCAAAACCTTATACACCCCAACTGATTTATAACAAAATAGTTAGATTGAAATAATAGTTGTATTATTTGGATAGTTAAAATTTTAAGTTATTCGCATTTTTAGTTTTCAGTCAAAAATGATTTGTTATCATTTCAGCAATGAATGAAAGCGCTAACGTGCTCATGGATACATTTTAATAATGTTCTTTTGGTAGTAAATAGAGTGCCCGAGCGGTGGGTTGACATCGATTTCAGTAAATTTTAAATTTTAAATTAAATTATTTAATAATTTGAAAAAAAATACCTATGTTGAAACCATGATAATTTGATTCTGCTCTCGATTCTAAACAAACTACTTTCTAGTTTTGCGTTAATTCATTAACACGTTGCATAAAACAATACAGAACAGCTAGCTTTTATAAACAAGAAAATTACGTGTTAATTATTATTCGTAACGGTTTTCTTGGAAAACTGTAATAAGTAATATGTTAAATTGGACAAGAATTTTCTCACAGAAAGACTGCCAGGTTCTTTGCATTATGTACAAGGCACACCTAATGAAAAATAAAGCCCTATTTTAATTGTTTATTAATGTTGCAGAGAAAACATTAAAAGATAAATTATATTTACACAAAGAAAGACAAAAATTAAGCAGACAAGAATACAACTATTGGTAAGTTCTTCCTCTGAGCATGAAATTAATTCTCGAATTAATGTCATGCTCAGAGGAAGGATCTCCATAGAGTCCGCATAAATTTTACGATTGTAGTTAGTCTCTTTTGTCTTATGACGTACCTTTAATAGTAGAAGGCGATGAAAATATAGATATTTGTTTATGCGGCTGTCCACTTTTTTAATCATAATCTAGTGTGTGTGAAAAGTGACCGTAAACATAAGGCCATATGTCACTTGGTGCCTTTTGTCCATACTACTTGACACCACACACTCAAACCTAAACGTCAAAAAAAGTGGACACTTTACAATTGGTATTCTATTCTCACTCTATTAGGTATAATCTCTTTGATTTCATGGTAAAATATTCACATTTACTCAAAGACGTCGAACGTCATTGCACCTACTTGAAATCGACTAGTCAAACCGTAGTATTATGTATTTTTTAAAGTAAATTATTTCTTACCTTTTTTAGGGTACCCAAAGGGTGAAAACGGGACTCTTATTCATAAGCCTACGCTATCCATTTTAACGAAAATCTCACTTGATACAAACATAGAGATAAGTTTCTAGATTGTTTGTGAAAACTTTCATTGACTTTAATTCCTTAGTATTGAAAATATCACCAGACTTCGTTTATATGGAGCGCGCTCTGAATTATATTCCCTTAAATGTTCACTTCGATGCGATAGGTACAAACGGCTTTCAGACCTAAAAGATTGTATGGAATGGATTACTGAATAACATTAAAATATCCAAACTTACCATAATTACAACGAAAAAATCGTGACTATTTATTTCATATAAACTTTACCTATAGAAAACGTAATGAGCAAACCGTAAGAAGTACCTTCGTATTTCGATGGGAAGATCTGCAGACTTAGACGAGTTATATACGGGCCCGCCTCGCCTTAGCATTTCCCCTCTGCCAACATATAAGATCAAAAAATCTCACGCATGTACATACAATTTTATACCTTATCACTAAACGCGACAACCTATAATTGCGGAACAATAATTTCGAACTTATCACATTTGGGGTTCACACGACACTGTTTTTCATAATTTTTAACATTCAAAAATAGAATCTAAACTAATGGAATAAAATTCAGTATAAAAAGTAAAAGTTAAGTATCTCGTGCTACCTCGCGCCCCGCAAAAAGTGTCAGAAAAGTTTGTTAGTAGAATTACACGCGTAACTTGTCCACATATAAATAGTCTAACGCTTAGTTGCAGAAACACTCATTAGAGTAAATCCTCCATTAAATCTCTTGCTAGCTTTTACTACGTCAACGAGACAAAAAGTGACAGCAAGAGATTTAATGGAGGATTAACTCTAATGAGCGTACTCTCAGTGAACTTACGCTCAGATGCACTGCAGACGATCTCAGCACAGGGATGGTTATATCTGACCCACCCTTATACAGGTGTCCAATTTTGCTGGTGCTTTACAGATTAAATAAAATACTTCAGGCTCAGCTTTAGGTCAAATATCAAAAGTACCCAATTCTGATTCGTATTACGACATAAAATAGTTTGTTTCCCATACAAGCAGTTTGCGGTCGCAACGACTTTACCGATCGCCTTAACAAAGTCGTTTGAATCGCGTCCAAAGCGCGCCATGTTCGTAATGGCCTCGTAATATCGGTTATTTGGATGAACATAACAGGCGATGGATAGTAATGGTTCCCCGTTTTGTGAATAGCAAATATATTTGTGATTTGAATAGAATTTTAGATATGCTAGGGAGTCAGAGATATTCTGAAACCTCAGAACATCCACGTTTCACCAGTAGTACCGAAACTCTGTCCAGTGTGACGGGGGGTGAGCCCGTCGCCACATAATGGACAGTGGGAATTATACATGCCTCGAAATTGAAGCATGCAGGTTTCCTCACGATGTTTTCGTTCACCTAAAAGCCAGTGGTGCTAAATATCGTACATAATTCCGAAAAACTCATTGGTACGAGTCGGTCTGGACGGGGATCGAACCATTGCCTCCTGCATGGCAGGCAAGGTTACTCCCCACTGGACCACCACGGCAACATTAGAATAGAATACATTATTTGAAAAGAATTTTTGTTAATTAAATAGATTTTTAATCAAAATTGACCATGTTATTATTGGAGCTAATAAAAATATCTGCCTAGGATGAAATAAGATGTCTTATTTATTTGTCAATTGTCTTTCTTTACTTGGGATATTGGATACCTTCTCAAACAAATATGTACTGTAATGCAAAAACAATGGTTAGGAATATTCTGATACAATCCTGAATGTCAAACCCTCGTCACAAGAATCCTAAGTCCTCTTTGGCTTAAGATGTAAAATCCATACTAGTTTTACTTACAAATATCGACTCCTATGATGTTTAATAGAAGTATGAAATCAGCTAAATACAATTTGTATTACTTAGTTTCTTGCGATTTATCTCTTCTCTAAAACGGTAGTAAATAATACAAAGTCGCTATCCTCGTCCGTCTTTTTGTTTGTTTCTCCGCTTACTTCTTTTAAACCATGCAACGGATTCTGATACGGTTTTCACTGCCATTTATGCTCGATTATTCCGGACGGAATTGAAATTCCGTGCGGATTTGTGGAGGCTTTATAAAAACAAGTAATATTAATGCAGCCTCATTCATAAATAAAGATCGTATTAAGCTGCTCCAATATATTCTAGATACATGACTAGTTCGTAAGACAAAGGCATCAACATTGAAATGCCTTTGAACCCGACACGACAGTCACAATGTAAATGGTCTGGTATCAAAGATATGTCGAACATAGCAATGCGCTTCATAGTAAACTACCATGTCGAAACCAGAGAACACACACAACTAAGAATTAAACAATTGTAGGTACATGAATCTAGCTCCTGACTATAATAATAGTCAGAATGTACAAAGGTTTTCTTTAGCATATTTCAGGATTCAGGATGGAATGATGGAAAAAAAGAAATATTTATTTCGACGCTCGGGCGAACCTTTAAAGGAAACATAATATCCCTTACCTACTTACCTCTTGCGATACGACTCTCAAGGGAAGAAACAGGGTTGTCTATTCTAAGCCCGAACACATGCAAAGGAAAATTAGAACATAATTCCTACATTAACAAGTTTTATCAAAAATGTGTACCTATTTCGTTTTGAAAGTAAAGTATATTTCATTCATTCATTCATTCATTCAATCATTCATTCTGCCATTAAGTTCTCTTTACACAGTCAAGTTTATGATTTTGAAGCAAGCAGGTGATCACAACTAGACGCCAAACGTGATGAACTAAAAGCCAGACCACCAGCGGCAATACAATATCACTATGAGAATGACGTGCTCACATGCCTGCTATGTACGAGGATCTTCTACAAAAAGATTTACTATGTTAGCCACAAGAGGGCCCATCAACGCCGTCACCGTGGCCAAAATGGTAGACATACCTACATAATACCTATGATAGGTACTGAGATAAGCAGCTACACTTTGGCGCATCGTAAACGATGCGCTTGCTTGATTTCCGCGCCAAACTGTAGCGAAGCATACGTCGCGTGTTGTATGAAGAAATAACAACGCTGAGTCAAGATCCATTAGACACATTTTTGCGCGTACCGTTTAGCAGTAGGTAATTAAATGGGAATTTATCGTTTTCCATGGAATCTCATTTCGTCCTTATTTAGAATAACTATACTTTATTCCAAATAAGTATAAAATGATTTTCCGATTCCTATATTAGCTTTCTGGCCTATTCTGATTGGCAAATGTAGGTTATTTATTTATCAGAAAGTTATACTATCCGACATATCTTGTACGTTGCTAAAAATGTTCAAGAATAAGTGACAGTAAGGGCCTGTTTCACCACTTCCAAATTAGTTCTTTCTAGTTTATCCGATAGCTCATTTGACATATTCTTCATACAAAATATGTCAAAAGAGCTGTTCAAATCTCTGTTACTGTAATTCAAAATGGCCTCAACAAATTTCGTTGCTCTTTGGAATGGGGTGTAGTAGGTAATATTCGACTGTACCTAGATTGACTTCTTAAATAAGTAAAAAACGCTACATTTCTCATTTGACTAAAGTATAGTTACGTTGTTTGACTGAAAACTACTCATGCTCTTTTAACCTTTATTTACAAACATAGGCACATAATTTGTCACCTCAGTCTGATTCAGGTAGATATTAAAATAGTTGCATCCAATATCGTCATTCCAATATATTCCCACACCTAGTCAAATGCAATTTCGAAGTGAAACAGAACTATGTATTCATTTGCAAGTTGCCAGTGAACTCCGTTATTGGTTCTAAACTTTCTATTCGTATCTAACTTCATTGTTTATTACAATACTTCAGTTTAGTTGCAACTCTATGTCGTTGTCGTGCCATGATACTGATAACGTGATAATAATTATAAATTTTATGGCATAGTAACAAGATTGGTGTTTTATGTAAAGTGTTGTACACAGGGTGAAATTGATGTCATTAGCATCACAGAACATTATAAGAAGGGTTAGAAATGCAAAGTAGCGCTTTTGCTTCGGAGACGGCTGTCGCCACATGTCTTCCCGCTCACGCTGCTACAATTACTCATGCCCTCTCGCTCGCACCACGCTGCGCGCCTTGTGGTGTTATGCAAATCATTGCATAACCTGTGGCAACACGTCACACGCCCACTTTGCACATCTAACCCCTCTTATATTTTTTTGTGATTAGCATCATTTTAACTTTAGAGAGCAAGTCGATAGGAGCAAAACAAAAAAAAAATTAGTTGTATACATTTGAGTCGAGTAGCATTGCAGTTTAGACAACACCAGATTTTTTTCAACACCGGATACATTTTTCAAATCTTGTTTTGGTAGTTAGTAGGGTGAGTGCCCGAGCGGTGGGATGAGATCGAGTTCAGTAAATTTAAAATTTTACAAACAAATGATTTAATATTTGAAAAAAATTACCTATGTTGAAACCTAGATAATTCGATTCTGGTCTCGATTCTAAACAAACTACTTTCTTGTTTTGCGTTAATTCATTAACACGTTGTATAGAGTGTAAAATTTAATGGTGTTTGCTTCTTTTGCTTCAAACTATCAAACTGAACAACATTCACAACCGAGCAAACATCGAAATATGCTTCATACTGTATGAAGAGATGAATGGATGTGCATTAGGCAAAAGATGTACTTTTGACTATGTAGGGATCGTTATAAAGAGGCGTGACGTTATAGATACATAGATAAATAAATTCAATATACAATACATCAGAACTTAACGTCTATGCAGTTAAGGCCCGGTTATTCGAGTGCAAGCGTCTCTTTCTTACGAGCATAACTTTGCAATTAGCCATCCCGCTTCAATTGAAGGCAGGTCCGCAAAAAAACGTATTTTACATCAATATCTTTTCTCTTGGGTGGTGGCGGAAAAAACTAGCCTGAGAATAATTTAGACAATGTTATTTCCGATTTTTCAGTGTTTTTTTTTTATTTATAGTGTTAGTGTTCATTTGTAAGTAAAACTTGATAAATAGTAATAAACTTATAGTACATTACGATACGAGTGACCTAAGTTGACCCGAGTGGGATCAGATTGCTATTTTAAAAGAAACATTGAAATGATTTTGATTTCAAATTGATTTATTGAAAAAAAAAACATTGAAACCAGTCAGAAACTAAGTCAGCGTTTTTCTTTGATTTCGTCGCTGTCACTTTTTCTACAACAGGAAGGTTCTTGCAGGAGAATCGCTAACCTATCCCCTTCTTGTCATTAGTTTCCTGTGCATTTCCAAGCTTCAAACGACATTTCAAAGGGTTTTGTTTCATTTTTTTGCGTATGTGAAGGTAGTCGATTCATTTACGCACCGTGAAGAAATAGACAACTTAGGTCCCGGAAAAGCGTGCGTAAAGTGCGGGTTTAGGTCACACTGTGCTATAAAGTATCTTTGCATGCTTTTATGATGGAGAGAAGCAATAACTATCGTGTTTTGAGCCACAGAATAATCAAGTACAGGTCATGAACAAACACATTTATTTTTTCTGGATTAAAACAACGACGGTTTCATGCCATAAAACTCAACCAACAACAGGTCGATTCGGAAGATCCTGCCCTTAAGAACTAGAAAAAACTATAATCACAAATATGAATAAAATTAGGCAAGGGTTAGACATTCATAAAAATTTTGTGTCTTGAATTCTTAACCTTACTAATATTACTACCAAATTATGAGCGCACGAAGGAAGTGCCACTTCATATTTACGATCCATTCCCATACTTTTATGAAGGTTGAAACTATTCACAGTTTATGACATTGTTAGCGCCGGGCCCTGCCATACATTTCAGCACTTCAAAGTGGAAACGATCATTCAACTTTGTTATGCCTGATGAGTAACATGTCTACTTTTTAGGGTTACGTATCTAAAGAGTGAAAACGGGACCCTATTACTTATCTGTCGATATTCATATCGCTCTATCGTAAAAACGGCAATATATACAAGCGTCAAACGTTGTGCAAAGTCAACAGTATAACAAGAAAAAATAAAACTGGTCAATTGTGAGTCGCTGTCACACTAAGGGTCGAAGAAAATTCAAAATTGTTTGGTTAGTTAGTATAACTGTATGGTGGTGCGGAACCCTCGGTGAGCTAGTAGTCCGACACGCTCTTGCCTGGTTTTTATTTTCTTCAATGTATCGCGTAATTTATTTTATGAGAGACGTTTACTTGATCTTTTCTCTGTTTATATTAGATTGTATCTACACATTGGATTATTGTTTTCACAATATTTATCAGAGAATAACAGATACATTGTTATAACATGATGAATTGATGAGGATATGACAGTTTCGTAGTAAATTCATCTAGTAATGAGTCAATATAAGAGGAAAGATTATTATTAGATGCCCAACAATGGGACAGCGATGGGTGATATAATAATTATATACCCGCAGGGCAGCTGGTCGAGAGTGGCGACTGTTGGTGAGTGGCGACACCACGGACCCGATTCTCCAGAGGGCCCGGATTGATTTGGCCCTCACCTCCTGTCTTGCCATAACTGGCCGGCCAACAGTGTAGTTGGAAGAGCGGAACCTATGCTCCAGGTTGGAAATGTAAAATGTTATAACGCCGGGGGCCTGCTGTCTGGTTGCGCTTAGCTGCGGGAACTAGCGCCCGCAGACTCACCTCTCTAAAACCTGAGCCGCTCACTAGATGTTGCCGCCTTGTCGCTACTAGCGAGCAGCCATTTTGGGAGCCCATTATATGAGTTAGCAAGTCACCGTCTGCCATTTTTGACAAACTAGAGACATTTGTTACGGCAGGCATCCGGAGTCTCTCCGCAATAACCCAGATTTCCTAACCCACCCAGTTCACCCCCATAACCCGAGTAGTTTTTGTCCTTTATACTATAGTGTCTGTACCGAACGTGGAGATAGACCACGGTTGGTGCATCCTATCGCATTTAGATAAAAGTGTCTCAAAGGAGCCTCTACGTGTTGGACCTGTATCCCCACGCAAGCCTTCCAAAGGTACGGGCTACGGCCCGAGAAATACTGTAAATAGTATTAATAATATTAATAAAAAGAGTAGGTGGGTAGTAGATTTTCTAATGTTTTAGTAGGCGAAAGGCTTTAAAAATATACATCATAAAACTTGCTTCTATTACAATCTTTAAATATGGTTCATAGGTTGTAGAAATGATTCTGACCACTCCGAAAACGATTACGGTTCTCACTGTATGTATGTGTGAATGCGTCTTGATTATTTAACTCCAAAAGTCTTTGAATAAAGAAGCTATTGGAAACAAACAGGCAGTAAATTATTTTTCTGTCTATCGCTCTAACACAATATAAGAGAGAGTTGAGTTGTATAGAGTATGCGGTAATAGACACAGTATGGACAGTCTCTGCCCCCACCATTTTTTTTCCTCAACCCAGGGGGAAAATGACAGTAGGTGTTCAGAATATTTTTCTCTGACAGTCCGCTCTCACTCGCACTCGCTCAGTATCGCATAACATGCTTACCTCTTCTTGTCGCTTGTTCTTATTTGTATGAAGTGACACCGAAATGTTCAGGGTGTGGCTGTAGTTCAAGAATAGTACTGATTAAGTGTGAATTTACGCGACGTAAATTACGCGTGCAATGCTTTTTCCTATACCGGCGACACACCAGTACGCGTAAATTACGCCGCGTAAATTCGGCAGATGTGTCATCTCATCACATTAAGTGTAATTACATTTCTGCCGAATTTACGCGTCTACCAGGAAAAATGGCGCGTAATAGTGTGTCATGGACGCAGATTAGTACTGAAAATCAAGTCACGCGTATTTTCGGCTGCGTAAATTTGGCAGGTGTGTCATCACACTGAAACTATTTATTACCCGACTGCGCGAGAAGAGGAGTAATGTTTAATTAATTATAATATATTTTTCTTTGTCTTCAGGTCGGTCAGAACCCGGTATCGTACCCTCAATAGTGGGCTTCACCAAGGACTCAGTAGCCCACGAGTCAGACCGTCTCGCCCCTGGAGACAGGATCTGCAGCGTCAACGGCATCTCCACGGCAAGACTGACGAATGAAGAAGTTCTGCGATTGCTTGACAATGTGGAAGAAAGAGCGTCTTTGGAAGTCGAATATTATATGCCCAATTATGGTAAGATTGGCGTCAGAGCGCGCTACATACAAACGAAGTTTCGTCCCATCTTAAATATTAACCTATTAATGTCTACGGAAATATTAAAAACGGTCTAGGAACGAATCTGTGTCTATATTTTGACAGATTTCCGTTAAATTACAGGGTCCAAATTAATATGCTGACGGTTTTTTTTTAAAGGATGATCAGAGCATCAAACTGAACTACTTTCTATACGGGACCACCATCAAAACCACCCCTGAAAGTTTTGAGATGGTAGAAAAATCATCTGGTACTTACATTAGTTTCAATGCTAGGATAATTTAGGATGAAAATCTTTGACCCACAATAACTTTGTGGCGTGCAAGGAGACTCTCCGCCTTCGTGGTCCGCGGGACGAAATAATTCGACGTCTGTCAGTTATGTCGGTGAAGAAAATTTGTTAATTGTTTTTCTCGTTGAGCTTGTATGAATTGTAAAAATATAAATTGATTCTATTATCGCATCGTCATTCTATCTTCGCTCCCCTTGCCTGGCCCCTGCCATAACTTGACTTTAATTGGTTAATTTTGAAAATAGGACAAAAAAGGAGCAAGCTGCAAGGACCTCTTAAAATTTTGTTACTTTTACAAATAATATTCAAACTGTTACACAAAGTTTACAGTAGTTTTAATAGAATTAAACATAAGGTACAACATTTTAAATGAATCTTAACATAGACAAATCAACTATTAACCAAAGGCACATTTGGTAATATATACCTACTTATCGTTGCATAGGTAGGTATATATAGGTTTTATAATCGCCTATACTTCATTTCAAATAAGAACGAAAAGATTTCCCGATTCCTATACGACGTGTTAATGAATTAACGCAAAACTAGAAAGTAATTTCTTTAGAATCGAGAGCAGAATCGAACTATCATGGTTTCAACAAAGGTTTTTTTTTTCAAAATAGTAAATAATTTGTTTAAAATTTAATATTTACTGAACTCGATCTAAACCCACCGCAATCACAACAAGATTCTTAAAATGTATCCTTGAGCACGTTAATTGCTGAATTAACGTGCTCATGGCTCAAGTCAGTTGGGGTGTATGAGGTTTCACTCTTATTCATTAACACGTTCGTTGTATATCTTTCTGGCCAATTCTAATTAGCAAATATAATTAATTTATCACAAAGATATTCTATCCGACATATCTTGGACGTTACTAAAGCTGTTCTAAGAATAAGTGAGAGGAAGTGTTTCAAATCTGTTTCTGTAATTCAAAATAGCGCTAAAATTTCGTTGCTCTTTGAAATAGAGTATAGGTATATCATCAATAGTCACTTTTTTACTAGTACTCCTCTTTTGCATTACCTCCCATGTATTCTTGCTCTGTTACTTCTACAATTGCTTTATTAATCATTAATTTAAGTTTCTTAGCATTTCTTTCGTTTAGATTCCTTAATTCTGAAGCTACAAATTCCCCAAAAATACGGTAGTCATCTTCAACTATTGATGTCCCTGATAAAGAAATGTCGCTTTGGGGTAAGTAAATTCTTTCTGAGGACGGATTTCTTTTGGGTATTGGTTTGCTTGGAGTCGTAATTGGGTCCTCTTGGCCATCGTCGGAGCCATATGAATTCATGGAATCGTCGATTTCCTGAAAACAAAATTCCAATTAATACTCTTACCAATATTTTTTTGATAACATTATTTATACCGAACTCTTCGGAACAAGATACACCTTAGGTATATAAAAATGAAAAAAATGTAGTGTAGTGTTCATGTTGTTCATTCAATACACTACAATCAACTCTACTTAACACCATTTTTAAAATTTTTGGACCGTCCATACAAAAGTGAGGATCAGCCGATCGATTTTCTATGAGAAGTCAGATTTTTGTTCGTTTTTCGACTTATGTTCCTTAGGGAAAGTTGTTTAGTTTCATTATCACACTTGGCCGGTTTTTATCATTACTATTTGTTAGCAAATCGTACCCCTTTAGAAAGTTGTTTAATTTGATGGTCTGATCACCCCATTTAAAAACCGTCAGCATATTAAGAACCCAATACGAGTGATGGGATCTTTTGTGCCGATTCGGGGCAAAAGGGTCGCTGAGGGTGTTTTTTTTTAATTTATTGTATAGTGTAGTTGACGACGACGACGACGAATTCGTTCTTTGGATTTGAGTATTATTATTGTTGACTGAGCTATTGCAATCAAAGGTCGTAAGGACTGCGACCATTGCTGGTATACAGTGTTCGCCCTATGCTCGCCCATATTTTGACACATACCTCCGAACTTATGGTATTTTCTTTTCATTCCCGGATACTCTCGGGTTTCCTTACGATGTTTTCCTTCACCATCACCGGGCTAGTAAGTAAGTAGGTAAGTTATAGCCTGTAGGATCCCACTGCAGGGCAAAGGCCTCCTCTCACGAATAATGTTGATAGGGAGTGAGCCATACTCCACCACGCGGGCCCGGTGCATGTTGGTGGAGACAAGTTAGTGGACAACTTGCTGTCAGAGAATTTTCAAGACGCCTTAATCGGCCTTTGAGCTGGCTTAACAAATAGTAACAACGCCATCTGACGGAACTATCCGAGACCAACTGCTTAACGTGCCTTCCGAAGCACGGAAACGCTCGAGATGAAATACCACTAAACGGTCGCCCATGCAAAGACTAACCGGACCTGGCGTAGCTTAACTTCGGTGATCGTTTCCAATACCGAAGCTCCACTACACCAACGAGCGTCGGGCTAGTGATAATGACATATACAACCGTACACAAATTCCGTAGAACTTACTGGTACAAACCAGGAATCGAACCGCGGTTTTATGATTGAGTTGATAGCTCTCTTCCGTATTGAGTATTACCGCTCTGGACTTTGGTATCTGATTGTCAACATATCATTGTTTAACTGCCTCCGTTGTCTAATGGTTAAGAGCATTGGGCTCTTGTCTTGACACGGAGGTCGTGGGTTCGATTCCCACGGGTACACCTAGTGATATGTCACTTTGTGCGTTTTTCCCCAGTTTTGCAGGCTGAAGCACCTGATTGCCTCAATAGAAAGTTGATTCCGTGCTTCGGATGGTACATTAAGCCGTTGGTCCCGACTACTATCTCTGGTGGTAGTAGTCGTTACACAAAAACCACGACAGATGCCGTAAGGTGGTCTGAAAAAACTCTGACACTCTGGCTTGCCCACATGACAAGAAGAAGCTATCAATCGATTTTTATTATTTTATTCTTGTAGGTAAAGTAAATCTTTATCTTTAATCTTTCGTATTTTATTCCTTTTCTTGGAATAAATATCTGCTACTTAATATTAGGTAAGTACTACTAAAATGCTTAGTAAGCAAGTAAACAAATTTAAATGCCACATAATCAGTTAAGTGAGACTGTAATTCTGGGAGTTAAAGATTAAAACTCACTTGCACTTCTTATTAATTCGTTAACGTTATCTTTAGAGTATATCTATTCACACAAAACCGAATAAACTTATATCAAAGCATGCTACCTACGTAAGATAAATAATGGTTTAAAATCCAATGTAACTATACCCCTGATCATATCTAGACTGGCCGTACCAAGAGGTTAAAATAAACTGGACCTACGTTAATAACCACTGTAAAATGCGCTCCATGGACGTACGAAATAGGGTTTATTCTTTCAAAACGTCTCGCAAGTATTTAGCACAATTTATCTTAGGTACATTTTAGAATATAATCTGTCCGATATGAAAATGTTATAATCAACCCTTAAAATGTAAACAAACTCTTCCGGAATATGAATTATTTAGTTCACAAATTAAACAAATATTAACTGTTATAAAATAAACAATAGTAACCCTTTCAATGCATACTACATTAGATGCTTGTATGTTATGTGATTTTACTGTTAGTACTGTAGCCCCGGGACTTTTTAATTACCAAAAAAAGATTACCGATTGCCGTTTAGAAATTTTTGTAAAGTACGAAATTACTAATATAAAAACCTTAGTCTTACAGATCACAACGGGCAGTATAGTAAAAAAAAAATTGTCTGAAATTTTTAACTGTCTAAAGTTGCCATACAAAGCTATAAGACCAGATTAAAAAGTAAATTTTGATTGGTCTTATAGCTTTGTATGGCAACTTTAGACTGTCTTACTATTACGTATGGGTATTGAACTAAGGCGAAGACCATGACAGTATAGAAAAAAAACGGTAATTTCGAAATTTAAAAAATTCCAAAAAAAACATGTTTTTATTTTTGTTTCAGCGCGTTGTGATCTTAGGTTTTTATATTAGTAATTTTGTACCTTCCAACAATTTCTAAACGGCAATCGGTAATCTTTTTGGTAATTAAAAAGTCCCGGGGCTACATTACTATGTCATGTGGTGATTTAATTATTGGTAGGGCAGGTACTTACGAATACAACAGCTTTTGTAGATCCAGTGGAACCCGAGCCGCCGTGAGCGCCGCTCAAAAACTTCATATGCTCATAAAATTTCCATTCACTGCTAATTTTACTTTCATCCACATCTCCATTTGCGCATTTCTTCCTTATCTTTCTTACTTCAGCGTTGTATTGACATCGCAAATTGTGAATTTTCCGTCTGACGTCTTCGGTTGGAATGCTAAACGCTTCTGATATCTTTTTCAATGCAGCTAACTTCTTGTCTCTTTCTTTATATTCGCTCGTATTTGAATTCCAGAGTTCCGGTAAGCTCTCGTACATTTGTATAAAGGAAATAATTTCATTTCTCTTCCAAATGTTTTTGTCTCCGTTCACCGACATGGTTGCCTGTCACGTGCGTCGGCTGTGACTCGCTCGCGAGACTGAGTGCGTGAGAGTGAGACAAGAAAACTCGTCGCTAGCGCTCTCGCTCTAGCCCCGCTACTCGACCGAGATTACAAGAGCGCTCTCTCACCTAGTTTATTTTGGTATTGTTGGAGATAGAGTGAGACAAGAAATCTCGTGCTAGGGCTATCGATCTCTCGACGTGGCGGTTGGAACACGAGGACATGCAATACGCGATAGCAATCCATTAAGTATGTTTTATTATTATTTTAGGAGATGATCGTTGTAGATTGACCTTGTTGTTGGTAGGTAGACTATTGTGACTATACTTAGGTATGGTATGATTATGATAGTAGACTGTAATTATGAAGCCGCTAATTAAGTACTTGACTTTGAACTCTAGAAACGTAATACAACAGTACAAGGTACTATGTAAGTACCTACTTAAAGAAGCTTCAAAGTCAGCTTGTTAAATATACAGGGTGTAATATAACACCCTAGTAATATTTAAAGGGGGTGATTTAGATCATCAAACTGAACAACTTTCACGATGGCGGCAAAGTCGAGAAAAAAATCGAATGTCCCATATTTTTTATGAAACGGCAGATTTTTTTTCTCGATTTAATCTCCATAATAATACAAGTTGTACTATCATTCATTAAAGTAATACAACTGTCTACCCTAACACCCTTACCAATTTGTTCCAAAAAAACCGAAGTATTTTCCGTTATCCAGATCCGTTTCTAAAATGCGAAAGGCATTTAAAGTCATTAATTACACGTTTGGTTTAATAATGTTTTTTTTTTCAGCATCACAAAACTCTCTATACATCACGACCAAGCTAGCAGAGGTTCCTGTGGAGAAAATCAACGGCTCCCTAGGAATTACCATCAGAGGTGGCCTACCAGAGAACTCGGCTCCAAGTGCAGACCTGGTTCTAAACAGCAGGTCTTTGGACGCCCAGCCTTTAGTTGTGACCCATGTGAGACCTGGGGGAGCTGCATATAATACGTCGAGGATAAAACCTGGTGATAGGCTTTTGAAAGTTGATCATGTAAGTAGTTAACTAGAGATGTTCAGAAACTAATTTTGCTTTGATTGTTTTAGTGAGCGTCTTTGACTAAAAATTATAATTTATATACTACAATATTGTGGCTTAGGTGGAAATTCGCTACCACCTTTATTCAAGGGGATATTGCCGTTAGCGCGCTTCATACAAACGAAGTCTGGTTATATTTTCAATACTTAACAATTAAAGTCAATGTAATTTTTCAGAAACAATATAGAAACTAATCTATATCCTTGTATGAAGTCCTATAACAATCATTGGTATTCAAATAACAATCGATGGATTACAATCCATATATTTTGTATAGGCCCTCGTTGTATCACCCTTATTCGTGAGAGGAGGCCTTTGCCCTGCAGTGGGATTCTACAGGCTATAACTAACTTACTTATTCAAGAATTTCAAGATAAATTTCAATATTATATGTATTTATTATGGCTTTATCTTGAAATTTTATTTTATAATTTTGATTTGCTATTTTGCTTTATAATATGAAAGACAAGCTGTTGCCCGCGACTCCGTCTCCGTAGACCTTAAAAGAGTATCTTATGTGTTAATCCAGATCATATTCTATCTGTGTGTCAAGTTTCATCAAAATCCGTTAAGTATTTATTGCGTGAAAGAGTAACAAACATACATCCGTCCATACAAACAAACAAACAATATTAGTAGGATTTTCCCGCCACTAGATTCTGTAAGTTAATGAGACGTATTTAATTTTAATCTTCAAATTTTCATCCACAGATATCACTAACAAACAAAACCTTATCAGAAGTTCACCAGATTCTTCAAAACTGCCCACAAGTGACCAGTCTCACCATAGAATATGATGTTTCTATCATGGAATCTGTAAAATTAGCTACAGGACCTCTTCTCATAGAAATAGAAAGGCCTTGCAACGAAGACTTGGGTCTATTTCTAACCAATCAGAGGTACACCGATGACGTGTACAGCTCGGGGTCGGATACCTACCAGAGAGTTGGTAGTTGTAATGCTATTTATATTGATAGCATATTGCCAGCCAGCATTAGTGATCGGTAAGTATTTTCAACACGCTGTCTTTAACACTCGTTGGAGTAGTGGAGCTTCGGTATTGGAAACGATCACTGAAGTTAAGCAACGCCAGGTCCGGTCAGTCTTTGGATGGGTAAATGTAGCGGACTGTAGATTGTTGTAATAGGTAGCGAAAAGATAGGCCGGCTTTGGAAGAATATAATTTATAATTAAAGAAAACGTGAAAATATAAAGGGCGACAGACGTAAGCAAGAACAAAAGCAATACAAAAAAATAGCATAGAGCATAACATAAAAGGAGGTTTACAATCCTCAACATGGTGACCGTTTAGTGGTATTTCATCTCGAGCGTTTCCGTGCTTCAGTTGGTCACGGATAGTTCCGTCAGATGGCGTTGTTACTATTAGATAAGTCAGTGGCCTATTAAGGCGGCTTGAAAATTCTCTGACAGGAAGTTAACCACTAACTTGCCTCCACCAACACGCACTGGGCCCGCGTGGTGGAGTATGGCCCACTCCCTCTCACCCTTATTCGTGAGAGGAGGCCTTTGCAGTGGTATTCTACAGGCTACAACTTTACTTTGTGTTTAACACGGCATTATTGTGTGTGTAGTTTTAGGGTCTTCATACTTAGACAATTCCGTCACAAAGACCTTTGCTTTTCCGTGATGAGTTCAATCTATCCCTAACAATATACTATCTAATGAATCTAGGTCGTCCCTTCGTTTTTAAATTTTGCTGTATGATGTAGTTTTCTGGTAAATACATACATATAAACTTTAGAGCGTTCCGTTGTGTGGTTCCGGCTTAGAATGGACCACCCCATCTATTCCCGTGGGTGTCGTACGAGGCGACTCAGGGATTAAAGGTTTCTTATGCAGTGTCCCCATAAGGGGGCGAAAGGCTAGCCACCTCTCACCACTTGACAGGTCACACCATCCTTGCTAAATGTGAGTATTGCTACAGCTACATTCTTAAACCGAAAGTTGGTAGTTGCAGCAATGTTTCTGACTACGGGATTGCGGTCGTGAGTTTATGTATGTGTACCTATATTTAAACTTTAGACGCGATATAGGTACGAGTATTACAACTGTTAGAAAATCCTAATTAATGTTGAAATATAACAATGACATTTTTTCTTCCCCTTCTCAATTAATCGTCACAAAATTTGAAGATTACAATTTAGTAAGAAAATTAGAAATTCTCTTCCGGCATAAGCCGGAAATTAATCAATTGTGTAAATCATAACAAATATTTTATCAAAATTTCCTTTAAGCAAAACGTTAATACCAGACATTGAAAAAATTATCCAATTACCATTCATTAGGGTGCTCTTAAGCTTGTCTCTTTTTGACTTCAATAGCGCTAAGCTATTACTCCAACGCTCTTAGACCAACAATTTAACTGCGCAAGATCGCCGAGATGGAAAGCGATACTATTATCAACGAGGAACATTTACTCTCTAAGTTATTTTTAGCCCCTCGTCACTGATAATGATAAGGCATTATCTCAGATAAATTACCTATATTTATCTGAGGGCATTATCAATTATTATGTAAATTAATAGTATACAAAACCTCATACACCCCAATTGATTTATAACAAAATAATTCGATTGAAACAATAATTTCATTATTTTGATAGTTAAAATTTAATGTTATTCGCATTTTAAGTTATGAGGCAAAAATGATTTGTTATCATTTCAGCAATGAATGAAAGCGCTAGTGTGCTCATGGATACATTTTAAGAAAATTGTTTTGGTAGGAAGTAGGGTTTGTGTGCCTGAGCCGGGTTGAGATCGAATTAAGTAAATTTTAAATTTTACAAACAAATTAGTAAATATTTTGAAAAAAATTACCGATGTTGAAAACATGATATTTCGATTTAGCTCTCGATTCTAAACAAACTACTTTCTAGTTTTGCGTTAATTCATTAACACGTTGTATAAGGTCTTACAAAATTCGCTGAAACTATTTTAAGGCGATGATCAGACCATAAAACTGAACAACTTTCTCTATGGGACTAATATCGAAATCACGAAAAAAAAATCAGCTGTCTCATACAATCGTCTGCGGTCTGATCATCCCCTTAAAATAGTTTCATCTAATTTTGTTAGACCCCATATACAACAAGTCCGATTAGGACGATTTAAAGTTAAACAAAAAGAAAAAAAACAAGTCTTCTGGAATTATGTCAAGTAATATTGAATCGATTTTAAAAGTTCCATTAAACATTCTAGACCTGATCAAATTTTCCCAATTATACCCATTATACCGACTGTTAAAGTCGCTTCAATATTACTTGACACAATTCTGGACTTGTTTTTTTTCTATGCAATTGGGTTTTTTATTTTTTACATTTACTTTTTATTATGTTCGTCAATTAGTTCCATGTCTAAGTTTGTGTCCTCCGCCTAAGTCTTACTATTACCCCCCAGGCGTTTCTTTATTGGATTGCCTATTGAAACTGAACATTTTCTTTTAGAAAGAGAAATTGCTGTTAATTACAAAGTTTGGACGCTGGAGAACGTTTTATTCGATTCTTCTTCTTTTTTTTCCGTTCCGTTTAAACAAAATGTTCTACTTATTAACTTTTTTTAGTTCAACTCGGTGGGTTGATAAAATACAGGGTCCTTCTTAATATGCTGACACTTTTTTAAGGGGGTGACCAGACCACCAAACTGAACAACTTTCTCTATGGGACCAACATCGTAATCGCGAAAAAAAAATCTGCTGTCCCATAGATTTGGCTCGAGAAGGTTTGCAGTTTTGTATAGAACAGCAGATTTTTTTTTGCGATTTCGATGTTGGTGCCATAGAGAAAGTTGTTCAGTTTCACGGTCTGATCATCCCCTTAAAAAAGTGTCAGCATATTAAGAAGGACCCTATGTACTTAAGGAAGTGATCGTAGGTAGTGTAGGTGTAGGTATAGTGGATGGAATTATTTAACCTAAGGTTTTAGCCTAAGGTTTAATATTTTCAGGTAAATGCAGGCGGGAAAATTTAACTTTATGTTATTCAAAATAAGATTAGCAACTTGTGACTTCATCCCTGTTTTGATATTCCTTTTTTTCCACCAAGCATAACCAAGCCTAATGGAAATATAAAATCAAAACGGACAAGACTACAGGATTTTTAAATGAAATTCGTTACATACAAACAGGGTGCTTCAGACCATCAAGTCAAAAACTTTCACGATGAATTCTATCTTAAAGCAGTTTTTTTTTCTCGCAATTTCGATTCGCTCTTGCTCAATTTGATGGACTGAAGCAACCATTATTATTTACATCCTGTATATAGAGTCCTTCTTAATATGCTGATGGTTTTTAAGGGGACGATCAGACTTTCAAAGTGAACCACTTTCTCTGGGACCAAAGTCGAAATCGCGGAAAAAAAAACAGGTGTCCCATTTATTTGGGTCGAGCTGATTTTTTTCACGGTTTCTATGTCTTTCCCGTAGAGAAAGTTCAGTTTGATGATCTATCTTAAAAATCCGTCAGCATTTTATGATCTGTATGATTTTTAATGTCGATTCGTAATGCAGGTCATTCTTTTTTCAAAATAATCTCTTCGCAAAAATCTTTCTTAATTAGGCAAGAATGAAATTGTTAAGACGCTTGATTGCAGAGCTAAGTACTAAGAAAGGACTGCAAGACTAAGCAAGCTTAACGCTCAGTCGACTTAATCTAACTTAAGAGTTTGTAGGCGGCATTAAGCATTTTAGTTCAAAACAACCTCGCATAATAGGAGTACACGTTTTAATAGATAGTTAAATAGCAAAATGCAGCTAGGTAGAGGTACGTGAACTTTGTGCTATGGTTCACATCGATTACAAAATATTAAAAATCTCATCTTCTTCCCTTTTCGGTTCTGTAGAACAAAATGACCTGGTCACTTCTCCAGAAGGCTCAAACTCAGGCCTGAAATATCCGTTTTCCTGAAATTTATTTTTCCCAAAATGTCTTCTTTTCCATGATGTCTGCACGTCTTTTGCATAATGTCTTATAATGTCTGTCTCCAAGAATTATAGTTTTCATAGAATGTTCGCTTTTCAGAAAGTGATTATTCCCAAAATGTCTGCAATCTGAAAATATCCGCCTTTTTACTATTTTGGCAAAGAGTAAGTAGGCAAGCAAGTTGCCAATTTCATACAAAAGAATGACGCATAATACAGGGTGTCTCAAAAGAAATTTTATATTTAGTGGATCGATTAAAAAAAAAGTAAGCCGTATATAGAAAAAATGTTTATTAATTATTGAAATACACTTTTTGGGGATTTATTTCTTAAAAATGATATCGTCTAAATGTAGACCCTCGCGTTCTCGGCACTCATTTAATCGAACAGTAAAATTACTTATGACGGCTCGGCAGGTGGATTCAGGGATGGCTGCCATTTCGTGACGGATATTTTCTTTCAAATGGGCCAGTGAAGTCGGTTTATCGGGTTTCTGATGTTTGCGTTTTGGATTCGTTGCACTCCAGTAGCGGCAGTTCTGCTTATTTACGTGGCCATTAAGATGAAAATGAGCTTCAGCCGAAAACAAAATGTTGTTAAACGTTGAAAATCGCTCAATCACCTGATTTACGAAATGAAGCCTCTGACTGGCATCTTGGGGCTTTAATTCTTGCACCAATTGAATTTTGTAGGGGTGCAGCTTTAGGTCTTTGTGCATGATGCGATGTAATGATGATCTATGCACATTTAAAGCACTTGCGCGCTTCCGAATTGAAAGGTTCGGGTCGTCACGAACAGACTGATTAACATTCTCCACGTTTTCTACCGTTCTTGATGACCTAGGTCGCCCGGATTTTGATTTATCTAGCGTTGTACCGGTCTCTTCAAACTTTTTAACCCAATGTCGAATGAGAGGAATGCTTGGCGCATCATTTAAGTGGAATTTTCTACGCGCTACAGTCGCCGAATCACCGTTTTTGTAAAACTCTCGCACGCACAACGCGCGGTCTGCTCCCGAGAAACGCTCCATAGCGACTGAATTCCCAAGAGCCAGGCTACCGATTGACATAACCCCCGCGCCCCTCGGATACGTTGCGCTCACGCAGTAAGCTAAATAAATATAAAATTTCTTTTGAGACACCCTGTACAATATAGACGGTACCTACAATTAAAAGTAATATTGTATATATCGTCGTTGATAATTCAATTTAGAACATTGATTTGAAAATAAAGCAAATATTATGGGAAAACAAACATTTTTGCCGTGAACATAACGGAAAAGCTAAACTTATGATAATGCTAATATTATAGGAATGTAAACACTGTGAATAGACTACTTCCTGAGATTGTACACATTTTTAGCAGAAATTTTGAGATAGCTGACAAAATAGAAGTGACAACGCACATTGTGAAAACGCAGACGTTTTGAAAATTTTAAATTTTAGGAAAACAGCCTATCATTGCGATCAAGAATCCGCCTGCCAGCATGCATGGCGATTATAGCCCAGAATTTTATTATTTAGTCACTAAATCCTTCATAACCAGCTATAAATTTGCATACTAATTCAGAATAATGTTTAAAAACTCCCGCCTCTTGCGCCTCCGCCGCTTGCGTCTTAAGATATGATATGACCTAATAACTTTTTTGTATGGGGTTTAACTTTTTTTCTTAAACCTATCGTATGTAGTATTAAATGAAGGGGCTTTATAAGCTGCTTCTAAAAATAGACTACATCATTACATTAAACACTTTCTTTTACTCGTACTTAAAAAATTAATAACATTTTCAAAACACTTAGTTTGGGCTCTTCCTGGTAGGAAAATATCGAACATAACGAAAGTAATTTAAAAATGACAAAAAATCATTCAGCGGTAATATATAATATAACGTGGTCGATATCGTACCGTGTAAAGTGAAAACGTCATGTTTTGTAGCGAAATGTACATATTTTACGTACAGCACCTATATCATTATCGGTACTGTTCACTGAACATCAAAGCTTGGGAACAGTTCTGGTTTTCTTCCTATTATTTATTCGGCAATTTCTGCGATTCTTAGAAGCAAAGCTATTTTTACCAAATGCTTAGATGTAACAAAAATATTTTAAGGAAATTGTCGAAAAACATGAAAATCCGGAAGCTTTAATTGCAATGAACATTAATAAGTATATCCTTACGTATTTTAGCGTTATTAAATAATACTCTACTTGACATAAACAAAGTTAATACAACTCTAAGGGCTTGTTTCACCACTTTAGGATAAGTTCTTGTTAGCTTAATCGACAGCTCATTTGTCATATTTTTAACCCCCGACGGACAAAGACGAAAGAAGAAAGAAGGGTGTTATAAGTTTGACGCCTATGTCGGTCTATATGTCTGTCTGTCTGTGGCATCGTAGCTCCCAAACGGGTGGACTGATTTCGATGCAGGTTTTTTTAAATAGAAAGCTAATTTTTGCGATCTTAGCTTTGTTACATGAAAATCAGTTCAGTAGTTTTCATTGTAACTTTAAAAATTATGAAATAAAATTAAATAATAAATTAAAAAACCCCCAATGCCAAAAACAACATTTAAAAAGTAAAAATAATTCGGTCACCTATTATTTTTATGTAAGCAAATGTATGTTTTACTTCTTAACTCTCTTTAAGATATTTTAGGGTAATTAATGCGTAGGGGACCGCTTTGAAATTAACATTGATTTTACTATCACTTGCGGTCCCCGACACATTAATTGACCTATTTTGTCTTAAAGAGATAATTATTTGTTACTTTTTAAATGTTTTGTATGAAGAATATGTCAAATGAGCTGTCGGATAAGCTAACAAGAACTTATTCGGAAGTGGTGAAACAGGCCCTAACTTCTTTTTGTTTCCAATAAATAAAACTTTCGATTAAATACAACTTGTTTTAAACAAACATATTCTTGCAGATGCGGAGCCCTACATCCAGGAGATCAGCTCCTTGCATTCGACGATCACGTTATAGATGGCAACAACTATACAGCGGAAGAAGTCATGTGTTATTTGGAGAATTGTGAACCAGGGTTTACGAGGCTACATGTGGCTCCTAGGCATGTCATTGCTCATGCTGGAAGGTATACTAGAGGTAAGCTTAACCTATCTGTAGGATACAAGTAATCCATTCAGGCTGGCTGTCTACCAGAGCAGTAGCGTAGCGAGGGGGCGGGGGGCAAGGGGCACTTTACTAGGGGTAGCAAATTCGGGAAAAATATATATTGAATGAGCTCTGTCTATAACCAATTCGTAGAACAGAGAAAAGTCGACCTCGCTTCGTTCGCCGAAGATTCTGTTTTATTCTACTCGTACCTGCCTACACATAATCATAAAGAGGCATAGACGTGGTGCTAAAAATTTTAAGTTTGCTTCGCTCGATCCATCATTCAAAAGTTTATATTTTGATTTAACCTACATTTATAAATCAAAAGATGACCACTGACCACAACTTTAATAGTTGTGCTAAAAAATTTTGAGCTCGCTTCGCTGGCTCCGTTATTTTTTACGTAGGGCTTCTTATAAAGATAAGGGGGCGGCAAAATCGGTCTTTGCCCCGGGCGGCAGAAACCCACGCTACGCCACTGCATAAGCATAAGCATATGCTCACGACTATATTCCCCGAGGGGGTAGTCAGAGATATTCTGAAACCTCAGGACATCGCTAAGGTGTATGCAGGAAAATAATAACCAATCAGACACTCCATTTAATAAGCCCAGTTCTGATGGATAATATTTAGCTAAGCGAATTTTTTACATACAGCTTTATCGAGTATTTACAACTTGAACTTTCCCGAAGGAACATGAGTCGTTTGAGCCTCTCATAGAAAATCGATCACCTACCTATTCATGGTTCAAAAATATTTCTCGCTTTTCGACCCATGTTCCTTAGAGAAAGTTGTTTAGTTTCATTGTCTGATTACACCCTTAAAATTTTGCAAGTAGTTAAAAACTATTGGTGCATTTATCTCATCTCACTAATATTATAAATGTCAAAGTTTTTGACGATGTTTTGATGTTTGTAACTTTGTAAGGTTGTATGTTTTGGCGCAATCACGCATAAATGGCTGAACGGATTTGGATGAAAGGCACACAGAGAAAATATGTTCTGGATTAACGCATAGGATAAATTTTTAAGGTCAACGTAGACGGAGTCGCGGGCAACATCTAGTCAAAAACAAAATTAGTAATTCAAAAATATCTAAACATATAATTTTAATTTTTAATTAATTAATTAATCAATACTAGCCTGCAGGTTTTGCGGAGTAGAGTAACCCTTATCTGCCGACAGCATTTTCTCCTCTGTAGAAGTTGTTTTAGTAACGAATATGAGATAACTAACAACTTCTGAACTCAAGCTATCTTCGTTAATTTCAGGAAATTTAATGCGTGACTATTATAGTAAGGTTGCCAATAGCACTAAATTCTTGGAGAGTATAACGATTTCTGGTTTAATTCTTCGAACGCCTCCGGCTAAACTTAGTGCGAATATCCTAACTTGGCACTACCTGTGGTACAAGTCAAAAGACTATGAGTATTTCGATCGTTAAATTGACAAAAAATTAATGTTAAGTATCTAATCTATCTACAAAAACTTGTCCCCCGTTCCCCGTCCCCGACCCAATGAAGTCACAAAAAAAAACCTATTAACTAAAAAGAGAAAAACAAGCTCTATAATCACTAATCAGTTTTAAAAACATTATTTGAGCTAATATAATTTGAATGTTATTAGCTTATTAGGTAGGTCTCGCAAACGGGGACACATACGCTTTTTGGTTGGTTATTAGTTTGCAATACCGTTTGGTTGGTTATTTCCCCGCCTGCAATACCTACCTAATAAGCTAATAACATTCAAATTATATTAGCTCAAATAAAGTTTTTATAACTGATTAGTGATTATAGAGCTTGTTTTTCTCTTTTTAGTTAATAGGTTTTTAATGCAGTCGGGTTTTTTGTTTATCTTAATAATTTAGTTTATTTCATACTTTTTAGTCTTGTTTCGAAACGGTAACATAAAAGTACTATAATATATATATTTTTGGAATCGTCAGATCACTAGCTTTCATTTGATACCCATATTGTAATTTTAATGAAATAAAAAGTTTTATGTTCCCTCTCTTTTTTATTTCGCAGTCGCCATATTATAATAATATAGCCTATGTCACTCTCACAATTTTTACGAACCTAATGACACCTCAAACGTTAAAATCCATCAAGCCATTTAGGCTGTAGGCCGTGCCAAAGAAATATACATACATACATACGCTCGAAAAACATAACCCTCCTTCTGGCGCAGTCGGGTAAAAATGGGGCTTAGATCAAACTTTTTCTAACTCCTGTTAATCCTGGTATTTTCAGAATTGGTCATTATTTAAACGAATTGGCCTTTTAAAAAATTGTCATTTAGCGAATTAGTCTTTAATCGAATTAGCCATTTAACGAATTGGTCTTTTCTAGACTTTGCAGCAATATCGCGGATTAGACATTCCACGAATGATCCTTACAACGATACAAGTACTGCTAAACTAAATAGGTGGGGCACATTGCTCGCAGAACAGATGGTCGATGGGGCGAAGAGTTCTTGTGTGGTGACCGCGTACCGGAAAGCGCATCGTGGGTAAACCCTCACAAGGTGAACCGACGACCTGGTGAAGGTGGCGGGAACCCATTGGAAGAGGGCAGCGCAGATCCGGTCGTAGTGGCGATCCTTGGGGGAGGCATATGCCCAGAAGTAGACGTTTATCGGCCGATATGATGATGATAACGATACACCCACAATACAAGGAAATACTAGGAATACAGCTATATCACAATGCTTCGAGTTAATAAACCATATCCTTGTACCACAGGTACTAATAAAACCGAACGCGAATATCAAACTTTACTCGTATAACTCAAAAGACCTAAGTTTGGATGACTGTTAATGCGCTCACTATAATGTACCTGGGCACTACCACTAGTTTACCTTTTTATTATTTTCAATAGATTTTAAAACTTTTTATTGTTATCAATTTTAGGATTCCGTAGTCAAACAAGGAACCCTTATACTTTCGTCCATTCTATCAGTCTGTCTGTATGCCCCACCCTTTGACTATTTATACAGGGTCCTTCTTAGGATGCTGATACTTTTTTAAGGAGATGATCAGACCGTCAAACTGAACAACTTTCTGTACGGGACCAACATGGAAATCGCGAAAAAAAATCTACTGGTCCATACAAAACTGCAAATTTACTATTAGTCAATTGTATGGAGCAGCAGATTTTTTTTTCGCGATTTCTACTTTGGTCCAATAGTGAAAGTTGTTCAGTGTGATGGTTTAATCATATTAAGTTGGACCCTGTATATACTAGTCCAGTTACGCGTGTAATTCTACTAACAAACATTTCTACCACTTTTTGAAGGGGGGGGGGGGGGGAGTAACATGAAATCCGCAACTTTGGATTTTATTTCCCATAACTTTAGATTCTAATTTTGATTGTTAAAAGTCATGACAATTAAGTAGTCTCGTGTGAATCCCAAACGAGATAAGTTCGAAGTTATTGTTTCGTAATTATAGGCTGTCTCGCTAAGTGATAAGGTACACAATTGTATGAAAATGCACATGATCAATTGATCTTGTACTGTAGCAGAGAGGAAATGCTACCGCAAGGCTGGTCCCTATATAAAATAGTCAAAGGCCCCGCCCCAATAACTCGCTCATTTTTACCCGACTGCGCCAGAAGGAGGGTTATGTTTTTCGAGCCTATGTATGTATGTTTGTATGTATATTTCTTTCGCACGGCCTACAGCCTAAATGGCTTGATGGATTTTAACGTATGAGGTGTCATTCGATTTTTAAAAATTGTGAGAGCGACATAGACTATGTTATTTTAATATGGCGTCTACGAAATAAAAAGAGAGAATTAAAAAAAAATTTTTTTGTTAAAAATTACAATATGGGTATCAAATGAAAGCTAGTGATCAGACGATTCCAAAAATATAAAATATTATAGTTCTTTATTGTTACCGTGTCGACACAAGACTAAAAAGTATGAAATAAACTAAATTATTAAGATAAACAAAAAACCCGACTGCATAAAACCTATTAACTGAAACAAGAAAAACAAGCTCTAATCAGCTATAACAGCTTTATTTGAGCTAATATAATTTGATTGTTATTATTATTAGGTAGGTATTGCAGGCGGGGACAAACCAATAACCACCCAAAAGTTTTTGACCACCCCGAAAGAGAATATGGTCGTGAGTTCATGTATCTGTTTAGCTCTTAATCGTTTTTAAATAAGGGGAAAATTTACAATAACATAAACATAGGAACTTAAACAATGTGCCTAAGTTCAATTCAAATCGTAGAGTTACTAAAATAAAATATATTCTCTACATTTAATATTAGTATCTTCAAAAATTAATCACAATGTTACATCAAAATTATTATTAATCTCAGCTGATAATTTCAAGCGTGGACTTCCACTTCTAAAGTTTTACTTAAAGAATAACACCTTTAATTTCATATTAATATTGCTGAAATTAAACTGAATATTCCTTTTGTTACAGAAAACTCAATATCGGGTACATCAACGCTGAACACAAAGAAACACCGTCAAAGGAATTACAGGCAAAGCTCAATGCCCAAACTAGGCTTACAGGACGATTACGGTGAGTTCGCCGGTGAAATCCGATAAATAACTATCATTAAGGGATTCGATGGGGTTGTTTACCCTTTTACCCTCGTTGTGATTACACTGAATCATCCTGTGTTGATTATAAATAAACCACTAAGACGATGTCAACAAATCGCTGCTAAGTACTTAATTGATTCTTTGATGTTTCAAATAATTCGATACTAAAACCCGTAATATGTTCCATTCCAAATAGCACCGAAATTTTAAGGGTATTTTGCATTACAGAAACAGAGATTTGAAACACTTCCTCTCACTTATTCTTAGAACAGCTTTAGTAACGTCCAAGTAATACCGGATAGTACATGTATCCAATAAATTTATAACATTTGGTAGTCAGAATTAGCCAGAAAGCAAAGTAGGAATCGGAAAATCTCGTCGTCCTTATTTGGAATGAAGTATAGATAAATTGATATCATTAGCATCGTTATTAACGAACAACTTTTACTATAGGAGCAAACCGATTGGAGCAAAAAAAAATGTCCTGTGGTTGCATACATTTGAGTTGAGTTGGCAGCAGCAGTAGGTTGCAGTTTAGTATAAAAAGCTGATTTTTTTTTTGCTCTGATTGGTTTGCTCCCGTAGTAAAAGTTGTTCAGTTGATGGGTAGACTCTTAGTTTAAAAGGATGCTAACGATATCAATTTCACCCTGTATAAGGTTAATAAAGTTCAATATTTTCCGATTCCTATCTTGCTTTCTGGTCAATTTGCAAATGTATAATTTTATTTATCAGAATGAAATACTATTCGATATTTCTTGATACGGTAGGCAAGGTTACTCGCCACTGGACCAACAGCCGTGGTTCTCCAGTAGCGGTACCTTGCCTGCCGTACAGGAAGCGATGTTTCGATTCCCGTCCAGGCCAACTCGTACCAGTGAGTTTTTCGTAATTTATGTACGATTTGTAACACCACTGGCTTTTCGGTGATGGAAAACATCGTGAGGAAACCTGCATGCTTCAAGTTCGAGGCATGTATTGTACCCACTGTCCATTATAAGTGGCGACGGCGGTCTCACTCCCCGTCACATTGGATAGAGTTTCCAGAATATCTCTGACTACCCCCTCGGGGAATATAGTCGTGAGCATATGCTTCATTTAGAAAATAGCCTTAAAATGTCGTTGCTATTTGGAATAGAGTACATAAATTGGACCTAAATAAATTCTATGAACAGGCTGGCAACTCTCGCCGTGTTTATTTGAACGAAACCATTCAAACTGTTTTTGTTACTCCCGTAACTTTTATTAACTAACATATTTCACCACCAATTCAGTTTAAATCTATTCCAGTATAAAGTTAGGCACAATAGTTCAGAAAATTGGTTGCATAACTGATTTATCATTACATGTAACATAACCCAATCGTATACCGTATTTGGAAACTGCTAAGTTAATACTTAAGGGCCTATGTCGAAAAATAATTGAAGCGAAATGGGCGTGTGATAGCTTATATTACTGCCTGATGCGAGAGAAAGAGACAGGGCGGCGCGCGCGCCTGAAATGACGCAAGCATAAAACAAACTTTATTTAATTGTAA
This sequence comes from Agonopterix alstromeriana, assembly GCA_963924505.1. Lineage (NCBI taxonomy): Eukaryota > Metazoa > Arthropoda > Insecta > Lepidoptera > Depressariidae > Agonopterix > Agonopterix alstromeriana. The sequence continues at coordinate 12,821,658 of OZ004664.1, forward strand.
TAGTACTATTTATGTAAGTTCAATTCTGTTCTAATCAAAATTTATATAAAATCAATCTCTTTTTTTTAAATCAAGCCTCTTGTTTGTAATATTCACCGTTTAGCACTTCCAAGCGTTTATCGATAAAGACGGAGGCTACTTTGACTTGTTTTTCTATCGAGAAAATGTGTTTTAATCGTGTTTTGGCTCTAATCAAAACTTCGATTATGTGTTCAATTTACACATATCCGCAAATCATACTCCTACTGTTAGTACTTCATGAGATTTGATGCTTTGAAGAATCCTATTTTTTTCACATAGCCTCTTAACATAATATGAAAATACTTCGATTAAATTATACCACATAGACAATGAATATTCAAAAATTAACGAAAATTAACGAAACGATTTCAAAACTAAAACAATACTGTAGCCGATGGCTTTATACGTTCGCATCTATAGGGTCCTTCTTAATATGCTGACACTTTTCTAAGGGGATGATCAGACCGTCAAACTGAACTACTTTTTCTATAGCACCAACATCGAAATCGCGAAAATAAAATCAGCTGTCCTATACATTTAGCTCAAATAGGTTTGCAGTTTTGTACGGAAGATCTTTTTTTTTTCGCGATTTCGATGTTGGTGCCGTAGAGAAAGTTGTTTAATTTCGCGGTTTGATCATCCCCTTAAAAAGTGTCAGCTTATTAAAAAGGACCCTGTATAGTCGCTTGTCAAGCCGGTACGATTCGCGATTATGCTTCCAGCTATTGTTTGACTTGGCTTAACACCGACTCCAATAAAACTAAATGTTCTTAGAGATGTGAACGTAACAGCCATCAGCTATCGGCTGCAATATACTATTTTTTTACTTTTTTTGTATTGAAGTAGGTTTTAATTTTTTTTGTTAAATTATTTGAGTTTGCACCGCCGAAGCGCGTTATCAGATCTGCATCTGAACTGTCTACCAATCAAAAAAAGAATCATCAAAAGCAGCTCATAATTAGAAGAGTAATCCCGTAACAAACGTGATCATAAAAAAATAAAAGAAATAAACATACAGTTCAATTAAGAACCTCTTCCTTATTTTATTGTCGGTTAAAAATAGAAAACAACAAAATAAAACTAAAAACACACATCAACCAAACAACCCTAGTAATTCAAAACAAATCTAAACTCCAAATACGGGTTCCAAACGTTGTTTACTTAGGACTATTGTTCTCATTCCTGGTTTGGACCAGTTCCGACTAGTTCCGTCGAGTAGTTTCGAATCTGTACTCTGTTATGCTAATTAGCAGTATACCCAGTTTAGTCATAAGTGATTAGTACTTGTCACTAGCAATGATTTATAGTGGCCAGCAAACTTAGACGAATTATGTACGGACCCGCCTCGCCTTAGCATTTCCCCTCTGACAACTTGCAAGATCAAAACCTTTTTAATAAAAAATATTAAAATAGGTTAAAAAATAAGAGATACGTATTTATCCGATTTTATTTTTGACCGATATATCTATTTTTAATTTACTTTTGAATTTTCTGAAAAGATTTATGGCTAAGATACCTTAGCCGCAATAACATTAAAAATAAAAACTGTCAAATACAATAGAAAAGCCTAGCAGGCAATGGAATAAAATCTCATTCAACCTCTATTATATTTTTCAGTATTTTTCAAATAACTCGAGAAATAATGGATAGAATAATCTGATAATTTTGATATAAGCTTTGAATTACATAATCTCCAAATGGTTTTCTTATTTTGGTACCTTTCTTAAAATGAAATGTTGTCAATTTTATACTTTATCACTAAACGCGACAGCCTATAATTGCGGAACAATAATTTCGAACATATGTCGTTTGGGGTTCACCACACACTGTTTTTCATGATTTTTAACATTCACAATTATAATCTAAACTAATGGAATAAAATTCAAAGTTACGTATCTCGTGCTACCTCGCCCCCCGCAAAAAGTGGCAGAAAAGTTTGTTAGTAGAATTACACGCGTAACTTGTCCTCATATAAATAGTCTAAGCCAGCAAACAACTTGGCAAAAACCTTGACTGCGCAGAACAAAATTTGTAAGCGGAACACCTTCCGACTTGGTGGTAGAGTCAAAAAAAATTACGTCAGTGTAGTAACGCTTTCGAACTTTCGAAAACACTTTATTCAAAATAATATCACATAGATAACTTTTCTGATGTAATTTTTTTTAATCTACCACCGCGGGGAAGGTATTTATTTGCAGAAAAGATGCGGCTAGACGCGACCAGTACCGAATATTACAGTACAATGTCATGCACTTTTGATATCTTTGTATTATAAAACTTGTAAATTGAAGATATTGACAAAAAAAAGATGACGATATTGCTTTTAGGTGTCCCTGTTTGTGCGAGCATCACGCGAAAACTACTGAACTGATTGTGATGAAACTTTTTTTGTTTGATAGCTTTTATAATTATGATCTGACTTAAAATCTTGTCTATAATTTGTGCGGACGAAGTTGCGGGTTAACTCTAGTTTAAACAAAAACACTACCGTACGATGGAGCCACAATTTAGAATTTAGAATAGAATGGAAAAATGTATAGGCCTATTGATTTTATTTCTGAAGAAAATCTGAACGTTGATATCAAGTTATTAACTGTATATTCATATCAAGATACTTATTTATACTATTTATTAAACAAGTTTCAAGTCATGTGAGTTTCGCCTATCATAAGAACTTGTAAACAATGCATTGCAGATAGCCAACAAAACTACGCAAGTATGGGCGTATGTCGAACTGAATCGTTGAACATACAACTAGAGGTACCTCCTGGACAAAGCAGTGGTTTAGCGGTGCACGTGGAAAACGGTGCTTTGGTCATTTCCCATGTTTCGACGCAGTCACCGGCATTCAGGTTTGTTTATATGAAAGTCGAATCCAGTCAAAGCCTATAATTGTCTTTGATCCAGTCCAAAGTTCCATGTTTTGCTGTCTTTGATTTCTACACTTTGATTTTGGAGATATTATGACTGTACTGTCATTTTTTTTTCATAAAAGAATAACTCTACCTTACAAATTGTTATTTACACATGGCGACTCATCAACCTATATAAAAACTAAGCTGGCCTGGTTTTGTACAGCTTGATGTGTCTCCGTGTGTATCTTTCACATGACTGTCAAAGGTCGGCACCGGAAGCGATCTTATGTAAGCATTCACAGCATTGAATGAAAATGAAAGCAAGAAACGCATTCAAAGGAACGCATCGAAATCTCGCAAAGTTGCCTGCGATTGCGAACAATAAAAGTCAATATCGAATGCTTTAGGATATTATCTGGAAATCTGTACATTTTCACAACTTGGAGCAAAAAGATTGATTTCTTTTAGAAATAATAAATAATTCGTTTTGGATGTTCAAACTTGTATATCAGTTTTGCAATGCTGGGCTTGGAATACCTCACTGCTCAGTCAATTGCAAGCTTCGAATGCGTTTTATGAAGACATTGTGTAGATATTTATTTATGATATTAGGGACACAACCTTTACACTGCGCATGGTACTGGTATCATGGTATATTTTTAACAATTTTAGATCCGGTTGTCTTCAAATCAGGGATAGAGTGATGTCAATAAACGGCCATGAAAACTTAACAGTAGATGTCGCCAATGAGATATTACAAAGAAGAAATGATTCTCATAACCCTAAATATTTAACTCTGAACGTAGAATTTAGTATGCCGAACACTATAGAAGCTTCAAGTGGAGTATTTAATGTGAAACTGGCAAAAACGTCAGCTGGTCTTGGCGTAACTATTACAGGTATGTGATTAGATTTTTGTTGAGATACTTTTTATATCTATCTGTAACATTTGTGCATAAAATGATCAAAGTGTTTAAAAATATTTAAAATTGTTTAATAGAAAACAATTACTTTAGTTGGTTAACGTTCTAGTATTACCTAATTTAAAAATAACAACTGAACGTCAGAACCAAGATAATATTTAAATTAATAAAATATTAGTTGGTTATTAGATAGTTTATTGTATTTATGTTATTTCTGATGTCTCAGGATGTAAACAAAAGCTTCTAAGTAACGAAGAACCAATGGTGATATCAGATATCAAACCGGGATCAGTTGCACATCGAAGTGGAGCGCTATCATCTGGAGATCAGCTCCTCGCTATCAATGGACAGCCACTACACAATTTATCTTTGGTAAGTATAATTACCACTAAAAACAAACGTTTAACTAATCCAAAGTTTTCCTTAACTAATGTATTTTTTTCGGTATTCAAGGACACAGCCTTCAACATCCTACAGAACTCACCAGAAGATATAATAACGTTGAAAATTAGAAAGCGTGATCTAACAGAAGATTGGTCAAACATTCATAAGCACAATGCAAAAATGACTTTACAAAGTTTTAGTAACATAGAAATAAAGGCTGTGGTGCATAGCGGAGAAGATTCTGGCCACCATACTGACAGTCCAAATAATAGTGCCAAAGAAAGTGAAAGGAGTCATGGAAGTAACGAAAATGGCAATAGTGCAGTTTTTACAGTAGAACTTATAAAACAAGATAGCGGTCCTTTAGGACTGACGATTGCAGGGAGCGAAGACGTGAATCAACCTGTTTTGCTAAGCGGTCTTATTGAAGGTAACACTTAGTTTATAATTTAAAATGAATTTTTGCTAACAGATCATAATTTTTCATACATTAATAATAAAATAACTTCTTACGCAGGTGGTTTAGCAGAAAAATGTGGAAAACTGCAAATAGGGGATGAATTACTGAGCATCAATGGGGAAAGTGTTTTGAATAAACCATTATCAGAAGCCATTAAGTTATTGCAGCAAAGCGGCCAAAGAGTACAACTGCAGCTATGTAGAAAAGTTACTGGTAAGGTTTAGTGTTCAATCAAAGCTTGCTTACATTCAATTTTGGTGGTGCGTTATAGAGAGGAATGGATACTCAATCACTAGGTCCGGATTCGAATCTACACGGATGACATGTTATACCAATGAGTTTTTCTAACTTTTGTTAATATCACCCACTGCTCTCAAACGGTGAAGAAAAATACAGTGAAGAAAATTATTATGCGTATGTGAAGTCTAGTAATCAGCATTGGACACGCGTGTTACCCTCCTTGAGGGTAGGCCTGTGCTATGCAATGGGACGTATATAGGCAGATAATGAAATTGAATCACATTGAAAACATTGAAACTTAAGGGTTGTTATTTAGACTTTATACAAAAATTATCTCTACTATTCATAGGATCCATAGAAAGTGCAGAATGCAGCACAAGAGACTCAAGCCATTCTACGTCAAGTCCTGGTCTTTCAAACGACAGTGCCGTAGAATCCTGGGATCAAAATACCCCTGTTCGTACTAGCGCAAATTGTGGTAAGAAACTCATTAAATTAAATTACGTAGTGTAATATTAGAAACATTGTTATATTCATAATGTATAAAGTTTATGTTATAGGTAATTCAGAGGTAATAGAATATGCCGTTCCTGACAAAAGTAGGATCATGGATAAACAACCCTATTCGCCAACGGATGAGGATAAACTTATGGCTTGTAACTTTAATACTGCAGCTCCGTACAGCGTAAACGATTTACCGCTTCCGAACTATTCGTTAAACAATTCACTCAAGACTTTCCATTATGAAAACACATGCATCATTCCTGAGAATACTCTGAAAAATAAACAGAATATAACTAGAGAAGACGACGTTCAACAAATTGAGATATTAACTTCGAACATGAAAGATTGTCAGTTGCATAACATGGAAAAGGCGTCTTGCAAATGCGACTATGTTCAAATGGGACCTTACGGAATAGTCTCGCCTAAAACGAGGCGACCAAATTGGGATGATGACTTTTTGAATAATGGAATTTATACAGTTACGACTCCACAGAAGTCTCCACTGAAACCTAATATGCCAGGGACAAGCTTTCAGTTTTCTACAAGTCCAATTTATGAGAATGATGGTGAGTGACATGCTTTTGAAACTGTTTTGGAAAGTGACTAAAAAATGGAGCAAGCCCATTAGGTGTCTTGTAAAGTTTTTGTTGCTAGTAATTTTTAGTACTATTAATATCTTTCCAATATGCTGAAGAAGAAGTTCTAATGCGTATGTGAAGTCTACCGATCTGCATTGTGCACGCGTGATGTACTAATACGCCCTTCCTAAGGGCAGGCCTGTGCCCCGCAGTGGGACGTATACATCGTGGAATCAGGGTCGTTTTGAAGCAGGAACAGGGTGCTTCAGATCATCAAACTGAACAACTTTCTCTATGGAGCTACCACCGGAATCGTGAAAAAAATCAGCTGTTCTATAGAAAATGTCAATAGCTACTCGACCAAAATGTCTGAACAGCAGATTTTTTTTCGCGATTTTCCCCATGGTAAAAGTTGTTTAGTTTGATGGTCTGGTCGGGGTCGTTTTGAAGCTGGAACAGGGAGTCCCTGTTCCAGCTTCAAAACGACCCCGATTCCACGGTGTATAAGCTGATGGTAATGATGAATTCCTTCCAATAATCCATGTTTTAATTATTGTGAAATGGATGGTTGAACACACAGAACATTATAAGAAGGGTTAAAAGTGCAAAGTAGGCGTGAAACGTGTTGCCACAGATTATGCAATAATTTGCATAACACCATAAGGCGCGCGGCATGGTGCGAGCGAGAGGGCATGAGTAATTGTAGAAGCATGAGCGGGAAGACAAGTGGCGACCTAACCTAACCCTTTCTTATAATGTTCTATGGTTGAACATTATTAAATGCGTTTTTTTTTCAGGTCTGTACAGCAGTGAAACGGTCTCACCGGCCCGAGGCTCCATCCATCACGTAATATTGTACAAAGACGCCATCTATGATGATTACGGTTTTTCGGTCTCAGACGGGTTGTACGAGAGAGGAGTATACATTAACCGGATTAGGAAGGGGGGACCCGCTGATATTGTCGGCTTGTTAAGACCTTTTGACAGGATTTTACAGGTTTGTAACGATTATAGTTGTTGACGTTGTTGGGTTTGCATTTCTGTGAAGAATCTATGCATAACATTATTTATAAAGGTATTACCGGCATAGAAAACCGGTTCGTAATTTCATCAAAATAATGTTATCAACATATTAGGACTTCGACTACGCTTTCCGTCAAGAGAAATTCCATCAAGCGTAAAACTATTTTGTTTGAATAACAAAGTAAATTCAAAGGAGAAAGGAGCGATGTACTGTTGTTATAAAATTATGCACTTTATGAGATTTTTCCTACGCAGCACTTGGCAACGGCGCTTTGTCGTTCCATACTGATTCCGCGCATATTAGGTACATAATAATTAATTTACACACGTAGCGTCTCGTGGGAAAAGGTTAGAGTGTTAGTACTGTTGCCCCGAGACTTTTTAATTACCTAAAAGGTGACCGATTGCCGTTTTGGTATTTTTGTAAGGTATGAAATTACTATATATAAAAACCCAAGTCTTAAAGATCACAACACGCCGTAACCAAACAAAATTATAAATTGTCTTAATTTTTAAATTTTGATGTTACCGTTTTTTTTTCTATACTGTCATGTTCTTCGCCTTAGTTCAATACCCATATGGTAATAGTAAGATTGTATAAAGTTGCCATACAAAGCTATATAACCAGATGAAAAAGTCAATATTGATCGGCATCTGCACGGCAGTAACGTGCAGATAGAGTCGCTATTTATTTAAATCTGTTTTTGAAGTGATTCTTCTGTACGGGTAGTATTAGTATTTATTCTGTGGTATTGATTTGTTATCGTCATAGTTTTATAGAATTCTTTAAGGAAAACTTTTCTTATCACCAGGTTAATGGAACAAGAACAGTAGACTACGATTGCTGCCTGACCGTGCCACTGATTGCTGCTGCTGGTGACCGCCTCGAAATTGTAGTACAAAGGCTTGCTACATCGAGAGTAAGACATCCTATATCTTCCTATACATATAAAAGCCAAACACTAATTCAGTGACGGACTCATTTTAAAGCCTAACTAGGTTTTTAAACAACTTGGGCTGCAAAATGTACTTTTAGAAATTTAATCTACATCCCCATAGTTAGAAGATTATGTCAGAACTTCATAGTAAAGAATCGGAAAGTGCCTCCCAAAGTTAAGTAACCTGAGTTCGTCTGGCGCACCCTGAGCAGTCAGCCTCGATACCACCATTCGTTATCTTTCCACTACAAAATTCAAAATAAAAACAAAAATGTTTCATTCAAAATAATATCACATGCATAGTAAATTCTTACGAAAAAAAAAAAATAGCTTTCTGACGTTATCGTTGACTCTACACAGAGAAAAAAATGCTACGTATACGTAGCCCGTCGCAATTTATACGTAGTCCATCGCAGCTAAGGTACCGCGTAGCTTACGACGCGATACTGATTACGATTAAGTTGTCTCGTACTTCACAATGAAGTTTCATTATGAAGTACGAGACAACTTAAATACTGATGCAACACTTGTAATCAGTATCGCGCCGTAAGCTACGTGGTACGTAAGCTGCGAAAGGCTACGTAGAAATTTTTTTTCTCAGTGTACCACCGCGTCGGAAGGTGTTTCGTCTTAGAGAAGATGCGGCCAGGAACTCTACAACACACATCTTATAAAAAAATAAATATACAAAGTACGCTTACAAATACAATATTGAATTACATAGTGTAAAATTGTCAAGACCAGACATTTTGGTCATTCATGACTAATTGTTATTACGATATCTCATGCTGACATGATAGTAGAAGTGTCATCATCAGTATCTGGAAAGTTAAATAAAATCTTTATTATATACCTACTATACTTATGTAACACTTCATTGAAGGTATACAATAATTTGTTGAGTAGACTATTTCTTTTGTGCATCCCAGCCTCGATGAGGAAATATTCTTATCAAAATTATTAATTCAAAAGCCAGGAAATTTAATACGCAAAAAAGAACAAAGCAAACAGTGACAAATTAAGTTACAGTGGAACCTGTGGATGTAATTGAATAAGCCCTGTTTTATTATATGAATGTTCCTGGAAAGTCATTCATCATCTTTGTAGCTTTTCTAAATAATATTTTAGGGTCGACTTGTAAGAGTCAGTTACATGTACCCTTTGAGGAACGATTGTGGTAATTACATCTTAAACCCTTCATTATTTTGTTGACATCAGTAGCACAGTTTAACGTTATTTTTTTTACGAAAAATGTGATCGTATCAATACATAGACTATATAACGGGTTAGCATTCCCCTAAGCCAAATTACAAGATCAATTGATCATTGACATACAATTTAATATCTTATCACAGAACGACACAATAATTTAGAAAAAATAACTTCAAACTATACTTTATTTCAAATAAGACGAAAAGATTTTCCGATTCCTATGTAGCTTTCTGGCCAATTCTGATTTGCAAATATAATTTATTTATCAGAAAGATATACTATCCGACATATTCTTGGACGTTACTAAAGCTGTTCAATGAATAAGTGAGAGAAAGTGTTTCAAATCTCTGTTTCTGTAATTCAAAATAGCCTTAAAATTTCGTTGCTTTTTCAAATGTAGTATAGTCTCGTTTTGGGGTTAACACGAGATTATTTTTAACAATCAAAATTAGAATCTATAGTACCTAATGGAATAAAGTCCAAAGTTGCGAATTTCATGCTACCTCGTCCCCCGTAAAAAATGACAGAGAGTGTGTTAGTAGAATTACACGTGGTATCATTATATTATTAAATAGACTATGTATTATTGTATACATAACTTTAGCTTAAGAATTTATATTGTAATAGTTATTAAGTCGTGTTATGTTGTAGAGTTTCTGGCCGCATCTTCTCTACAGCGACAACACGTTCCGACGCGGGGGTAGCTTTAAAAAAGATTTGACGTTTGATAAGTGTGCTGCAAGCTTCTATATTGAATAAATTATATTGACTTTGACTTTGACTTTGACGTGTAACTCGTCCGTATACGGACCTGTTATTAATAAATTATGTCTATGTCTAACAAAACATTTTCTAGTAAACTCTGCTAATATAGGGTCCTTCTTAATATGCTGACACTTTTTGAAGAGGATGATCAGACCATCAAACTGAACAACTTTCTCTATGGGACAAATGTCGAAATCGCGAAAATAAAATCAGCTGTTCCATGCTAAACTGAAATCTTACTCGACCCAATTGTATGGGACAGCTGATTTCTTTTTCGCGATTTCGATATTGATCCTATAGAGAAAGTTGTTCCGTTTGATGGTCTGATCATCCTCTTAAAAACTGTCAGCATATTAAGTTGGACCCTGTATAAATACTTATCACATTATTCGATATTTTGTTGATTAGGTATCAATAAAGTACATATATTTTTCTATGACATGCAAAGTGCTGAAATATAAAATGAAATAGGCACGCAATGTCAAAAAAGAGTGATGCATAAATTTAACACCAACAGAGCCTTTTTCATGCGTGAATAACTTTGTAAATTTTCTTCTCGTGTGAAGTCTCTCCATTGAAAATGGATTCCCTTGCGATGAACAATATGCTGTTAGCTATGTCTTTGTCAGAAAATTTACGTCAAAGTAAATAATTTATGATAGAAATTTATATTTTCTTTTCATCCCCGTAAGAGAAAATTCACACGAAATCATTTTTTTTATCTTGTACGAAAATACGACTGTGACCTTTTTGGACAAACCTATGTGTTTCTTAGGGAAAGTTGTTGAGTATCGTGGGTACAACCAGCCCTTAAAGTTAATATGCTATGATAAATAGAATACGCTATGCTATTATAAGACCAGCATATAAAATTATATTTTAGGGTGAACGCTTATCTATTCGCGGCGAAAAAGCCGAAGGAGGCGAACGAAACGAATTTTCTTTTAATTCTTCTGACGATTCGTCTGATTCGCCGCGGATAATCGATTCTTTCGCCTCCTTCGGCTCGTTCGCCGTGGATAAATATGCGTCCACCTTAAGGCTACTTTACCGTTACCGTTCAGTTGTTTCGGCTTTCATCACAATATTAAAGATTTTTATTGAAAAATCTTTAATGTTGTGATGAAAGCCGAAATTAAAAAGTGCTACTCCAATAAATAGAAAAAGCCATATACAACGTGTTAATGAATTAACGCACAACTAGAAAGTAGTTTCTTTAGAATCGAGAGCAGAATCGAATTATCATTGTTTCAACATTGGATTTATTTTCAAAATATTTGATATTTTGTTTGTAAAATTTAAAATTTACTGAACTCGATCTCAACCCGCCGCTCGGGCACTCTCACCCTACTTACTATCAAAACAAGATTGAACTTAAAATGTATCCATTTGCACGTTAGCGCTTTCATTCATTGCTGAAATGATAACAAATCATTTTTGCCTCATAACTTAAAATTTTAACTATCAAAATAATGCAATTTTTGTTTTAATCTAATTATTTTGTTATAAATCAGTTGGGGCGTATGAGATTTTCCGCTTATTCAGTAACACGTTGTATAAGGTTTAAACATTCCACTTTTAATAATTCAGAATAAATGTAAAAGTGGCCGTTTTCTTTGTTCAGAGTAGGTACCTATAAAATTATTGTATAAAATTAGTAAGTCGAAGTCACTGTTTTAATTAAGGTTTTCTTGATTTAGAATTATTTTTATATTTTATATATTATCTTTTAAATATTGTGATCAGAGCGGCAAATAACGGTAAATGGACTCTTAAATAAAAATACAACAAAGTTCACTTTGAAGTTTTCAAAATTTGAGTAGAACTGAATTGTAGGTGTTTTATTGATAGCCTATTTTTAACGCTATTGTACTAATTGGGTGGGCTATCTTAGGCCACAGAATCTACAAGTACTTTTAAATAAGAAATTAGATTAGATTAGATTGGTTAATCAGATTTATTTTTATTTTTCAGGATCTGAAGGACCGCAGACTTGACGATAGTTCAAGCCCGAGTGATAGTAGTATTGTGACAAAGACTATTTAGTGCATAACCAGACTTTAGTGAAATTACACCAAAGACACCAAAAACATTCTTAGTTAAGATCATAATAAGTACTAAAATTATCGTATTTATGAATTAAGAATACAAATTGTTGTATACACGGCGACACATCAAGCTATACAAAACCAACAAAATTTGGCCGCCGGACGTTAAGCTAGGCTAACTTAGTTTGATTTTGTGTAGCTTTATAAATTATGCAAGTTGTATTGATTGTACTTAAAAAAGTAAGCAGATAATAAATCTGCTAGAGATGAGAAAGTATTTACTTGTAAAATTTTGTAATTTAATATGAAGCCAGGTTGTAGAAAAATTATTGTCCTATAATCCTTCATTTTGTTATGACCACGAGTCACAAGATTTCGTTTTGCACTTTCTTTTTCTTTGTCACTGCCAGCTTATTAACAATTAGAAAAAAGCGAGTGAAATTTACTCAAAAGTCGAATGTAAAATAACATTTTATGGTGTAACTGTTAACATATTTAACATAAAATCTAGAACGAGTTTACTGAGCTAATTTATTTAACCTTTAAAGAAATAAAAGGTAAAAATAAGAATTTAGGGATTTTCAGAAATTAGACATTAGTTACGTAATTATTAGTTTATACGATTTATACATAATTTTTTGTGAAGGTTATATAGGTATACGATCGCCAAAGACGATATTAGAATTAATAAAACTAATAGATAAAGATTAGATTATTAACAGATTAAGATCATTGTTTTTGTAATCCCAAAATGTGCCTACATGTGCATAGTTTTATTAGACTAGATAAATTAAATTATAGTTATTAACAGAAAAAAGTTTCATGCATAAAATCAAAAAATAACAATTAAACATATTAAGCTATATAATAGCCGTGTCGTTGTTTAAATTTATATTTAAGAAAAATACGATTGTGTAATCGAAAAGTAATCAACACGGTTATAATTTTATAATTATTGTGTTCCAAGAAAAAAAAAACACAAATTATGGAGATTTATATTTCGAAATGTGTTGCTAGATATACTTTTTTTAAACCGGATGAAAACTATATTAAATTTAATCTCAAAATGTTGTAGGGAATAATTATTATAATTTATAACTAACGAATGTAAATAAATATTTAGACGTAAATGTAGTTTTACTGTTGTTGGAATCAGACTGATAGCGATTTTAATAGTTAATTAGATAAATTGTAAAATACATTACACTTAAATACATCCAATACAAATAAAACATGGAGAAAGTTTGCTTGAGTTCCACAAGGGTTACGATTTGGTCTATAATTATAATTTATGTATCTGCTAAGTAACGAAACATACTCATAATTATTATTGATGAACGTTTCTAATTTAACATTTAATTTTACTCCTTTGATCATATTTTATAGTTATACAACGTGTTAATGAATTAACGCAAAACTAGAAAGTAGTTTGTTTCGATTCAAGAGCAGAATCGAATTATCATGGTTTCAACACAGGTAATTTTATTCAAAATATTAAATAATTTGTTTGTAAAATTTTAAATTTACTGAACTCGATCTCAACTCACCGCTCGGGCACTCTCACCCTGCTTACTACCAAAAGAACATTCTTAAAATGTATCCATGAGCTCGTTAGCGCTTTCATTCATTGCTGAAATGATAACAAATCATTTTTGCCTCAAAACTTAAAATGCGAATAGCTTTTAATTTTAAGTACCAAAATAATGAAATTATTGTTTCTATCTAATTATTTTGTTATAAATCAGTTGGGGTGTATGAGGTTTTGCGCTTATTCATTAACACGTTGTATAGACAGAAATAATTTATACAGATTGTAACAAAATATCCTAGTAATACTTAAGGAGGTGATGCAAACCATCGAACTGAACAACTTTCAATATGGAGCCAAAATAGTGAAAAATTTAAAAAATCTGCCGTCCCATTCATTTGAGTCGAGTGAATACTGCAGTTTTGTATAAGATATCATATTTTTATTTTTTCTTGACTTTGGCTCCATAGTGAAAGTTGTTCAGTTCGATGTTCTAAAGCACCTCCTTAAGTATTACTAGGGTCTTTTGTTACAACCTGTATAGACAGAATTTAATGAAAAATGTAATTAAAATCTTACCAAAACAATAAGATGATGTTATGATAGTGTTATGTTGTGATGTAGGGCAAGCATGCCACGCTCGAAAACCGGACTAGAACTAGAGGCACATCTAGATTTTTGTCGTCTTCTCGGGGATGGCATGCTAGGCCCAAAGCTTTAACAAAACACCCTGGTAATATTCAAAGGTGTGGTTTAGACCATCAAATTCAACAACTTTCACTATGGAGAAAAAAAACATTTGCTGTCCCATACACTTAAGTTGAGTAGGTAGGTACTACAGTTTTGTATGAAACATCATATTTAAAAAACATAACCCTCATTCTGGCGCAGTCGGGTAAAAAGAAAAACTATATTTTGGTCGATATGTTCATAGTGAAACTTTCCCACTTTTTTGATCTGAACCACACCCCTATAAAATATTACGTGAAATTAAAATCTGTGCATAACATACTTGAAGTTTAAAACACTGTTAACTACAAACAATAATAATACAGATATTTAATTAAATTTCATACTAGCAAATGATGTACACTTAATTTCCATGACTATGTTATGTTTATGTTATAGCATCGTGACTTTGTATTCAAAACAATAGAGAATGATTTGTCCTCACAACCATATCCATCTTGTAGTTATCTTGAAATCATGTGGCATGAAATGTGATGTTGCTTTGTGGTATGAGACATTTACTATCTTAGGTACCCACTCATGTATATTGTATAGGTTTGCTCACTATCTCTATAGAGTGATTGAGTCAATGATAGTGGCAAAAATACTCAGAGGTTCCATTTGCAGTTCCAAATTTTAATAATATCTTTTGAAACATTTTATTTGTACATGTTACCTTTGTTTATTGTTATAATACAGGGTGTAGCACAGTAACAAAGTTTAAAAATGTATCAAATTCATTAAGGGGCCATACGTTTCGGAATTATCTGGGAAGGAGTCTTCATTTTTCTACAAGATTTATACAAACTACTGAAACGAAAAAAATACACAGTGTTCTTGGATAGTTTATCTAGTCATAAATTGAATACACGATTGTAATTACTTCACACGATTGTTTTTTTTTTCGAAATGTTAAGAAAATAACGCATTTTTAACATTATTTTCTCAAACTAGAATAACTTGCAACCGTTTATACCTAATTACTGGAATTTTACTCACATATTCACCATTCGTTTATCAGAGCGAAATCTATAAAAATTACTTTTATTAATTTTTAATCGAAAATACGGCACACGCACGCACTGGACAGAGTTTCGTTACTACTAGTGAAACATGGATTTTCTGTTGTTTCAGAATATCTCTGACTACCCCCTCGGGTAATATAGTCGTGAGCATATGCATGCACGCACTTTTCTGAGGGCTGGGCAATCGCGTTTCTCATTGAAAATATTCACCTGCACCTATGGCCCCTTAACATATAATTCGACTTTCCACATGAAATTGTTGTTTTTGAAGATTGCCATGTTATGGCATTACTTAATTTACTCATAATGTACCCACGGCGAAAAAATGTGTAACAATATTAACATAAGTTGTGTTGTTATAATAACTTTAGTTTTAGTCACATCCACCACAATTTGGCTTATACAGGGTCTAAGTGACAGCCTAGCAAATACTCAAACGGTGAACTCAGACCATCAAATTGAACAACTTTCACTATGGAGACTACCTCAGGAAACACGAAAAAGTTGTTCAGTTTGATGGTCTGAGTTCACCGTTTCAGTATTTACTAGGCTGTCACTTACACCCTGTTTTTTGGATATACAGAGTCCAACTTAATATGCTGACAGTTTTTTAAGGGGATGATCAGACCATCAAACTGAACAACTTTCTCTATAGGACCAATGTCGAAATCACGAAAAAAAAATCTGCTGTCCCATACATTCGGCTAAACTATGTTTGCAATTTTGTATAGAAGAGCCGATTTTTTTTCGCGATTTCGATGTTGGTGCCATAGAGAAAGTTGTTCTGTTTTGTGGTTTGACCATCCCCTCAAAAAAGTGACAGAAAATTAAAAGGACCCTGTATGGCTTATACAAAAAACTTCTTTGAGAGGAAAAATACAGAATAACCATAACATGATAAAATGAGAAATATTTTTACTCCGTATCATGTAATAGACGAATGTTTAAACCTCAATAATGTTTTTTTAGTGTTCCTACAATTTACTTTCCTCGAAACCTTATTGTTATAAGAAAGTTTTCATCGATTTTCCGTATTTCCATGAACAGTTTTACATTTACCCATAATTATGTAGATAGTAACGTTAACATTTTATTTTTGTACCCTTAAATTTTAAGGATAATTTATATTATGGTCAATTAGTGTTTATTAATTGAAACATAGCGGAAAGCCTAGCTACCACAATCAACTTAATAAAATGATATGCGTGATTGAAGCCATGTTTTATTTTATAAATCCTATAACTATACGTTTATTGACCTTAAGGTGGTTGCAGAGTTGTCAATTTCATACAAAAGTTCGACGCGTAATACGCGAAGCCGGTACAATTAAAAGTAATATTTTATATATGGAAAAATAGTTTAGAGGATCTAGATGCCGCGTATTAAATAACATTTGCAATTTATAATATAATTACGAAGATATAAAGCTTTGAAATTTTCTATGGATAAGTTCAAAGCTTTATATCTTCATAATTATATTATAAATTGCAAATGTTATTTGATACGCGGCATCTAAATTTACTAAACTATTTTTCCATATATAGAATATTACTTTTAATTGTACCGGCTTCGCGTATTACGCGTCGAACTTTTGTATGAAATTGACAACTCTGCAACCACCTTAAGGGAATATAATTCGGAACGCGCTCCATACAAACGAAGTCTGGTGTATTTTCAATAATAACCAATAAAAGTCAATGAAGTTTTTGAGAAAGAATCTAGAAACTAATCTCTATGTGTTTGTGTGAAGTTAGCTATTCGGGCAATTACGGAACCCTACCCTGCGCGTTTCCCGCAGTGATTGTAAAAAAGCGGTTTTTTACAATCACTTGCGGTCCCCTACGCATTAATTGACTTAAAATATCTTAAAAAGTAAAACATACATTTGCCTACATCACAAATGAAAGAATCTAGAAACTAATCTCTATGTGTTTGTGTGAAGTTAGCTATTCGGGCAATTACGGAACCCTACCCTGCGCGTTTCCCGCAGTGATTGTAAAAAAGCGGTTTTTTACAATCACTTGCGGTCCCCTACGCATTAATTGACTTAAAATATCTTAAAAAGTAAAACATACATTTGCCTACATCACAAATAATAGGTGACCGAATTATTTTATACTTTTGAAACATTTGTTTTTGGCGATGGGGATTTTTTAAATTTGTAATTTAATGTTATTTCATAATTTTTAAAGTTACATGAAAACTACTGAACCGATTTTTATGAAACAAAGCGAAATAAAGCAAAGAACACTCTCGCAAAAATTCGCTTTCTATTTAAAAAACCGCGTCTTAATCGGCGACTCGTTTGGGAGCTACGATACCACAGACAGACAGACCGACAGACAGACAAACAGACAGATAGACACATCGACATATGGTCAAACTTATAACACCCCTCTTTTTGCGTCGGGGGTTAACATAACATACTTATATCAAGGACATACTTATATCAAAAACAACGCTCGAAAATATCATACAAGGTCCTTCTTAATATGCTAACAATTTTTTTAGGGGATGATCAGACCGTCAAACTGAACAACTTTCTCTATGGCACCAACATCGAAATCACAAAAAAATAAATCAGCATTTCCATACAAAATTACAAACCTACTTGAGTTGAGCCAAATGTATGGGACAGCAGTTTTTTTACGCGCTTTCAATGTTGGTCCCATAGAGAAAGTTGTTCAGTTTGATGGTCTGATCATCCCATTAAAAAGTGTCAGCATATTAAGTTGGACCCTGTATAAATAAAACTGAATACAAACAAACTTATCGATCTACTTATATTTACATTTCTATCGGCCGTAAGCCGTCCGTATCATAACCTCTACAAAAAACACTTTAGGAAAAAATCTACCAAACAGATATTCAACTCACACCATAGTACACACCGATTAAGTCCTGACTCACCCGGGAGTCAAATGCGTGACCACGTCTATTTAGGTACTGTTAACCCCACGTCGGCTTCGTTAGCTATGTGTCAGTCAAGAGCGATGGAGCGTGAATTTTGATCGGGGAATGATAAAATGGTAATGACACGATTCCACGAGGGTAAATTAGTTTATGGAAAGTTTTTACTTGGAAAAGATTGAATCAGTTATGTTAATGAATCATTATTGGGGAATTATGTTGATTCAGTTCGCGAGAACAATGTGTTTTAAAGTTCCATTATGGTTTAGCTTATGACCGCGGTAAAAAATAATTCAGATTACAATAAAATTACCGAACGGTCAAACATTTAATAATACAAATAATTATTTAATTATGAATAGTAACCGATTTTTGATTTAAGTTTCAGTGTATGTTTTCATCGTCATCATCATCGGCCTATACAGTGTACAACTTAATATGCTGACAGTTTTTTAAGAGGATGTTCAGACCATCAAACTGAACATCTTTATCTATGGGACCAACATCGAAATCGCGAAAAAAATATCAGCTGTCCCATACATTTGGCTCGAGTAGTTTCACAGTTTTGAATGGGATAGCAGATTTTTTTTTGCGAGGACGATGTTGGTGCTTTCTCTATGGCACCAACATCAAAATCGCATCAAAAAAAAACTGCTGTTCAGTTTGAGTGCCTCAAAGATTTTCATAAAATCTTGAACCTGTATATTTTAACGAAAATCTGACACGATACAAGCATAGAGATTAGTTTCTAGATTGTGTCTGAAAATTTTTATTAACTTTAATTAGTTAGTATTGAAAATATAACCAGACTTCGTTTGTAGGGGGCGCGCTTCGAATTATATCCTCATAAAAATAATTCCTGGCCGGTCTGATGTACGCTACGAGTCTAAAGGTAAATTTTGTTAAATATACGTTGACCGTACAAAACCAAACTGTCCATTCTAGTTAATGCAAAAGCATTGCATCAAAATTAATAGCAACTTGTTTACACTGCCATCACCCTACGTCGCGACATCTCAGTACCTATTTTCATAGAATCTGCGGTCCTCATTAAACCGAAGCGGATATTCTCATCACGTATCTCACGGTCTCCCTTCATAACAACCACTGTATTCCATTAACTAACGTCTTCCACTTTCTCAACCTTATTGTTAAGACTTACGACACATTTTCGCACATTAAAATTTAAGATTACATTTTTTGCCGGTAAAGTTAAGCTGGCATCGCTGTGATGCCAGAGGCTGCACAAAATTTCCATTTTCCACACGATTTACCACAAATTAATGCTCGAAATCCGTCGGCGCCTCGCCAATTTATGGCAGGATTTGCATGTAACCAACTTAGGGTTAAGTTTTGTATGGTTCAATGCTGATTGCAATAAATAAACCCAATTAGTCAGGTTATCTAGACACCTCTTTGATTACACGTGAGCTTTCAAAATATACTGCCTTGGTCTACCGGGCGGCTTCCCTTCTAGCCCAGTGTCCCGCCCATTTTCACTTTTACTTTGTGATCCGCTCACCAACGTTTTCGACTTTAGTTCTTCGACGAATTGGGAACGCGTTCCACAAGCGATATGCCCAGCAAGGAACGCTCCATGACATGACACTTTTTACTTTACAAGCTTTTATTTAACTAGCAATGTTTGTATATACATGGCTTGTCATCCGTGCAGATTTGAACCTGGACCTCGAGATTGAGTTTCCATAGCTCTCCGCAACGTGCCACCGACGCTCTCAAACTGTGAAAGATAACATCGCGTGGAAACCTTAATACGCTGAAGGAGAAATTCCGATGCGTATGTGAAGTCGACCAATTCGCATTGGGCACGTGGTGGACTAACGCCCATACAACCTCCCTTAGGGTAGGCATGTGCCCTGCAGTGGGACTTTTAAAGGCTGTGATGATGACGATGTTTGTATGTATGTATGTTCGGGTCAAATCTTGCATCTGATTTTTAAAGCACGATAAGTGCTAAACCGATTGAGATGTTTTGTTAAACTTGTAATATTTATCTACTGTTTATACAACGTGTTAATGAATAAGCCCAAATGATTTAAAACAAAATAATAAGATTGAAACAATTTGATACATAAAATTTAAAGTTATTCGCATTTTAAGTTGTGAGGCAAACATGTTTTGTTATTAGCAATGAATGAAACCCCTAACGTGCTCATAGATACATTTTAAGAATATTGTTTTGGTAGTAAGTAGGGTGAGAGTGCCCGAGCGGTGGGTTGAGATAGAGTTCAGTAAATATAAATTTTACAAACAAATTGCAATATACAATTACTATACAATTATTTTTATATTTTATCGATTAATATTTCGAAAAAAAATTCCTTTGTTGAAACCGTGATAATTCGATTCTGCTCTCGATTCTAAACAAACTACTTTCTAGTTTTGCGTTAATTCATTAACACGTTGTATGTACACGGCAAGTTTGCCTTTGAAATTATTAACTGTCTCTGTTGCCGTTGTCTGCTGGAAGATATCTCTTCAGATATAAGCTCTTGACTCGTCCTTTGTACATGACTTCTCAATTATTTCTATTAATGTGTCTGTGTGTACAATAAAATAAATTTGACGACGCGTGTTTCTGAAGCAGATTTTGTTTTAATTAAGATGGTTGACGACGCATGTTGCTGAAGTGAATTATGTGAGTAATTTTAAATTTAATTTTCGTTTCAATAAATATATTTTTAAAATAAAATGTTAAATAAATAAACGAAAAATAGGTAGGCATCCAAATGTTTTATGTCTCTCTCTGAATCTATGAATTAAAATATCGTGTAAGTGACAGCCTAGCAAATACTGAAACGATGAAGTCAGACCATCAAACTGAACAACTTTCACTATGGAGTCTACCTCAGGAAACGCGAAAAAAATGTGCTATCCCATAAATTTGAGTCGGGTAGGTACAGAAGTTTTGTATGGGACAGTTGATTTTATTTCGCGTTTCCTGAGATAAGCTCGGCTGAGTTCACCGTTTCAATATTTGCTATGCTGTCACTTACACCCTGTATAAGAAGTAGTTAAACGGAACACAATCGAACACGTATTAATTACTATTGCCTTGATTCACCTAGTGTTGTCTCATTCAGTGACGCACTCAGTGAAAACATCAAAGGGGTCACGCATGACCCCCGCCCTAAAATGAAAAACGACGCGTCGTTTGTATATACATGATATGCACGACTGGTGTTTTTTTATCGAGATTTTGATGCTCGCTCCATAGTGAAAGTTATTCAGTTTGATGGTCTGAAGCATCTGAAACCTAAATGCGCTTCACTGACTAAAACCACACCCTGTAGTAATCGGACGAAAGATTAGGTAAAATGCAACCGGAATTATCAAATCAATATAATAAAATTACCGTTTTGACTTTTTTGCTAAGGTTAAACGGCACATGTAAAACAATGCGTGTATAGGAATGTCTTAGATGTTCATACGAAAATAAAAATAAAAACCAACTTGATATTTTACCAAGACAAGATGTGCGCAAACTAAGATTACGCGACACTCCGTTTAGATGAGGTATAGCTAATATTACCACTATAATCTAGAGATTATGACACACACATCGACATGAGGTCCATAACATTTTTTGGTGGCCTATTTCCCATAGCTGGAGAAATTGACTCCTTTGTGTAATAGCCGTAATTGTTTGTGACCCCCACTCTAAATTCAAAGCTTAGTCCGCTACAGTATTAACTGGAGGATGAGTCAGGTAAGATTTACAGTAAGCTAGGAGCGTTAATGCAGTAAGAGTCTTCATGCCGAGACTTTGCAGGATGAAGAAAGACTGGATGAGACAGAAATCCAACATTATTGGTTAAGCTTTATGTAATACCCCAAATCACATCTTTATGAAAATGTTTTGAGTTAAAATAGGACAAAAAATTACGTAAAGTAAGTAGTGTTAGTATAATATATCTACTAGGAGATTTTTTCATCACTTTCCATTTGGCCATCATCTGCGTTTGACACATTTTTGGTCCAAATGTGAAGGTCAAAGTGCCAGTCAAGAAAAACTAATGCTATATTCTATTAGAAATATTCTATTATTCTATTTGAACGTCTAAGCATTTATTATTATAGTATGAAAGCTGTAGCTGTAAGTTTTATTATTTCAAAAAAGTAGGAAAAGGGAGATTTTTCAAACCATAATAAAACCAAGGAAAATGGCTTTACAGCATTGGTGCTTCACTAAAAAATTCAGACACCAACACAAGTTCTAACCGAATTTCAACGAAAATGTATGAAAAGGCAGATTTTTTAACCCAAATAAAACCAAGGACAATTAACTTACAGCTTTGGTACTATAGTAATAAATGTTAAGACGGACAAGTCCTAACAGAATATTGCATTATTTTTGTTTGGCCAGCACTTTCTTATTTTGGACCAAATCGGACAATGGCCTTACAGCTTTGGTAACACATACTAAAAAACGCTGAGACCAAAAAGATAGTGTTAGCAAATTTCATTGAAAATGTATGAAACGGCAGATATTTGAACACGAATAAAACCAAGGACAATGGACCTACAGCTTTGGTGCCATAGTAATAAATGTTAAGACGGACAAGTTCTAACAGAGTATCGTATTATTTTTGTTTGGCCGGTATTTTCACATTTTGGACCAAACCGGATGATGTCTTTTTCAGGGGTGGTTAAATCGGTTTTAATCGACTGTATTACCTATATGAGTTTAGTTGGCATTGCAGATTAGTATAGTACCGCAGATTTTTTATTTTATTCAATATATGCTTCCATAGAAAAAGATATTCAGTTTGATAATATGAATCACCTCTGAAAATTTAAAGATTAAAAAAATCGTATTGTACCTATAACAAAAACGGTAATAATAAATTGTTCTAGGAACAGCTCCCCATTGTGCCATTACGTTTGAAATTAAACTACAAATTTTAATCGTGACTTTGTGTGAGTCGTACTTATATTTGAAAAAGAACAAAAATGTATTACCTACTAACCGTAGGAAACTCGGTCCAGTGTTACAGGTAGTGAGCCCGAAGCCCTATGTTTAAGAAGTTTAGAAAGACATCATCGGCATTTTATACATTTTAGGGCCAAATGTGAAAGTGCCGGCCAACAAAAACTAGTGTTATATTCTGTTAGAACTTGTCCGTCTAAGCATTTAACATTATGGCATGAATGCTGTAGCTGTAGCTGTAAGTTTTATTTCACCAAAAATGTATGAAATGGCAGATTTTTCAAACCTTAATAAAACAAAGGAAACGGCCCTACAGCTTTGGTGTCATACTAAAAAATGCTGAGACGGGCTAGTTCTAACAGAATATAGGCTATAATCATAGAAAATGTTTGAAAAGGCATTTATTTTAACCCAGGTAAACCCAAGGACAAAGGACTTACAGCTTTAGTGCCATAAAATAATAATAATAAATGTTTAGATGGATAAGTCCTAACAGAATATCGCATTCTTTTTTTTTGGCTGGCACTTTCACATTTTCGACCAAATATGATGACTTTTACATTAAATTTTGATTTCATAATGTTAGGATGGAAACGTGCTTATCTATATTTTCAAACCGGTCCGGTAATATGGGCATTTCAAGGGTTCTCGAAAAAGGTTTATTACTAAGTATACAGGGTGTTAAGGTAAAAAGTTGCATTACATTAAGATAAGTTTATTCCGAATGCGTAAATGTGCGCTGCATACAAACGAAGTCTGGTCTTATTTTCAATAATATCCAATTAAACTCAATGACATTTTGCAGAAACAATATAGGAACAAATATCTATACAAATACAAATACAAATACAAATATATTTATTAACAAAAAGAACTAGTCAGTACACATGATACAATGGACCCCGCATGCGGCAAGCCAGAATCTCGGGAATCCTTTACGATTTATCAGGCAAAAATTAGAAATTTAGGACAGAGTGAGCGATGTTTAAATAATTATCGTGATAAATAATTTTTAAGTACCTATAGACAATGAAGTTACAACTAACATAACGGAGATATGGGATATCTGACACGATGCAAGCATAGACATTTGTTTCTAGATTGTTTCTGAAAAATTTCATTGAGTTTAATAGGTTAGTATTAAAAATATCACCAGACTTCGTTTGTATGGAGCGCGCCAACAGTAATATACCCTTAAGGGGTGATTGTACCAATGCTACTGAACAACTTTCCCTACCTAAATGTAATTCAACTACCTATACTAAATGTAATCATCTGATCGAACGTTGGTATGCAAATGTTTCTTTCTTCCTATGGGAACGTTGTTTAGTATCATGGGTGTACTATCAAAGTAATGCAACTGTTTACCCTAACACCATGTGTAATGAGTTATAGGTCTGATTGTTACCAAATATCATACAGCAATAGCACAGTATAAGAAAGAGTAGTGGGGAGCGATTGGATGAGGAAGGCCGAGGACAGAGTTTTGTGGCGCGCCTTGGGAGAGGCCTATGTTCAGCAGTGGACGATGATGGGCTGATGATGATGAAGAAAGAGTATCTAGTACTACATACAGTACGGACACTCCCTGCCTCCCACCTACTTTTTACCTCTCCCCTGTATTTGTCGTTTTTACTACAACAGTATAGATAGTACCTATGTATACTTAATTCCAAATAAGGACGACGAGATTTTCCGATTCCTATTTAGCTTTCTGGCCAATTCTGATCACCAAATGTAATTAATTTATTTCATACATATACTATCCGACATATCTCGGACGTTACTAAAGCTGGTCTAAGAATAAGTGAGAGGAAGTGTTTAAAATCTCTGTTTCTGTAATGCAAAATAGCCTTAAAATTTCGTTGCTATTTTGAATGGAGTATAGTTAATAAATATTATTAATAAAGTAACAAGCATATTAATATTGTAAATACTAAAGGAGACCGTAAAACAGCATTTGCCGTGAGGTCTTTACCTGTTTATACAGGAAATGTAATAATTAATAATGTTAATCCTTGTATTGCTTTCTGATGAATAAATATCTTTTTTTTTATTATTAATAACTCTTTAGTCAGATTTTTGCAAATACGATACAAAATTCACTGGAAAAATAATTAATGTTGGTTCGAAGAATTTCACTAAAGGCCGCGTTGGTTATGGATTTAGTTTTATTCCAATATTCTTTGTCAAAAAACTTTCGTACAATTTAATCGCAATATCAAAATTAGGTTTTAAAACTAGAGCTACTGAACTTTCGAAACCGAAATACAGTTGAATTCTCTTTGTTCTAGAAATAAATTTTGTCTCCAAATGAAGTCTTAATTGTACCTAAATTTTCTAGGTGGTTTTCTGATGTGGTATTACGTACAGGGTGTACTTTTGAATATAACTAGGATGTTGTGTTTGTTTGTGGTTTAAACAATGAAACTGAACAACTTTTACTATAAAAAGAATATAAAATCGACTATTCCGTAAGTTGTTCAGTTTGATAGGGCGTGGATCGGGCGAACGAACGAGATAAATAGAGAGAGAATAGAAATATCAAAATATTTATATTTTATTATTTACCTGTTTTATTTATGTATTTATGTAATTTGTTTATACTATAATTTTATATTTTTATACTTATTACAAACTTTACTTTATGTTTTAATTTATGTCTAATTATAGCATTTTACCTGTTAGATGTCCAATCATTCAGATTGGACACGTACCATTCACTCCTATTCTTAGGGTTAATATTTCAATATTTATTTAGACCCGAAGCTGTTATTTCGAGGAAACCTGTGTTTTTGTAATGTTTTGAATTTTTCTGGGACCCCAATTTCCAGGCTTGCCTTGTGAGGGGACCAATGTTAACCTAGCTAAGCCTGTAAATATGTCATGCCAACATGCATAGTTAAAATCCAGACACATTATCAATTGTAATTGTATTGTTTTCTTGTTCTATGTTATGCATGATGAAATAAAATTATTTTTCATTCATTTTCAGATAAAAAGCGTGATTCAGCCTTACCGCGCGTATCATGCTACGGCCGCATTTTGCTGGTTTTCTTTCTTTTGCATGGTTTCGCGATTTTGATGTTGGTCCCATAGTGAAAGTTGTTCAGTTTCATGGTCTAAACCACCCCGTTAAATGTTTATTTATACTTTCGTAACACCTTGTATAATTTCAAAAAATACATGATTTATATTTCAAATGTCACATCTAGCAACTAAAACATACCGGTTCAAAGAAGCTTAGTTACAGAGGTGTAAGTTCGTGCAAATAATTAGGCTTCGTACACAAAGGTTGGGAACCCGGGATGAAAGGGAAACTTGGTAAATACGATACGAGATACCTAAACCCGTAGTTAGTAGACAGTGGCATTATGATACTGTAAGGAAAACAGAAGTTTAATATCGTATCGGCATTGTGTCAAATACACAAATTGGCATACTATGGCAAACGGAGCAACGCCTTTTTGTAGGTAGAAAGAAAGTATACAGGTATATCTAAACACCCTAGGTGTTTCAGACTATCAAACTGAACAACTTTCAATATGGAGCCAACGTCGAGAAAAAATAAAAAACCCTGCTGTCCTATACAGACTCGAGTAGGTACTGCAGTTATGTATGAAAGAGCTGATTTTTTTTAGGGTTTTCGATGTTGGCTCCACAGTGAAAGTTGTTCAGTTTGGTGGTCCGAAGCACCCCCTCAAGTATAACTAGGGTATTTTGTTACACCCTAAACTTAAATGTGTTACATACATTATGTGTTTCTTCAGACCATCGAACTGAACAACTTTTACTATGACATGGTTTCTTACATTTGGTCGAGTAGCTATTGACATTTTCTATGGAACAGCAGATTTTTCTTCGCAATTTTGTTGTTGGCTCTATAGTGAATCTGTCTATCTGTGTCTGAAGTACCCCCTTAAGTATGTAACGCATTTAAGTTTACACCCTTTATGAGCCTCTGTCAATTGTCGTGTTTGATAGGTATAATTGCGGCAATGGCGAACTTGCACAGTTTTGTCTTTTTAGTGTATCATAAAGATTTAAGGCTTACATAAAATACCAAAAATAAAAATTGTTAAATACGGACAAATCATTAATTATTGCAAATCAAAAGTTAACTTTTCAAACTCCGCGCCAAAACGCACACTGCCATGACGTGACGTCACTCCTTTTCATGACGCGTGAAGCTCATCACAAATCAACCGCTATAATATGTTGCCGTACTCTTCTAACGCACGCAAGTTGCTAATATCTTCGTCACTTTGCGCTGATTGGTATTTGAAATTACGTTCCAATTCACGTAACTTATAATTGAAACGTTTCGTAAAAAATCAAAACTTTAGAATAAATCTTTCAATAATGTTTTATTCACAACTATTATTATTTAATTATTAAGACAATTTTTCAATACATGTTGGTGCAAGTTCCCCATTGCATCTTTCATTTGAGGTAGGTATCGTACTCATAATTGGGTAAAATAAAATCGGTACCTAATTTCTACTCAAACCTCAGCACTCCCAGGATCGAGTTAGGTAATACAATTAAAATTCAATTCATCGAAATAGAACAGTCTAATCTCTCTCATCTGAGGGAAGAGCAGTTACCGCTGTGCTCTCCCGAGAAATTAATCGGGAGCCATTCCGGTTCGCGAATTAATTCTTAATCCGGCCGAAATGAGCTCCTCCCGACCGATTGTCGGCCACTTGCCGGTTTCATTTGGCCCCTACGCCGTGGATGAGATTTTCAATCGGTTAGGAAACATGGTAGCGATAAATGAGACAAAAATACAAAATGTTATTATTGTAACTCACAGGTAAAAATATGATATTACAGTAGACCGATTGCGCTATAAAATTTCAGTTCTAATCACATTCCAATCCTATTACTATTCAACTGTGCTGAATTCCGCATCGCGCTTAACTCTATGTAACTGACAGCCTTTAACGTCTGAGCGATCTGTCAAAACGGCTGTTATGAGCTGTACCGCGGTTAACGCAATACTAAATGTGTCAAAAGTTATGGTTCGTACGTAGTCCAGTCACGGTTCAATCACCTAATATTTACCGCGATTGCAGCCCAGGAGTGATAAATGATTGAGCGTTAACTTCTCTTTTTTAATCGTGGGTATAACTGAATTTTCTTTCAGATGTGGAACTTAGCTAAAATAAATTGGTTATGCTCAGAAGGTCCTAGAAGCGCAAAACGCTCTACTCGCAGAACGCTCGCATAATAGCCTATTCGCTGTCCGTTCCGTCCTCAAATCGTCCTATTTGTACAGTCTAAAACATTTTCATTTTATTTTCTGCATTTCCATTTATGATTCCGTATACCAATTATCTAAACTCTTTGCTTTGTAGGCAGTAGATACTAAAAATTTGTGTATACTTTTTCTTTTATTGAAATTTGAATATTGCACCAATGCTCACGTGGATGAAAGTTCATACGGAAGATATCTAGCAACTCGATCTTGAGGCGGTGGTTCGATTCCTGGCCTGTACTTAGTTCTACGGAATTTATGTAAGGTTGCATTTATCATTATCAGTAGCTCGGCGGTGAAGGAACACTTTGTGAGGCAACCTGCATACCCGAGAATGAAAAGAAAATACCATAAGTTCGGAGGTATGCGTAAAATATGGGTATTATTATTGTCGGCTGGGCTATTGCAAGCAAGGGTCGTTATGTAACACTGCGACCATCGCTGGTCCATTATGTTCGCCCCAAGCTCACCAATAACTTTTTACACATGCATCCGATTTTTTTTTCAATTTTCAATCAATTCTCACGTACCTCTAGAGGTACAATGCTAATCATACCGTACCTTAACCATTCTAGTCTAAAGATAAAGATGTGAATTTATGTTTATGTGTAACAAAACAAATTCACATTTACATAATATTTTCTGATTAAGAAATTAGAACAAGGATTCACTCATTCTACATTTATAATACTGAAGCTTAATCCATTCTTTCACAGGAAAAAAATAAACTTCTGGGATCAAGTGAAAATGGTCACATTTACCTGCAGATTGTGGCAAACCCCCACTAATTAGTACGGCACCTTCTGTAAAGCCGGGCTAAACGGGGT
Organism: Agonopterix alstromeriana; assembly: GCA_963924505.1. NCBI lineage: Eukaryota > Metazoa > Arthropoda > Insecta > Lepidoptera > Depressariidae > Agonopterix > Agonopterix alstromeriana. Next base: position 12,850,839 of record OZ004664.1, read on the forward strand.
TAAAAACGTTACTGAAGGTAGCGGAATAGGGCAAAATGCTGTGTTTACCTCAAAGGAAAAGAATGAACCGTCTTTATAACTCGGTTAAATCTGTCAGTGGCTTTGTAAAAAATAAAGTAAAGAGATGGGCAAAACTGCGATTTTATGCATGTGATAGGCAAACTGTACGGGTGGTCAGACCCATATATACAACTTGAAGTGTGCAGTAAAGTTTTAGCAAGGTTCAATTTTAGTAAATCATATTATTATTATTTTACGTTTTTATGTGATTTGTATTGTATTTAGTATCTACTAAGTACTCGTATGTAAGTTTGGAATGGAATGACGTGTCAGTTAGTGAAGGATGATGTACAGCCTTTCATCCACTAAACTACTGCAAATGTCCACAAATATCTCTCCAACAACGGAGCCGAGTAAATTAGAGTAGACCAAGGAACCTGCAATAACGAAATACAAACCGGTCAAGTGCGAGTACTACTATATATACTCGCGCACCTAGGGTTCCGTACCACACCAACAGTACCAGCACCACACAACATATAGAAAAACTTGTTTTTGTCCTCCGCGACCTTTAGCGCAAGACTTTTTGACATTTTTATTATTTTTTAGCAAATCCGCCATAATAACGCACATTCTGCGAAAATTTCCACGGTTTAGCTATTACGGTTCAACAGTTACAGCCTTAAATAGGCAGGACGGACGGACGGACAACGTAGGCGTAGTAATAGGGTCCCGTTTTCACCCTTTGGGTAGGGAACGCTAAAAACCATTAGCAAAAAATCTCAAGCAATAATATCTAGTGCGTTGGACCGAGTAACTCGTTTGAACCCGGGTTACTTCTCTAGGGAGTTTCGGACTGACGGATAACTCGTGCTCTTTATTCTATGTGGTACTAATCTTTTTTTTGTTTCCACTTTAGGGAATACCATCGTTTTTTTTTCAGGATTTTATTTCTTTCAGTTAGGCGATAGTAGGGTACAGTACGACCAAGCAAATAATTCCCCTCGTAAATTTTATTATATACAGGGTCCTTCTTAATATGCTGACACTTTTTTAAGGAGATGATCAGACCATCAAACTGAACAATTTTCTCTATGGGACCAACATCACACACATTACAAGTTGGTCAACCATCACTCGTTAACTCGTAAAGCCTACTTAGCAGTGATAGTTTTCCCTTTTAAATTCGTTATATACACTACTGAAATTTCACGTTTCCATACGCAACAGTTTGACTGGCAGTGGAGAGGGAGGGGGGGGGGGACTTGACTCTGACAAAAATTGACCATGGAATAGACGAGAAAAAAAATTCCATCCCCACTTTTCGTGTAGGGGAGGTACGGGAAAAAAAATATTTTTCAAGATTTTATTTTACCATTTTGTCGGCGTGATAAATATGTACACCCAAGTCAAATTACAGCTTTCTAGTACTAAGCGTCTTGAGCTAAGCCGCGGACAGACGGAAGGACATGGTGAAACTATAAGGGTTCCTTGTTGACTACGGAACCCTAAAAGCCATAGCCATATCACTTAGAGCTTCACCACATAAGCAATTTTTTTAGCGTAGGCATTGACCGAACGATATCATCGCTAATCAACGCGATATTTCTGAAATCAATCAAAGTCATCAGAGCGGAATCTCGGCGATGTCACATTCTACAGAACTGCCCTATAAACGAATTTTTAGAACAATTTTCTATTTAGTTTCACGCAATAAAAGTCTGTCCGCCGAAAAAAGATTTCCGAATCGCTCCTTCAAAGTGGATGATAGCGTGAAGATAAATCTGAACTGAATCGCCCTTAACGAGGCCTAGGGATTTATTGGTGATTTAGGGAAAGCTAATGAATTAAGCGCCCCAACATTAGTACTGTTAAAACAAACTTTTTTCAAGAGAATGCTTTTTAATAATACGGGGGTGTATTGCGTTCATCCGCGTTCTTCGCGAACTATTACAATGATACTTATCTATAGGAAATTATATTGTACACTTATAACTTATTTATGGTATAATAATTATCAGTGCCTATCATCATCATTGTAAACCTTTTCATCTGTTGCTGATGATTGAAGCTATAATGTATATAGATAGGTATTTAAACTATACACTTTGTGTTTCTTCTTACATGGAAATTATTTAAAAAAGTTTGGATGATTAAGGATAGTGAAATAAATTATCATGTTAAATATAATAAGTATTTCTTTGTAAATTTAGGATTTTTTAAGAAAAATAACCTCGAGTAGCATTTAGTTTTTATTTCATCGAAATTGATGCGCATCCTCTGATTTTTGTTCAAAATATGTGTTGTTGTAGAGTTTCTGGCTGCATCTTCTCTACAACGTAACATTACCTTCCGTCGCGAGAGTATAAATATCTATCTACACGGGATAATTACTTTAAAAACGTACAAATTTGGACATTTCTATTAATTTTTTTTGTTATGCGTACGAAGTCATGGTCAAAGCACGTTAGTTAATAAGGAGAGTGAAAAATAAAAATGCAAATGTTTCTTTTGCAGTTTTTTTACCTTTACGCTTGCTTTAAGTGACTCTTGCCACGCAGTCAGAACATAAATTCAGTCTGTATGTTTACAACTTCAAATTGAACAATGTCCTTGAGCTTCAAAGAGCCGTTTCTTGTTTAATTTCGTTTAGAAGAATTTAAACGTTTTTTTGAGTGAGAAATCTTGTATCAATTTAAAAGTGATACTTTTGATCGTTGTTTTAAAAGTTATAAACGCTTACTGATGGTACTCAAAGTTTATATCACACATAACTATTGTCTACTACGATACTATCTGTTACAATAGAATACAATTTTTAACTTGACGTGGACATTGAAGATATTTGCAAAAACATTCTATGGGGGGTTTTCTTTTTGGGAATATGCAATGGAATCCATTGCTAGAATTAGCTATCCTTTACATCGATTTAAGAGGATATAATTCGGAGCGCGCTCCATACAAACGTACTATGGTGATATTTTCAATACTAACCAATTAAACTCAATGATTTTTTCAGAACCAATCTAAAAACAAATTTCTATGCTTGTATAGAGTCAGATTTTCGTTAAATGTATAGTTTTAAAGTTACAGTGCCTCAAAGATTTCCATACAAATCTTAAATTAATCCTAGCATTGAAACTGTATATTTTAACGAAAATCTGACTCCATACAAGCATAGATATTTGTTTCAAGATTGTTTCAGCAAAATTTCATTGACTTTAATTGCTTAGTCATGAAAATATCACCATAGTACGTTTGTATGGAGCGCGCTCTGAATTATATCCCCTTAAGGCTTATTTTTGCGGAGGACAGACTATTAATGTTGTTATTATTACGTGAAGTCATTGTAATATTTGCCAGTCAAAGATACGAGTATATTGCATATTTTATTACTCGGATAACTGCACTAGGCAACGCCTGTATCGCGGGAATCAAACAAAGTAGTACTTAATTAAAACAATAAAATTAAGATTAATACACATATTAAAAAAAAATGAATATCTGTATGTACCCAAACTGAAAACTCTAACAAAATGTTTTATTCAAAATAATTGACGTCATTGTAGGGCTAACAGTATAGGTATCACAAATATTTATGTAGCATATACATAACGTAATGGAAATGAAACACTATAATACAATGAGGGTATTGTGTAATTATCTAGACACCCCAAATCCCGGTCTCTTCTGTGTTCGACCACACGAATAATTGAATGGCCGAAATCTGAAACGAAATAAAATAAATTCAACGAGAACATTTATCTGGTGAAAACCCATTGTTGGGTCAAAAGGTCACTGTTTATATTTCACACCGTAATGAGAATAATTAATTTTACTAATTTCGTAAATAAATATTATAATTTATTCTTGACCAATTTTTCTCGTTTTCTTTCTTTTTACCCGACTGCGCCAGAAGTAGGGTTATGTTTTTCTAGCGTATGTATGTATGTATGTTTGTATGTCTCACGGCTTACAGCCTTAATGGCTCTATGGATTTTAAGGTATGAGGTGTCTTTAGATTCGTCAAAATTGTGAGAGTGACAATGGGTATATTATTTTAAGATAGCGTCTGCGAATTTAAAAAGAGAGGGGGAATAAACTTTTTTTTTTAGTACGTCTTGGATATCAAATTAAAGCTAGTGAATAGCAGATTCCAAATATATGTATATTAGAGTACTTTTATGCTCTCATTTTGACACAAGAGTAAAAAGTATGAAATAAACTAAATTTTTAAGAAAAACAAGAAAACCGACTGATTGAAAAAAATCTTAACTGAAAAGAGAAAAACAAGGCCTATAAATTATGGCGGGGACAAAACAATAGCCAACAAGTAGGTAGGTTTTATAGTTTTTCTTTGTCAACGTTTGCTATACCTACCAAATAACATTCAAATTACATTTGCACAAACAAAGTCCAAAACACATGTCATAAAACAGCTTTCTAGTACTAAGCATCTCTGAGCTAAGCCGCGGACCTTTGACTATTAATATGTGGACTGGTTACGCGTGTGATTCTACTAACACACATTTCTGCCACTTTTTGCGGGGGGCGAGGTAACATGAAATCCGCAACTGTGGATTTTATTCCCCATAACTTTAGATTCTAATTTTGAATGTTAAAAATCATGAAAAGTAGTCTCGTGTGAATCCCAAACGTTCTAAGTTCGAAGTTATTATTTCGCAATTATAGGCTGTCTCGTTTAGTGATAAGGTGTAAAATTGAATGTAAATGCACAAGATCAATTGTACTTATACCGTGGCAGAGGGGAATTGCTACCGCAAGGCTAGTCCTTATAATAATTAGACGGACGGACATGGTGAAACTATAAGGGTTCCTTGTTGACTACGTAACCCTAAAAATGATTTATAGGTGTTTGTCTCACAAAACATCAAAAAAAAGATTTACAGTTCAAAATCATAATTAGGTATATGATGGTGTAAATAAATCCAGTTTAAACATTAAATGAGATCGGTGTTAATTTAATGGAGGTCCGGTACGACGAACGGTAGTTCGTAATTGATTCTGAATTAATCTGGGCCAGTAATAAAATACTGCTTCAATCGGCATTGTGAAGCTTGATATCGAGGATATGATCGACTGTGGAAAACAAACTTTACTGAAATATCGTCTTCATTATTAATAAATCTGATACTACCTACAGGATAAAAAAATGCTTTCTCAACATACTTGCACGTAAAGTGACTTTTATTCTACCGCTTTTAGGTACATTATGCTGCTTATAGAACACGCATGCGAAAATGATCATAATAACGCACTAGTGCGGTAATGTTACTTTTTTTTCTATTGTTTGTTTTTAAATCTCAGCAAAGAGTTATTATGTAAAAAAAATCAAACTATGTTCTGAATAAATTAATCTGTTTTAGTTAACATATGATAAATAAACGCTTCATTTCATCAAACAATTTATTATAGTTAACAAATTAACATTAAGTTTATAACGTTTTAATATAAGGTTGTTTGCAACAATATGTCGTTGGTTGAATGTCGGCTAAAGTTGCCTCTTCGTTAACCTGCGCGCGCATAGCTATCTCAACCAAAGGCACGGCATGGCAGGAAAAAAAAGAAGCCCAGCGCCATTTTCCACAAATATTTGTCTAAAGTTTTTCCTCGCAAGTATGTTGAAAAACGTTGTATGAAACGCGTGAGCATTGGTCCTTACAGCCTTGGCTAGTATGCAGCAATCACGCCTCGGCTGTAATGACCAACTTTGCTCACTTGTATCATAATGTACTAGGTATTTCGTAATAACCAATACAGCATTACTCAGGGAGCTTCGACTGCTTATTACTGCGGACTATGGGGCCACACCTGTGAAGGTGAAGCACCCTGGTACGTCAACCCAACCGAGAGCTTTCAGATAACAAGGAAGGTATTACTTTTTCCATGAGGCGTTCTGCATAGTATCCCAGTGATATTTAAAGGGTCAGTTTTGACCTTCAAACTGAACCACTTTCACTATGGAGAAAAGGTCGGAAAATTTTTTTTTTTTAAGTAGCGGTCCCATACCTTTTTCAATCGAGCTGCATTGTTTTGTATGAAACAGCAGATTTTGTTCAGTTAGATGGTCAATACTCCTTTAAATATTTCTAGTGACAAGTTGAAAACCTCTACATTGGTGTAACACATACACCAATGTAGAGGTTTTCAACTTGTCATTGAGAAAAAAAAAATGTTTTTCAAAAGATACTTATTGCTTTTCTGTTTCATTATCATCCAATCCTGTCACTCTCATCCTATTTTAAGGCTCGAATATTAGCTTTCCACCGACGCTTTTGTGTTTAGTACTTAATTATACCTTATAGAAAAATTTCCCTCTATATTTTCCTTCAATATTTCCACCCGAAACTCAACCCCTGTTACGCAAAGGGTGTGATGACATAATTAAAGTTATTTATGACCCTGTTGGTCTATTATTAAAAGATCGCCAGGGCAAAGATTAAATAGAGAATTTTTTTCTGAAAGCTTTTGTTATCTGTCTAGAAAAAGTATCTTTTATTTTTTATACAGTAGGCAATTCAACAGTTAAGCTCCCCTCGCTCTTTGTCTCGGATATTTGATACTGAATAGTATTTATCTACTTTATCTTTTAACTGCTGATTCAAAAGATTACATGGCATCATTTTGTATCAAAATAAAAAAGGTATATAACTTAGTCTTCGTTTGTTAAGTCTATTTGTCGATACAAAAATTGCTATTTTCAGTACCTATTGGTGTAGAAGATTTGATATTTTTGTACTTAATCTTAACCCAGTACACTTTCTTTAAATTTTTTTTAATTTGCTTCGCAATTATGTATTATATCACATGCATAATATCCCGAGGAAGTCAGAGATATTCTGAAACCTCAGAACATCCACGTTTCACTAGTAGCACCGAAACTCTGTCCAGTGTGACGGGGAGTGAGACCGTCGCCAATTGTAATGGACAGTGGATACATGCGTCGAAATTGAAGCATGCAGGTTTCCTCATGTTTTCATTAACCGAAAAGCCAGTGGTGTAACAAATCGTACATAAATTCCGAAAAACTCATTGATTTGAGTCGGCCTGGACGGGGATCGAACCATCGCCTCCTGCACGGCAGGCAAGGTTACTCGCCACTGGACCACCACAGTTTATATATTAAACAAAAATATCACATAGAATCTCTATCATTAGAAATGACGTCCTGTATACTTGCATATTCCCACAGCCACTTCATTAACACACGACGCGTGCGACCGCATAATGGCGATAGTGAAAAATGCATAGGCAAAATGGGACGAGGCCGTTATTATGCTTTTGAAGGCTTTTGCTTAGTGACGAATTTGACGATGCTTTTAGCGTTTAATAATGACCTAGAACATTTTACAAGCCACTACATAGGTACGTACAGTATACCAGGTTCATAAGTTTCACCGATGTACCTATGCAGTTGACAAATTTTAATAGCGCGATAATTTTTGCTTCTATTGAATCGAAATTTGACGGAAAGATGGTTGACAGTAACTCAAAACCAGAAATTTTGTAGTTATGAAGAAACAAATTTTTTGTCCCCTCCCATAGAACGAAATGAGGGTTGGATAAAAAATTGTTTTTTTTTATAAATCTAGTGATGTGTCGTTGGATAGGTCTTGCGCTAAATGGAACAAACATATGCTCACGACTAGTTTCACCAGTAGTACCGAAACTCTGTCCAGTGTGACGGGGGTGAGCCCGTCGCCACATAATGGACAGTGGGTACAATACATGCCTCGAAATTGAAGCATGCAGGTTTCCTCACGATGTTTTCCTTCACTGAAAAGCCAGTGGTGTTACAAATCGTACATAAATTCCGAAAAACTCATTGGTACGAGTCGGCCTGGACAGGGACAAAACTTCCATAAAAACTAAATAGCTATAACGCTTCTGTCTCTAGATATCTGTGCTCAAAGTCAAAAATAGGGCGTACGGGGGGAGGGGAGGGGGGGGGTCCCCTCTAACTTCTAAAACCCTGGAAAAAAATTCTGAAAATATTCTACAATGCAGCTTTTCATAAGTACTTTCAAAGAAAATTATAACGGATGATGTAGCCCAACTAGTTTCGGAAAAAACATGTGAAATAAATAGATTTTCTAATAATAAACTAGATGGCGTAGCAGAAAATTAAATCACGCTATCGTTACGTTTAAAAATGTTCGATCAGGTAAGATGCTCACTATTACTACTTATTGTCTTATTCTACTATACAATGGCTACGGAACCCTATCATGGGCGAGTCTGACACGCTCTTGGTCTGTTTTTTGGAAATTTATTATTGTTAAAAATTAAAAAATATGGTTGAGGGCAACACTTGAGGCTCTGCCCCTAGACTACAACAACTTTTCTAACAAAGTTTAAAGACTCAGAAGTAAACAGCTCTGTCTATTTGAAGAACATAAAATTATTACAAACGAGACCACAGTATCTAAACGTCTAAATAACTAGACTGAGCGAAGTTGCACGATCTCCAATCCAATAAACTATACAACTAAAGAGAAACGGTGTAGAATTAAATTTGTGGCTACTAAATTAGCGAAGGGTAAACAATACGAAGTATTATTAACCGATTTAAAAAAATGAGTTGGTTCTCAATTCGTTTCCATGTTTCTTTTTTGTATGATTTAGATGTATCCCCGAGTTGGTCCCATTTTTGGTGAAGATCTAATGACGCACCTCGGAGCTACACAACAGAACTCCTCATAAGTTGGCAGCAAAGCATCGGCGATTGAAGCATTTGCTTAGTATCGATGCGCGTTTATAACCTGATATTTGAGTATGACCATTGAAAATAGTGATATAAAATTTTATACAAAAAATATGAACCGACTTCAAAACTAAAAAAACCGGCCAAGTGCGTGTCGGTCCGTCACAATTTATGGACTTAGAAGGGGGCTTTTTGTTTAATACTACGGTTTTGATACCCCACCTCATGGGATAGACGAGAAAATAAAATTGCATCCCCACTCTTCGTGTAAAAAAAACATTTTTTCAAGATTTTTATTCTATAACTTTGTCTGTGTGATTAATATGTATACCCATGTCAAATTACAGCTTTCTAGTATTAAGCGCTCTGCGCTAAGCCGCGGACAGACGGACAGACGGACGGACACGGCGAAACTATAAGGGTTCCTTATTGACTCCTTATTCCTTCTAAAAAAGGAAAAAATTATATTGCAGCCAATGTCTTACTTACTTTCGCATCTATCAGAACATTACTTTGTCTTATTGGAGTCGGTGTCGGTGTCAAAAAATTATATTGCAGCCAATGTCTTACTTACTTTCGCATCTATCAGAACATTACTTTGTCTTATTGGAGTCGGTGTCAAGCCAAGTCCAAAATCTTACTCCAAGCCCAGTTGCGAATTATACCGGCTTGACACCGACCCCGATAAGACCAAGTAATGTTCTGATAGATACGAAAGTAATAATATTTTTTAGTTTTGAAGTCAGTTTTAATTTTTTGTTAAAACTTTTCTAATGTTATTGTTTAATAATTTAAATTTGTAAGAAAATGTTTATTTCATGACTACTCTGTAAAATACAGCGCAAATTCAACATGCGAACTATTAGAAAAACTGTATTATTTATTCAAATGTATATATCATTATTATTTTCACTGTTATTGCTATGTTATGCTAGATCTTAATAACTGTGACATGTTATTCTCAAAATTTCTCACTAAATGTGAGAATGGGCATTATGGGAAATTGGAAAATTAGCTGCAACTACCAATGCATCTTTTTGATAGTGCAGTTATAGTAAGGCTCACTTTTAGCAGTCTAACCTTTACTTTAACTTTTACGTGCAATTCCCCGGTTTGGAAGATTGCGGTTCAAGATTAGTCCAAGAAAGAATCTAGTACCTACTGCATTCAGTACGGACACTCCTTGCCTCCCACCGACTTTTTACTTCACCCCCTCTGGTATTCATGTCACGCTCACACGCAACAGCATCGCACATGCTTAGCTCTTCTTTTGAATTTTCCCCATTTGTATGAAATGACAGTATCCAAGGCGTGACCATGCTCTCTCTGGTAACAACTTTGGATAATTTTAGAGCGCAAATAAAAGTGGTCCATCCTAAAGTCGCTGCCTGAATCGTTTGTTTCCTAGCCTAGTAGAGTCAGCAGAAGAGGCGACAAACAAGGATACAGCAAGTGAATACCGATACTGTGCAGCTCGAGGCGAGATGCTAATGACATTTATACGTGGTCTCTTACCGACTGTACCTACTGGAAACTCGAGCTTTGAACATTTTATTGACAATTCAATGACCTATGTTCTTTGTGTAAAAATATTTTGTTCAAAATATTTTATAAAAGTCAAGTTCCGTTTTATTTTCATTTCTTTTTTGTTGACCGTTTTTAGGGTTCCGTAGTCAACATGGAACCCTTATAGTTTTGCTATGTCCGTCCGTCTGTCCGTCTATCCGTTTGTCTTAGCTGAGAGACGCTTTGCTGTAGAAAGCTGTAATTTAACATGGGTATACATAAAATCTTGAAGGTTACCTCCCCCTACACGAAAGGTGATGAAATTTTCTTTTCTCGTCTATCCTCTGGTGTGGGGTATCGTTGAATAGGTCTTTTAAAAATATTGTGGGTGTGGGAAAAACATTTTTCGATTTAGGGATCCGTTTTCTTTTTTTGGCTAACGGTAGCGAAACATTAAGCTTTAAAGTGACAATTTTTGTTAGAGTCAAATGTTCGGCAGTAGTGTTTAAAAAAGTGAAGTGAAGTTAAAAAGAAATCTATCACCGCTAAGTAGGCTTTACAAGTTAACGAGTAATAGTCGACCAACTTGCAGAATGTACTTTTAGACTTTATTAGCCTTTAAACCGTAGTATAAAACAAAAAGCCCCCTTCTAAGTCCGTATATCGAGACGGGCAACTACGAAACTCTACCCTGCACGTAGCCCGACACGCACTTGGCCGGTTTTTTTTTTTAGTTTTTAGTTCTAATTATCTTAAGGTACCCCTAATTAGTAAAATATTATATTTAACACATGAAAATGTGAATAACTCTTTGGACTGACATTTTATACTTATCTTATTATTTGCAATATTATGCTCTCGACTATATTTTTTTGAAAACCCAGAACATGCAAGTTTCATTTGTAGGTGTATAGTACTGAAAATCTATCCAGTGTGATGGAGAGTGAGCCTGTCTCTATTTATAATAAACAGTGGATACAATACATTTATAAAATTTATTACTCTCATTGGTGTAACTTTCTTTTTGTTGTAATCTTTAGAAATAAAGGGTCCTTAATATGTTTTTAAGGGGATGATGAGACCATCAAACTGAACAACTTTCTCTATGGAACCATCGCCAAAATCGCGAAAAAAATCTACTCCATACAAAATTGTAATCTACTCTACTACTGCGATTTTCACGTTGGTCTCTAAGAGCAAAGTTATTTAGTTTGATAGTATGATAATCCTTTTAAAAACCGTCAACATAATATAAATAAAACCGGTCAAGTGCGAGTTGGCCTACTCGCGCACCGAGGGATCCGTACCACACCACCACACAACATAATAACTAAACAATTTTGTTTGTCCTGGTCCTTTAATACGAGACCGACTCACGCTTGGCCGGGTTTTATTATTTGTTTTTATACTGTAGAGTTTGCTCTATAATCACTCCAAGTTTGACGCTTCTATGTATTACCGTTTTTACGATAGAGTGAGAAGAAAAAACGTTGATAAAAACTAGTTTCTTGTAAATGGATCCCCCTTTGATTTTAATCTTTTGACATTTTATCCGCCGTAATAACGCATATTCTGTGAAAATTTCAACTGTCTAGCTATTGCGGTTCAAAAGTTAGTTACAGTCCTTAATACGTAGGACAGACGGACGGACGTTTTCACCCTTTGGGTACAGAACCCTAAAAACGCTGTATAATAAATTTGATTATTTTATCAAGCTTTAATTTATGTCCTGTTGTTCCATTATTTTGCAGTCTGTAGATGTAGACGGTCAATAACCTTCACGGCAATATTTGCAGTACATTTTAAGTTACAGTGCTCAAATAATATTATAGTGGAACTAACACAACAATAACTGAAATGTACAGGCGATTATTCTAAACAACATAGATTTTTAATTTCATAGCGATAGAAATTTTACCCGTGGATAGAAATTCGAGTAAACCGTTTTAGCTATCTTATTAAGCCAAGTAGATGTTAGAGAGCATCTTTAGCCTCCAGCTACCAGCTATATGTTACAATGTATCGACCTATTTATTTACTTGGATGTTAAACTTAGAACTTGTGATACTGAGCCGATACGTGATTGAACTTTGGACTTTATCGGTTTCAGTTTTCATTCTGTCTTTCAATTAATTATTCGAGTACTTCGAAGTATTTGGATTTGCGTATTTACCTATATAAACTAATCTCTATGTTTGTATGAAGTCAGATTTTCGTTAAAATGTATAATTTTAAAGTTACAGTGCCTCGAAGATTTCCGTACACATCTTAAACTAATCCTATCACTAAAACTGTATATTGTAACGTAAATCTGACTTCATACAAACATAGAGATTAGTTTCTAGATTGTTTCTGAAAAATTAATTGACCTTAATTAGTTAATATTGAAAATATCACCAGACTTCGTTTGTACGCAGCGCGCATTTACGCATTCGGAATAAACTTCTCTTAAACCTTACATCCTGTATACCTTTTCAAACAAAACAAAATCGTTTCCTTAACTAATTCACTTATCCTGCATTATGGCTCTTATTTCTCTGTTGCTACGAGCTATCCCTTGTCCGTTAGTTACTACGGACTCAGCTAGCTCCCCTGGGCAGAACACAGGCACAAATCACGAACAATTTACCCTGGTTGGACTACAATTAGCTAGTTACGATGCTGATTGTCCGGGTCAGGATGTAACGCGGTTAATTGTGCTTGCTCTATGCGTAAGATTAATGGATGAGGCCTGCTCCGTTAGGATCATGTGAAATTAGTTCTGTCGTACTCTACCTATGTGATTGACACAAAATAAGTATGGGTAATTAATGAGTTTCAATTCCAATGGTCCTCAAATTGATACTGAAACAAAATGGTGGTCAAACTGCCTCCATGGTCTAATGGTTAAGAGCATTGGTCTATTGACACGTAGGTCGTGGGTTCAATTCCCACGGGGGGCATCTAGTGAAATGTTACTTTGTGCGTTTTTCCCCAGTTGGTTAGGACATTACCTGATTGTCTGAAGAGAAAGATATTTCCGTGCTTTGGATGGCACTTTAAGGCGTTGGTCTCGACTACTATCTCTGGTGGTAGTAGTCGTTACATTAAAAAACCACGTCAGATGACGTAAGGCTTTTTTTTTTTTTTTTTATTATATATATTTATTAATGAAAGAAACGTTACAATACATTGACAAGATAGTGTAATAAAAACCAATTTAGGTTTATCTATACACTATCGACTCGTCTAGGACGTCTTAATTAACAGCTAGGATAATTAATGACGTACTTACAATATTTAAACCATTACTACAAAAACACTTACTACATAATAGACATTTACAAGAACAGAAAGTAAAAACAAAGACAATTTGAAGAAAACAATATACAAAAGCTTCCAACACGTAGTCTTGTCAGATAACTACAGATCAGAGGTTCGACAGGTATTATGGCAGTAGGTACAAACATTAAGCAGTCCCATTGTGTGCGTTTAGAAACTAGACAAGAATGTGAGTTGAACCGGATCGTTATCTGCATGTATTAGTAGTGGTAAGAAATGCACTGTGTATCTACATGTCATAAAAAACTTAAGCAACACAGACACAGCGATCGAGGCCCATCTCACAGGATGTTCCGAAAACGAGCTGTTAGTATGAAAAAAATAATAAATTATGTAGGTACCTAAGTCAACAGTCAACACCAATTTGTTAACCGAAGTAGATATAGGTATTTCAACTACCGTTCACCGTTTCCCGTTCTGTTCCTGCCTCTCTCCCTTAGAATCTAGAATTCAAGACTATGATTTTGCAAAAAATAAGTTTTAAGTTTATGTTTAATATTCTTATAGTTAATTTCGTTTATTGTAGCTTTAGGCAAATTGTTTATTAGTTTAGGTATTATGTAATTCATTTTGCACTTGCCATATACGTTATTATATGATGGGACAACTAGTACTGCGTTAGTGACACTGCGCGTTAGTTTTTGATGACTAGTTTTGATTTGAATTTCTTTGTTAAAGAATTGTTCCGAAAGTATTGTATATTTAATTTTTTCGTGAATAGGCATTAACTTACAAACCGAAAAGAGAGCGTGGTAATTGTCTTTATGTGTTTGTCTGATTTTACGTGGTACTATAGTTTTAAGAATTCGTAATTGAAGCTGATAAATTGAGTTTAGGTGTGTTTTACATGTCCGTCCATAGCTGCTAAGTCCGTAGGATATTATCGACTCACCTAGGGCTTTGTAAAGTGATAGCAGGACCCGATAAGGAATGTTATTTTTTACTATAGCGAATTTGGCTAATATGGCCCGAAGTTTGTCACATACCAGTTTGATGTGATCCGTCCACTTTAGACGATCATCAATAACGAGACCCAGGTATGTCATTTTATCCACTATATCTAAAGGCCCGCAATCACAAGAGTGCTTACCGTTAGTATGTAGACATCTGTGGTCATGGCCTATGAGAATAGGTGACTGTTTGCTTCTATTTTGAGTGGAACTAATGTACATCAGTTTGGTTTTGCTAATGTTTATAACCAGACCAGCATCATGGGACCACTTTACTAGCATATTGAAATCTTCCTGTAGTTTCTGTAAGGCCACATTTATATCTTTTTCTGCTACCATAAGGCAAGTGTCGTCAGCGAATTGATAGATCTCACATTTTTTGATAGCATTTGGAAGACTATTGACATACGTGAGGTAGTGTAGGGGACCAAGGACCGATCCTTGTGCTGTACCTTCGGTAACATGCACCTTATTGCTTAGTTGCTGTCCGATTTTGACGACGTAGGACCTATCTGTCAAATAGTTTCGACACCAGTTCAGTAGATTACCTCGGACACCACAGACATCGAGTTGATCTATTAGTTCGTTGTGTCGTAAAGTGTCGAAGGCTTTGCTGTAGTCTATGAACGCTACAAGAATATGTTTTTTATTATTCAGATGATCGTTTACAGTGTCAGTAAAGGCAGACAACAGTTGCGTAGTATTTTTATGAGGTTGAAAGCCAAATTGTTTTTTCGATAGAATTTTATTTACCTCGTAAAAATCATAAATTTGTTTACATATAAATTTTTCTATAATTTTGTCAATGGTAGGAAGAATTGTGATAGGCCGGTAGTTTTCGTAGTCTCGGTAGCTGCCTTTTTTATGAATCGGTCTTACAATACCTGATTTTAATTCATTAGGATATAGGCTTGTTTTAATACTGGCATTGATTAATTTAGCTATTACCCATGATATTTTTTGTGCTATTGATTTGATGTCTATTGCCCTTATCTTGTCTACACCAGGAGCTTTGTTACTGTTCAAGGTTTTGATTATTGTATGTACTGTATCAGGAGTAGCCTTTTGTAATCGCATTGTCACATTTGCTGGTCTCCTAAATATATTTTTGTCAAGTAAAGGCTTGTTACAGTTAGGTATTATACTTTTGACGCTATTACTAAAGGTTTTAGCGAAGTTATTTGCTATATCTCTCACATTATTATTTTCAAACGCATTTAGAAGGACATTATCTATAGCTGGTTTCAGTCTTCCTGTGATTTTATTTAATATTTGCCATAATTGTTTTGGATCTGCTTTATTTTTAACTATTTGGTTTCTTAAGTTGTTCATTTTAGCCCTTTGTAATATTTTATTTGCATAGTTTCTAGCTCTGTTATATTTTAGTTTTAGGACCATATCAGTGCAGTCGTTTTTCCAGGTATTAAATAGCTTATCCCTATATTCACATGCTTTAAGAACTGTATTATTCATCCAATTGTTGTTTCTTTTAGGGTTTTGATTTACTTTGATTTTAGCTTCTGATTCCTTATAACATTTTAAAATATTATTTTGAATGTGTTCGTATATTTTATATGGACACTCAATGTCATTGATTGGTTGCCAATTAACCTCACTCAGTAAAGTATTCAGTTTAGTGTTATTATAAATAGTTTTATATTTTGGAACATCCTGTGGCTGTACCTGTCCAACGCATGCGAATGCAACTGCTCGGTGGTCCGCCAGTACAGTTCCGAGTGCTGCTGTGTACAGGTTTTGTGAGCGGGATCTAGCGTATATGTGATCAATACAAGACCGACTTAATTTATTATTACAAATTTCAATTCGTGTGTAATCCGTTATCCCGCACACAAGACCGTAGTTATAAAGCATGCTGTTGTATTTATGTTTTATAGGTGAATCTGTTTTGAGATCTATGTTGATATCGCCTAAAAGGAAAGTATCGTTTTGAGTGTCTGCCTTGATTAGGATGTGTTGTAGTTCGTTGATAAACAGGTGTTTGCTATTTTTAGGAGGACGGTAAATTGCAAATAGGTTTGCAGAGTATCGAGATGGTGTTGTTATTTTTACAAATACACATTCAAAATGACTAGTTACAGTGGAAATAGTGGAGAATTTATGTTTTTTGTTGATATACATAATAATACCACCGCCTTTTCGACCTTTCCTCAGTTCCGTGTGCATGTTATACCCATCTATGTGATATAGAGAACTAATTGAGTCTGGTATATTAGCTTCTGTTAGTATAATGACATCGATATTATATTTAGACGAAGTGATGGATTGTTCCAGGGCACAAAAGTTTTTTATAGTGGATCGTATGTTAATATGCATACATAGTAGGTTAGTTTGGTTATGCGGAATACATTTTATGAAATGCTCAAGGTTTGTACATTCCATAATTTCATTAACATCATCTACTAGTACCGCCATTTTATTTAAATAATATTTTATATAGAAAGACATTTGTTAGAAATAAAGTATCAAGGATTTTAATATCTACTTATTTATATCTTCAAGCTTTTGATGTCCTCAATCGATCTCAGGATGAGGGGAGCTGCATTCTCATCTTTTCGTGCCCGAATTATTCCTCTTTTACACCATATAAATTTGTAGGTATTTTTCAACTCTTGTTTAGCATTCCATAGTAGCATTTTGTGGTATGGTGTTAGAGCTTCGCGTATGTAGATCTTCTCGTTGGTGTCTGACTTGGTTGGGATCAAGTCGTTTACAGTTATGTTAGAGATTTTGGCAGACGCCAGCCATTTAGTTTGGATAGTCTCATTTTTGAGCTGTACAAGTATTGAACCCGGTCTTTCCGGCTTACCTGGAAGTCGTTTTGAGCATTCGATTTCATTTGTAGGTAACTGGAGCTTCTTTGCTACTTCTTCGACCAGTGATGCAGTATCTTCCTTGTCATTAAATGGAATATTCGATATTTCAATATGACTTGCAAATTTTTGTTGTTCTGTTGACTGAAATTGTTGTTCTAGTGCTCTCAGTCGTGTCTCTAGATGAGCATTTTTATTAGATAGCTCTGCATTTTTCTTTTGAAGCTCAGTGATGGTTTGCTTAAACGCGTCGATACAGTCCACTACTTCGTCCATCTTGTCGCTATGGAATTGAAGCGAGAGAGTTATTTCTTTTAATTCTTTTTTCATTGTTTTTTCCATTTCTTTTGAGATGTCCTTGAGAAGTTGTTTGACGTTTATCTGGAAAGGTTCTTTTTTGTTTTCTTCCGTGTCTTCATCGCCATCCTCTCCATTGGAATGCAGAGAGCGGCGCCTAGGCGAAGATTCATGGCATTCCTGACATGTCCACTCCAGGTTCTCGGCAGCGCGAAGAGAAGTCAGCTGTTTATTGGAGAGACCTGAGCATAGGGTGTTACCATGCACCAGCTTCTCACACCTGCTACATTCCAGAATAGGACTTTTTTTAGTGAAGTTTTTATTGCATATATCACACTTATTCATTTTTCAGATAGATACACTTTTGAGGGTACTCAGCGCACACAAATTATAAGTATGTGTTGTAAAAGTGAACGAACGATGACGTGTGACCAGGGCTTGACCAGGGCTTGCTTCCCATACGATAAGAAGAACTCCGATGGAATATTATTTTCCGTACAAAATTAGATAATAATACTATATATTCGCATCGCATTCTGCATACGCTGAATGTGAAGTCTCCTTGAGCCCTGCCGTGGGAAGTTTATAGGCTGATGATGATGACATCGAGTAGAGTATGATGAAGTGGTTTAGTCATGAGGAAAGAATGAGCGGAAGTAGGGTGACGAATAAAATTCACAAGGAAAGTGTGAATGGAATAGTTGAAAGGGCTCGCCAAGACGCACGTACGCTGATCAAGTCAGATGCGTGCTAAAGAAGGGCGAAGTAAAATGTACCCGGAAACTACGTGCATCTATGAAGACTTATATCGTAGCATGCGGCCACATTTGGCACATCTAATGTCTTTCCCTTGCTTACCCCATTCAGTGGGATAAAGACGTGGGCATAATCTTTATGTGTATGTAAAATATAGACAAGTTAAAACGATAAATGTATTTTTCCTCACTGCACAAAGATCACAAAGTAAAATTTGTAAATAAAGTTTGCTCTAAAAGACATCATCCGATTTGGTCCAAAAAGTGAAAGTGTCGGCCAAAAAAAAGCGATGTTCTGTTAACATTTTTCGATCAAACATTTACAAGTATGGCACCAAAGCTGTAGGCTCATTGTCCTTCGTTTTATTTGGGTTAAAAAAAATCGATAGATTTTTCAAACCTTAATAAAAACCAAGGAAAATGGCCTTACAGCTTTGGAGCGATACTAAAAAATGCTGACACCAGCAAGTTCTGACCGAATTTCAACGAAAATATATGAAACGCGGATGTCTTTTCATATCTGACATGTACTGGAAAATGCCTTACGAATTCTGAAATAATTGTAAGTCTAGACTAGGACAAGCTTAATTGTCCATTGTCCCCTAATTTGTTCGCGTCGCCACCGTCTCTCTGGAGACAACCACTGGTCATTAGATGTCACCACATAACTATTGCTGTTCGGACAACTAAATTTAAACTTTATGTTAGATGGAAATAAGGGTGTATCATATGACATGGACATGAAGATAAAACTGTAGAACTGGCAGGCAGAAAGCTGATGCATATTAGTTGGAAAGAGGGATGTTAAGCAAAGGCTTTGTGTGGTGTATGAAACGGGGAATTTAAAAAATCGGTGTGTTGTATTTCTTTCTATCACAAGCATGCAAATTAAATTAATTATTAGAATGAATGAATGAATGAAATATACTTTATTCACACCAAACAAAATACAATGCACAATAGGAAACAAAACTGATTATGGTACAAATAAGGCGGTCTTATCGCTAAAAAGCGATTTCTTCCAGACAACCTTAGGGTAGAGGAAATATAACAAAGAACGGGTCGGTGTTAATAAAAAAAAAAAAAAATAATAATAATCAAAATAAAATTATAGATGGAAAAGAAGTTAATATAACAGAATACATAAATATATATATATATATATATATACATAATTAATTATATATAATCATACATGCTGCAACAGAATACACGTACACGTGCCGGAATGATTCATGAGGGAGAAAGGAAAAATAAAAAATCAGGAACAGAGGTCCAGAAAATGTGCTTTGACTTTCGATTTAAAAACATCCACCGAAGGAGCACGTCTGATCGACTCTGGCAACGAGTTCCAAAGTCGAGCAGCTTGGACTGTAAAGGAATGGGTGTAGAAGTCGGAAGAGTGGGATGGGATATTGAGTGAGAGATTATTAGAGGAACGTAAGGGACGGCCAGTAGTAAGGGAGCTAAAGATGAAGCGTTCCTTGAGGTAGGGGGGAGCCAACGGATTAAATAGGATAGAGTAGAGGAGGGACAGGACATGGGTGTCTCTTCGACGACGGATTGGGAGCCACTTTAGTTTAGCGCGGAATTCGGACACATGGTCGTATTTCCGTAACCCGAATATAAACCGAATAGCAACGTTTTGAAGGCGTTCAAGTTTGTTAAGGAGCTCCACTGTGAGGTCGAGGTAACAGGAATCAGCATAATCAAGTATGGGTAGCAGGAGGGACTGTGCGAGCGCAATTTTAGTACTTGTGGGAAGAAAATTCCGTAGTCGTTTGAGAGAACTGTATGCGGCGAACATCCTCCTACTTACCTCGGAGACCTGCGGTATCCAAGACATCGTTTTATCGAAATATATACCCAGATTTTTAACAGTCTCGCTGTAGGGTATACAGACACCGTCGAAAATGACAGAATGCAAATTTTCAAAGCTGATTCTCGAGATCAGCCGTGGACTACCGATTATCATGACTTGAGTTTTAGAGGGATTTACCCTGAGGCCAAAAGATTTGCTCCACTCAAGGATACGAATCAAGTCATCGTTTGTTGTTTGGACTGCCTGAGAAATATTATCCAAGCTTGATTTGGAATAAATCTGGAGATCGTCTGCATATAGATGGTAGGAGGAAGATAGTTTTTGAGTAATAGAGTTAATAAATAGAGAAAAAAGAAGAGGAGACAACACGCCACCCTGCGGCACACCAGCAAGAGTATCACACCATGACGAAAATGTGTCTTCAACCCGTATCCGCTGCCGGCGCCCGTACAGGTAACTTTGAAACCAGTCAATTGCTGTCGGAGATACATTAAGAGAACGAAGTAGCCCCAGTAAAATGTCAAAGTCGACTGTGTTGAAGGCATTGCTAAAATCAAGCAATGTTAGGACTGTAACCTCTCTGTTGTCCATGCCAAGTCTAATGTCGTCGGAGATCTTGACAAGAGCCGTTACCGTGCTATGACCAGGACGGAAACCGGATTGTGAAGGATTAAGGAGATTATTTGTGGATAGGAATCTGCTCAACTGCCGATGCACAAGGCGCTCTAAAACTTTGGATAGGAAAGGGAGAATGGAGATGGGACGGAAATCTGAGAATAAAGTAGGATTAGGTTTCTTAAGCAATGGAATGATTTGTGCATCTTTCCATACAGCGGGAAAGGTACACGAGGAAACGGATTTATTGAGGATCTTGGTAATGATTGGAGTAAGGATATCGATGAGAGGGATGATCATGTTACGGCTAATGTTGTCACCTCCGACGGCATTAGAAGCAATGGTAATGATGTTTCTCTTAACGTCACAATCAGC
Source organism: Agonopterix alstromeriana (assembly GCA_963924505.1). Lineage (NCBI taxonomy): Eukaryota > Metazoa > Arthropoda > Insecta > Lepidoptera > Depressariidae > Agonopterix > Agonopterix alstromeriana. The sequence goes on from OZ004664.1 coordinate 12,872,036, forward strand.
AAATTGGCTAAAGAAGAAGGGGGGGATGTTAGGTGTCGGTGCGGAAGAGAGAGTATTTAAGGTATTAGTCTTGGAAGAAGCGTCCAGAACTGAAGCAGCAGAAAAATGTTTATTTAAAGAATCGAAGTCGATATCTTTAGGGATAGAATTATTACGAGATTTACCAACACCTAACGTTTTAAGGAATTTCCAGGTTTTAGCTGGATCTCCATTTTCAACAGATTTGTGAATGTGGCGCCGTTGTGCGTCCCTACACAGTCTATTGCAGCGATTTCGTATGAGATGGTATTTGTTACGGTTCACTTCAGTAGAATCAGTCTTGTATTTCGCTTTCGCACGGTTTTTCTGAGTAATAACAGCCTTGATGTCGTCAGTCAACCAGGGAGCAGGAAGATGTTTCACTCTCACTGGACGGATAGGAGCATGAACGTCATACAAATCTATGATTATTGAGTTGAACAGTGTTATCTGTTCATCAACTGTACCAGCATCATCAATAATCGACCAGTCCACTTTCATCGCATCTTCGTGAAGACTCTTCACATCCATGTTCTTAAAATTGCGCTGCAGTAGGATTTTGGCTTTGGCTTTGGGGGGACGTATTTTATAGGAGAGGTAGACAAGATCGTGATAAGAAAAGGCGTCTGCACTGTACTGGCCATGTTTAGCAACGTGGGAAAGGGAATTTACCATTATGAGATCGAGAAGAGAGGGTGTGCAATTTGGAAAAAAATGGGTTGGTCCGAGGGGAAGTAGATTCAAGTTGCTGGAATTTACAAGATTCGTAAGGCGACTAGTACGAGCGTCCTTTTTAAGAAGGCAGGTATTGAAATCACCCATTATGATGACGTGTTTACAGGAAGGCGTAAGGTCTTCAAGGAGTTTTTCAAGCGAGGGAAAGTAATCAATGTAACGATTGGGACTGTAGTAAACTCCAAGAAGTGTTTTGTGTATTAGTTTAATGGCTAGTGGATAGCCCTAAGTGGACCTAAACCTAGTGCTTTCCATCCAGATGGCAGCGGTTCGATTCCACTCATAGATATCACAGTGTAAAGGAGAAAGAATGTTTCTCCATACAAAGTGGCGTACCTCGGAAAAGGTTCAAAATCCCGTCTCATAGATGGCGCTGACTCCTTGCCCGCGAATAGATGAATATACGCTAATGATCAGTCTTCCAATATTATGAACCAAACCAACTAACGTAAGAGAGGTAGCGTAGGTAACTAAGCAGAGTAGTAGATCCGAAATTGTTGGTGCAAAAATAGAGATATGATGCTCATAATGACATCTAGCGAATGTACTAAATTTCGGTGTACGTTGTGAGATAGATAATGTCTGTACTGTACAGACTGCCTAATCAGCGTTGAAACATGATAATACTCCTTGGCGGTCGGTAATGTTCAACCTTCATTCGTACGTTTTCATCGTTGTTGTTGGTTTGTCCCTTTCTAATCCAACGACTAACTTTAAAAAAAATAGTTTTTATAAAATTTTTGTTCTGAAAGAAAAGGAACAAAGCTAAAGTTTGAAACATCGATTTGATAGAAGGTTAAACTAACTACATTACTGACCGCCATGACCAATTTATGTGTTTCCATGCTTGTAAGGAGGATTGGTATCCTTTATCATTCTAAATCCATGGAGAGTACCACTCTTTAGCTCTTCTTAATCTATGTAGATATTCAAGTAATGTAAGGACTGAGACAGGTTGATAGAGTTTGAAATTCGTGCGAGCGAGACTGTCTAAGCACCCGAGTAGGATAACCAGATCAAATATGAGATTTCCTGATAAAATTTCTGACTTTTCAGTAAACCTTACATTAGCTACGGAACCCTATCATGGGCGTGTCAGACACGCGAATAGCCATTTTTTATTATACAGGGTGTCTCAAAAGAAATTTTATATTTAGTGGATCGATTAAAAAAAAAGTAAGCCGTATATAGAAAAAATGTTTATTAATTATTGAAATACACTTTTTGGGGATTTATTTCTTAAAAATGATATCGTCTAAATGTAGACCCTCGCGTTCTCGGCACTCATTTAATCGAACAGTAAAATTACTTATGACGGCTCGGCAGGTGGATTCAGGGATGGCTGCCATTTCGTGACGGATATTTTCTTTCAAATGGGCCAGTGAAGTCGGTTTATCGGGTTTCTGATGTTTGCGTTTTGGATTCGTTGCACTCCAGTAGCGGCAGTTCTGCTTATTTACGTGGCCATTAAGATGAAAATGAGCTTCATCCGAAAACAAAATGTTGGTAAACGTTGAAAATCGCTCAATCACCTGATTTACGAAATGAAGCCTCTGACTGGCATCTTGGGGCTTTAATTCTTGCACCAATTGAATTTTGTAGGGGTGCAGCTTTAGGTCTTTGTGCATGATGCGATGTAATGATGATCTATGCACATTTAAAGCACTTGCGCGCTTCCGAATTGAAAGGTTCGGGTCGTCACGAACAGACTGATTAACATTCTCCACGTTTTCTACCGTTCTTGATGACCTAGGTCGCCCGGATTTTGATTTATCTAGCGTTGTACCGGTCTCTTCAAACTTTTTAACCCAATGTCGAATGAGAGGAATGCTTGGCGCATCATTTAAGTGGCGAAAACCTCGAGTCTCGAAAACTTTCAGTCGCCGAATCACCGTTTTTGTAAAACTCTCGCACGCACAACGCGCGGTCTGCTCCCGAGAAACGCTCCATAGCGACTGAATTCCCAAGAGCCAGGCTACCGATTGACATAACCCCCGCGCCCCTTGGATACGTTGCGCTCACGCAGTAAGCTAAATAAATATAAAATTTCTTTTGAGACACCCTGTACCTGTTCACCATTACACTGACTAAATAAACATTTCTTTATAAGGCCAGCATTAGGTACAATGTCGGCTGTCATGTACAATGACTGATTTGTAATTCATCGCTAGCATTTTTTGTAAAATACACGGTTTTCGCATTTTGTTGACTCCTCTTGTTGATGGGAGAGTAAAATGATGAGCAAGTAGACTGTAGAACTGGTTTATTAGGACTTTAAAACGAATTTAAACAGAATTGGTAGACGAACGAAAACGGCGGAAAATTGAAGTAAATTGACAGGTGACAGATCTTCTTGACGTCTGACATTTAGTGTGTGGCGTGTTCGTGTCATGGACACACTCCCGGCCTTGAAGTACTTTCAAATTCTTTGACAGGAAGAGGGCAAATAGTGTTATAGGCGCGACGTATAACACCTTTCTTGGTTTTAATAATTGCGACTCTTGCGACGCCGTCTTGCCCAGGAAGAACATCAATTATGCGGCCCAGCAACCACATCATAGGAGGTGATGTTTTGTCTTTAATTACAACCATTGATCCTTTCTCGAGGCTGCCCTCTGAACGGCACCATTTGGTCTTCTGTTGAAGCCAGAATATGTATTCATGTGAAAAACGCTGCCAAAAATGTTGCTTCAAGTATTCTATGCGTCGAAACCTTTGAAGACTGGTAATGTTGACGTTGTCATTAATCTTTGGATGAGGCATCATAGTGAGAGAGCGTCCGATTAGGAAGTGTGCTGGGGTTAAAGGTACAAGGTCGGATGGATCGTCAGAGATAGGAGTTAAGGGTCTGGAATTTAAAATAGCTTCGACTTGAATTAGACAAGTAGCCATTTCCTCGTAAGTTAAATTTGTGAGAGCTAACGTACGTCTTAAATGGTGTTTTACAGCCTTTACAGCTGACTCCCATATTCCACCAAAATGTGGAGTGTAGGCTGGGATGAATGAAAAGTTTAAGCCTGGAACTGAATAATCTGAAGTAAGATCTTGTGAAAGAAGTTGAGACAGCTCATTAAATGCGCCTACAAAAGTGGTACCGTTATCTGAAAATATGTTACGCGGCATTCCCCGGCGAGCAATAAACCTATTAAGAGCTGCTATGAAGGCTTCCTTCGTCATGTCCGAGACAAGCTCCAAGTGTACGGCACGAGTAGCTAAGCAAACAAACACAGAAATGAAACATTTGATTAGTGAGCATCCTCTGCCTTTCCGGTTTGCTATCAAAATTGGCCCCGCATAGTCGACGCCTGTTTCTAAAAAAGGAAATTCAAGATGGATACGTTGCTCAGGGAGATTTCCCATTATGGGCTGTACAGTCTGAGCTTTAAGTCTACAACATTTTACGCACAGGCGAACGGTTTTCTTTGCAAGATTTCTGCCACCTAAAGCCCAATAGTTATGTCTGACTGTGGCTAATAATAGTTGGGGACCTGCGTGTAAAAGTCTCTTATGCATCATTTCGAAAAGTAATGAAGTTAATTTATGTTTGCTACATAATAGAATAGGGTGTTTGACATTGTAATCATAGAAAGAGTTATCTAACCTACCACCAACTCGAATGATATCTTCTGAATCTAGAAAAGCTGATAATGATAGGAGTCTATTTTTGTGTGGTAATTCTTTTCCTTCTTTAAGTAATTTGAATTCTTCAGGAAAAGATTCCTTCTGGGAAATTTTAATAAGAAAATTAGAAGCATGATTTAGTTCAGAAGAAGAAAGACAATTTTGATTTTTTGATTGTGTATCACGACAGTTGTTGATGAATCTAAATATGTAGGCAGTAATGCGTTGTAGTTTAGGGAAGTTTGAAATATTGGTTATTAAAGAGTTGAATAATTGATTATCAGTTGTGAAAAGTGAGACTACGGTCTCTGGTAAGTCTGGTACTAGTTCTCCAGGTGAATTTGGAAAAGATGGCCATTGAGATTGAGGTAACCGCAAGAATGATGGACCACTCCACCAAAGATCCGAACTGGAAAGTTTGTCTGCACTCAAGCCGCGCGAAGCGAGATCTGCGGGGTTTTCTTGAGAAGGTACGTATCTCCAGGAACTATTTGGAAAGCCTTCCCGGATCTCACAAACGCGATTGCGAACAAATGACTTAAGATGAGTGGGTAAGGCAGAGAGCCACCCCAAAACAATGGTTGAGTCGCACCAAAATATACAGTCGCTGAAGTTCAAGGTAAGTGAACTGAGGACCTTGGTACATAGTCTTGATCCCAACAAAGCAGCACACAATTCAAGACGTGGTATGGTCTGTGATTTTATTGGAGCTACCTTGCTTTTTGCTGTCAACAGGTCAACATGTACTGACTCATCCGCATCAATAGAACGTACGTACACGCATGCTCCATATGCCTTTTCTGATGCATCTGTGAAAATATGCAATTGCAGTGACGAAGGAGTATTAGAAGTGACAAATCTAGGAATTTGGATGGTATTTAAATGTGGTAATGTAAGCTCAAAATTAGACCAAGCCTTTTTAATGTTTGGGGGAACACATTCGTCCCATGATACATTGATGATCCACAATTGTTGCATGATAATCTTGGCTTCAACAATACAAGGAACAACAAGACCAAGAGGATCATATATTTGTGCTATAATAGACAAAATATGATGTTTAGTTACAACGTCTTTGGAAGGTAAGTTGATTGAAAAGGTGAATGTATCATCGAAACACCTCCAATTGAGTCCCAATGTTTTAGACAATTCATTAGCACTCAAGTTGACGAGTTCAGAATTGTTTTTGTCGTGACATAGCGCATCTAGAATGTCCTTTGAATTAGACTGTAATTTTCTAAGGTTGAATTGGGCTGAATTTAATATTTCTATGACACCACGACATAAATGTACTGTCTCAGCAACCGATGATGCTCCGGATAAAAAATCGTCTACGTAAAAATCGTGCGCTATAGCTTGTTGCACTAAAGGATCTTTGGTTTCTTGTGCCAATTGGTTAAGACACCGGGTTGCTAAGAATGGGGCTGAGCCAGTACCATAAGTGATAGTGTTTAAAGTGTATGTTTTAATTGGTAGGTTTGGGTCCGGCCTCCACAAAATCTGCTGCAGAGAGCGCTGTTCTTCATTGATCCATGCCTGGCGGTACATTTTCTCGATATCACCGCAAACAACAAACTTGTTTTGACGAAATCTCAAAAGAATAGAGACTAAGTCGTCTTGTACTACAGGTCCGACCAGTTGAATGTCGTTGTAAGATTTGCCCGACGTGGTTTTTGCCGAAGCATCAAAGACTACGCGTAATTTTGTGGTAAGGCTGGATTCCCTAAGCACGCCATGATGAGGCATGTAATAAGAAGGCTTTGAAGTAGGCATAGGATGGGTATTTTCACTCATGTGACCCAAATTGATATACTCATCCATAAAGTCCACATAAAGCGATTTGAAGTTGGAATCTTGCTGTAAGCGACGTTCCAATGACAAGAATCTTCTTTTGGCCATATAATAAGAGTCACCCAAGACCTCTGGCGATTCTTTAAGAGGCACTGAGACCACAAATCTACCATCTGTGTCACGACCTGTTGTATTTATAAAGTTTTCCTCACAAGCACGTTCCTCGGAGGTAAAGTCATGTTTAGATGGAATCGTGTCCAATTCCCAAAAACGTGATAGGTTGGGTTCAACGAGTGTTTGATCATTTTGATTATTGTTGACAAACATGCACAAAGATGAACCACCCTTTGATTTAGATTGATGCATTACGCCTGATACAAGCCATCCTAACTTTGACTCAAAAAGAGAAGGTTTGTTTTTGCCCAAATCGATGCGGTTTGTGCCGATTATGCCCCAGAAGACCTCAGCTCCAACTAGAAGATTTATGGATGACGGAACGTTGAAAGAGGGATCGGCCAAGCAAACACCTGAAGGTATGGGTAAGTCTTGAATGTTAATGTGAGTATTAGGTAGTTTAGAAGTGATCTCTGGCAGTACAAAGCAGTCAATGTCCATTACAAAATTACCATTAAAAGACTCGAATTTAAGAGAGCATGATTGGCAACTATTGGATGCTTGATTGTTTATACCCGTTACTTTTGACTGTGTAGTGTGTGTTTTCAATTTAAGTTTGTTACAAAGATCTTCAGAAATAAAATTTGCCGTGCTACCATTATCCAAAAGAACTCTGGCAGTATGATGTTTACCTTGACTATCGTACACTTTGACAAGCGCTGTAGATAGCAGTACGACACGTGAATTTGATGAATGACTAGCAGAAAAAACAACATTATTGTCATTTTCAGTTTTTGGTTTTTGTTCTTGTTCTTGTTTTTTCTCCTCATGCAATAATGTGTTATGTTTTATTTTGCAATACTTGCAGTGACTTAACTTACACTGAGCCTCTGTGTGGCCTATTCGAAGACAATTAAGACAGGCCTTGCATTCTTTTGCCTTTTGAATTCGAGAAGATACTGGTAACCCCCTAAAAGTGGAACAGTTAAAAAGATGGTGTCCCTGTTGACACATTGGACATACCGGTACTCTCGGTTGATTAGAAGTGAGGACAAAACTCTTTGGTTTGTTGTAAGATTCAGGCTTATTTTTTGATGACCTGGACTCCTCTATGCTTTCTAAAAGATCAGCTCTGGCACTAAGAAAATTTATGAAAAATGTTAAATCTGGAGGACTGGAGAGAGTGTTCCTCGATTCTTCCCATTCCCTATAAGTGACATTGTCAAGTTTGGTAGACATCATGTGTATGATTAGTGTGTCCCAATATGAAGTCGGCTGATCCAATGTGGCCAGCGCTCTAAGATTTTTATTGGTGACATCGACAAGGTAGCGTAAAGATTTGCTTGATTCTTTGTGTATGTGCTCGACGTTAAAGAGAGCTTGCACATGATTGTTGACAAGTAGCCGCTTGTTGTCATACCTGTCACACAATAACTTCCATGCTGATTCATAATTATCTGCTTTGAAATCTAAATTGTCGATTATTAATAAGGCACTACCTTTAAGAGAAGCGCGAAGAAAATGTAATTTATTGATATTGTCCATGTCGTCCCTACTATGAACCATTGAAATGAACGTGTCCCTAAACTCAAGCCAATTTTGATAGCTACCCGAAAATTTAGGGATTTCGATTTGTGGAAGACGAATGTAATTGTGTTTCTTTGCTGACGATCCTTTACTCGAGCCACTACCACTAGAACATACCTCATCACGATCCAAGGAAGACTTCTGGTTCTTACCCAACAGCTCACGGGCAGATGCCAATAAAGAGAAGTACTGCGATTCAAATTTTTCTCGCTCTTGGGTTTGCTCATCCGGTTGATCCGCTAACATCTCGATTTCGTACTGTAAAAGATCAAACTCTGAATAAAGGTTTTCAATTTTGTCAACGCGCATTTGAAGTTCAATAATTTGTGTATCACTCAACTTTTCACAACTCTTTGGTATCGCTAAATAAGATGAAAATTGAGTTAATTTTGATTTAATTAGGCCACGCTTTCTTACTAAATCTTTAATTTTTTCAGCCATTGTTAAGACTGTAAACTAACCGTTAAGAAAAAACAATCATTAAATCAAGTAAACAAAGGATTTAAATTGTGCTTGAAAAAAAAATACAATAACAATGTGTTTGAATAACTCCTATGAAAAGTTTATGAGCAATGTTTATTGAAGACTTTTTATGTAGGTAAATTTGATAAGGAAAGAATAGTTTTTGTTTGGTTTTATCTTATATGAATTAATGTTTCAATACCTACTAAAAATGTTATTATAATATTGTGATGTCTTTAAGAAGTTAACTACTGTTTTGTGAAGCTATTTGTTTGTAAGATAGGTATAGGAAATGATTTGAAATAAAGATGTGATGGATAAATGAATTGGAAATGAATATTAGGTAATTTGAACGATCTCACTTTTATGTCGTTGTTGGATGCTTTCCGTAGAACGCTCGCATAGATTTTCCAATCAAATGTTGATGAAATTTGCCGTTAGTGACGATGCCGACGACTTCTTTCTGGTTTGGAGCTTGTAAGTATCCGCATAAGCTGCCGTAGCTAAGACCTTGCGAAACGTAGGTATAAGGTGCTCCCGAAGACAGAATGAGAAGCCAGTGGTCAGCACGAAGACGTCTGCCGATTCTATCACGTAGACAAAACACTCAGTTGCTGCCGGCGATCTTTGTATGAATCTCCAACTGCTTAAGTACTGGGTCCTTTTATTCGCTTATCAGTCCTTGTTCAAGGGTTGAAGGACCATATGTTGACTCCTCTTGTTGATGGGAGAGTAAAATGATGAGCAAGTAGACTGTAGAACTGGTTTATTAGGACTTTAAAACGAATTTAAACAGAATTGGTAGACGAACGAAAACGGCGGAAAATTGAAGTAAATTGACAGGTGACAGATCTTCTTGACGTCTGACATTTAGTGTGTGGCGTGTTCGTGTCATGGACACATTTCATTTCTTATTTTGTGTTCACGTCAAATAAATATGAACGGAATAATCTGTTATGATAATATCATTCTTCAATTTGTATTCTGGTCCGAACTTACGGCGAATTCGCTGTTCTATTAGTTATTATTAAAATCCCATAACATTATTGAACATTTTAACAGTACAATTATTATGCTAGCTCGTTAGATACATCATTTATCGATCGGATTGCTAGGGTCGAATTTGGGTCGATTGTTGTTGTCGTAGGTGATTCTGATTCTTAATATTTTGTTTTTCACTAGTTTGTTTAGCACAGAATAGTATACAAAAGCCCCTCGTTCCCTATATAGGGTCCAACTTAATATGCAGACAGTTTTTTTAAGAGGATGATCAGACCAATAAACAGAACAACTTTCTCTATGGGACCTACATCGAAATCGCAAAAAAAAAATCTACTGTCCCATACATTTGGCTCGAGAAGGTTTGCAGTTTTGTATAGAACAGCAAATTTTTTTATCGCGATTTCGATGTTGGTGCCATGGAGAAAGTTGTTCAGTTTGACGGTCTGATCATCCCCTTACAAAGTGTCAGCATATTAAGAAGGACCCTATTTAAAATAAATATTTAAAAAGGTGTTACAAAACTAAAAATAAGCATTTAAAACTTTAAGGGGGTTGTTTAGACCATCAAGTTGAACAACTTTCACTAAGGGACCAACATCGAAATCGCGATAAAATAATCTACTGTCCCATACATTTAGCTCGAGTAGATTGGTAGTTTAGTATGGAACATCCGTTATTTTTTTCGCGATTTATTTATTAGATATTGGTCCCACAGTGAAAGTTGTTCAGTTTGATAGACTACAACACCCCCTGTACTGCTCTCTGAGCTACATGCATATTATAATATTATTCTATGATCGTCCTTGCAGCTGATCGTTCATTTGATACAGACCTTTGAACGGCTGTAACTCTTAAACCAACTGGAGTTTTGCAGGCAGACCTGGTATGGACCAGGTCTTAGAGGCCATCCCCATCACAGTAATGCTCTACACCCTATGAATACTGAATCATTCCTCTTATCTCTTATACTGTTGGTTAACATTCATTCACGAGCTTGCTTTGTTAAGTATGCAGTACTTTAAAAGAACTATCATAATGATTAGAGGAAAAACGTGTTGACAGTAAAGAACTAAGATAAACTTCATCTAAGTTGTGTTCTTATTACCCAATTGTTCTCCCTAACCAAGATCTCAATTACATAAACATTTCGGCATTTAATTAAAACTTCTTTATGAGTAGTTTTAGTTCATCCATTAGAACTGAGTAATTTCGTTCTATGGTTAGCTTTAAGACGGATAGTTAAGAGTTACTGACGTTTCTGAACTTTAGAAATAAATTGAAACTTTGGGTATTATGAGTTGTTTTAACTTGCTATTGCATTTGGAAGTATCTAACTATTGTCGTGGCCAAATACTGAGAGATTTTCCATAAAGAACGAAATGCTTTTTATTTTCTTATCTTCAAGCCAACAACACTTTGACCCAGTGGGATATTTTGTGTTAGCCCCAATACTTTTTGCTTCCTTCGCCCTTCAAATACATGGTCAATGAAAGAGGCAATACCGTTGAGGGGAAGAAACCTAAGATCTCCCGGTTTTGGATATCTATATCCGAGGAGACACATGCGTTTTGCCGCCCAGATCACAGTTACGAAGTATATGTTCCATGGTCTCCTCCTCCTCTCCACACGATCGGCAGCTGGGATCCCAGTGACCCTAGATTCGAAGTGCTCAGGCACTTCGTTCAATCTTTAAGTATTGGTCTCACATAATCAAACTTACATTATACCGAATCTATGGATTAAGGATGAACCATTTTTACCCCACTACGCGACGTAAAGGAAGGGTAATGTGTTTATTAATCTATGTATGTGTGTTTGTATGTAAGTATGTTCCTTTGTTGCACACTAGAGACCAAACGCGTGGGCCGATTTTGATGATTCTTACGTCAATCGATTTGTCTTAATCTTGCGAGTGTCACTAAAGTCATGACAGAAAACAAAATATATTGTGAAAAAGAAAAAAATTAAAGTTGACGAACTATGTTGAGTGGTATCAATGAATAGGTATTTGAATATAATTTTTAGGTTTGTCTTATCATTTTCCATTTTGAATGACATGATGTCATGTCATGAATGACATGATGTCATGTCATGAATGACATGACTGATAACGATTTAAAGTTGAAAAAATCTAAAAAGTGGTAAATAAAATAGTTTATTAAAAAAATCAAAAAAACCCATCTGCGTAAAAAGTGAACATTATTTAAGTGAAAGTCGCTTCATTACTTAGTACCGCAGTATTACTTAACATAATTCTAGATTACTGTAGGTTGTCTTTTTCATTTCGGTTTTTGTGTAAAGTTCACTTTTTACGCAGACGGGTTTTTTGTATAGGTACAGGAAATTGCTCATACGCGGCGCGGCGGTCAAGCTGGCTGCAGCAAGGTTAGTACTTCGGATTTTTCATTATACTAATATACAACGTGTTAATGAATAAGCGCAAAAACCTCATACACCCCAACTGACTTATAACAACATAATCGAACAACAAAAACAACAAACAACATTAAACATTTCATTATTTTGATCGTTAAAATTTAAAGTTAAACGCATTTTAAGTTTTCAGGCAAAAATGATTTGTTATCATTTCAGCAATGAATGAAAGCGCTAGCTTGCTCATTGATACATTTTAAGAATCTTGTTTTGATAGTAAGTGGGATGAGTGCGCCCGTGCGGTTGGTTGAGATCGAGTTCAGTAAATATTAAATTTTACAAACAAATTATTTAATATTTTGAAAAAAAATATCTATGTTGAAAATATGATAATTCGATTCTGCTGTCGATTCTGAACAAACTACTTTCTAGTTTTGCGTTAATTCATTAACACGTTGTATACTTATAAAACATCAATGGACACAAAAAAAGAACAATAGTAAATTAGCATAAGCGTATGCTCACGACTGTCTTCCCTATAGATATCTAAACAAAATATCTATGGTATTCCCCGAGACGGTAGTCAGAGATATTCTGAAACCTCAGAACATCCACGTTTCACCAGTAGTACCAAAACTCTGGCCAGTGTGACGGGGGGTGAGCCCGTCGCCACTTGTAATGGACAGTGGGTACAATACATGCCTCGAAATTGATGCATGCAAGTATACACACAATCGTATTGATGATTGCATACAATGAATATGATTGAACGACATTACGTGTTCCTAAACAAAATCTAAAAACCTGTACAAACCTTACTACGTAAGCTTCTCCCTGCATTTGCTGTACTACCTATGTTTAAAATTTACTGCTTAAATCATTTTGACCACCGTTAAATGAATAAGGTTAACATTTTAAAACATAAAAGAAACAGTTTCAAAGTAGGTGCCGTTGCCTATTTTACTCTAACACCGTCTTTAATATTAAAGAAAACTTAATTTTCTCATTTTGCAGAGAACAAATTTCGCGCGAAAGCCTCGAATGTTCCCCGGCAATATTTAGGCTTAAGTGGGACTTTATTTTGCTAAAATACATCCCGTTTCGCTTCTAAGTTGGGCGTGGTGGTTTTTATACTGAATCAAATAAGATTGTAAGTGAAAATTTAATCATCTCGTGTTTCTAGCGAAAGAGAGTATGACATTATGTTGTAAAAAGCTCAGAAAAAAGTGGTTGACTGTTTGGAAGACTGATAGTTGAATAAATAAATATCTTGGACATTGTTATTCAGACTTATCATCATCATCAGCCTAGTATCGTCCACAGCTGAACATACTAGGTGAACATACTAGGTGTAGGTAGTAACATACCTTCCACATCCAGTCCCCTCTACCTTGGCTTGCTGTCCACACAATAAGAAGAAGAAGAAGAAGAAATCCAATAGTTGTATTGTATATATTGACTAAAAAACGTCCATTTGCTTTCTCTTATTGACGCAATACCGAGTGCAAGCGACTCTTTCTTGCAAGCATAACTTTGCAATTAGCCATCCCGCTTCAATTGAAAGCAGGATCGCAAAAAACGTATTTTTCAACAATATCTTTTCACGTGGGTATTTAAGCTCCAAATTCAGCGAATGTGTCTAGAAATATTTAATGTATTTAGTTAAGTACAAAAATAAAAGGTTAAATATCAGCAGTTTTCTCATAATATTTAAAAATAATAATAAAAAGGGGTAACTTTGGCATGTTTTTCTATATAGTAAACTTAATCTAATCGTGTCAATGAGAGCGATCGCCTATCCGCCAGATCCTTAAATAAGACATAATTTGTTTTCAGACGTTAAAAAACTGTTTTTCATGTTTCGTTCGTGTTCAAAAAACTAGTGAGCGCGGCCTCGACCGGATCATACCGCCTTAAGAGAAGTTTATCTCGAATGCGTAAATACGCGCTGCATACAAACGAAGTCTGGTGATATTTTCAATACTAACCAATTCAACTCAATGAAATTTTTCAGAAACAATCTAGAAACAAATCTCTATGCTTGTATCGTGTCAGATTTTCGTTAAAATATACAGTTTCAATGCTAGGTTTAATTTAAGATTTGCATGGAAATCTTTGAGGCACTGTAACTTTAAAACCGTCCATTTTAAAGAAAATCTGGCACGATACAAGCATAGAGATTTGTTTCTCGATTGTTTCTGCAAAATTTCATTGAGTTCAATTGGTTAGTATTGAAAATATCACCAGACTTCGTTTGTATGGGGCGCGCCAACAGTCATATACCCTTAATATCAAAAACACCATAAAACAATGAGATTAGACAATAACGAGAAATCAACAACAGAGATAAAATGAACGTGAACAATTCTCGTAGATTCTATAGGCATTCCAAAACGTTATTTTATAACAGTCGTAACAAGTAAATGCTTTTATTGTATTACGTTGTTTTCAATTGGATCGCTTCCAACAGCTGACTGTGTTGCTATGTCTCTTCTTAGAAAATAAATGGATATCTAGCAAGTAATCTGTTTTTGGTCGTGTTTATATGGTGAGTCCATCTTTACCAATTAATAATCAATGGATAACATTATCGAAGGTATAAAATCTTGGCACAATTTCCACATTAACTGGAAGAGAGCGCTTTATTATAATATTTTAGCTCGAGTACACGTTGGATACTTAGATATCATTTCATATACAGGGTGTAACCAAACACCATAGTAACACTTTTTTATTTCTTTTCAATTAATTGACTTTTTGCTTGTGCGTTAGCACTGCATTTCCACCAATGTCAAGTAGTTTGTGGGAGTATCTATCCCAATCTCATGGATTGTTTTTGATCAAGAACAAGAAGAGATTGAGGATTGTAACATGACCCTAGTAATACTTATTTAATTTTCGCGATTTCGAAGTTGGTTCTATAGTGAAAGTTGTTCAGTTTGATGGGCTGAAGCACCCCCTTAAATATTTCTAGGGTGTTTTGTTACACCCTGTACGCAAGTTTCTCCTTAATATGCTGACACTTTCTTAAGGAGATGATGAGACCATCAAACAGAACAACTTTCTCTATGGAATCAACAACGAAATCGCGAAAAAAAAATTTGCTGTTCCATACAAGTAGATTGGGAGCGAATACCAATCCGCATTAAGCACGCGTTGTAGCCTAACGCCTATACATCCTCTCTGAGGGGAGACCTGTGCCCTGTAGTAGGACGTATACAGGGTGTAAGGAAAAGTATTTAAACAATATACTCTACCCATCAAACTGGACAACTTTTACTATAGGAGCAAACCTGTCAGGACAAAAAAAATCAGCTGTCTCATACATTTTAGTCGAGTAGGCATTGCAGTTTAGTATGGAACAGTTGTTTTTCTTTGGCTGTGATAATGATGATGAATACTTAAAGGGGTAGTTTAGACCGTAAAACTGAACAACTTTCACTATGGAGCCAACTTCAAAATAAAAATATTCTGCTGATTTAATACCAAATCACAGCAGGTACGTATTCGACTCAATTGTATTGGACAGCTGATTTTATTACGACAATTTCTCAATAGTAAACATTTTTTCAGTTTGATGATCTAGACCACTCTTTTAAATATTACTAGGGTGTTGTTTACACCCTGTATAATATTAATTGAATACACGTGACACAGTGCACCACAAATTTACGTTAGTAAGATAGAACAAAGGATTTATTCCTGTGTACTTAATTCGTGTAGAAATGTTGGAGTGTATTAAACACTTGGTCCTCTACAATTTTCTTGTTTGCAAACCTCGCATTTATTATTCCAGGTGGTGTTGTCTAAATCCCAGGAGATCCAACCACACGACTTCTGGAAGTCCTGGTCCACTTTTAACATACAGACTACTGTATAACTTTGTTCGATAAAGCGATAAATTCGCAAATATTTGCCAATTCAATCATCTAGTCAGGTCGCTGGGGATTAAGTTAACTGACTTCTCCGTTTTGCTAACACTGACGTTTATTTACATACGTTTCTCGTGTCGTGGACTTTACTCATAGAAAAGATTAACAAGAAAATGCATTATACAGGGTGTAATAAAAAATTCCTAGTAATACTTAAGAGAAGTTGATTCCGAATGCGTAAATGCGCGCTGCATACAAACGAAGTCTGGTGAAATTTTCAAAACTAACCAATGAAAGTCAATGAAATTTTGCAGAAACAATCAAGAAACACATTAATATGCTTGTATCTTGTCCGATTTACGTTAAATATACAGTTTCAATGCTAGGATTAATTTAAGATTTGCATGCAAATCTTTGAGGCACTCTATCTTTAAACTATACATTTTAATGGAAATCTGACAAATACAAGCATAAGGATTACTTTCTAGATTGTTTCTAAAAATTTCACGGACTTTACTAACCAATTGGTTAGCATTGAAAATATAACAAGACTTCGTTTGTATGGAGCGCGCCAACAGGGGATGCTTTGGACCATCAAACTGAGCAACTTTCAATATGGGGTCAACATCGAAATCTCTAAAAATAATCGACTATGTCATACAAAACTGCAGTATAGGCTAGACTTACATGTACGGGATAGCTGATTTTGATTGCGATTTCGAAGTTGCCTCCACTCTTTGACTATTTATATGTGGATTGGTTACGCGTGTAATTCTACTAACAAACTTTTCTGCCGCTTTTTGCGGGGGGCGAGGTAACATGAAATCCGCAACTTTGGATTTTATTCCCGATAACTTTAGATTCTAATTTTGAATGTTAAAAATCATGAAAAGTAGTCTCGTATGAACCCCAAACGTTCTAAGTTCGAAGTTATTATTTCGCAATTATAGGCTGTCTCGTTTAGTGATAAGGTGTAAAATTGAATGTAAATGCACAAGATCAATTGTGCTTATACCGTGGCAGAGGGGAAATGCTACTGCAAGGCTAGTCCTTATAATAATTAGTCAAAGCCTCCACTCGATATTACTAGGGTGTTGTTTTACACTCTGTAGGTATATTACTAGATATCACTGACATTGTAAATACCTATTTTTCACTTTGACTAATTATTATAAGGACTAGCCTTGCGGTAGCATTTCCCCTCTGCCACGGTATAAGCACAATTGATCTTGTGCATTTATATTAAATTTTACACCTTATCACTAAACGAGACAGCCTATAATTGCGAAATAATAACTTCGAACTTAGAACGTTTGGGGTTCACACGAGACTACTTTTCATGATTTTTAACATTCAAAATTAGAATCTAAAGTTATGAGGAATAAAATCAAAAGTTGCGGATTTCATGTTACCTCGCCCCCCTGCAAAAAGTGGCAGAAATGTTTGTTAGTAGACTTACACGCGTAACCAGTCCACATATAAATAGTCAAAGATTTTTCATGATCAGTGATTTATTTTAAAAGAAACGTAAGAGGAGACCTAAAACGGCAATTTTATATACAATTTTACAAAGTTAAAAAGAATAAATAAGAGCGTTTGAACGCCCAATTTACTGGTTAAACATTTTCATCGTGTTTATAAGACAAGGTACACTAATTTTAAAGCGCTGTTATAAAGCCCCTGGGCTGCAATCACGGTAAATATTCGGTGATTGAACTGTGACTGTACTAAGTACGAACCATAACTTTTGACACATTTGGTATTGCGCTAATCGCGGTAAACTCATGACAGCCGATCGAGCCGTTTTGACAGATCGCTCAGACGTTACATAGAGTTTAGCGCGATGCGGAATTCAGCACAGTTGAATAGTAATTGGATTGCAATGTGATTAGACCTGAAATTGGATAAGAATAGAACTTCGATGTTATTAATTTGCACAATCGGTCTCCTGCCCCTCTAGACAAAGTGACATTCTATTGGCGTTGACGCCAGTAGAAAATGACAGAATGTATGGATTTGACATTAGCAATCGTCAAAGTGTTTCGATCGCTAATGTCAAATCCATACATTCTGTCATTTTCTACTATCGTCAACGCCAATAGAATGTCACTTTGTCTAGGGGGCTGGACGTTTAATTGGGCATTCAAACGCTCTTAAATATACACCCTATAGCTCGTATCGGCTCGTTCATTGAATTTGATTATGGTTTGACTCTTGATTAATTCGTTTTCATAATCCACACTTTTATTAAATGGAACAGTGTTATGTTTGTCGGTCTATTTGGTCGTCTCGGCCTAACTATTGATCCAATTACGATAAAACTTGGCAGAGAGGTTCCTTGAAGCCTGGGGAAGGACATACATACTACTGGATAGAATTTGTGTCATGTTTTAATCACTACCACCCTGGTATTGTAAACTCTTATAACAGCCTGGTAGCCTGGTAGTATAGTATCATTACGACTTGGAGAAAATATACTAGATTATCAATTGCTCGACCGACAAGGCCATTGATATTTAGAAATAAATGTAAAAATATATATTTTGGGCATCCATCCGAATATAAACTGAATAATGAAATGAATGATTATGACTATGTGACTTATTTTTCGTTTCTCCATTTTTGATTTCATTTTCGTTACTATCTGTTTAAGGGTTCCGTAGTAAAACAAGGAATCCTTATACTTTCGTCCATTCTGTATGTATGCCTCCTTTACTCCCTCATTTTAGACCTATTAAATCGGAATTTGGCATGAAGACAGATAACAATAACTCAAAAACAGAAATGTGATAGTTACAACGAAAAGGGGGACGAAAGAAATACAATTTTTTCGATCCCCTTTTCATTGTATGGGGTCCCTAACAACAAAAAAGAGTAGGATTCCTTAAGTAAGAAACGCTGTTGTTGATAACCTTCCTACTTGTACGGAATGGCTACGGAACCCAATCATGGGCGACGCCGACACGCTCTTAGCCGTTTTTCTACGTTTTGTTTTTATCACAATCGTCAAAAAAGAAACAAATTAACATTTTTGTGTGCAAATAAAATGTTAAAAGCATTTATTTCATAATCAAACACGGCGTTCAAAACATTTTATAAGTAAAATATTCAATACATTGTCATGAAATGTAAACAGAAAATGTTGACCCACATATATGTACAGGGGAATGCTTTTAAAATACTCCCTGTAATGGGTATTTGATGGTCCTGACGTTGTACTTTGATACAAGATTGATGTCTTGGCAAATTACCGGTGCAGGTGTAACTTTTACGAAACAGAACTTCTTTTCAAGTATCTTATCTTTTTAAATTGTACTTTCTGTCTATGGCGACAATTAAAATCAACTTTGTTTTCACAATAATGGTTGATTCCATAATCACATTGAACATGTATTTTTCACAATCACCTCTGCCATGACGTCAGAAACAACGACGGGAATCTACGAAAGAAGAACGAACATAACCGCCCGCCAAGGAGTATTTTCATCGCTTATAAGGCAGTCTGCTCTCCAGGTGTAGACAATACATAATACAACTTCCTAGTCCCGAAGCATATGAATAGATAATAATAGTAGATATACTATAGAAACGAAACACTCGCGTTAAATGTCAACGTACGCCTACCAATAAGCCTACCGTCTCGTGTTTGACCATAGTTTCGCTTCTATAGTATACTATTATTCTATATTAATACAGCCGAAGCTAAAAACTTGATTTTTGAAATTGGCTATGTGTGTGTTTGTGGTGTACACACAGCGACACATCAATCTACGCAAAACCAAAATAAGCTGGCCGCGCGTAGTTAGAGTAACGTATTACGACGCGCGGCCATCTTATGTTTGTTTTACGTAGCATGCACCCGCGGCATGGTGCCTCGATAAACGTTTTATCGCCCCTGCTAACTCGTTCGTTCGCGCGCAAAAAGAAAGAGTTCTAGGGCGCGATAGCGCTTTATCGCGCCATCATGCCGCGGGCGTTGATGTGTAGTAAAAATATCTAGTATAGTAGTATAACGTAGTAGTATAACTATTTATTTTAGCAACTTTTCTAGTTAATTTCTTGTTTTAAGTAAATTTTAGTTAACTCTAGCAGAATTAGATTTTTAACAGCAAAATTTCTAGTAAGATTAATTTTCACATATACTACTAGATATATTTCTCTGTTCAAGTATAATGAGTGTTGAACTGAAAAATCTAATTTCCCAGACTAGATATGCATCTTTTTGAAAACTGCTCTAAACTCGAAATAACAAAAAGCTGTTTTTAATGTCTCTCGGAACTCCAGAGGGAAATAATAAAAAAGTCCATTAGTCATCTTTGTCAGAGGTCGGGTATAAAAGTACAGGTATCTGAAGGCGACGACCTATTAATCTTCTTACCCATCTGAGAATATATTCAGGTTACTCTTTGACAAAATTACACGATTTAGTATCAAATCGTATTCCCTAGACTACCTATAACACAGTGATTAAACTAGGTAATTGTAATAGTTGTGGAATATAAACTGAATCCGACGCTTCAATTATTGGAGATAGAGAGGAAATGTCGATTGAATCTAAGGGTGGACGCATATCTATCCGCGGCGAAGGATTATTAGCAAGTATTCTTTCGCCTCCATCGGCTCGTTCGCCGCGGATAAATATCCACCTCAAGTTCGTAGTCATAAGCACTACTTTTCAAATGCAACAACTGCATTCAAAAACACCTCGTGTGCACCGGACTAAAATTATTTGACAAACCCTCTTCTTTTCTTGACTTTACTTAGAATATTTGTTGATGTAACTAAATTTTCTCGTAATACTGAAATAAAATAGTTGTCACATAGTATGAATTTTTTAGTAGACTTTACTCGATATTTTGTTGTTGCAAGTTTATTTTACTCATATCGACAAGAAATTATAGCTACAACAACACATTTTCTCAGTAGAATAAAAAAAAATCAGAGGGTTTGACACAGATTTCTTTTTCCGTGGACTACGCGCCGAAAAATATATGTAACACAATTCAATAGTAAAAGTCTCAAACAAATATATATTTTACTATGATTTATAAATCATACCTTCATGCATGCATGCATAAGCTCACGACTATATTCCCCGAGAGGGTAGTCAGATATATTCTGAAACCACAGAACATCCACCTTTCACTAGTAGTACCAAAACTCTGTCCAGTGTGACTGGGAGTGAGCCCGTCGCCACTTGTAATGGACAGTGGGTACAATACAAGCCTCGAAATTGAAGCATGTCAGGTTTCCTAACTATGTTTTCCTTCACCGAAAAGCCAGTGGTGCTACAAATGGTACATAAATTCCAAAAAACTCATTGGTACGAGTTGGCTTGGACGGGAATCGAACCATCGCCTCCTGCACGGCAGGCAAGGTAACTCGCCACTGGACCACCACGGCTATACCAACCTCAAAGAGCGTTAAATTAACTTCATCTTAACTAACAATGAAATTACTAGGTTGACTACATGGTTTTTAAATCTGTTTTACATTGTACTTTTTGTGTTTGAAGTGAATAAAGTATCATCATAATCATCATCATCATCATCAGCCCATCATCGTCCACTGGTGAGCATAGGCCTCTGCCAAGGCGCGCCACAAAACTCTGTCCTCGGCCTTCCTCATCCAATCCAATAAAGTATATTTCTATTCTATTCTGTGTAACATAAAGTGATGCCCGTAATCAATTTCCTAAAACCTCGTTACATTTAGGTACCTTTGCTGCAACTCTCCTTTGCCGTTGTAGCCATGGGTAGCAGCATTGTTGACCGTTATCATTTTCATCAATCATAAAACACGATTGAGATGCCTCTGTATTTACTATGGTCATGACGATGCACTATTACCTGTTCTGTTAATACCAAACCGCAAAACTGATTTGATTGTTTATGTCCTAATGAAACTCGAAGATAATCTTAATTGTGAATAATTTCGTTATTTTATGTTTACAAGATATTACAAAAATACAAATAAACATTTAAGGGGGTGGTTTAGACCATCAAA
Source organism: Agonopterix alstromeriana (assembly GCA_963924505.1). Taxonomy (NCBI): domain Eukaryota; kingdom Metazoa; phylum Arthropoda; class Insecta; order Lepidoptera; family Depressariidae; genus Agonopterix; species Agonopterix alstromeriana. Next base: position 12,893,617 of record OZ004664.1, read on the forward strand.
CTGAACAACTTTTACTATGGGACCAATATCGAAATCGCGATATAAAAATCTAATGTTTCATACTAAACTACAAAATCTACTCAACCTAATGTATGGGATATCAGATTTTGGTCCCATTGTGAAAGTTGTTCAGTTTGATGGTCTAAACAACCCGCTTATAAGTTTTAAATATTTATTTTTACTTTTGTAACTCCTTGTATGTATGTAAACAATTATTATGTATATGTACTGTATGTTGTTGTAAATGCATATTTTCTAAATTATTTTATTTATCAATAGTCGGGGAAATCTACGGATTTTTGTATGGAGTAGGTTGCATTAATTGCACTTTAGGTGATAATTTGGAATATAGTAGATACATACCTGAAAAACTTAAATTCTCAATAATCCCCGATTTTTTATTGTGTATTATTGAATAATCACGAAATTTACAAAACAATAAATTTAGGTATGAACAAAAAATGGAAAACGGGTGATTTTGTACAGGATGGCTAAGTTTAATACGTTTTACATGTAACAATAATAATCCCCGGTTAATTTAGTAAATTTGAGTAGATATTTAATGCAAGTCTTCAAAAATTATAACCTCAAAACTAAATTATTTACTGTTTGTTTGTACGCATTAAATTTTTTTTGATAATTAACTGTCTCTTTTGCTAGTATGCTGGAAGAAATATCTTTAGAAATAAGCATGGGCTGTGTACATTTACATCTATTTTAAGGTATTTCTCAGGTTTCTGAGCCTGTATAACCACGAAATCTCGACAAAAGTGTTATAAACTAACAGTAATATTAGTTCAAACACAATTTACTAAAGTGTCTTTAATGCAATCTCAAACCTTATTTTTCCTAGACTACAAGTCGTATACTTAGTACAGTGATATCGTAATGTATTACCACGATATTTACAGTTAACGTTTTTATTTCGGTTGATACTCGATATCGTTATTGCACTGTAAAGACTGCTATTCAAGCGACTATTTTAATGCCGATATGGCTTTTTAACGTTGACCTTGCGTTAGCATTTCCCCTCTGCCAAGGTACAAGATCAATTGATCATGTGCATGTACAATTTTAGACCTTATCACTAAACGAGACAGCCTATAATAGCGGAACAGTAACTTCGAACTTATCTCGTTTGGGGTTCTCCAGAGACTACTTTGCATGATTTTTAACAACCAAAATTAGATTTTAATGTTAGGAGGAATAAAATTCAAAGTTGCGAATTTCATGTTACTGTCCTCGTCCCCTACAAAAAGTGGCAGCAATGTGTGTTAGTAGAATTACACGCGTAACTCGTACATATATTAATAGTTAAAGCTTTTTAACTATTGCAATTTAATAACTACTAGCATTGCTTTTATAACGACATTCGAAACAACAAATAGTCTTATTCAATATTAATACTCTTTATTAGGTCACTTCATAAGAAATTCTGATGAGTAGGTAAGTTAAGTCCACCAAACCGTATTGGACACGCGTGGTGGACTAACGCTTAGCTGCTAATGTAAAAAACGTTGTTGAGTATATTTGGTTAATATCCAAAATATAATTAAACTTCGTTTGAATGCAGCGCGCTATCGATTATATTTATATCCTCTTAAGAACCCAATAAACCCCTTCCTGGGCACCTGGGCTTTGTATAAGAATGATGGAATACGATTGGTACCTACATTCAGTGTTGCCAACTGCTACCATAAGTCTGAAGTTTTCTTGAACTACTTAACTTGTTCAAGAAAAGTTGCTAGATTGTCCAAATTTCTTTCCCATAAAAGTTGCTAAAAGTTAGTCACTAAAACATCAAAATCGATTAAAACAACGCAAAATACGTATATTATTGGTTTTATCATATTATAGCCACGTTTATGCTCATTCGATTCAATTAAAGATTGAAAATTTCATGTATGGTCTTATAACGGATGTAAAGACAAAATTACAGTGTTTCAAACTGCTTCCAAAACGAAAAAAACAAGTAAGAAAGTGTGAAATATTCTAATTCGTGGGAGTGAAATGGAAAGAAAATATTTAGCAATTTTCACAGTTTGGCCTTATTTATCGGACAATTTCCGTTCATTTTATGGCTCAGGAGTGGTATTGGAAGTGTGCTTGGCCCACTTCTATTTATAATGTACATTAACGACCTGATTGAAGTGACCCATCATAGAAGTATACTCTTTGCTGATGATTTGTCTATTATTGTAGCTTCTAGTAAAAAACTAACATTGAATAAGCACGAAACTGACATTGATAATGTTATTAAAATAGTAATAACATGGCTCAATAAAAATAATCTACAATTTAATATCAGTAAATCTAATTTCATTAATTTTAATAATCTAAATAATCAGTTGAGTGTTACTTGTAATGGACAAATTCTAACGAAGGCTAATAGTGCCAGATTCTTAGGTTTAATTATTGATCAATCACTTGACTGGAAAGAACAGGTTAATAAGGTATCGAATAAAATAAACAGCCTATCGTTTGCTCTTTACAAAATAGTTAAGATCTCGTCTGTACAGACTGCTCTTATAGCATACCATGCATACGTGGAATCAACTCTCAGATATGGACTTATAATTTGGGGAAACAGCACGGAAATTAGTAAAGCATTTATTGCACAAAAGAAATGTGTCCGCGCCTTGTGTGGGGTGCCCCCTGTTGTTTCTTGCAAGCCATTATTTAAAAGAATGAACATTCTTCCTCTTCCGTGCTTGTATATACTAGAAATGGCGAAATTTGTAAAAGAACATGCATATCTTTTTAAAACGGCTAAAGATGTATATCCGAGAAACACCAGAAATTGCAATAGACTAGGCCATGATAATGTTCCACGGTCCGCGCGTTATCTAAGAAATGTCTACTCAATGTGTATAAGCATTTACAATAAGTTGCCGAGTGAATTCAGAGATTTGTCACATAATCAATTTATAAGCTCATTAAGAAAATGGTTGATCGAAAAATGTTTTTATACTGTTAAAGAACTTCTGGAACCAAATGTATAAAATTTGATTCTATTTTGACGATAAGCCCTATTTTGTAACATTTTGCATGCCTATTTAAGTGGCTAAGTGTGAGAGACCTTTTGTAATCATGACATTCCACCTATACTATGTAACCATACTTACAGCAAATAAAGTTTCTATTCTATTTTTGAAAGTCATACGATCAAATCAGCAGTCGAATCTATCAAAATTACTATGGAGATTATGCATCTTTCTACTGCTGATTTCAATCTAGAAAAAGTAGCCAAAAGGTTTAGCGACAAGTTTTAAAAATTTTTAGCTACTAGACACCAAAAAAATTCTAGAGAGCTATAAAATTGCCAAGTTGGTATCACTGCCTAAATTACGTACCTTATAGTATTAACAGCAATCTGAAGCGAGCAACTCGGGCTAGAGATAGAGAGATCGGGGAAAGAGGTATGCTGTTAATTTCCATAAGATTAACTAATGATGAGAGTAGGTACACGTAGTACCGAGTTTATAATGCTTACGGATGTACCTGCGCAGTTGGCTATTAATGAAGCCATGTGAACCAATTTCGATACTCTACGGTGTTGTGCCCCAAAATTGATCTGCTTCTAGTTGTCGATTGATTTCGCGCCTGATCCATGACCGACACGATAGATAGTTAGACTACACGGCAATCATTTTACCTTTTTTACCTTTTTAAAGTTTTTAAAAATGTTAAATAATTTGTTTGTAAAATTTACTGAACTCGATGCCAACCCACCGCACAGGCACACTAACCCTACTTACCAAAACAAGATTCTTAAAATGTATCCATAAGCACGGTAGCGCTTTCATTCATTGCTGAAATAATAACAAATCATTTTTGCATGAAAATTTAAATACGTATAACTTTCAATTTTAATTAATAAAATAATGAAATTATTGTTTCAATGCAATTATTTCGTTAAAAATCAGTTGGGATGTATGAGGTTTTGCGCTTATTTATTAACACGTTGTATTATCAAATGGTATCGAGTTCCGTCGGGAAATGAAGGGACAAAGCCTGTCGACCCGGATGAAGATTAACGAGCGGACTTATTTTCCTGGTCGTACTTCACATTTTTAACTCTTCTCGAAGTGAGCTCGTGGAAAAACTTATAGGCGTATGTGACAGTCTGTGAGTGTATGCCTTTATCGAGTATCGGGTACAAAACATGAAACATATTTTGGAACGACGTCAACACATTAACGCGATAAAAGCCCGCCATTAAAGCGTGACTGTGTGTTTACCCAAATAATAGCATCAATAACAAAATTACATTGTTTAAATCGCTTCATTTTGAGCTCTCAATTTATCGATTTTGAATCGCATTGCGGTTATAAGTTTGATGATTATTTTATAAGGAAAAAGTTAAATTTGATCAATTATCATTGACCTTATTGAATTCGACTATTATTTGCTCATCATCATCATCATCTGCCTATACAGAAAGTAAGAAAACGTATCATTAACCTTTAAACCACATACTCTACCCATCAAACTGAACAACTTTTACCATGGGAGCACACATGTCAGCTCCAAAAACACAAATCCGCTGTTCCATACTAAACTGCAATACCGACTGCATACTCGACTCAAACGTGTGGAATAGCAGATTTTTTTTTTGATCTGTCAAATTTGCTCCCATAGTAAAAGTTGTTCAGTTTGATGGGTAGAGTATGTGGTTTAAAAGTTAATTATACTAAATTTTTATGATAGGACCTATAAATGTATACCAGTTTGTGACAATAAATGATTTCTGATTTCTGATTTCTGAAAACTTAAAAATGATTAATTTCCCCCTTCCAACCCCTTAAAGTGGGGGGTGCAAATATGTACAGGTAAAGAGTTACTGGAACCCACTTTGATTTGATTTTTGATTGGATTGGCTCTACATGGGATGAGGATGGCGGCCAAGCCTTTTATCTCTATTTGACCGAGATAAACACTTACACAAGACTTGGCTTAAAATTGGATCTCATAACTTTTAAGAGTAATAAAAGAGTTGTGAGTCTTGGCTACTTTTTTTACATGAAATGTTTTTGTTGGGATTTCTTGTTCAGCGTATGCAGGTTTCCTCACGATGTTTCCTTTCGCCGTTTGAGAGCAGTCGGTATTACGTAAGTAGGTACCTAAGTTAGAAAAACGCATTCTTCATGTCATGTCATCCGTGCAGATTCGAACCCGGCACCTATTGATTGAGTGTTCATTCCTCTCCGCAACGCACCAATGACGTTTCGACGTCGCATACGAAAAATTAATTTCTAAAAATCACAGTACTAATACGCAATTGCCTTTTATTTCATAAAAATGTCTCACCTCTGATTTATTTCAGTTACCATATCTAAGAAGAAGAACAAAAGAATTCAATAAAACTGATCAGACCTATCGTAATTCAAGTCAATATTAGCTGAAGCCTTTTTAAGCTGGTACCTTAGAAAGTAAGGTAAGGCTTTAGCAAGAAAGGAATCTTAGTCAGCAGTTCTAAAGAATGACAGTCGATTAAAGGCCTGTGAACGTACATTTATTACAAAAAGTTGGTTAGGTAGCGCTTTTGAACGTTTCTAATCATGAGGGTAGGTATTTAATGTTTGTCTCTTACACATTTTAATGGGTATCAAATACTTTGCTGAAAAACGTAACTTCTGTCGTGAAACATCTTTCATTTCGGTTTTACAACGGGTACCTAGTCTGTAAAGCTTATGAAATTTTTTCAAAACTTTATTTAGGCAATGTCTCGATGAAACTATAATAATGTATGTGCATTTTTTTTCTAATCTTGTTAAGTTTTGTTACAAAAAGTGGCTTAGTTGTTAATTAAAACCAGACAGATTTTATGCAACTTTTGAGACTTCAAGAGTAGACTCTTTGTAATAAACTACAACATTTATTCATAAGTGTTTATTTTATCAGACAAAATCGACTGTTAGAGTCGGAGGTACACCAAGATGATTTCATAAGTATAAAACTTGGAGACAAGTTGCAGGTTTTGCCGCGAGCAGTTGTCTTTCCGTGTTTGAGCCTGCCACGAGGCACCGCAATCTCTTCTCATCTTTGTGTCAAAAACAATCCTTGCGATTGATATAAATTCTCCCAAAAACTACTTGACACTGGCGGAAATGAAGATACAAACAAGAGTACATTAATTCATAAATAAAATATTATACAACTTTCTCAAACTTGGAAAGAACACGAATAGCGATGTAGAATACAAGATCTCCATTGAATTCTGTTGCTGTTTTCAGATATGCGGGTTATACTCCATTATACTTCCATGATTTCTGTGTTCGCCTCACCTCTCATCACTGTAAAGATGTTACAAGTAGAATTAAACTTCTGCTCAACTTCTAAATTGACGTTAAACCCGAACGTAAGGGACGTTATGTTTATGTCTTAGTTATGTACATCTCCCTTGGGGCTATGTTTTATAAGGTACCCACTTAGAAGACTTATAACTCGAAATAAACTTGTTTCTGTACTTCGGCTCACATTGGACCATTAAGACTTGCCTTAAGGCTATTATATAGGTACCTACTATGTTACGCATGTCAAATATCTATCTATACTTCATTCCATATAAAGAGATATTACGATTTTCAGATTCCTATTTAGCTTTCTGGGCAATTCTGATTAGCAAATATAATTTATCAGAAAGATTATACTATCCGATATATCTTGTTACTAAAACTGTTCTAAGAATAAGTGAGAGTAAGTGTTTCAAATATCTGTTTCTATAATACAAAGGGGCCTTAAAATTTCGTTGCTATTTGGATTGGAGTATAGTTTTATAAATATGCCTACTACGAAGATATTGTTCCTTTGATCATTATTGAGCTACACCACCTACCTATATTTTGTTCATCGTCTCCTCTACCCTAAGGTTGTATGGGAGAAATTACTTTTTAGAGATAAGACCGCCTTATTTTGTGCGTCTTGTATTTTCTCTCTGTATTTTTTTTTGCTGCTTATTGTTTTTGGTGTAAATAAATTATATTTGATTTGAATATCATGTACGCACAGAAGGGAACAGTTCTTAGAAATAAATGTATGTGGACCTTAAAAACTACCTACTCATTGATCCACTATTTAATATTTCTACTGATCTTTACCAACAAAAAATGTTTTTTGTGTAAATAAATGGTATATGATGTTTACAATTTAGTAGGATACATTTTACTCTATTTATCTTCACGTTATTATGTTGTTAAGTAAATAAAAAGGGGTAAATATTAATATATCGAAAACTTCAAACAGAAAATTCATGAAAATATACTAAGGTATTTAAATTAAAAAAGATATGCCAGTTTAAATATACACATAAATTTATACATGCATGCATATGCTCAAGACTATGTTCCCCGAGAGGGTAGTCAGTGACATATATATCTATATTTTTAAATATACATATATATATTGGGAATATTCTGAAACCACAAAACATCCACGTTTCACTAGTGCCGAAACTCTGTCCAGTGTGACGGGGAAATATATTTTATACCTAATTAAAATCATAAACTATTTGTTCTATACCATTTGTTATCTATTTCCTCTAGATATCGCTAGGACATTTGTAAATGCCACAATGTGACGTCGATACAAACAAGTTTAACTCCCAAAGCGAAAGTTAAGGAACGTTTGATGACAAAAGCGAAGGAGATTAGAGTTGCTGCCGCATAGAACTTTCCGTTCGCCGTACAATTTCAAGAAAAGACCAATTTCCAAAGTTGCACTGCAACCGTCTTGTTAGAGGAATTCTTTGTGAGTTTGCTCTTTTCCAACTTTTGTGCTCGTATCGTTAAAATAGCATTCAATGCTTTTCAAAGCATATTTCAAGCGAGAACGTGAATGAACGGATGTCAATCGTTAAAAACTTTTTAGCGCGTCTTTGTATTTTAGGATTCTATAATCAAAGAAGGAACCACACAATTAATTCCTCCTTTTTGTACCTATTGAAATAAAATTTGGCTCGAAAACTGATAATATTGACCCAAAAACAGAAATTGTAATCATAATTTAAACAAATTCGAAACACTCTCCGGTTCTTATCCAAACTTTTTTTTTTCCAAAAGGAGCAAGACCTAGGTAATGTGGGGTGTTTAGTAGTCCTTTTAAGGCGATTTTCCGCCCATTAAACTGAACAACTTTTACTATGGGACCAATATTGAAAAAGCGAAAAAAAATCGGGTGATGTCCTATAGAAAACGTCAATGTCGTTGTAGAACTTTTTGTACTGTGACAATAAATCTGTTTCAATTTCAATGTCAACTCTAACCAAATTTATGGAAAAGCTGTTTTTTTTGTATTTTCAAATTCAATTTTCCCATAGGCAATGTTGTTAATTTTGATGGTTTGGACTCTGGAACGCCCCCTTGAGAATGTAACGCATTTATTTGAGTTTACACACTGTATTTTGCAAATGTTAATCAACGACTTGTATGATTTGATTTTTTACCACTACTTCCGTTTTTTTTTTTTCTTTATGGTCATGTAAAAAGTTCAACAGCTATAATTATGATTGTTTGCTTTTGGTTTAGAGACAAGAAACATAGTATACGTAAAGTTTATTTAGGTATTTTAGAAACAAACATTTTTGAAACTCTAAAATGCTCTTGAAAAAAACCCGTTTGGGTTGATAAAGGTCTGTAGAATTTAAATAAGGTAAATTTTGGAAAACGGTGGTAGGTAAGTAGGCACATAAAACAGTTTCCTTAACACACAGGCTGGCAAGACAAACTTTATGCATAATTACAGCCACTTCATTTAAATATATTTTTTACGTCCATGCTTCGTTGTTTTGTACTTTATTGCTTTTACTGTGAAAATGTTTTGAACATAATTTTATTTGGATACTACCTGCTAGCCATTTGCTTGGGTAGCAACGTATACAAGGTGTTACAAAAATACAAATAAACATTTAAGACGGTGGTTTAGACCATCAAACTGAACAACTTTCACTATGGGGCCAATATCTAAAACGCGAAAAATAAATCGGATGTTCCATACTAAACTACAACTCGAGGTAAATGTATAGGACAGCTGATTTTTTTCTTGGCGATTTCGATGTTGGTCCCATAGCGAAAGTTATACAGTTTGATGGTCGAAGCAACCCCTTTAAAAGTTTTAAATGTTTATTTTTACTTTTGTAACACCTTGTATATGGCCGGTCGGCGGTCCATTAAATTATGTACATAAACCTTTCTCTTTAATTAGTCTCTGTTAGTGAAATCCATATCAAATCCAAACAATAGCTTCAGTCTGTGATTACTCTATACAGGCAGACAGGATGACAGAAAAACGCGGCGTGGGATGTTAATTCTAATACCTATTTAGTGATGATAATAGTGAAGTCAGTCTTTTACTCAAAGCATGGGCAAAATAGTACATTAGAATTCGTGTGATTTAAGTAACTAGTCAACTATAGCACAGCGTGAAGTTAGCGCCCGAACGTAGAAAGGGTGCTAAACGCCGTGCATTAATAGACTTCCTTATGTTGTCGAGTATCGTTTACTATTTTATAGCTCCATAACCTAAACCCGCCATCTTTGCAATTTACTGCTTTAGAGTGTTATACAGGGTCCTTCTTAATATGCTGACAGTTTTTTAAGGGGATAATCAGACCATCAAACTGAATGACTTTCTCTATGGAACCTACATCGAAATCGCGAACAAAAATCAACTGCTCCATACAAAACTGCAAACCTACTTTAGCCAATTGTATGGGACAGCTGATTTTTTTTTCGCGATTTCGACGTTGGTGCCATAGAGAAAGTTGTTAAGTTTGACGGTCTGATCATCCCCTTAAAAAGTGTCAGCATATTGAGAAGGACCCTGTATTTATAATTTTGCCATTTAAATTGCAGGATATACTAACAATAACCACCGTTGATTAACAAAATAAACAACAACACGGAACTCCAAAATTTTGGCGAATCCGACACAAATCATAAAAATTACAAGTTGAGCCATAATAAACTTTATTTACAACGTAACTGAGTCTCTAATAGCATCATTTATTACGTGGAGCTTTAAGAAAATCACATCACGTTCGTAGAGGGAGTCGGTAACTGTACCTTAAATTAATATGAACTGCTAATTAGCTTGTTTTATTACTTAAGTTTAACTATTCAAGGTATTTAGTATGGTTTAAGTTTTGCTTAGTTGTGAACTCTATTGTGCTGAAGTTATTTTGTTTTTGGAGGTGTAGGAACTCGCTGCAGACCAAATACCATAGTGTAAAAAACTACTAGTTTTGAATCTCAGCGGACGCGGTGGGTGGCTCGCGAGGGGGCGGAGGATATGGCATCGGCATTGAATTCGCAAAGTAGGTACTGCGCGCAGTTAAGACGGTATCGGGACGCGCTCTCCTCGGCCCCCGCACATCGCCTCGATTGATCTGTTACGACCGCTGAGCTTCGCCACTAGTATTTTTTATTATACTATGCAAATGGCGACGGTAAATGGGCTATAGGTATTATCTTTCACTATATTTTCTTTATTCACTTATATTTCACTATAAGGTAGTTTCCCAGATAAATAATTATCATTTTCATCATCAGCCTATTTACGTACGTACTGCAGGGCATAGGTATCCTCTCGGGTGAGAGGGAATGAGACATAATTAACACGTGGGATCAGGAGATACAATAAATGATAACAATAGTTAATAAACTGTCACAGAATTGTGTCTGTGCATAGAAGATATTTACAAAAAAAAGATAACGATATGGTTTTTAGTTTTTAGCTTCCAAATCAACCTTTTTTAGAATTGTTGTCTGTCTGTTTGTCGGTATTAACTCTAGTAATCAATAGAGTTAAGTAGATGATTTTATAATTTGGTGCTAATTCTTATGATTTTCTAATTTTGCTTCCTTGGATTTAGAAGGCAACACAGTGACATAATGAAGGACTGACAGTCAAAAATAGGTATACCTACTAAAATGACGTAGTTTAGTAGAGGTGAGGCGGTTATGAAAAGGTCGTTCAGTGGGGGATACCCCTTAAACTAAAGATAAACATTTCAATAGATGCTTACCTCGTCAACCTTCGAACAATAGAGGAACTTGTTAGAACTTAGAACGTGGAATTTGCAAGCAGATTCTAACTTGGACTTTCATGGTGTCGACAAGGTATTAGTCATTACTAAGAATCATCGCAATAATAACTAGGTACTATTTTAGGGTTCCGTACCCAAAAGGTGAAAACGGGACCCTATTACTAAGCCTATATTGTCCGTCCATCCGTAATACCTATTTAGGGCTGTAAGTTTTGAGCCGTAACAGCTAGACACTTGAAATTTTCAACAGAATATGTGTTGTTACGGCGGATTTGTTACCAACTAATAAAAAAATGTCAAAAAGATCAAATTGAAGTGGGGTCCTCATAGAAGAAACTAGTTTTTATCAACGTTTTTTCTTCTCGCTCTATCGTAAAAACGTCAATACATAAAAGTGACAAACTTGGTGTGATTATAGAGCTAACTCTACAGTATAACAACAAATAATAAAAACCGACCAAGTGTGAGTCGGTCTCGCGATAAAAGGTTGAAAGAATACTTTTTTGTAAGTTAATATGTTGTGTGGTGTTGTCGTACAGAACCCCATGTGTGCGAGTAGTCTGACTCGCACTTGACCGGTTTTATATTAATGTCGTAAAGCAATCAAACAAAGTAAATATTAGTTAATGGTCAAACTTGTTTGAAATGCATTCTAGCTGTGTTTGAAATGCGCTGCATACCCTAATGAATAACGTACGCTGGTAAAATGTGTTGCACAATGCGGAAATGCCTGTTAGATAATTTTGGGTGAACATTGCGCTATTTACACAAAGCTAAATAAGCTATGTGAGCTATTTGCTCTCTTCTTTATGCTGTTCGAGCTGGCATCTGCATCCAAATATAACAACCGTCATAGCATATTCTCACGACTATATTCCCTGAGTAGTTAGAGATATTCTAGGGGTAGTTAGAGATATTCTTCTTGTTTTCGTGTCAGTGGTATTTGAGTTGTGTTTTTATGTTTTGCTGGCAAGGTATTCGGCAAGCTTGATAGCGTTAGGTATAGAGTTCACCATCCACGTCTCACTAGTAGTACCGATACTCTGTCTAGTGTGACAGGTAGTGAACCCGTCGCAACTTTATGCTTAATGGACGTTACAGTACTGGGTTCAACACATGCGTTGAAATTGTAGCATGCAGGTAATAACATGACAAATACAACAATAAGTGAAGTATAAAATCGTGTTTTTCCAACTATGACGAAATCAAATTAACTTGCAAGTGTGCATAATGACCAAATATTAGTAAAAAGGGTTACAATTTACCCGAATTCTAGTGTATGAAGCGAAAGAATGTCTGAGGATCGTAGCAGGTCGCGATCTAATGTCTCTGCCTACCCCAATAACAAATAAAGACGTAATATAATGGTAGGTATGTATGTTTTATGTAGGTACTTAGTGATTTGGAAATATGCTGCATAATATTGAAACATTAGAGATGCTTTATAAAATCATATTTCTTTTTTAACTTTCAAAAGAAAATGCGGGAATGGAAGGTGGTGATTTTATTATTCGCTTATTTCTTTGGCGCAGCCATCAACCAAACTTGAATATTTTAGATCATAATAAAATAATAAACAAAACGTGTTTTAATGTATATCTCTAAACTCAGTCCGAAAGGAGATATCCTAAAGGCTTTAAGCTGAAACTACATTCATAACGTTTACTTCAAGCCTTTTATCTCCATTCGGACTGAGTTTAGAGATATACTTGTAATAACAATTTTTGTTTGTTACTTTATTCTAAACTAAAATATGCAAGTTTGGTTCATGGCCGCGCGAATAAATATATAAAAAGGAGAGAGTTTCAGGCATTGGCTTAGGAGATAATAATATTAGAACATTACACAATAATAGAAAAATATATTTTATGAAAATTGTATTCTGTTTATTTATATTACTGTGTAGACTTACATCGAATCCACTTCGTATGTAATCAGACTTCTATTACAGCGGATATAATTTGATTTCAGCTCAGCCCGAGGCTGAGTGAAGTCTGTTTTTTGTCAGTTAACTCAATTACATTTGGCTTAACATTGGACAAGTTTCTTGTTTTACGCCACTTTAGGTTTCGTGAATTACGAATTCGGGTTCCTAAAGGGAAAACGGTCGAAAATCTGACCACTTTGTGAGCGAGTCAGTGATTAAATTACCACTATGCATGCAGTTAGACGAGTAGATTTAACCGGACTTTAAATTTTCGGCATGTTGTAAATACTTTTGTTCAATAGTATATTCAGCTGAAGTTCTGGCAAAAGCGATCATGATAATTATATAGAAAATAAATGTCCGAATTTTAATTATTAGTTACCCACTGATCGGCATGTTCTATGTAATAATATTTTTTATTTTTTCTCAATAGTAAATGCTATTTAGTTTGATCCGAACTACCCCTGTCAACTTAGGTCAATAATTAAAATATATCCCAGTACATTGTATCTGTCATAAATACTCATAAAACAACAAAAATTTCACAACTGATCAAGTGATCACGTTTGCCTAAAACAATTCTTGACACGTTCCTGTCCAGTTTAATAGGGAACATTGGCCGTAATCTCAGTTCCAAGTTGACGACCTTTGATGATAACAACAAGATTCTGAACGTGACGAAAAAGTTTCTAAAGTCAGAATAGAACCAGGGGCTACTAGCGCACCGAGGGTTCCGTACCAGAACACCACACAACATATTAACTTAAAAAGTTTTTTTTTCTCCGGGACCTTAAGCGTGAGACCGATTCACACTTGGCCGGTTTTTATTATTTGTTGTTATACTGTTGAATACTGTATCTAGAATCACACCAAGTTTGACGTCTCACTCGATTTATTAAATAAAAGAAATGTTTTCCATCCCCTTTTCGTTGTATGGGAGCCCGATCGAAAAAAATGTGTTTCTTCTTAACTACTACATTTCTGTTTCTGGGTTATTGTTATCTATCTTCATGCTAAATTTCGATTCAATCGGTGTAATAATGAGCTAGTAATTGAGGCGGGGCATACAGACAGAATGGTCGAAAATATAAGTGTACCTTGTTTGACTACGGAACCCTAAAAACAAATCTATTCACAAAGTTTAATTTTCCACTGACTATATTCTAGTCACTAGATCGTTACAAATCTAATCATAGAGTACTACACCGTGTAGATAACATCTCATGTAACCGTTTGAATAATTTCTGTAATATTATTATGGTTGTTCGTTAACTCGGATTTGTAGCTTGTAGTCTAACATGGAAATACAGTTGCTTCGAAGTAATTGCTATTATTCGTCCTTATAAAACACGAGCTTTTTCCAGCGACTTCGACCGCGCAGGTTTTGTCATCGTAGCGAGATATAATATACACCAGTTTTTCAGTCTAATTGTCAATTTCATACACAATTTTGACGCAGTATACGCGTAGACGGTAATATCTAGGAAAATAGTTTAAACACAGGCCAAGAGCGTGTCGGACTCGCTCATGATAGGGTTCCGTAGCCATTGCATAAGTAGAATAAGATATTAATGTCGAATTTACTGCAACTGCTTACAGGTTTTTGCAGAAACTGGTTGGGCTACAGCATCCGTTATAATTGTTATTGAAAGTCCTTATTTTATAACATTTTAAAAGTCAGTCACCTCCCATCACGTCTAAGTATGGGAAATAAGATGCGTCAACTTGCCTTAGGCCTAAAATAAATTACCTCCAAGTTTTATCTAGTTCATTTGAGACATCATTTCTATAGAATAGGGGATTTAATATGCAAACAAGGCAGCTGGACGGTCTTATGTCTGAAGTAGCTGCCAATAGATGCAAATTACATCTGCTATACTATTATAATAGGTACCTAAGTGTATAGACAGCTCTTTTGTAGGTACCTATTTAAAGCCAAATTAATTGTACTTAACAGGCCAGAAGGTGCACCGAAGACCACTTCGTGGGCCCTGAACACTTTCTTGGAATCCGCAAAAGGCTATCCCGAGAATCTCTGAATAATCAGCTTCAAGGAGGCGATAGAGCTATGGAGAAACACCCTAGGCTTAAATCACTCCAAGACACTTATGAAATGATATAATCGCAAACTTGCGAATGGCTTACTTGCTCTTAAGACAGACAAAATGTGCACAATAGTGAAATCTCTCGCGGGCCACTGCAAACTAATTAAACATTTATGCACCCGCTGAAACTAAATAAAAAGCCCTGGTGTCAGAGTTTTTTCAGACCACCTTACGGCCTCTGACGCGGTTTTTATATAACGACTACTACCACGAGAGATAGTAGCCGGGACTCATCTTTCTTTTCAGACAATCAGGTGATTCGGCCTGCAATGTCCTAACCAACTGGGAAAAAACGCACAAAGTGACATACCACTAGGCTTCCCCCGTTGGAATCGAACCCACGACCTCCGTATCAAGAGCCCAATGCTCTGAACCATTAGACCACGGAGGCAGTAACAATAATAATACAATAATTTTACATAAATTCCATACTCGTACGTGGCTAAGCAAACTATTATAGATACGCTTTGAACACTCAACATCAATCTCAACTAAATGAATGTTCATTGTGTAAAGCTTAAAATAAAATGCGGTTTGTTTGAGTGCAGGAAACTTTTATATCATGCGCCTGAGCCGGTAACGAGTTGCCAAAACTAGTGGTATAATGGACTGCGTTCAACAGCAAGTTTTCCTCGCTCGATTTGTTCTGAGAGGTATGCCAGTATTAAAGTTTGAGTTTTAAACGTTTTGACGGAGTTCTCTTGTTTCTGCAGGATGTATTTAAGGGCCCTTTTACCATTCAGTGGCGCCCTAATCACAATTTAAATTGTTTTTAAATAGTGCAACAAAACACCCTAGATTACTAAGTGGGTGCTTCAAACCATCAATCTGAACAACTTTCACTATGAAGCGAAATTCGAAAACGGGGAAAAAAATTTGCAGGCTTGTAGCCCATACATTTAAGTCGAGTTGGTACTGCAGTTTTGTATAAAATTGTTTATTTATTTTTCACTCTTTCGGAGTAGGCTCCATACTGAAAGTTGTTCAGTTTGATGGTCTGAACTAATTAAGGGTGTTTTGTTCACCTTGTACCAATTTAAGATTTCTCAGTAAAAAAAGTATATATTAAAAAGTGCTGCTCCAACTTACTACAGCCTTAAAGTTTTGTTTAATAAAATTACTTTATAGGTTTTTTTTTTATAGGTCGAAACATACAAAGATAAACGAAGGCCAATTATACATTTATTTCTATATTCTTAAACGAGGAATGTTTAAAACTTATAAAAGTATTATACGGGAAGATTTTTTTTACCAGTCCGAAACATACTGGGGTGGTGCAGACCATCGAAGTGAACAACTTTTACTAAAGAAACAAATTAGAATTCGTAAATAAATTTCAACCGTCTCAGAATACGTTTGAGTCGAATAAGCATTGCAGTTTGGTATGGAACAACTACTGACCTTTTTTGCGATTCCAGGTTTACTCCCATACTAAAAGTTGTTCAGTTTGATGCAAAATCGGTACATAAATAGCTTTTATGGTGAAGTACTTTTTCATTTTGGGTTTTTATTATTTAATCCTTAATATTGTGATTTAGGGCGCCACTGTACGGTAAAAGGACTCTTAAAGTAGCGATAGCTTTAAAGCAAACGGAATTTCGAGTAAAGGTTGGAGTTTCGAGTTGAAAATGAATTGATTTTTTGGTCGTTTTTCTTAATAAATAATTCATTTAAGCAAAAAAGCATGACATAGCGATATAGCAGAGGTAACATAAATTGTCTGGTAACAAAATTGTTGCTCGTGTCATTATCTTGGAGGAAACAGGGGAATACATTTGTATGGACAAAACAGTACTAGTCTATGTAATAAATAAAGAAAGTTGGTTACGTCAGCTTGCACTTATTTGTGCATTGTCGACGCGTACGGAATGGAAAATGACGGTAGAGATTAATTCACGAATAGTTCACGACAACACCGCACCGCGGCGCTGCTACGTGACAACAATGCGTTAGTACAAGATTTATTTAGGTGCGAGTGAGATGAGAATAATAATATAGTAGCTCATATTAATATGGATTCTTATAATTATTACACAGGGTTTTTCTTAGTATGCTGATATTAGTGTTACGTAACAAAATTGGCGAAACGGAACACTTACGGAATCACCTCAGTGTCTGTCTGTCCGTCACTCACAGACATTTTTCTCGGAGACCGTAAGGAAGCTGAAACTTAGTACAGTTATAGCAATTAACGGTCCAATGGCATAAATGAAGACAAAAAAGTAAATTTTTTAAGGGGATGATCAGACCATCAAACTAAAAAACTTTCTCTATTGAAGTAATATCATAGAATAGGAAAAAATAATCCTGGCTTATTCTTAATTTTTTTATATGGTATACGTAATAGATAGACAGTCTAAAGCTGCCATACAGCTAGCTAAAGGACTAATCAAAATTTTACTTTTTCATCTGGTCATATAGCTTTGTATGGCAACTTTAGACAGTCTTACTATTACGTATGGGTATTGAACTGAGGTGAAGAACATGACAGTATAAAAAAAAACGGTAATCTCGAAATTTAATAATTTCAGCATTTTTTTGTATTTTTATTTTTTCAATACTCAATGCTCAATACTCAATATTTTATTGCTTTCCATAATTACAGCATTAATTTACATGAGATGGTAAACTTAAAAGCTAAGAGATCATTATAGACTCTGTATTGTAGGGCACTGCAAACAAGTAGAAGAGAGGGAGGAGGTCTTAATATTATTAACAAAATTAAAGTTACTATCCATTAATAAATACGAATGCCTCCATGTACATTACTATTTTTGTTACGGCGTGTTGTGTTCGTTGGCGTTTCTAAACGGCAATCGGTAATCTTTTTGGTAATTAAAAAGTCCCGGGGCTACAGTACTA
Organism: Agonopterix alstromeriana; assembly: GCA_963924505.1. Lineage (NCBI taxonomy): Eukaryota > Metazoa > Arthropoda > Insecta > Lepidoptera > Depressariidae > Agonopterix > Agonopterix alstromeriana. The sequence goes on from OZ004664.1 coordinate 12,911,555, forward strand.
TTACCATAGAAATAGGAAGTATTACAAGTTGTCAATTAAATCGAGGCCATAAGTTGGGGCTGAGCTAAGCTCCAACTTATCACGCTGCCATTGCTGTTTCAGTTTGCTTCCGACTATGTCCGTAAAAGCTGTCGTTTTTATTAAACATAAAATTAGTTTATTGCTCCACGTAAGACCCAATTGCATAAATTCTTCACAAAAGACACCATCCAATTTGGTCCAAAATATGAAAATGCATAGCATATGTTCACGACTAGTAGTACCGAAACTCTGTCCAATGAGATGGGGAGTGAGCCCTTCGCTTCTTGTAATGGACAGTGGATACAATAAATGCCTCGACATTTAAGCATGCAGGTTTCCTCACGATGTTTTACTTCACCGAAAAGCCAGTGGTGTTACAAATCGTACATAAATTCCGAAGAACTCATTGGTACGAGTCGGCCTGGACGGTGATCGAACCATAGCCTTCTGCACGGCAGGCAAGGTTACTCGCCACTGGACCGCCACGGCTTTTTATGGTGTAAAATGTGAAAATGCCGGCAAAAAAAAAACCTATATTCTGTTAGGACTTGTCCGTCTCAATATTTATTATTATCGCACCAAAGCTGTAGGTCTATTGTCCTTGGTTTTTATTAAGGTTTGAAATTCTGCTTTTCCATACATTTTTGATGTAATAAAACTTGCAGCTAGAGCTTTCATGCCATAACAATAAATGCGTAGACGGACAAGTTCTAACAGAATATAGCATTCGTTTTTGTTAGCCGTTTCACATTTAGACCAAAAATATATCGCATATGATGTCTTTTGGCAATAGAAAAACAATTGTTCGTCGCGTAGATCTACGTTCCGGCAGATTAAAGGTTTAGTCTGTGACTACCGACGATATTGATATTTCGGTCAAACCACAAGGACCCAAATGTTTCACTAAAAATTACTTTTACAGATGAAAAGTCAAGAGCAATTGTCATGCGATATGGCTCATTCTGACACGAAAAAAAAAGAAAGTTGAAATATAGAATTAAGTACAACACGCAAACATCACAAATAAATTTATGTAAACACATTTTCAACTCTAAATGTTTATTCTACGAAAATGTAAATTATTCAACCGTAAAGCCGTAAATACGGCCAAAAATTAAAGATCAAAATATGGCGGCAAACTTGCTACAGTCTAAAACTTTATAACACAATCAACCTTCAAGCTAAACGCCTAAATACAAAATACAATTAACATAAAACAAAGATTTAATCGCATCACCGCACCCTAAATAGAGGCCTTTATTTCAAAGAGTCCTATTTCGTTAGCCTTAATGAAATTAAACGCCTTGACTCCCCCTCCTGCCCTCCCAAAACCTAATTATTGGATCTTGTAGACTTACCGAAGATGCTAAAATTTTACACAGGATCTCAGGTTAAATGGCTGTAGATTTAAACGCTATTTAGAGTTTACCTTAGTAATTAAGGTTAGACAAATATTTACTGCCGCCTGTCTCGATATACGTAGTATTGTTGAAGATTTAGATTATAATTACTTAATATTTTGTCATTAAAATACGACGAAACAAAACGAAAGTGGGTTTTGTTTATCAATTGTATAGTTTCAAAGTCCTAGTGATATTATGCTTTGTTTGATACCCGAAAATGTCTTTTACATTAAACATCACAATCATCAAATCACAATCCTATTTGTGATTTTTTTAACCAATTGCTCCCAAAAATTAGGGAATCGAGAAAAACACGGAACACTTTCGATCTGACAGCTAAGTTTTAAGGTTGTAACGCCACGCCAGTGTCTTTGAATATTTTTTTAAATGAAATCGCCTTATTGGTTAATATTGAAAATAGGATCAAACTTCGATTATGCACAGCGCAGCGCGCTCCAATGATCATTACTCTGTTCTGTTAAATATTGATTGAGACATCTCGTTATCCCCTTTGGTAAGCCACCTGTCACAAGTTTTCCTTTGACGATTTCGGTCGAATTGAGAGCCCTTTTTAACCAAATTTAATTTATTTTATGGATTTCATAAGGAAGATTAATGTCTTTCGAATTCTAAAATCGTTTTTAGGATAATTAACTATCTGAGTTAATCACTTTATCATTATCTTATATGACATTATAACAAACTGACCGGACGACGCAAAATTTTGAATGTAACAATGGAAAACTCATTTATTCTGCGATTTAGATTTTGGCTCCATAGTGATATTTGTTCAGTTTGATGGTCTACATTGTAGTATGTAAAGTGTTTAAGTTCACGCTTTTTATATTACCCTATAGAAGATGTAATAGTGCACTGAGAAAGGATTTTTCTAAAATCGACCCCTAAGGGAGTGAAACACCTGTAAACGTTTGTAATCTACCTTAACCTCATAAAGCTACCTTTACCTCATTTCAAATAAGGACGAAAATATTTTCCGATTACTAAATAGCTATCTGTCCAATTCTGATTTACAAATATAATTTATTTATCAGTAAGATATAGGTGACATATCTTAGACGTTACTAAAGCTGTTCTAAGAATAAGTGAGAGGAAATATTTCAAATCTCTGTTTCTGTAATTTTTTTAATTTATACCACCATACCATAATTATGCTCACGACTATATTCCCCGAGGGGGTAGTCAGAGATATTCTGAAACCTCAGAACATCCACGCACCATCACATTTTTTATTTATTAACTCTCAAATTATTATTATTTATTCATTCAAAATAACCTTTAAATTTTGAAGTTGTTTTTTGAAATGGAGTATACTACGAATTAATTCTGCAGAGGATGTAGGGATGCAGTTCAAAAGTTTTTTTAAGTCAACCACTTAGGGGGTGAAATGGGGTGCAAACGATAGTAATCCAGGCGAAAAAGAAAACCTTTAAAGAAAATTATATGCAAAGATTCGGTTGTAATGTAAAGAGCTCTTTTACAAATGTAATAAAATTGATAGGAAAAACGATATTTCAATGGGTTTTCACCCGCCTGAAAACACTAGGCCTTTGTAACAATGCTTAACGTCAAAACATTTGAAACATCAACTTGTTTCATCCAGAGAATAAATCGGAAGGAATTTTAAGCTGGCATTTTCCCCGAGGAATCGCTCGTTTACTGGTGTCGGTCCGGGGTAAATGGCAGACAAGCAGATATGCATTTGCTGGTAGTAAAATAGATAGGCTAATTTACAACCGGCAAATGTCTTCTGTGTGACTTTTTTTCCAATTTCTAAGCATGATACTGCATGTTTATGATATTTACTTTTTAAAGAAAATGACGTATTTTACGTTGATTAAATACAATATTATTACGATGATTCGGCATTGATTATCAAAATAGTGGTTAATGATACTTTTACTTACACCCTGTATAGTAAATCGTATTGAAACCTGTCCCCGTAGCATGCCAGCGTGATATAGCGATAAATATATTTTAGTTCGTAATATGCTTTATGTCACTCTCACAATTTTACGAATGTAACGACACCTCATACGTTAAAATCCATCAAGCCGTTTAGGCTGTAGAGCGTGCTAAAGAAACAGTCGGGTAAAAATACGATTAAGAGCAACAGGGAATTTATAGTTCTCTCTTTAAGAATTCAAAGAAGTTATTCAATCCTAGGTTAGGAGTTATTTGTATAGGTATACCTTATACCTATTCTTAAAGAGATGATCAGATCATCAAACTGAACAACTTTCTGTATGTGACTAATCATCAACATCATCTCATAAGAAATCGTCTGGAATAGTCAAGATATGAAGAAGGACCCTGAAAGGATACTGGGTGATTTTCTTAACCGTTTCAAAATTTTCTGGGATGGTGCAGACCATTAAACTAAACAACTTTTATCATCCGTGCTTCGGATGGCACGTTAAACCGTTTGTCCCGACTACTAACTGTGGTGGTAGTAGTCGTTACAAAAAACTCTGACACCAAGGCTTGCCGTCCATACGATAAAGAAGGAGAACTTTTAGTAACAAATTATGCTGTCTCATACATCTATTCTTATTCCAGAGTCGAGTAGACATTGCAGTATCATAGAGCAGATTTTTTTTTTTTGCGATTTCAGGTTTGGTCCCATCTATTCATGTACTTTCCACTGCAATTAAAGCATCTGAAACGGTTTTGATGCCGTCAATTGCCACAAAAATAACATTTATTTTGGAAAAATAAGTCGAAAATCTATTAGTCTAGGAAAAATAAGGTTTGAGATTGCATTAAAGACACTTTAGTAAATTGTGTTTGAAATAATATTACTGTTAGTTTATAACACTTTTGTCGAGGTTTCGTGGTTATAGAGGCTCAGGAACCTGAGAAATACCTTAAAGTCGATATAAATGTACAAAGGGCAAGGTTATTTCGAAAGATATTTCTTCCAGCATACTAGCAAAAGAGACAGTTAATTATCACAAGGCAAATTTAATGTGTACAAACAAACAGTAAATAATTTAGTTTTGAGGTTATAAATTTTGAAGACTTACAAAATATTAAATGTCTACTCAAATTTACGATATTAACCGGGGATTATTATTGTTATAAATAAAACGTATTGAATGAAGCCACCCTGTACAAAATCACCAGTTTAAAATTTTTTGTTTATACCTAAAGTTAATGTTTTGTAAATGTCTTAATTATTCAATAATACACAATAAAAAATCGGGGATTATTGAGAATTTATGCTTTTCAGGTATTTATCTACTATATTCCAAATTATCACCAAAAGTGCAATTAATGCAACCTTCTCCATACAAAAATCCGTAGATTTCCCCGACTATATGTATTTTGCATAAATGTGCAAAAACACCAAAACCAGAACGGTTCCGAAGCATGAACTTCAGTGAAAAATACTGTACAGTATAATTAAAGAAAAAAAAACATACGGATCGTGGCGCAGCGACCACTACTATATATTATATAGCAAGAACGAGCACTGCGGTTGTCTCGTATAAAAGAAACCGCACCGTGTTCTATGCATTGTGTCGACCTCTTGGCCTTTTTAAAGTTCCGAATCAAAAAAAGTGGTGTTACTTTGTGCAGAGAGCGGTTTTATCACTGCCTGAATGTACTACAAGACTTTGTCCTTGATGTGTAGGTATAATAAAGAGTTAAAATAAAATAAAAGTACAGTACCTACGACCAGGAAAATAATTCAGCGAGATGGAGCAATACATCTACCATCTATTCTAACTATACAGGGTGTAAGGAAAAGTATCATTAACCTTTAAACCACATACTTTACCCATCAAACTGAACAACTGTTACTATGTCAGCAAGACTGTCAGTACAGAAAAAAACCGGCCAAGAGCGTGTTGGACTTGCCCAAGATAGGGTTCCGTAGTCATTACATGAAAAGCTTATTATGTTACAGGTTTTTATTAGATTTTTCCGACACTGATTGTATTTCTCCAGTATTAAGTTTTGTTTTGATACGCGAACAAAGTTTGAATATTTGAAATATACCCTTTTTGGGGCGTTGATTAATGATTACGTATCAAGTTTTGTATTAGTAATCGAAGATGAAAAACTTAAAAACCATTTTTAAATCACTGGCCGTACAGACTCACTTATTCAATTTGATTTTAATGTAAGCTAGATTTATACACTCTGTATTCTAGATAGATATGGAAACGAAATCAAGCAGGAATCAAGATTTGTGACCTTCATCCGCACAACCACAAAACTCTTTTATAGGTACCTACATATTAATAATTCAAGACCTTTCGTGAAGAAAAGAAGTTTTGTCGTTTTATTATTTTTGCATTATTCAGTTTCTGGTGTAAAATTTCGTTTCAATGTAGTAAAAGTGCACATTTGACCTCTTTTGTAACACTCGAAAACATCCAACCAATGCGCAATTCGCTCGTTTAGAAACTCCCTCCCGTTTTGTATTCGGAATCGGTTGAGAAAATAAAAATAAATTACATGAATATTTAAAACTGCATACCTTTTTGTATAGGTACCTAGGTTTAGCAGTAAAAGACGCAATCGGCACCATTATGAAACTGTAAGGTGATCCACCTTTCCACTTCGAAACACATTTTTTATCCTTGCTGCTTTATTTTTTTCTTATGTAGGTAAGTACTTCTATAAAGAAAGAGTTTATTTTAGTAGAGTCATAGAATTGAATGCTTGTCATCTATTTAACCTAAACTGTAACAGAAGTGTTTCTACACATTGACGACATAGACTAAAAAAAATTACGGTATGGTTTTTAGGTCTCCCTGATCTGCACCTTTTTTAGAATTGTTATCTGTCTGTTTGTTTGTTTGTGCGAGCATCACGCGAAAACTACTGAACCGATATTAATGAAACTTTTTTTGATTGATAGCTTATGATCTGACTTAAAATTTGGTATATAATTTGTGCGGACGAAGTCGCGGGTTAACTCTAGTAATCAATAATATTGCGTAAAAATAAATCGTATCGCTGTGTTGTTGTGTTGCGGATCTCTAACTGTTTATTTAAGGTTTTCACGAAGCATGTTGCTGATTACCAGCTGTTGTATCATGATTGCCGAAGCATGTGCCGACTACTGGTTTTGTGTACACATTAACGAATTATTACTATCAATAAATTTTCCAACAGTAATAGCAGATATTTGGACAGCAAATTAAAATTGAAGCTAATGGGAGATGGTTGCTGAAAATAAGGCATGTCGAACTATAAATTCATCATTGAAAAGCTATTAATTGTGAGTTGAATCGTACTTCATAGTGGATAGTGCACCGGTATTCATTGTATACCAGGGTGTATAACTAAATGCGTTACATACTTTAGAGGGTGCTTCAGACCATCAACCACTATGGACCAAATCCGAAATCGCATACATTTGGAATAACATTTTCGTTGGAACCACCATAATTCATTCAAAATTTCGAAGTGACCTCCGTAGTGAAAGTTATAAATTTTGTATGTCATGAAGTACCCCCTAAAGTACCCTTGTACTTAACGAATTTAATATTACACCCTGTATAAAATTATAAAATCGATAAGCGTGAAGATTTCGTATCATGAAATATAGTTTAGATAGCATCGTCTTATTTAGTTCTTACTTTCAGAAAATATCCACTCTTTGGCACTAACGCGCAGGGCCACCAGATTGTATAATTGTTATAAATCAGTTGGGGTGTATGAGGTTTTGCGCTTATTCATTAACACGTTGTATAATTGGTTGTTTGTGTCCTGGACTCTAATATATGATTGGATACCTACAAAACCAAAACAATACCAGTATTGAACCCCCGACGCGAAAAGAAGGGGTGTTATAAGTTTGAAATCTATGTCGGTCTGTCTGTTTGTCTGTCTTTCGGTCTGTCTGTCTGTGGCATCGTAGCTCCCAAACGGGTGGGCCGATTTCGACGCGGTTCGTTTTAAATAGAAAGCTAATTTTTTCGAGAGCTTTCTTAGCTTTGATTCATGAAAATCGGTTCAGTAGTTTTAATGTAAATTTAAAAATTATGAAATAACATTCAATTACCAGTTTAAAAAACGCCAAAAATAAACATATAAAAGTAATTGCTATTTGCAGCATTTGCTTACATCAAAAATAAGTGATCGAATTATTTTTTACTTTTTAAATGTTTGTTTTTACAAACTGAAGAGCTCGTTTGAGTGAGAAAATCGCAAATCGCAAGTCCCCATCATAAAACTCAAATAAAAAATTGAAAAATTAAGTCTCGGGTGGGATTTGAACCCGCACTCTTCCAAAAATGGCTGACACATGTTTATAATCAACGATATTTGAAATTGGAACAGGGTGCGTCATCTATTTCGTATGAATTCCAGTTGTAATGCTGGACTTGCGAATTGGTTAGATTGTAATAACTTCCAGTAGATGGCGCTCACGTCCCCTTAAGACGCAATAGAATGCAAATTTCGTTCTCTGGGTAGTTGGCTCGGTGGCGAAATTGGATAGCACAATTCCCCGGTTTGGAAGAGTGCAGGTTCAAGTCCCACCTGAGACTTAATTTTTCAATCTTCAATTTGGTTCGAAATAGCACAACATGGATGTAACATGTTTATAATCAATAATATTTGAAATGATAAAACTCGCTACTTAGTCAAGACATGTTACGATTTAATCGAGCAAGAACATACACTAACATCTCTGCCTCATGTTGTATCTCACGGTTCAACCAATACCATGTTTCAATTTAAAACAGTTGAAAAATGATTTGTTGGACTTAAATTTAAAAAAAAACTACGTAAGTTCAAAATATGTGACAATTAAATATAAAAATCATCTTTATTTGCCATTTTTTCACCCCTGTTTGTAGGATACAAGCCAATTTTGTATAATTTCAGTGACATGGCTGATTAATTATAAAATCCATTGGCAACCCTATGGCTGCGTTGTGTAGTGCACTATCTACAGTCGACTCGATCAGCTATTCATTGGGTTTGAGTGCAAAGCGAGATTTCGTGGTAATACTTCATCTCGATGAAACTTGCGACTTCGTTCAGGGTAAATGCCTACGAAAGTATGCATGGTTGGATCTATAAAATAAAACTTTTGAAGGATCTTTTTGGTTTCATGTGTATTTCCGTTTAAAGAACTAACTTCAAATTGCATTTTTATTTTTCGTTGTGTAGTTCTCCGAATACCAAGGTACCTATACTCCATTTGAAATAGTAACGAATTCTGATAAATAAATTATATTTGATAATCAGAATTGGCCAGAAATCTAAATTGCGAATTTCCTATAGGTTTCTTAGGGAAAGTTGTTTAGTATCATGGGTACAATTACCCCTTAAAGTAATGCAACTGTTTACCCTAACGCCCTGTATTATTATCTTCCATAAAGAAAAACTTTACTCTGAAACGAATGATGATTGTTGATGAGAATCATATCAAAGTTATTTCAATCAATTGGATTTAAATTGACAAGATATTACAATAAAAACCAATATAGGTTTTATACACTATCGACTCGTCTAGGGCGTCTTAATAATGATATGTCATGTATCTTTTATCATATAATGTATTGATATACTTACAATTCCAAATTATATATAGTTTCAGATTTAAAAGAAAAACAACCAATAAATTCAATAAAAGTAGGTATAAATTGTAGTACTTACCCGTAGATAACTGCAAAAAATCTTTTAATATTATTTTCTCTACGTAATTCCTATAGCACAGAACCTCCTTTACCACGGATTAATGAAATGTGATCTCGGAGATACGTTGGTAGGAAGGGGGGACATTCCATGAATAGCTGATCAGCTAGGAAACTAGATGGGAAGCAGAAGCGAGCATTGAAAATACGCTTCCAAATCTACATTTTTCACCTTACGTGCTGTGATATTACGTAAATATTTCTTGAAATATGTATAAAAGAGTGTTTGTCGATGTCAAAACAAATGTAAATACCGGTTTTGGATAAAGTGAATATACTTAAAATCAACGTTAGATCACCCAAACACCAACATTATACGATAATATACGAAACGAAAGAAAACTTGGACAGTACGACCAAGAAAATAATGACCTTCGACAATCTTCGTTTGCGCAGAGTCCCCCGACAAAACCCGAAATCGTTTAGTAACGAAAGGGTGCAAAGTCGGATGCAATGAAAAGGGCGCAAAAACAATTAGCCAATCGTGGCAAGGGTTTGAAGGTGGCATATCCTGATTGCTCAATATAATATTTACGCGCGCTATTAAAATTTGTCAGAGCCCTTATATACCTGGTACTACGTTAGTAAATAGATTTATTTAAAATCATCATCATCATCCTTACTTACAGGTTCTACAGTTACTAAAGTCATTAACTGCAGCTTTTATACATTTCATACTATACTTTTCATCGTTAAAAATAAAAATTTTGTAAATTGACGTGTAACATAAAAAAAATCTACCCTTTAGTTTTTTATTTAGCCAACTTCATTGCTATAAGTTTATGATTCTTTACATAATTATATGGTCACGTTACATTATTTGAAATGGAATTAACCATCGTACAATTAATCTTATCTTATCTTAATCTGTACATTGAAGACATTTACATGAATAAGATTACGATATGGTTTTAAGGTATCCCGGACTCCAAATCAACCTTTTTTAGAATTTTTGTCTGTCTGTTTGTTTGTTTGTTTCTTTGTTTGTTTCTTTGTTTGTTTGTAACAGCATCACGCAAAAACTACTGAACCGATTTTGATGAAACTTTTATTGTTGATAGCTTATGATCTGACTTAAAGTCTGGTATATAATTTGTGCGACGAAGTCGCGGGTAAACTCTAGTGGTAAATAAAATAAAATCTTTCGCTCTTTGAAATGTTGAAGTCTCATGTCCACGATTAACCCAAACCATATCAAATGACGACGAAATAAAACATTTCCCCCAAAATCAGCACACGATAAAATAATAGATGAAAAACCCAGTCAGATGTAAAAGCTGCGTCACAACCTTGTCACACGATGATGAACGAGCTCCTCAGTCACTGACACCAACAGTCCGCGTAATAAAGGGGAAAGTAATTATGCTGTGATATAAAAATGTACCCGTCAGTTGTGGAATAAACAACCCGCAGAGTAAAAACTACGGGATGGAATTGTGGACACAATGAAATTCATATTTTGCCTTTTTGCATAAAGCAACATTATTAAGCAAGTGTTCCGTATAGTTAGTTGTATTCTGTAGATATAGTTAGTTGTATTCTGGATTTCTGTTTAGGAAGTTGACGAAGCATGTTGCAGATCTCCAACTGTTTATTTAAGGTTTTGACGAAGCATGTTGCTGATAACTGGCTGTTGTTTTATGTAAATTTGATTGACGAAGCATGTGCTGATTGCTTGTTTTTTGAAGACCGTATATTATTTGTATTATCAATAAATGAAATTGTTAATTTGTTAGGTTATGCAGCGTAGGTTCATGATCATTATTTTGTTCCCATGTAGAACTGTGAGGAGACCTTGCTTTATAGGGTTCCGTACCCAAAGGGTAAAAACGGGACCAAAAACGGGACCCTATTACTAAGCCTACGTTGTCCGTCCGTCCGTACATCCTACCTATTTAGGGCTGAAACTTTTGTACCCTAATAGCTAGACAATTGAAATTTTCACAGAACATGCGTTACTACGGTGGATTTGTTAACATACAAACATGGCATAAAGTTAGAAATCAAGGGGGGTTCTCAACAAGAAACTAGTTTTTATACAAGCGTCAAACTTGGTATGACTATAGAACAAACTCTAAATAATAAAACCGGCCAAGTGTGCGTCGGTCTCGCGCTAAAGGTCCCGGAGATTTTTTTTTTAATGTTAATATGTTGTGTTGTGTGGTGGTGTGGAACGGTACCCTCGGTACGCGAGTAGCCCCACTCGCACCTGACCGGTTTTTATTTTTAAGTTTAGTCTAAACTCGGATTCATAATTCGGCGAGCAATTTCGATGTAACTTTATGAACGACTTTGTCGTAATTATGATTGAATCCATTCATAAATTGCGTCTTGGTCAATGAATTATGTATTTGAGTTTGAGTTCTGAGCATTTATAAATATCTGTCAAATTAAAAATCTTCTTTCTGTTTTCTGAGATATGGATTTTATTATTATTCTCATCCTTTTAATGTTGAAGTCGAATCAGAGTAACCGATATAGCCCAAAGAATTGCTAAACTAAAGTGGCAACGGGATACTTTAATTGCTCGCAGAACCGATGGCCGATGGGGCCGAGGAGTTTTCAAGTGGCGACCGCGTACCGGAAAGCGCAGGGGTAGTCCCACATAAGGTGGACCCACGACCTGGTGATGGCGGCACGAACCCGTTGGATGAAGCAGCGTGGGATCGGTCGTTTTGGCGGTCCAGCCGAAGTGATGAAGCCAGTTGAAGTGACGTGAGTATGCTATAAGAATGTTTTTTTCTTTGAACGAAAAACTGATACTTCTCGAAGCATAGTACCTAGTGGAAGAATGATTGACAAAAAAGGAGTAATTAGGCATGAAGCTGCGATAATTTTACACTGAGCGCCTCTTGCGTTTATCTGGGTTAGCAAAAAACTCCAGGTTATGTTGGTAAACCCTTGATTTTTCGCATATAAAAACAATTGAGAGAGTTATGTTACCTTTTAAGGTGGTTGCAGAGATGACAATTTCATACAAAAGTTTGACGCATAATACGCATCGATGGTACAATTAAAAACAATATTTGATATATGAAAAAATTGTTTAGAAAATCTAGATGCCACATATCAAATAACATTTGCAATTTATAAAATAATTATGAAGATATAAAGCTTTGAAATTTTTTATGGATAAGTTCAAAGCTTTATATCTTCATAATTATATAATAAATGGCAAATGTTATTTGTGACGCGGCATCTAGATTTTTTAAACTATTTCACCATGTATAAAAATTAACTTTCATAAATGCCGTCTACGCGTATTATGCGTCAAACTTTTGCATGAAATTAACAACTCTACCTTAAGGCCTCGCATTTATCTTCTTAACACCTTGTATAACTAGTAGTAACTAGCAACTACGATGCCATTCTCAGCTCTGGCTGAGCTGAGCTGATATCAACCTCTCAGGATAAGCCTTCTCAAAAGCACTGGAAAGCTTTAATATTTATTACAGCTCGAGCACCATTTATGAGAATAGTTCGTCTAGTGTTTGATGGAATTTCAACTTGGAATGTTAGTGGAAAATTGTCAAGTTATGATATTGTTTATCTGGTAACACAACAAGGAACCCTTATAATTTCGTCCATTCTGTCTGACTGTCCGTCTGAGTGTATGCCCCGCCTCAATAACTGGCTCATTTTTGCACCTATTGAATAGAAATTTGACAAGACATAGAACAGTACCTAATCCAAAAACAGAAATGCAGTAGTTATGGAGAAAAATGTTTTAAGCTATGGAATAAGTCTATGGCCGAGCTATACAACGAAAGAGGGGTTAGAAAAAATGTTTTTTTTTTAATCGAGGATATTATTTGGATAGGTCTTGTCAACAAAACTCCCATAGAAACTAATTCGTTATAATGTTTCTGTCTCGAGATATCTGCGCTCAAAGTCAAAAATAGGGCGCATAAAGTCAACATAACATAACCTAACATTTATAAAAATAATTTTGTTAAAACCGAACTTTTTAATGAAGTTTGGCAAAATTCTGGTATCTAGTATTATGACAAAACTCATAGAAAATTGTTTTACAAATTCAATGTAGTTTCCCTGAATATGAAATGTTTAGTTTTTAAAAGTTAAACGCCAGTATTAAGTACGCACGGCGACAGATCACCCTACCCATAGTTGGACCTTATGTACATGAACATAGAGTTCAACTATGGGTAGGTTGATGTGTCGCCGTGTGTACATAAAATATATTGTTAGTTTATTGTTGTTCCATCAATTTGATTCTGCTAGTAATTAAAATCTGAATGGTTTTAATTTGGTCGCATTAGAACTTGCTCTATTACTGCTTAGAACATATTTCATTACCGACTAGACATTGAACTAGCAAACAGTTGATTAGGCCAGTGATTATTAATCACACATCTGTCAGATACAGGAAGCTGGAAATAGGTATTGTTTATACCTGGAGTACAGACTGCCTTACAAGCGGTAAAACATGAAAATATTCCTTGGCGGTCGTAATGTTCAACCTTCTTTCGCACGTTTTCATCGTCGTTGTTGGTTTGGCCTTTTCTAAATAAAAAATAAAAGTTTTATTTAATTTTTGTTGTGGCAAAAAGGGACCATCCTGAAATTTGACACATCGGTACGAAAGAAGGTTGAACATTACCGACCGCCATCACCAATTTTTGTGTTTCCATGCTTGTAAGGAGGATGGCTATCCTTTATCAATCTAAATCCATGGTCAAATGGGTATCGTCAGACACCAGTCTCTCACAACAAATGAGTACATACAGCTCGCAAAATTGTGTTTAATTTAATTCGAATAAGAGCCTTTGTGTAGAAAATATAAACGATTATTTTATTATTTTAAACTTGAAATAATTACAAATCTAGAACTGCTTAGATTAATACAAAACTATTGGTTTTAATTAATGATGATTGCCATATTGATATTTAGCATAGAATAGAGCATATGCTCACGGCTATATTCCCCGAGGGGTAGTCAGAGATATTCAAGTATAGACTACTACTAGTATTATTGATATTTAAGTATAGAACATTCAAGATGTCTGCGGATTTAACTGTATCTATTAAGATTTTGGGTGAAGTATATCGTGTATTATTTTCTGTGGCACAAAAAGTAAAAATATTGTACGTTCAGGTGACATAGATTAATGTTATGTTCCTTCCTGGTTTGATAAAATATTATGGCGTGAAAAACCAACAACATCATAAATGTATTACGAAAATGTAGTAAACTGGGAATACAAAATTACAGCCGTGAGTTTATGTATGTATGCTGCAAAAATCTTTTTTTTCTTAAATAAACCTCAGTGCTCGCGCTAGCAGCAATTCTGGATGTGAAGTTTTTTTAAGTTTGAAGAAACTAATTTAATTTATTTGCGATTCATCGAGATTATCAAACTTGAGCTTAATTAAAAAAAAATCACTTTCTAACTCTATGCTGGAAACGGAAATGGTAATATCAAATGTTAAATTCTGACCTTATGTAGGTAAATATCTTCTTTCTTTAGGTATTTAAGGGGGGAAGGAGGACGAGCAGAATCACACCCAATCTCACGTGGGGGAGAGGGGGGGGGTCTTGGCAAATCTCACGTAATTTTTTCCCGCTAGTAACAGTGTAAAATTGCGAGAAAACTAAGTAAAATATGTTCTTAGTCAATAAAAATAATCAAGCACAGATTAACATATTTACATTAAACATACTCATTTTGAAAAATATTACGTGAGATTAGGGGGTTGGGGGGAGAAAAATCTCATGACATCTCACCAAGGGTTGAGGGGAGGTCGAAAAATCACCAATATCACCTCACGTAATTAATGGACGTCCCCTTATACCTATTAATGGCAGTGACAGCATCATATTACTTTTTTGTACAAGCCACCCCTCTATGTTTAAATTTAACTAAGCATTTTAATTAAAAACTTTAACGATGCGGTGAAAAAACAGCTTACAAAACAAAATGTAATCCAAACCCAGCCATCACATAAATATTTTTAACCATCATTTCACCGGTCAGTGTTTCCCTTCCAATTTTTTCCACTCTTTAAACTTTCCTCATGCAAAATTCACCTTTGACGTCCAAACGATCCGTCCGGAAAATTTCGACATTACTGGCCCTTGTAAAATGAAACCGTTTCATATTTTATCATTGAATTGAATTTGCTATTGTGTTTTCACGTTTCAAGTTATAAGTCTCTCCGTAGGTAATCATTTGCTGTTTAGTGTTGAAGAAATCCTAACTTTTAAGTTTATTACCCCGACCTCAGTACAAGCAAGAAATACTTTCACACCCAAACGATAGTCGAAGCCAAACTATAAAAATAAATTGAAATAGTTAAATTAGTTAAGAGCTGTCCGCACGCCTGGTCGAGAGTACAGGCGACAGGAGAGCTGGCAGTTTCCTCCGGCAGCGGATAAGCCTATAGTCTAGGAAAAATAAGGTTTGAGATTGCATTAAAGACACTTTAGTAAATTGTGTTTGAAATAATATTACTGTTAGTTTATAAAATTTTTGTCGAGATTTCGTGGTTATATTGCCTCAGGAGAAATACCTTAAAATCGATATAAATGTACAAAAGGCAAGCTTATTTCGAAAGATATTTCTTCCAGCATACTAGCAAAAGAGACAGTTAATTATCACAAGGCAAACTTAATGTGTAAAAACAAACAGTAAATAATTTAGTTTTGAGGTTATAATTTTTGAAGACTTACAAAATATTAAATATTTACTCAAATTTACGATCTTAACCGGGGATTATTATTGTTATAAGTAAAACGTATTGAATGTAGCCATCCTGTACAAAATCACCAGTTTTCCATTTTTGTTCATACCTAAATTTAATGTTTTGTAAAATGTATTAATTATTCAATAATACACAATAAAAAATCGGGGATTTTGGAGAATTTATGTTTTTCAGGTTATCATTTATCTATTATATTCCAAATTATCACCAAAACTGCAATTAATGCAACCTTCTCCATACAAAAATTCGTAGATTTCCCCGACTACTAGCAATCCAAAGGGGAATTGCTGCCAGCCTCCTGGGTACGGTGTCCCAAGGCCTTAAATGAGGTGTTTTATTTATAGGGTTTTTATTTACTTTATTCGTTGTTTTTATTACCTATCTTAATATGCACCTCACATTTCTTATAAATAGAAACTTCATTAATAAAACAAAATCTTAAATTTCATCAATAACAAGCACTTGTTTATATCTGGATAAAGTACTTAACTTTCGGTAGTAAGGTTCTACTTATAATTTTATTATAAAATATTTAGGTTGTATAAAAGAAATCACTGTTAAGCGATAAAATCGACTTATTTTTGTGTAATTTTTTATGTTAATTTAGTTTTTGGTCAAACCATCTATATAACAATGGGTGTTGGTGTGTATGTATATCTGCGATTAATTGACTGCGACACCGTTTGACCGATTGCGATGAACCTTTGGTGAAATGTCGTGCGTATGGAAAAGTTTATGATAAAAAAACGCATTGCAAATTTGCAACGCATGCGGCAAAAGCAGTCCAATAGTATATTCAAATAACAATGAAAAACCGATATAGCATGAATGAACTACAACTATCGAATTATGCAAATAAGCTAAAAGCAACAAACTTTGCTATTAAATAACTGTTAATTGCTTAATCCGTTTCAAAACCGTTCAGTCAAATATTTACAAAGCTATTATTTTCTACGGTCCCACACAATCATCAATTACAAAATGTTAAAGTTACAAATTGCGGAAATGAAAATTTGACTAATTGATTTATGACATACAGCGATGCATTACAAAATGTTAATAGGTGGGTATTTCTTTACAGACTAAACCATACTAACAGACAGCTAGGTACCTATAAAAGCTGTGATGGTCTAGTGGCAAGACGGTTGCACAGTATAAGAAAGAATATGGTACTACATAATTAGGTAAAATATTGATTGTTTAAGTTCTTCTGTACGATTTACGAGTATATCACACGGCTTTTTGGAGAAGGAAAACATCCCAACAAAACCTATACAATGGTTCAATTTCAAGTCATGTAACGGGTCTATTAAAAGTGACGACAGGTTCACTTCCGTTGAAATGGGTCAGAATTTGGGATCTGGCCAATGAAATGTGGATATTCGGAATATTCGGAATTCGGTTTATTTTAGAATATCTCTGACTAATCCGTCAGAAAATATAGTCGTGAGCATTTATGTGTAATACGGCAAAGGCCTCCCTCCGTTCTCTCCGTGTGTTATGCTTTGGATCTAGACGGAATTGAATATAACCTTTTGAGAATCTGTCTTTTTGAGAATCCGTCCTTATGAGAATCTGTCCTTATGCGAACAAAGGGAATTATCAATCTTGTTTCGCCGAAATGGCCCTTTTTCGCCTGATTCCTCCGCCTCCGTCTGAGTCTGCTCCCATGATGGTTTTTGTATTGATGGTTCCCAATTCAAGTTGGTTTTGGCATTAAATGCATGCATGCATATGCTCACGACTATGTTCCCCGAGGGGGTAGTCAGAGATATTCTCAAATCTCAGAACATCCACGTTTCACCAGTAGTACCGAAACTCTGCCTAGTGTGAAGGAGGGTGAGCCCGTCGCCACTTATAATGGAGAGTGGGTACAATACATGCCTCGATATTTAAGCATGCAGGTTTCCTCACGATGTTTTCCTTCACCGAAAAGCCAGTGGTGTTACAAATCGTAAATATTCTCCGAACTGACTGGTACCAGTCGGCCTGGATGGGGATAGAACCATCGCCTCCTGCACGGCAGGTAAGGTTACTCGCCACTGGACCACCACGGATTTGGCATTAAAAGTTATGGATATATAATGGTATATAATGTTTGAAAAATCACACCAGGAATAAGGCGATACGTTCTGACGTATCACCTTATTACTTAAATCACATTTGCAAACTGAAGTGACTATATCTTTCAAAGACTGTCTAGTTCCTGTGGTCTAGTGGCCGTGTTCTAGATTAAAGACCACCAACTGGCAGGTATTTGTAGTGGGGAACGCCCTCCAGATCTAAGAAAAGTATTTTTTTTAATAATCATCATAAAAACTGTACATGGGTAACTTCGGTGTTCTGGCACTTAAACCTACGAGGGGTTTACATTGTGCCTAGCCTGACATAAATTATATAATACTATTACTAGCTAAATGCTTTAAAATAGGGCTTATTATTTAAAATATACTCTGGGCGTGACTGGATTAGGAACGCCGAAGATAGATTTATGTTGTGCGCCCTGAGAGAGGCGTTCAGCAGTGATGATTTTTTGGCATATTGTTTATGTCACCAAAGAACTCAATTGCACTTTAATAAACAAAGATAAATAGTTTAAAAAATCGTTTTTTAACAAAGTGAACAAAAGTAATTAACCGTTTTGTTTTCAAAGAATTTAGAAGACTCCTTATCACCCTAGAGTTCAGTAGATACGCGTCGAGAATTAATTAGGCGAGACAAAATTAGGTAAATTATCACCTCGGGGGAGTTTTATGACAGTAATTTATGCAAAATAGTGAAACGTGACTTCACTCCGCGTTACAAATTATTTTAAAAGATGGTTCTTACAAAGCATTTTATAACTTTTATCTCCCACTTTATGTAGCAATAAACGCTAAGACGCGTGTGTAAGTAAAATAACAAACTTCAAATGCGTTACGTCACGAGTTAACAGATTTGTCATTAGACGTGAGGACATTTTCATTATGAAAATTTTGCGATTATTGATGTTTCGTACTAGGTCATTTTGTAGACAAAATCCAAATTTTCAGGAGTGCTTCAGACCATCAAATTAAGCAACTTCATTTCATAGTAACCTTGACTCTTATAATTTTAACTGGGTACTTTAACTCAACTTGAAATAATGGATCACATTACTGAGTGATTTTTTAAATTACTCTTAAATTTCCAGGGTTTTTTTTTAATTTTAAAACTTTTTTTTTACTCAGACCAACATGACAGTGCAATACATTAAACAGTATTATATAAGTAACAGAAGGCCCATTAAAGGTCCTCGCTAATATACATCAAACTAAAAAGAAAGAAAGATCCATTACAGCACCAAACATGCATATCGGTTATTATAACATAGATAGTTAATTGACTGCAATAATACTTATCCCGAAATAGTCCATTAATTGGAGGGAAACTAACGTGGACGTGTTAAAATACGCATTCTACGTACGCGTTTATGTAGGTAAGAATCCGCAGGCAAAAGCTAGTTGTCAATAAACTAGTACTGTTTCAGTTTCAATTACGGAAACGTGAGTGTATGTTAAATTTACATTTAATGAACGCACAACAACACGGCTGCTATTTTAAACACAGCTGGGTAAATTTCACTTGTCAAAATTATCTGTACAGAGCAGGTAAAGTGAAATAGAGTTTTCACGTTAAATTCTCTTGGAGATTTGGGTGAAGTTGTTGACGTGTAACGTCTTTCGTTTCGGTCAGTAATGGGTTTAAGCAAATTATTAGGCCAGCCTTGCGTTAGCTTTCCCCTCTGCCAAGTTACATGGCCAATTGACCATGACCAATTTTATACCTTTTAATAGAGTTTAGTAGAGTACCACAAATTATATACCTACCAAATGTTAAGCTATCAAACAAAAAAGTTTCATCAAAATCGGTTCAGTAGTTTTCGCATGATGCGTGACAAACAAACACACAGACAAACAGACAGATAAAAATTCTAAAAAAAGTTGATTTGGAGTCAGGGACACCCAAAAACCGTATCGTTTTTTTTTTGTAAATATCTTCAATGTACAGACACACTTCTGTTACAGTTGTATAATAGTTAAGACGGTTTAACAAAATTAACTGAAACTATTTTAAGGGGATGATCAGACCATCAAACTAAACAACTCTCTCTATGGGACCAACATCGAAATCGCGAATAAAAAATCAGCTGTCCCATACATTTGGCTCGAAAAGGTGTGGTGTGGTTGCAGTTTTGTATGGAACATCGGATTTTTTTTTGCGGTTTCAATGTTGGTGTCATTGACGGTCTGATCATCCCCTTGAAAAAGGGTCAGCATATTAGGAATAATAGGGGAGGGGATGAGGGGGGGACCCACTACTCAATTTACGACAAATTTTAAATACAAGAGGCACAAAATAAGCTGCTAATTAACTGAGTATACCTATAGATAGGTATTATGGAAAAACAATGCTCAGTTTAAATTTCTTTACATTCATATTGAATACCAAATTCTGTATGTAAGTATAAATATTTCAATTCACGTCGTGATCAACACTACATAATTAAAAGTTCAATACAAATATGTGATGAGTGAGGTGGATAGTAAAACATTTTCATAATTATCGTGTTTGTCATGGTTGTTATGCCAACTGGAAATGAAAATTGCGTGCTATTCAGAGATAGCAATGAATACGGGTCACCAACAACATAAACCTTAATATCTCGGAAACTAAGAATGATAGCTTATTCAAATAAAAAGTATTTTATAGACCATTTAATACTACTACATAAATTAATAAAATACTACATAAATAAAAAACTAAAAATATATTTTTTTTTATTTAAATTATTAGTATTCAAAAATTATTATTAACTAGCTGTTGCCCGTGACTCCGTCTGCGTAGACCTTAAAAAAGTATTCTATGAGTTAATCCAGATTATATTCTATCTGTGTGTCAAGTTTCATCAAAATCCGTTCAGTAGTTTTTGCGTGAAAGAGTAACAAACATACATCCATCCATACAAACTTTCGCATTTATAATATTAGTAGGATGTAGTAATTACGCTACTCACACACACTAAAATGTGGGGAAATGTTTATATATCTGTGACAAAAAATTAGTTAGTAATTTTCAATGTTTGTTCTGCGATAGAATTGACACATTTGTATTTAATGATGTACTATTTTAATCCAGTCAAACAAATGAAAATAAAAAATGTTAATAATTTTATTTAAGAAATATTAAATAGTCAATAAAATACTTTTTATTTGAATACACTATCATTCTTAGTTTCCGAGATTTTAAGGTATGTATGTTGGTGAACCGGATTCATTGCTCTCGAGTGTATTTTCGTCACCTAAATGATGTAAAATTTTTCACTACTAAAGAAATCTGTCAATTCCCAAAAGAAATGGGGTATAATAGAAGTGAACGGTTATATATAGTGGCGTTAACAAAAGATCTGCTCAATAAAGGTCGAATTGACACTTGTGTGGAGACTTGAAAAGCCACTGTAAATTAATACATAAATAACTGCCGAATTTTTAAAAGAAAATCTTTATTTCTCTGATAATCAATTAAATCTCAGAAATCATAGTGCGTATCCACAACAGGCTTAATACAAGGAAATAAATACATCACTCACATTCACAACAGGCTACGTTCGTTTCGTCAATAAATATATTCCGTATATACAGGGTGTAAACTTAAATACATATTTAAGGGCTTCAGACCATCAAACTAAACAACTTTCGCTATAGTTATACAAGTACAAGTTAGGTATAGTTTTTAGGTGTACCGAACTCCAAATGAACCTTTTTAGAATTTTTGTTTGTCTGTTTGTTTATTAGTTTTTTCGACCATCACGAAAAACTACTGAACATATTTTAATGAAACTTTCTCTGTTACTTATGATTTGACTTAAAATTTGTGACTACGGAGTCGCAGGTAATCTCAAGTTGAAAATAATTATCTCAATTGATTTAATAAGCAATCAAGCAGCATCCACTTTGTAAAATGCAGTCCCAGCTGTCCCATACATTTAGCTCGAGTAGATTTGTAGTTCAGTATGGAACATCCGATTTTTTTCCCATTGGTCCGATAGTGAAAGTTGTTCAGTCACACACTCATTTTTAAACGATTTTCAAAGTCGGATGGACCCCGTTTACCTTAAGTCCTCCAGGTTTAAGTTTCGAGCTTTTTTTATATTTATGAAGTTTTGTTTCTTCTTGGTGATTTTTAAAACACATTCCAAACTCCCATACTAAAAGTGGTTCAGTTTGATGGTCTTAACAACTCCCTTAAATGTTTATTTGTATTTTTGTAACGCGTTGTGTAAGTCGCAGGCCAACAACAAAAAAATAAAAAAATGAGACCTACAAACCTATAAAACTAATCCTGCCTGTGGGACGGTTCCAAGAAGACTAAACAGAATATTATATTTACCTACACTTAGTACAAACAAAAAGGAAACTTTTGTAATATCTTATTCATCATATTGCACCTGAATCTCGTCCTGATTTAGAGTTTCTTAAACAATTTTACAACGTTTAAACGCCTTTGAAGCAAACGACGAGTGCCTGAAAGCGTGTCAGCCAGTGATGAAGCTTTAAGATGAAGACAAGTTAGATCCGAACTTGTCTCAAGTTGTCTCGAGGACGCACTCATTTTCAACCGAGTTTCAAAGTCGGATGGACCCCGTTTACCTTAAGTCTTCCAGGTTTAAGTTTCGAGCTTTTTATGAAGTTTGTTTCTACTGGGTGATTTTTAAAACACATTCCAAACTCCCATAATAAAAGTTGTTCAGTTTGATGGTCTGAACTACCCCTGAAAATTTGGAAAGTGTTTACAAAATCACCTAGACCTATTCAGAATTCAGTTGAGTGATATCCATGGGGTTTAGTACATTTGATTAATACAGGGCGTAAATGACAGCCTAGGAAATACTGAAACGGTGAACTCAGATCATCAAACTGAACAACTTTCACTATAGAGCCTACCTCAGGAAATGCGAAAAAAATCTGCAGTCCCATACAAAACTGTTGCACCAACCCGACTCGAATGTCACGATTGACGTTTGGTATACAGGGAGTTAGGGTAGACCGTTGCATTACTTTAATGGGTCATTGTACTCATGATACTGAACAACTTTCCCAAAGGAAGAAAGAGAAAATCAAAAAAGAAACTTCAACTTTTCATACAAACGTTCGATCAGCTGATTGCATGTAGTATGGAGAGACCAAAAATGTTTTTACTAATTTCCTATAGGTTTTCAGGGAAAGTTGTTCAGTATCATGGGTAGAATCACCCTTTAAAGTAATGCAACTGTTTACCCTAACACCCTGTATAATCTCGAGCTCTTGATTAAACATATAGGTGGTAGTTGTAGCAAAGACTTTGACCACCCCGAAACGCACAATAGTCGTGAGATGATGTATGTGCAAGTACCTTATGTAAAGTTATCTCGAGCACTAAGAAAAACTTTACCAAAAGCACTAGATCTGCAATCTAGAACGAAAAAATAAACGAAAAAGTACCTAGAAAAACATAACCCTCCTTCTGGCGCAGTCGAGTATTAAGGAGGTTTATTTCCTGCAGTAGAAAAGCACGGGCTGATGATGATAGTTTTGACTTTTAACATTTAGCTTTTCTTCGTTTTCCGCTTACCGCTTTTACCATCCATCAAAACGTTTAAATCTTTACCTCAGTATTTTGTAGAGGTAGCGAAATATTTATTTAAGCTTGGTGTCGCTGCTTTGAATTGAAAACTATAGTTATACAGGATGTAACAAAACACCCTAGTAATATTTAAATGGGTTTAGACCATTAACAAACAAAGAAACAACAACAAAACTATTTGAAAAAAAAAATTTTTTTTCACTAAACAATTTTCACTATGGAGCCAACATCGAAAATAAATAAACAAAATCTGCTGTTGCGTACAAAACTGCAGTACCAACTCAACTCAAATGTATGCAATAACAGATTTATTCATATTTTTTCTCGATGTTCTTTAAAACCTGGGTGGTTTACCACCCTTTTAGAATGTTTATACTGACAGGTAGACTTTGAAAGACTTTCAAAATTACCTTAAAGAAGAATGATTATCCATCTAGATATAAGAGATAAGAGGAATTTTGGTAACCATCAGCTGCAAGGCTGCTCACTCAGAATTCATAGGGTGTAGAGCATATCTGTGATGGGGATGGACCAGGTCTGCCTGCATAAGTCCAGTCAGTTTAGGAGTTACAGCCGATCTATCAATGTTCATTTTCTTCAAAACTGTAATATTAAGTTTGTAAATTTTTATTTTAAGTTTATTAAGTAATTTAAAAGTAATTTTAAGTTTTGTTAGTTTTAGTGTTTTTACACTAGAACTAACAAAACTTACCCTAAACATAAATCAAACCATTCTAAACAGAGCCACAGAATAAATACTAGTACTACCAATAGAACCAACCCGCCCCTGGTCATACCCGGCCAGACGGTGCCCATAACGCTGGCCGCGTGTCCGTGTTGAATCGCTTATAGTCTAGGAAAAATAAGGTTTGAGATTGCATTAAAGACACTTTAGTAAATTGTGTTTGAAATAAAATTACTGTTAATTTATAACACTTTTGTCGAGATTTCGTGGTTATATAGGCTCAGGAACCTGAGAAATACCTTAAAATCGATATTAATGTACAAATGGCAAGCTTATTTCGAAAAATATTTCGACCAGCATATCAGCAATAGAGACAGTTAATTATCAAAAGGCAAATTTAATGTGTAAAAACAAACAGTAAATAATTTAGTTTTGAGGTTATAATTCTTGAAGACTTAAATGTTAAATATCTGCCCAAATTAACGATAGTAACCGTGGATTATTATTGTTTTAAGTAAAACGTATTGAACGAAGCCATCCTGTACAAAATCACCAGTTTTCCATTTTTTGTTCATACCTAAATTTAATGTTTTGTAAATGTCTTAATTATTCAATAATACACAATAAAAAATCGGGGATTATTGAGAATTTATGTTTTTCAGGTATGTATCTACTATATTCCAAATTCTCACCAAAAGCGCAATTAATGCAATCTTCTCCGTACAAAAATCCGTAGATTTCCCCGACTATTAGGCTCATTTTCATTGGTCGATAACTCGGTCGATATACAGTATGCGGGGACTCTCCAATGAAAATCAACAAGTCGATACAGTGGTCCTTACGCCACCTACGCGTATTCCCCGCATGCTGTATATCGACCAATGAAATTAGTCGGTCTTTTTAAAGAGTGAGGGTACTCGTCGGATTCCAATCACAGCACCATTGACCTCTTATAACAGAGGTCGGTCGGTCGTTCCCTATAGACCAGTGAAAACGGTTCCCCGCATGCCTACCTTATGGCATGCGTTACAGAAATCTCGCACCCCGAATGCGAGCCAGAACGACCTATGAAAATGAGCCCTATTATATATTTTGGGCCAGGTATGACCCAGCACGAGGATCATTACCCGCACTAAACAGATACCAAATAATCAGGTGCATTTATTATCCTAGATCCTGGATGTATATTATCGTCTTTATATCTCTTGCAATAGGTACAATTTGATCCTCGCTTATTTATAAGGCATCCATTCCGCGGGTAACCGTAGCTTGGGATTTGGGAGATTCTGTAAAGAGCTCTTTATTGCCTTACAGCTGTACTAAATTCCATAAGGGCTTCCGTTTAATGCGACTAAGTAAATTAATTGCCTTTCTCTTTATGTTTTGCACCGATGATCTTTCTGAGCCTGGTTTTTTCATTTCCTCAATGGTGATTTTGTGATGGGTGTATCTAATTAAAAACTAAATAAAAAGATACAATTTGATTATCAAATGCAGGATAGTAAATAATAGTTTCGACTTCAGCTGTCTAAAATGACGGTTGTTATTTAAAAAGCACAACAATATTTGCTGTTTTGTAATTTGTGGTTTATGTAAATTGTGGCTAATGAAATCTGAAATCGTTTGAACTAAATCAATAACTCAATACATTTTGTCATTGCTTATTTCGCAAATAAATAATCCGATTTTTAAAGAATGGACGCGAAAATATTGCTTTTAAAAAGCTACTATCAAAATGTTCGTCAAATCGTAAATCTTTTTCAAAATTTTCGTTCGTTTATTAACCGCCTTGTTCTGTATCCAACTGCATTACAGGTGGCATTCATTCTTCATAGCTACCTAATTTGGACTCTATTGTTTATGTTATGTACAAAGATTAGGTACCTACTCTAGTGCACCTAAACTACTAATAGGTAATACGCAACAAAATAAACTTTAATTCTTAGTAATATAAATTAGTATCTACCACCTTGTTTTAAGGAATATGGCGAGTGCAGAGATAAATATGTACTCCATTAAGCGTCGTTTCTTGATTCTAAGCACGTGCCAGTTTGCGACACGGGAAATAAGGGGTAGGTGGAAGCAAGAGTTTGTGATACCTAATATTTTAACGTATATTACAACTACTTACAAGTGGTCCATGAAAAGAATAAATGTAGGATATATATTTTTTTTCCTTTTGCCGTGGTGGTCCAGTGGCGAGTAACCTTGCCTGCCGTGCAGGAGGCGATGGTTCGATCCCTGTCCAGACAGACTCGTACCAATGAGTTTTTTGGAATTTATGTCCGATTTGTAACACCACTGGCTTTTCGGTGAAGGAAAACATCGTGAGGAAACCTGCATGCTTCAATCTCGGCGACGGGCTCACCCCCCGCCACACTGAACAGAGTTTCGGTACTACTGGTGAAACGTGGATGTACTGAGGTTTCAGAATATCTCTGACTACCGCCTCGGGGAATATAGTCGTGAGCATATGCTTTGCTTATGTATATATTTTTTGTATCATCTGTGGTTTATGTGATGATTAAATAAGGATTCCCTTTTACTTTTGCTGAACGTAAACTATTGCAAACACTTTAGAAAGATATCTAAGTTGTGGCTGCATTTATCCTGATGAATTTTAACGTTTTACCTATACACAGCATGATAGATTCGTATTTTTTTAAATTCTATTTATCGAATACTAACTGTTGCCCTTGAACCCGTCTGCGTGGATCTTAAAAAAACATCCTATATGTTAATCCAAAACATATTTCAGCCAAATCCGTTTAACTGTTTATGCCTGGTTGAGTGACAATCATTCAAACATCTAAATATTCAAACATCAAAATATTTGTGAGAACATCGAAATATTTGTTGCTTTGCCAGGTATGAAGTTGAATAGCTCAATTGCCTAATTTACAACTTAACTCTTTGAAAGTTGTTTGTTGTTTTGTGAATTTTTAGGATATTTGTGGCCCTGACTGTATGAACCAATCACAGTCATATTTAAAACAAAACTTATTTAATTTAAGAACACCAGGGTTTTTTTGGTTCACACCACAAACGTGGTCAAACAAACGAGTCACACCACAAATGATTACTTACATCTAAAGGGTCCAACTTAAAATGCTGACACTTTTTTACGCAACTCTTTTATAAATATACAGGGTCTTTCTTAATATGCTGACATTTTTAAGGAGATGATCAGACCGTCAAACTGAACATCTTTCTCTATGGAACCAACATCGAAATCGCGAAAAAAAATCAGCTCTTCCATACAAAACTGCTAACCTACTTGAGCCAAATGTATGGGACAGCAGATTTTTTTTCGCGAATTTGATGTTGGTCCAATAGAGAAAGTTGTTCAGTTTGAAGGTCTGATCATCTCCTTAAAAATGTCAGCATATTAAGAAAGACCCTGTATATTTATAAAAGAGTTGCGTGACTGACTGACTGAAAGACAACGCACATCCTAAACCGCTGAAGATAGAAACATGAAATTTGGAATATACAAGGTGTTACGAAATTACAAATAAACATTTAAGGAGGTTTAGACCGTCAAACTGAAACACTTTCTCTATGATACCAGCATCTAAATCGCGATAAAAAATCAGTTGTTCCATACAAATCTGAAAACCTACTCGAGCAAAATGTATGGGACAGCTGTGACCGCATTTTACAAAGTGGATGCTGCTTGATTGCTTATTAAAGCAACTGAGATAATTATTTTCAACTTGAGATTACCTGTGACTTCGTCCGCACAAATTTTATCCCAGATTTTAAGTCAAATCATAAGCTATCAAACAAAGAAAGTTTCATCAAAATCGGTTCAGTAGTTTGTGGTCGAACAAACAGACAGACGAAAATTCTAAAAAGGTTGATTTGGAGTTCGGGACACCTAAAAACTATACCTATCGTAATCTTATTATTGTAAATATCGTCAATGTACAGACACACTTCTGTTAAAGTTTTATCTTCTTATAGTGAGAAGCAAGCCCTGGTGTCAGAGTTTTTTCAGACCGCCTTACGGTCTCGGACGTGGTTTTTATGTAACGACTACTACCACCAGAGATAGTAGCCGGGACCAACGGCTTAACGTGCCAGCACGGAATCTTTTCGAACAATCAGGTGATTCAGCCTGCAGTGTCCTAACCAACTGGGGAAAAACGCACAAAGTGACATATCACTAGGTGTCCCCCGTGGTAATCGAGCCCACGACATCCGTGTCAAAAGCCCAATGCTCTTAACCATTAGACCATGGAGGCAGTAACAGTTTTATAATAGTACTGCACTCACACACCTAATTGAGGAAAATCTGAGTAAAAACTTGTTTCGAAGACTTGTTTGGCATTGTGAGGACCAATGTCAGAAGGACTTTGTACCTATCTTATTTTTATTTGATCATAAACAGGTTCAATGCTAATGTTTGCATGACTCGATAAGTCGGTAAATTACCCAAATAGCTTTAAAAAAAAAAATATCTTGTACATTATCACACAAATTATCTAGTCACATTTAAAGTACCAGAATCTAGCCTGGACTTGTATTACGATGAATAGACAATGATATAGAATACACATATAGATACAAATATCCATGACTCGGGTACAAATATTCATATTCATCATACAAATATTTGTCCCGTACAGGATTTGAACCCGCGACCCTCGGCATCCCAGGCAGGTTCACTACCGCTTACTACGCTACTAGCTTATTTCGTTACTCATTTCTATTTTTGTATCACGAGCTTGATTCTCGTGCTTTGCTTCAAAATTCCCTTATTAGGGTTCCGTAGTCAAACAAGGAACCCTTATACTGTCGTCCATTCTGTTAATCGCGCTATCATAAGGTTCCAAATATTCTTTGAGGTACGAGAATCGACCTTATTTACTAGTTTTTTCTTATTCTACTTATGCAATGACTACGGAACCCTGTCATGGGCGGGTCCGACATGCTCTTGGCCGGTTTTATAATATTAGATTCATAATAACTTTTTAGCGAGAATCTGAGTGCCTAATTTCAATTTGTGGATTTTATAAAGTCACAGAGTGTTTTTGACTTCATGAAATATTGAATGTTGAATATTCATGAAATATTTCCATTAATTAACTTGAAATAACAGTCATAGCTGCAAAAACTATACAAGTAATGATGATCTCAAATAAATAGTAAAAGCTATAATAAAATAAATATGTTTTTCCTAATCTTAACTATTATAAAACTGTAACAGAAGTGTGTCTGTACATGAAAAAGATTACGATATGATTTTTCCCGTACTCCAAATCAACCTTTTTTAGAATTTTTGTCTGTATGTTTGTAACAGCATCACGCAAAAACTACTAAACCGATATTGATAAAAACATTTTGTTTGATAGCTCGTGATTTGTCTTAAAATCTGGTATATAATTTGTGCGGATGAAGTCGCAGGTAAACTCTAGTATATTATAATATTGTATTTAAAATATTACTTTTATATAAAAATCTTTTAAACGCATAAATATTAACAATAAATTAAAAGGCCGGGACTTCCTTCGCCAAGACAAAGGTACGATATATTTTGGTAAAGGCTAAAAAAAACAAGTTATTGTATAAATTACATTAACGATGGTATTTTATTATGTTTGTAATGTTTTTGGCATTCAGGAGCATTACGCATTACATCGCATTCACACGTAGGCCGACAGTGTGCAGTTTCATTAGCTCTGTAGAAGCCATCTTTACAATAGCAGTCGTATGTGCACACCTCATCAGGATTACAACGGAAAAACGCCGAAATTGTTAAACATGTTTCAGGTGGGCAGCTGACCTTGCATTTATACTCTTCATTTTCCTCGCATTTCTTGGCTGAAAATTTTAGAACAAAGTAAGTAACATGCTGACAATGTTTATGGGGATTTTCAGACCGTCAAACTGAGCAATTTTCTCTATGGGACCAAAATCAAAATCGCGAAAAAAAATCAGCTGTCTCATACATCTGGCTCGAGTAGGTTGACAGTTTTGTATGGAATAGCAGATTTTTTTGGTGCCATAGAGAAAGTTGTTCAGTTTGACGGTCTGATCATCCCCTTAAAGAAAAGTCAGCATATTAAGAAGGACCCTATACTCGTATACGAGTATAATGAGTATAATGATTTAGTTTTTTACTGCGTGTCCAATTGGCTAGTTGCGAGTTTTCGGAAAAATATTTTAAATTATACGTAGGTTTATTTTATACCTCTTTCAATCTATATATATCTATCATCTATCGGTTTATCTTTTTCTTAGAAAAGCGTTATTTATTCGAAAAAAAAACAATATTTTGCATTCAGTAATTTAAGAACAGCCGATCACGTGACACTTGACACTGTGACGTCATATTTCAATAAACAAAGTAAAGCTAACTACGACGCTTCAACTCACATGACGTTTTATTCTTTGAAATGTGACGTGACACGATACTCAATCATGACCGCCTTCGCGTTTCAGTTTTTGAAATCCACAGATAAAAAAACTCTAATTTATTTTTGAAAAAAACATATTTTTAAGTTACTTTAATGAAAAAAAAAATATTATATTATAATTGTGAACCTATAAGCCAATAAATCTAATATATTTAATATTTAACCGTTACAATTGTCAAATAGCCAATTAAGAAAGAATCCACGTCTGCAATACTTTAAAACAACTTTATTACATTATAAAAATTATGTTTATTTTTCCGGACACTGGACAGAGTTTCCGTTCGGTAAATATCAATAGGTATGTAGGAAACATTTAAAAAAGGGTTGGATTTAAAGATAAAAATTTGTCTTACCTGTTATGAAGCCAACAAAAAGAGCACACAAAGCTATTATAAACAAGCGTGTCATCCCAACACTGGTATTTACCAAGTAATGAAGATGATCAAACGAGGAAAATCATTTTTATACTGATGCTCAAAACCCGAGGGAAAATAAAGGTACTGTACCTTTATTTTGTTCTGACATGTATGGTAGTGGTTTTACGAGATGCGTGAATAATACTAACAAACAGACTAAAAACTGTCAAGTGTGAGTCGGACACGCGCACCGAGGGTTCCGTTCCACCGTAATAATAAAGTACCAATAACAACAAATTTTACTCTGGCATTCCTAAGCCGGTTTTTATAATTTTTGTTTTACGAGTATGTAATTACTCTGTGATAATACTATAGTTTACTAGGTTGACGGTTACTAACAATGTTTACTTATTTGAGTTAGTGTATGTTAGTTAGGTATCTATCTTATCTTAGTTAGGTAAATATCTATGCTGCAGGTTCTGCAGGGAGAAATTGGAAACTCCCCTGCATATTCTCTGCGATTGTGGTTCAATAATGTACAAACGAAGTATTCATCTTGGTAGACAGGTACTGACTCCAGATGAGATACAAAACCTCCCTGTTAAAAACCTACTGCGATATCTACTTGCTATAGGGATTAATAGTGAACTGCAGAAGGGGCATTCACAAAAGATTAGCGATGGTCGAAGTGGCACAGTCGTAAGTCTGTTAAGGCCCCATTCACCCAATAATAATGATAGTAGGTATCTAAGTGTAGGCATGTATAGTTTTTTTGACTGTCTCAATCACTAACTCCACCCAGTTTTTTTGTATAGGACAATCAAATCTGGCAGCAATGCATTTTTGGATGATATTATCACTGGTACGCAGACGCTGCAATAGTAAGGTTACGCTCTATCCTTTTCTGTCGCATGTCGCATTCCCGCTATGTTTCTCGCTCTAGCAAATGACGTTCCTGACCAACAGAAACGGATGGTGCGTCAAAAAATGCGATTCCGTGCTGCCAGGTGAGGTTAAAGCCTAAAACCACTTCATACGAATGATCCAAAGACCGCATTTAAACGCACAAATAACTTGTTAACAATTAAGAGGCCGGGAAATTTTCTGCCAACATAAAGGCACTGTATTTGATAAAGGCTCAGCAAAAACCTTGTTATTGTATAAATTACATCAACGATGGTTTTTGTTGGTGTTCTTCATTCATTTGTTGCTGGCATTCAAGAGTATTAGCCATTTCGTCGCATTCACACGTAGGCCGACAGTGTGCAGTTTCATTAGCTCTGTAGAAGCCATCTTTACAATAGCAGTCGTATGTGCAAGCCTCATGATGATCACAATCGTAAAATGCCACAATTGAGAAACACGTTTCAGGTGGGCAGCTGGTTTTGCATTTATACTCTTCATTTTCCTTACATTTCTCGGCTGAAAAATGTAGATCGACGTAAATAAAGTACTCGTAGCTATCAACTCTATATACAGGGTCCTTCTTATTATGCTGAAACTTTTTAAGGAGATGATCAGACCGTCAAACTGAACAACTTTCTCTATGGGAGCAAAATCGCGATTTCGATGTTGGTGCAATAGAGAAAGTTTTTCAGTTTGATGGTCTGATCATCCTCTTAAAAAACTGTCAGCATATTAAGTTGGACCTTGTATACCTAGTTTAGCATGAGCATAAGCATATGCTCACGACTATATTCCCCGAGAGGGTAGTCAGAGATATTCAGGAACCTCAGAGCATCCACGTTTCACCAGTGACGGGGGGCGAACCCGTCGCCACTTATAATGGACAGTGGGTACAATACATGCCTCGAAATTAAAGCATGCAGGTTTCCACACGGTGTTTTCCTTCACCGAAAAGCCAGTGGTGTTACAAATCGTACATAAATTCCGAAAAACTCATTGGTACGAGTCGGTCTGGACGGGGATCGAACCATATCGCCTCCTGCACGGCAGAAAAGGTTACATAGTTTAGAGACATTATAAAACTAGTAAAAAATATAAAACTACAGTAAATGCAATAAGTGCCTTGGCTGCAGCCCAGGTAAGTGTAGCCAAGCAAAATATCGTTGATGTGAGCTAATTTTATTGAAAAGGATTCCTTTTACATTTCGACTCATTTATGTCATATCTAACAATTTGTAATCGAAAGTATCCACGATATCCCTACACCGTGCAAAATACGAGAAAAATGTAGGTAGATTTTCCTCATTCTTTGTCACTTTTCATTCAGCAGACTGGACTTGCGAAGCGCATATTGCATTTGTAATATCACCGGCCGTTCAATAAAATATCTATAGGAAATATTTTAAATAGGGTTGGATTGAGTGGTACAAAATTCTTGTCTTACCTGTTATGAAGCCAACGAAAAGAACGCACAAAGCGATTATAACCAAGCGTGTCATCCCGATACTAGTATTTACCAAGTAGTGAATATGAACAAGCGAGGATAATCATTTTATACTGACTGACGCTTTAAACCTGAGAGAAAATAAAAGGTAATATTTCTGACAAATATGGTAGTGGTTTTTACGTGACGCGTGAAAGACTAGATAAACAGACAAAAAGAACGGTGAAACTGGCCACAGTCTTTTTTTTTAAATACAAGTCGTACAAGTACGAGGTCGCAATTATTTTAAACAACCTTAGTTTATATAATGTCATAATCATTTCCATATCTTTATAAGTCCCTACAATGGGATAGGTTGATAATCATATCTTGGGTACAAATGTTTGTATGATTAATATACCAATCTATCTGATTGCACCCTAGTTATCATCATTATGCCGTTTTTATTAAAAATAGTTGGGCATAACGAGAAGGTAAAACAAGTTCGAGTATACAGGGTCCTTCTTAATATGCTGACACTTTTTAAGGGGATGATCAGACCGTCAAACTGTCAAATTTCTCTATTGAAACATTGAAATCCCATACATTTGGCTCAAGTAGGTTTGCAGTTTTGTATGGAACAGTGGATATTTTATTAGCGAATTCGATGGTGGTTCCATAGAGAAAGTTGTTCAGTTTGACGGTCTGATCATCCCCTTAAAAAAGTGTCAGCATATTAAGAAGCACCCTATCGAATAAATAGAATAGAATAAAATAGAATACAACAACAATTATTTAGTTACAAATCAATCAGTCAATAAAAGTGATGTAAGTTTAGGTACTTTATTGCACATATTTTACAATTTTTATTTTAATCTTAGCTACATCTAGATCAGTATTTAGCAAATATTGATTATACATAGGGTATTTCTTAATTTATGCTGACGGTTTTTTAAGGGGGTGTGATCAGACTATCACACTTAACAACTTTCTCTATGGGACCAACAGGTCGAAAAGGTTTGCTGTTTTGTATAGAACAATAGTAATTTTTTCGTGATTTTGATGACAGCCTAGCAAATTCAGACCATCAAACTGAACAACTTTCACTAAGGAGCCAGCCTCAGAAAACGCGAAAAAAAATCAGCTTTCCCATACAAAATTACCGTTTCAGTATTTGCTACGCTGTCACTTACACCCTGTAGATAATGTTGTTTAGCTTGATGGTTAGATCATAGGTAAGTTACCTATATGAATTATGGTTCATATAACTTTAATACTTTTTTACATTCCGGAGACGAAGCTATTTCTTTACATTCGCAAGTAGGCCTACATGGTGCGTCTGCATTAGCTCTTAAGAAGCCATTTTTACAAAAGCAATCATGTTTGCATACTTCACTTGCATCACATTTGAACCTTGCTACAATTGACAAACATGATTCTGGCGGGCAAGATTTCTTGCATTTGTATTCTTCGTTTTGACCACATTTATTGGCTGAAAAAGAAAGTTATGGTAATCAAAAGTTATCAGTCTGCTGAACATTAAAAAGAACTGTCGTGTAAAACAGAATACCGCTTAATTCGGTATGTCAAGTTTTTTTTTGGAGGGCTGAATCGAAAACCGTTTTGAGATAGTTATCTCAATAATAATATTTTCTATTTCAGAGATTTTATAATGAAAGGGTTACAGATATTTTTAATAATTAACAGTAAGTTTTGTCAAGTTTTTCAAAGGAACATTTTGGTGGAAATCAAAAGAAGACTCTGGACAAGATTACCTTTCTGGTTTGATTCTAGGTACACCAAAAATCATGAGCAAAAACATTTGTAGTGTACCATTCAATGTCTAGTAAACATAACATAAACTCACGACGATTTCCTTTCAGGGTGGATAAGTAGTAGGTTTTAGTTAATACATACATACATACACATACATAAACTCACGTAATCCCTTAGCCCGCCACTCCAGTCCCTTCCCTTTTTAGTAAATATGAGAAAATATTTACGAAACAGATTACAAGGTCAAAACAAAAAGACTTAGATACAATTTAAAGTTATGAGGAAAACGAAAGAGTTTAAAGTTCAACAGTTAAAACCAATGATATTAATTTTACTACCTGGTTAAAATCGAAACAGTCAACTGTCTATAATTCAGTCAGTATTGACTGTTTTGTTATTGTGTTTGTTATCGTGTCTAGGCACAATAGTTATATCATGTTTATTTGTTTGTACGCTTGTTAGTTCAGGTAAACAGTTCAGATTATTTACTAATCCAGTTGTTACTTCACCTAATTATAGTTATGCACAGAAAAAATGTCTGCGACGACCCTCTTATTTTGTTAACTTTTCTTTAAAAAAATGTTGTTCTAACAAATTTTTGTTGATTTAAGTTCTAGTAAATTCTACTAAAAAAATAATAAACTGTGATAACAACTTTTTTAATAAAGTCAACAAAATGAGAGGGTCATCACATTATTTTTTTTCCGTGTGTTCACTGACACCTTAGTACACCGTGCACATATAGGATATCTGGAGGCCCTTAACTTTTGAAATCCAACTATACAGAGTTCTTTAGGTCTTTTAATTCCGAAATCCAAGTGTACGGATTGAACAGAATATAGGGCATAAAATTAAAAAGACAAACTTACCCGTTGTGAAGCCGAAGAACAGGATACATAAACCAATCACCAACAAGCGCGACATAACGATACTGGTTTTCAACATCAAGTGGCTGTGCATCATTGTGACTGATTACTTTTATACCTACCTACTTTTGAACTTATCGTTCATTTATATTGTTTTAACATCATCTTTTTGCAAACTACAGTACGACCAGGAAAATAATTAGCATATGCTCAAGACTATAGTCCCCGAGGGGGTAGTCAGAGATATTCTGAAACCTCAGAACATCCACGTTTCACCAGTAGTACCGAAACTCTGTCCAGTGTAACGGGGGGTGAGCCCGTCGCCACATAATTGACAGTGGGAACAATACATGCCTCGAAATTGAAGCATGCAGGTTTCCTCACGATGTTTTCCTTCACCGAAAAGCCAGTGGTGTTATAAATCGTACATAAATTCCGAAAAACTCATTGGTACCAGTCGGCTTGGACGGGGATCGAACCATCGCCTCCTGCACAGCAGGCAAGTTTACTCGCCACTGGACCACCACGTCTTCTTTACGAAAAATAATTACCCTGGTCAATCTTCGTTTGCGCAAAGACCCCCAAATAACCGAAGTCGTTTAGTAATCAAAAGATGCAAAGTCGTATAGCAGCGAAAAAGGCGCGAAAGCAATTAGCCGATCGTGACAAAGGATTGAAAGTGGCACTATAATGGTGGTGGTATTATAATTTGTCAACTGCGCAGGTACATCGGGGGAACTTATAAATCTGGTACTAATGTAACAACCTTTTTAAAACCTCACTGATAGACCTCATCAAAACACTAGTGTTAGATGTGTGGGCGTGTGTATGTACGACGCTCACGACTTTGTTTCCCAAGGTAGTCTGAGATATTCTAAATTTGAATATCCACATTGCTCAAACTTATACCTACACATAATCCTCTTAAGAGAAGTTTATTCCGAATGCATAAATGCGCGCTGCATACAAACGAAGTACCAATATTTTCAATACTATCAAACTACTACTACAAACTAATACTAACAAACCAATATTTTCAATGCTAAACTTAAAGTCAATGACCTTTTTCAGAAAAATCTAGAAACTAATCTCTATGTTTGTATGAAGTCAGATTTTCATTTTTTTATTATTTTATTTTTGTGCCTCTATGGTAGGTTTCTATTAAAATAAATCATTATTGGTTTACTATTTATTTTATAAGCATAAAAAATAAAAAATTACCGATCATAGTATTTATTTTAAATGTTTGTAATAAATACAAAAATATGTTCATGCATAAAGCATATGCTCACGACTATATTCCCCAGGGGGGTAGTCAGAGATATTCTGAAATCTCAGAACATCCACGTAAAAACCACGGAATAATATTATACGCTGTATAAAATACGGAGTGGCAATTACAGGGTGAAATTGATATCATTAGCATCCTTTAAACTAAGAGTCTACCCATCAAACTGAATAACTTTTAACATAGGAGCAAAACAATCAGGGCAACAAAAAATCTGTTCTTGCATACATTTGAGTCGAGTAGACATTTTAGTATGGAACAGCAGATTTTTTTTGTTGCTCCGATCGATTTGTTCCCATAGTAAAAGTTGTTCAGTTTGATGTATAGACTCTTAGTTTAAAAGGATACAAATGATATCAATTTCACTCTGTATACGCATTTTATCCGAATTTTGGAGTCATGATCTAAGCAGGCAAAGTAAAAAAGGACCCAGAAATAATATTTTATTAATTAATTTTTAATGTTTATAATAAATAAATACAAAGATATTTTACAATGTTGGCAAACTGTAGTTGGCTGGAATACGCATTTTATTCAAATTTTGGAACACGTTCTAATTTAAATATATATGTTTTGTTTTTTGACATAAATCTGTACTAGCAATATTTTTGCAATCGCATTGAGGCATACACGGTGCAGTTTCATTAGCTCTTAAAAATCCTTCTTTGCAATAACAACCGTTTTTGCAAACTTCAGTTGAGTCGCTCGCGCACCTTATTACATTTGAATCACAGGTATCTGGTGGGCAAGACATTCTGCAATCATACTCTTCGTTTGGTCCACATGTATTCTCTAAAAATGTAAACTGAATTAATAATTTGCAATAAAAAAGAAACCAAATCGGTCCAGCCGTTTTCAAGTGATGTGTTAACGAACATCATTTCATTTTAATTATACCGTCGTAACAAAACACCGTAGTAGCGGGGTAACATGAAATCCGCAACTTTGAATTTTTATCCCCATATATTTAGATTCTAATTTTAATTGCTAAAAATCATGAAAAGTAGTCTCGTGTGAACCCCAAACGTGATAACTTCGAAGTTATTGTTCCGCAATTATAGGCTGTCTCGTTTAGTGATAAGGTGTAAATGCACATGATTAATTGATCTTGTAACGTGGCAGAGGGTAAATGCTAACGCGAGGTTGGTCCCTATTGGCTATGTGCACGACACTAGCGCCCCTAGCGGTGTTGGACCGCCGTGAATTATTTCAAGCAACATAGTAGTTAAAAGTTTGTTATTTTTCTAATAAAATATTGTAAAAACTAAAGAAATTAGCAACATTATGGATATTAAACATTTTAAAATACCTATTTGCTATAATCCACGATATTTTTAGTGCTAATTTCCGTACAAACTTCTATCCCGGTTTTCACAAATTTTGAGATACATTTTTAAAAACCCTTTTTAGTGAGCACCTAGATGCCAATAGAAACTTCCATGCCAAATTTTAAGTTTGTAGTCTTTACAGTTTTGAAGATTTTGTGTTGAGTTAGTGTGTGGATTTGCATAGATTCAAGCATATTTTACACAGATTGACCAACAAAAGTACACATTTCTGCCACCCCGGGCGCTGCGATCGATTTGTCAGTTCCTATCACCACTTCGCACATAGCCAATATAAGTAGTCTAAGACTTATAATAAAAATAATGAATCCCTTAAAACGAATTGATCACACTCAAGCTATTTTAACTGAGGTGCTGCTGAGCATTCTTAATTTGTCACAACGAACGCTACAATACATTATGTTACTTGTAATTTAAAAGTTTTGGGATCCTAGTTCTTAGATAATGGTGTCTAATAGGAATGTATTTAACAGTCTAGCAAATCTATGCTTATCTTATATACTTGTCTTATCGTATGATTCGATGTTACCTTTTTCGCCAGTGCTAGACTTTGATTCACTTGTAGACATGCACGAGGTTGCTTTTGCCTCACTGTTAGCTTGTGGTTTAGTGTCATTCTTATCATCTTCCAATTCATTATCTGATTCTGCTTCACTATCAGCCGTTTGAGTCGATATTGGATTATCTTTTGGTTTTAACGTTTGGTTTAAGTCTGTAATTAAAAATAATTTTTTACTCTTTTGTCAAAATGGTAGCATAAAATTACTATAAAATATATATTTGGAATCTTATATTCACTAGCTTTCATTTCTATATTTTTTTTAAATGTGTTTATTCCCCCTCTCTTTTTAAGTTTGCAGAAATCCCCTATTTCACTTTCACAATTTTTACGAATCTAAAGATACATCATACAATAAAATCCATCAATCCGTTAAAGCTGTAGCACAGAATAGGTAATAGTATAGCTATACAGCAGTAGGACGTGACAAAGTAATAAACATACAAACATACGCTCGTAAAACATAACCCTCCCTCTGGCGCAGTCGGGCAAAAAAAACGAACTATACTCAAAGCAAAAGTTGATTAGAAAATGCACAATAATTTGTTAAATTTATTGTCTTTACAAGTTTTTTTAGTCAGACCTACCTGGAGGGCGATCGCCCTAATGTAAAACATCCAAGTTCAATCCTAATCCAATTTCAGTTAATCACATTGCAATCCAATGACTATTAAACTGTGCTAAATTCCGCTCCGCGCAAAACTCCATGTGCCTGACAGCCTTTAACGTCTGAGAGATCTGTCAAAACGGCTCTAACGGCTGTCAAATGACTAGCGTAATTCCGAATGTGTTAAAAGTTGTGGTTCGCGGTCCAATCATGGTTCAGTTGAAATTTATTTAGCGCGATTACTCTCCTGAACTATTATTTTACCTTTATCGGTTGAATCAGTTGTAGCTGATGCGTTTGCTTCACTGATTTCTTCTGATGGACGAATTTCTAGTGTTTGCGTTTCAAAATCCCAAGTGTCATCTGTTGATCCTTCCTCAGGCCTTACAGTAGTAGTGGAGCCTGTAATAACAATTTACTTTAATTCGTTTTAAAATATGTAATAAAAACCGAAAAAAAAAATCAAGTCCAGTAGTCTAGAATTATGTTTTGTAATATTGAAGCGACTTGCACAGTCAGGACTCATTATTGAGAAAATTTTATCCGGTCTAGAATTTTTAATGGGTTCTGTCCGACTGTGAAAGTCGCTTTAATATTATTCAACAGAATTCTAGACTACTGTACTGGTTTTTTCTTTTCGGTTTTTATTCAAGTTCACTTTTTACGTTTTTTTATTATTTAAATAAACTTTTAATTTTTCACTTTTTAGAGAGAGAGTCAGAGTATTTTCAAGCCGCCTCTTTTGGCCTCAGACCTGGCCTAACGAATAGTTAGAACGCCATCTGACGGAACTATCCTAGACCAACTTAACGTGCCTTAAAAAGTACGGAAACGCTCGAGATGAAATACCACGAAACGGTCCCCCATCCAAAGACTGACTGGACCTGACGTTGCTTAACTTCGGTGATCGTTTCCAATACCGAAGCTCCACGCCAATTAGCGCCTCGCACACAATATAGCGAAGTTTTAATATTAATTAATCTAGTAACACATTTCGAGTAAGTATTTGATATTTCAACTATAAACTATGTCAAGTAAGAAATGCAAAATAATATGTTCAACTCACCATTACCACACTCTGCTTCTGGTACACAAATACCGTCTTTTCGGTAGTGATCTTTAATACAACGACAAGCTGGTTTGCAAATTAAGACGATGCCAATAAAGAAAGGACATCTGCCTTTTAGAGCAGCTTGGCTGCAATCCTCTGTTGGACAAAGTGCAGGGCAAGGATCGAACCTCTCATTGGGGCGGGCACTACAGTCGAAGGGAGCTGTAAAACAATATTATTATAATTGAGTTAGGTTTTCTTCAGATATTGCAAATCCTTTATTCTGATTCCCAATATAACATTGATATTGAAATTACAAATTATTGTTTAAAAATTATTTAAGCTGTGGTGGTCCAGTGGCGAGTAACCTTGCCTACCGTGCAGGAGGCGATGGTTCGATCCCCGTCCAGGCCGACTCGTACCAATGAGTTTATCTGAATTGATGTACGATTTGTAACACCACTGGTTTTTCGGTGAAGGAAAACATTGTGAGAAAACCTGCATGCTTCAATTTCGAGGCATGTACCCACTGTCCATTGCAAGGGGCGACTCCCCGTCACGCTGGACAGAGTTTCGGTGCTACTAGTGAAACGTGGATGTTCTGAGGTTTCAGAATATCTCTGACTACCCCCTCGGGGAATAAAGTCGTGAGCATATGCTATGCTATGTTTGAAAATAAAACGAGTAGGTTTTCCGTGCAGGGGATTTCCTCTCAAGACAGTCATAACGTCATCACAATGTATCGTGTGTGCGATCGTTTCGTGTTCATCAAGGCCATAGCCAAAGTAGGTACATTACATTACCAGTAGCCGCGCTTCTATGAACCCGCGAGAGAGAAATATAAGATAATCAATATGAAATAAGTCTAATCATTCAATATTTTATAAACTGGTAGTGATCATACTCGTATCATAATAACTACCTAGGTAGGTATTTATTTATGTTATGAACTATTTACGTTTTTAATTCAAAGTTGAATAAGAAAAAAACATCATTTTAGCTGCACCGATATTTGAAGATTAATGTGTAGATGGACTGACTACTTTTGGGAATGCCGACTATTCAGTAACATTTATGTTGTACGTTTCAACCTACCCAAATTAGAAGAAACCCTACGTACTGCAATTTAGATTTCAGTGACAAGACTAAAGCTGAAATAAATTTAAAATGATAAAAGCAATTTTGAAGTGTTGATTTGTTGCTAAATTGCTTAATTTTATGTTAATTGTAATAAGAAGGGTTTCTTACGACATTGTTTAGTTTCAATGCAAGTTCCGTTATCAGCACGTCTTTCAAAGTATCTGCATTGACAAGTCGGTTCTGGACATGGGTCTGGCTTGGGGCACGATTCTTTGGCTTCTTTTTCACTCTTGGGGCAGGTGGTCTTACATGACGTCGGACAATTGTTGACTATTTCACCATCAGGGCACGTTAGTTCAGCTGAAAATAAATCGGATTAGCTACAGGTGATGTGAGGTACGTCAATTACTCTCTAATTTCTGCATCTACAGATAATAACGACCCGAACAGAAATGTGATAATTAAGTTGAAAAACAATTAATTTTTTTCGCTCCTCTTATAGAACTGAAAAAGGGTACAAAAACATAATTTACTTAGGTAATACCCCATCAAGAAGTGACGGAAGAAATTGAACAAAACACACTTTGGGACTATGCCATTTGATTGCTTCAATTAGATCAATTAAAGTACTGCGTTAAAAATAGTTCTTAGTAAGTATGCTTTCAATGAAAATTATAACGGATTCTATGTTATATAGTCAAAACCAGTATCAGAAAAAAATTAATTCATTTTCTAAACACGGGTTCTTACTTGGAAGGTTTTATTTAAAAATGGAACAGGATCATGGATTTAGAATTATGATGGTTAAAAATCTTCCTTACAAGCATGGAAACACTAAAATTGGCCACCGGTCGGTTATGTTCAACCTTCTTTCGTACCGATGAAGTTTCTTTCTGTCAGAAAAAAATTAATTAAAAACTCTTTTTTTAAATTTTTGTTATGGATTAGAAAGGGACAAACTAACAACGACGATGAAAACGTACAAAAGAAGTTTGAACATTACCGAACGCCAAGGAGTATTTTCATGTTTCACCGCTTGTAAGGCAGTCTGTACTCCAGGTATGGAAAATACCTAGTTCCAGCTCCCTGAATAGGATAGTCCTTCAAATAGACTATTCATCAAGTTATTGAAGAAAGTGTGCCGCAGGATCAGTTCATTTATTGCTTCATATTTGTATTTTAAGAGGATATAATTCGGAGCGCGCTGCATACAAACGTACTATGGTGATATTTTCAATACTAACCAATTGAAGTCAATAAAATTTTGCACAAATCATGAAACAATCTTGAAACAAATATATATGCTTGTATGGAGTCCAATTTTCGTTAAAATATACAGTTTCAATGCTAGGATTTATTTAAGATTTGTATGGAAATCTTTGAGGCACTGTAACTTTAAAACTATACATTTTAACGAAAATCTGACTCTATACAAGCATAGAAATTTGTTTTTAGATTGATTCTGAAAAATTTCATTGAGTTTAATTGGTAAGTATTGAAAATATCATCATAGTACGTTTGTATGGAGCACGCTCCAAATTATATCCCCTTAAGATCCCACTGCAAGTTTTCTGCTGTGTTTGTATATTCAAAGATACATATTCCAGTCATCGTTAGACTTAAAAATTGGTGACAGTCCTATTTGTTTAAGATCCTTAAAGGAAGACATTTCCTCTGACTATTACTACTGATATTATTTGTGTCATTGCCTAAACAAATATAACAGAAAACATTCACCCATACTCAGCAGGTTTCTAATTCTAAGGCTAAAAAATGAAAAAAGTTTTTGATACAAGTTCATTTCAAGCCGATTAAGATCGGTTGCATTTCACTTGATGAGTTCACAAAGAAACAGACTTTAAAAAACATCAAATAAAACTAAAATTATTTGCCTTTTTTCTCGATTAATTTCTTAATACTATAATTATTTGAATAATGCACATACATGAATAAAATACATCATGCATGCTAGACAGAACCAACTGATTTTATTGTCAGTAGCTATGATCATTGTAAGCTACAAAATTACAATAAAAAATGTTTCTTGCACCTGAATAAATTAACAGTCTTTCTTTTTTCTTTTTTTTCTTCTTCACAGAATATAATAAATAAAGAAGTTATCTTACCAGCTATGCAGCTAACAGAGACGATACATAAACCTATAACCAACAAACGCGTCATCTCGACACGAATATTCGACAAAAAGTGGCTATTAACAGTTGGAGAAATTGGCTTATAAACCAAGCGCACTTAAAAAAACCGGCCAAATGCGAGTTGCGACTCGGGCAATTAGTGTTCCGTACTATCAGTTGTTTTTAGGGTTCCGTACCCAAAAGGTGCCAACGGGACCCTATTCATAAGCATATGATGTCCGTCCGTCCGTCTGTCTGTCCTACCAATAAAGTACTGTATCTTTAGAACTGTAATATACCCATACCTAGACCGTTGAAATTTTGACAGATTGTGCAGCAGATTTATTAAATT
Source organism: Agonopterix alstromeriana (assembly GCA_963924505.1). NCBI lineage: Eukaryota > Metazoa > Arthropoda > Insecta > Lepidoptera > Depressariidae > Agonopterix > Agonopterix alstromeriana. Next base: position 12,955,874 of record OZ004664.1, read on the forward strand.
AACAAATAGCATAGCATAGCATATGCTCACGAGTATATTCCCCGAGGGGGTAGTCAGAGATATTCTGAAACCTCAGAACACCCACGTTTCACCAGTAGTACCGAAACTCTGTCCAGTGTGACGGGGGGTGAGCCCGTCGCCACTTATGGACAGTGGGTACAATACATGCCTCGAAATTGAAGCATGCAGGTTTCCTCACGATGTTTATACGATGTAATTTAACAAATACTTAACAATTTAAAAAAAAAAGTAATAAGTAAAGGGTGTTCTCCATCCCAGAAACGAAATATTTCAATGTGTGTCATTGCATACTCTAAGTAAAACTACAAATAAAAACCGGCCAAGTGCGTGTCGGGTAACGCGTAGGGTAGGTTTCCGTAGTTGCCCGTCACAATATATGGACTTAGAAGGAGGCTTTTTGTTTTATACTACGATTTAACGACTAATAAAGTCTATAAAGTACATTTTACAAGTTAATCGACTATTACTCATTAACTTGTAAAGCCTACTTGTAACTTTAAAGCTTAATATTTCGCAAACAGATCCTTAAATCTAAAAATGGTTCTCCCACACCCACAATACTTTTAAAAGACCTATCCAACGATACCCCACACCATGGGAAAAACGGGAAAAAAATTAACATTATTATTAACATATTAACATATTAACAAATTAAAAAAATTACATTTTTTAGGGTAGGTACACTTTTCGTGTACCTACCCTAAAAAATGTAATATAAAATGTATACTCATGTCAAATTACAGCTTTCTAGTACTAAGCATTACTGATCAAAGCCGTGGACAGACGGACAGACGAAAAGACGGACGGACATGGCGAAACTATAAGGGTTCCTTGTTGACTACGGAACCCTAAAAAACCGGTCCAGTGTGTCTCAAGCCTCACGCTAAGGGTTCCGGAGAATATATATTTTTTTGTTATATTGTATGGTGAAATGAAGACGTGCGTACGCGAGTTCAACTCGCACTTGACCGTTTTTATTAGGTATTTGCTGCCCACACTATAAGAAGAAGATCAGGTACGTGATTACCATCTGTTAAAACATGGGTCGTAGATGAAATGATACGGACTATGGACAAAGCACTAGTATCTGAAGATCCGTATAGGTTTATAAGGATCCGAGTTCGTTTTATACTATTTAGATATGATGATAACGATGATCTGAAGATCAGTTTATAACTTTTTTCGATAGATATAAAAATAAAGCCGTGCCAGCTGGTGCTAACCTAGTCGCAGATCATTTTATAGGTGCTATGCTAACCTGATAATTTCCCTTCAATATACCATTGAGTTATTATGTATTCACATCAAAAACATTTCATGTAAAAAAGTAGCCAAGACTCACAACCTTTTTACTCTCAAAACGTTATGAGATATAATTTAATGCCAAGTCTTGAGTAAGTGTTCATCTCGGTCAAATAAAGTTTAAAGGCTTGGCCGCCATCTTCATGCCATGTAGAGCCAATGCCTATAGGTCTTTATTTTGTCGTTTAGATTTGCTCTACACGGGAAGACGATGGCGGCCAAGCCTTTGATCTTTATTTGACCGAGATTGAACACTTACTCAAGACTTGACTTGAAATGATATCTCATAACGTTTTGAGAGTAAAGCTCTATTCACATTACGACGGGCAGGCGCGGACGGGCGCGAAGGGTGAAATGTAAAAAAATACCTTTTTCAATACCGATAGATTTCACAGAGAAAGCTCCGTCCTACACACGTGGGGCCCGTATGGGCGTTCTCTCTGTGAACTCTGTCTGTATTTAAATAGGTGTTGTTTTACATTGCACCCTCCGCGCCCGTCCGCGCCCGCCCGTCGTAATGTGAATAGAGTTTAAAAGTGTTGTGAGTCTTGGCTACTTTTTTACATGAAATATTTTTGATGGGACCTTAATTCTTTTTGTTGTTCTTGGTTTTTAATTATTTATTGATACATTTGGGTAGAGTCGAATTGTAATTTTCTATGCGACAATTTTTTTTCTTTTTGTCGGTTCCGTATGATGTCAAAAATATTTGAAGTTTTTTTTTAATATTTCATTTTACGTGTTGAATTTTATGACTTCATTATGTGTTTAATGTGTTTAATCTATGGAGGTTTTTAATTTGATCCACCACCTGTGTATACCTATATATTTTGAAACTTACGTCACTACATAGCACCTGGGTCTACATTTTCCAAAAAATCGTTGTTTTATCATTGCATGTTTTAGCCTACGTATAACTAATTCCCAAGAATATACAGGGCGTAAAATTATTGAACAACTTCCACTATGGGATCAACATTAAAATCTCGATAAAAACCGACTAGCCCATGAACCGTAGCCATTGAATAAATACATTAAGAAGAAAAGTAACCAACCTGTGTATCAGGCCCAAGATACATTTTTAGGGTTCCGTAGTCAACAAGGAACCCTTACAGTTTTGCCATGTCCGTCCGTCTGTCCGTCTGTCCGCGGCTTAGCTCAGAGACGCTTAGTTCGCAATATAATAATTGTATGTATGGTAAAATATTAATTTTAAGTCCCAGTTCGTTAGGTTTATTACCTCACGAATAAGAACTTTAGCTTTGCAACATCGATCATAAAACACGTTATTTATTATTCACGTGTAATGAGTGACAAAATCAAAAAATATATCATTGATTAGATATAACAAGACATTTTGGGAAATTGACGTACGAGGATATGTCCGTTGGGGTAAATGGTCGTACAAGGAATTAGGGCGATGGAAGGACATTCAAGAAAAAGGACTGTAACTGACATGATCCGTATAGATGTTTCGTTGTATGAACCTAATCAATAAGTAAAGCGAATAAAACTAATTACATGGCAGATTTTTTTTCGGGATTTCAGTGTTTGTCCCATAGTGAAAGTTGTAGAGTTTGATGGTGTAAAACACCCTGTTTAGTAATATGTAACGGATTTAAATTTACATCCTGTAGAATCTATAGGTTCAAAACTAACTTATACTTAGTAGGTACCGATAGTATTTTCACTTTGAATATCATTACTATCGATAGAGACTACATGGTGGAATCGACATGAGTCAAAACATTTTTACAGGTGGTTCAGACCATCAAACTGAACAACTTTTTCTATGGGAGCAAACCTGAAATAAATAAAAACCTACATACTAAACTGCAATGCCTACTCGACTCAAATGTATGAACAGCGGTTTCTTTTTTCAAATTTCAATTTTGCTCCCATTGCTAAAGTCCGATAACAAAATTTTTGGTTTATTTGTTTTCTTTCAGTTTTATGAAAATGTTTAATAACCTCTATATTTCTAGAATAATAAAACATTATTGGTTTACCATTTATTTATAAGCAGGCAAAGTAAAAAAAGACCCAGAAATAATATTTTATTAATAAATTTTTAATGTTTATAATAAATAAATACAAAGATATTTTACAATGTTGGCAAACTGTAGTTGTCTGGAATACGCATTTTATTCAAATTTTGGAACACGTTCTAATTTAAATATATATGTTTTTTTTTTTGACATAAATCCGTACTAGCAATATTTTTGCAATCGCATTGAGGCATACATGGTGCAGTGTCATTAGCTCTTAAAAATCCTTCTTTGCAATAACAACCGTTTTTGCAAACTTCAGTTGAGTCGCTCGCGCACCTTATTACATTTGAATCACAGGTATCTGGTGGGCATGACATTCTGCAATCATACTCTTCGTTTGGTCCACATGTTTTCTCTGAAAATGTAAACTGAATTAATAATTTGCATATAAAATAAATAATATATATCTTGGACGTCGCCGATTATTTCTATTGCCAATAGAAGCACCAGAGTGTACTAGTAGAACTCATAACCTGAATTTGGGCACTTTTAGTAAAATTACTAGAGTTTACACGCAAAAATTATATACCAGATTTCAAATTCGGTTCAGTAGTTTTTGCGTGATGCTGTTACAAACAAACAAACAGACGAAAAATTCTAATAATGTTGTTTTTTAGTCAGAGATACCTAAAAACCATATCGTAATCTGTTCCTTGTAAATATCTTAAAGGTTCTTGTGTAAAAAAAGGTGTAACACTTTTGTTACAGTTTTATTATAGTTTATGTTATTTTGTACTGGCTGACCCAATAGACATTGTCCTGTCTATAAACCTAATTCGATATATTACGAACATTTAAAAAATCCAAATTGGTCCAGCCGTCATCAAGTGATACGGTTACCAACGAACAGCATTAAATTTTATTTAAATATAGATAATGTATGTACAGGGTGTTAGGGTATACAGCTAAATTACTTTAAGAGGCGATTGTACAACTTACCCTCAGAAATGTATAGGAAATTTAAAAAAAATGTTCCATACTAAATGCAATCAGCTGATCGAACATTTAATGAAAAGTCAATTGTTTTGGAGAATTTCCTATACATTTTGATAGGGAAATTTGTTCAGTATCATGGGTACAATCAACCATTTAAGTAATGCAACAATTTACCCTAACACCATGTATAATTTCAACGTACAAATACTCAACATTTCATTGACATTATAAATCATCATCACAGCCGACGCTGCTTAATAACGAGTACAAATCCTCATTACATTCATATTTTAGGTACAGGTATTTAAAATATTATCTAAGAATCATATTTCAAACTAGACTTTTAATTTAAAACATGTTTTTGCCTGTTTTTTTGTGATAAAATATAAATATCCTTGTTTAAGACATTTATAAATGCATACAGGGTGAAATTGATATCATTAACATCCTTTTAAACTAAGAGTCTACCCATCAAACTGAACAACTTTGACTATGGGAGCAAACCGATCGGTACAAAAAAAATCAGCTGTTGCATACTAAACTGCAGATTTTTTTTTTTTTACTTTGATGCTCTTAGTTTAAAAGGATGCTAATGAAATCAATTTCACCCTTTATAATGGAGATAAATAAAAAATAATAGATAGCTACTTATTAAGAGAAAAGGATTTATCTTACCAGCTATACAGCTAACAGTGAGGATACACAAACCTATAACCAACAAACGCGTCATTTCGACACGAATATTCGACAAAAAGTGGCTATAAACAGTTAGAGAAATTGGCTTATAAACCAAGCGCTCTTGAAAAAACCGGCCAAATGCGAGTTGCGTTAGGCTATTAATGTTCCGTACTATCAGTCGTTTTTAGGGTTCCGAACTCAAAGGCCGCCAACGTTCCGTGCGCCTGTCCGTCCGTCCGTCCGTCGGACCGACGGACGGACTTTTTGTAATATCATGTAATATCATGCGTTTTTTAACAGACTTCAACAAATAAGAAGGTTCTATTTCTATCCAACATCGAGAAAAAATAGTAAAAATCAGCTGTCCTATACAAAACTGCAGTACAAAATCGACTAAAAAGTATGGGACGGCTAATTTTTTTTCGCTCTTTCGAATTTGGCTCCATTGATAAAGTTGCTTAGTTTGATGGTATTATCCTTCGATAAAAATGGTAATGCAAAGGTAAAAATCAACAGCTTGTATTTATTCCCATGGAACTAAGTAAAAATTGTTTCCATTTTCAACAACATGAAGACTTCATTTTCCAATTTCCCTTCGAAAAGTCCTAAGGTAGATAACAGTCTGAGACAGTATTTTTTCATAAGCCTTATGCCGGTATGGGGAATCCTGATGAACTGATGAGGTTCACAGGGATCCCCCGGGGGAAAAAGCTAGGGTATCCTGGTGGCCGGACCCTTTTTTCTGCCTTTCTTGTTATCGTATGATTCGATGTTACTTTTTTCGCTACTGCTAGATTTTGATTCACTTTTAGACATGCACGAGATTGATTTTACCTCACTGTTAGCTTGTAGTTTAGTATCATTCTTATCATCTTTCAATTCATTATCAAATTCGGATTCTGCTTCACTATCAGTCGTTTGAGCCGCCGCCGGCACTGGCTTTTCGATGAAAGAAAACGCTGTGAGGAAACATGGTTGCTTAAATTACGAGGCATGTATTTGTGCCAAAGAGATTATACCTAATAGAGTGAGCCATACCAATTGTAAAGTGTCCACTTTTTTTGACGTTTAGGTTTGAGTGTGTGGTGTCAAGTAGTATGGACCAAAGGCACCAAGTGACATATGGCCTTATGTTTACGGTCACTTTTCACACACACTAGCTCAAAAAAAAGTGGACAGCCGCATAAACAAATATCTATAGTTCCATCTCCTTCTACTATTAAAGTGGATTTTCTGAGATTTCAGAATTTCTCTAACTACCCCCCTGTTGGAATATAGTCGTGAGCATATGTATTTGTGCCCACTTGACTGTCCATTATAAGTGGCCACGGGCTCACTTCCTGTCACACTGTACTGGACAGAGTTTTGGTACTACTAGTGATTCCTTGATGTTCTGATATTTCAGAATTTCTCTGACTACCCCCTCGGAGAATATAGTCGTGAACATTTACATACATCAGCCCTTATTGGATTAATCAGCCATTTAAGTAGATATTGGATTATCTTTTGGTTTGAGTCTGTAATTAAAAAAACTATAATAATTAGGTACCTATAGGTATTCAAAGCAACTGATGGACAGAAAATGCACAATAAATGTGTTAACTTTATTTTCGCTACAAGTTTTGTTAATTAAATCCTTTTTTTCTGATGGAGTTCCAACGTTCCAAGTGTCATCTGTTGATGGTGTCGGTCATTATTCCTCAGGCATTGTAGTCGAGTCTGTAATAAAAATATAATTTAATTTAATTAATGAAAAAATATAAAATAGGTAGGCAACATAAATTATGTTAGGAAAGTTTTAATAGATTTGTAATTTTCTTAAAAAAATAATTTTTTGCACATAAAATGAGGAAGCTTCATTATTAAAGTTTCATTATTAATAATTATAAGTGGCGACGGGCTCACTACCCGTCACACTTGACAGAATTTGTGTTCTACTAGTGAAATGTGGATGTTCTGAGGTTTCAGAATATCTCTGACTACCCCTCGGGGAACATAGTCGCGAGCATTATGCTTATATTCTTTTCTTTACTATTATTTTGTCTAGAAACATCTTATAGGTATTTAATATTTCCACTTTAAATAATCAAGTAAAAAATGCAAAATACAGGGTGTAAGTGATAGCCTAGCAAATACTGAGACGGTGAACTCAGTCTATCAAACTGAAGAACTTTCACTATAGAGCCTACCTCAGGAAACGCAAAAAAATCTGCTATCCCAATCAAAATTGCGGTACCCGCCCGACTGAAATGTATGGGACAGCTGTTTTTTTTCGCGTTTCCAGAGGTAGGCTCCATAGTGAAAGTCGTTCAGTTTGATGGTCTGAGTTCACCGTTATAGTATTTGCTAGGCTATAACTTACACCCTGTATAAAAAATATATACTTTTGTCATTTTAATGTTCAACTCACCATTACCACACTCTGCTTCTGGTACACAAATGCCATCTTTTCGGTAGTGATCTTTAATACAACGACAAGCTGGGTTGCAATCTAAGACGGAACCGGCTTTAGAGTAAGGACAACTGCCTTTTAGAGAAGCTTGGCTGCAATCTTCTGATGGACAAAGTGGAGGGCAAGGATTGAACATCTCATTGGGGCGGGTACTACAATCGAAGGGAGCTGTAAACCAATAACATAACTGAGTTACGTTTTCTTCAGAAATTACGATTTCTTTGTTCAGTTACCTAAGGGTCAGCGCAAATCTAGCGGAGAACTGTTCGAGCTTTTCCCAGTGCCCAATGAAATGTCGTCCTTAACCGTTCTAAATAGAGTTGTATATAGCGTACGCCAGCAAACGCCGCCTTCAGTTAAGTAAAATTATAACTTGACACTTTTTTAACATGCTTATATTAGCTTCACCCTTTGACTATTTATATGTGGACTGGTTACGCGTGTAATTCTACTAACAAACATTTCTGCCACTTTTTGCAAAATCCGCAACTTTGGATTTTATTCCCCATAACTTTAGATTCTAATTTTGAATGTTAAAAATCATGAAAAGTAGTCTCGTGTGATAGTCTAGGAAAAATAAGGTTTGAGATTGCATTAAAGACACTTTAGTAAATTGTGTTTGAAATAATATTACTGTTAGTTTATAACACTTTTGTCGAGATTTCGTCGTTATATAGGCTCAGGAACCTGAGAAATACCTTAAAATCGATATTAATGTACAAATGGCAAGTTTATTTCTAAAAATATTTCGACCAGCATACCAGCAATAGAGACAGTTAATTATCAAAAGGCAAATTTAATGTGTAAAAACAAACAGTAAATAATTTAGTTTTGAGGTTATAATTTTTGAAGACTTACAAAATATTAAATATCTACCCAAATTAACGATATTAACCGTGGATTATTATTGTTATAAGTAAAACGTATTGAACGAAGCCATCCTGTACAAAATCACCAGATTTCCATCTTTTGTTCATACCTAAATTTAATGTTTTGTAAATGTCTTAATTATTCAATAATACAACATAAAAAATCGGGGATTATTGAGAATTTATGTTTTTCAGGTATGTATCTACTATATTCCAAATTTTCACCAAAAGTGCAATTAATGCAACCTACTCCATACAAAAATCCGTAGATTTCCCCGACTTCATAGTCGGTTCATACCCCAAACGTTCTAAGTTCGAAGTTATTATTTCGCAATTATAGGCTGTCTCGTTTAGTGATAAGATGTAAAATTGAATGTAAATTCACAAGATCAATTGTGCTTATACCGTGGCAATGTCCTTATAATAATTAGTCAAAGGATTCACCTGTATGTAATAACTAACTACGTATGTAAGAAAATCTTGGAAGCCAATTTTAACCAACTTCCAATTATCGGATCAATTTGAAACTTTGCAACTGTATGTAATTCGTATGACAATACATTAATATGGTACCATCTAGCTGATCTAATGATGGAGCCGGGAGGTGGATAGTGGAACTCTTAACTCGCCTACTAGTAAACTAACTGAGTTTGGGCTCATTCGGTTTGATTTGATGAATCCAATACATTTCACTTGGTGACAAGGACCTGATGATGAAACCGGGAGGTAGATAGTGAAACTCTTACATGCCTAGTAGTAAACTAACCGAGTTTGGGCTCATTCGGTTTGATTTAACGAATTCCATAAATGTCACTTGGTGACGAGGGTCTGAAGATGGAGCCAGGAGGTGGATAGTGGAACTCTTCAATGATTACTAGTAAACCATTCGAGTTTGGGCTCGCCCACCATAAATACCATATTCCAGTTCCATCAAGAGATGGACCTGATGGAACTGGAATATGGTTTAAGACTAAAAAGTAAAAAACCAAATATTGTAGTTTAAAAAAGTAAAAAACACGCTTATTACCGCACTAAAAAGTACAAAATAATCTGATTTACCTACTTAAAATATTTGTTATGATAATGTTTTTTAGTTTTTCGAACTACAATATATAATAATATCTGTTTTCAATTGAATAAGGATGACATTTCATTGGGCACTGGAATATGCTAGAGCATATGCGCTGGCCCTTATATAACATTGTTATATAGTTCAGGAAATTATAAAGTAGGTATTGTTTAGGAAAAAAAGGTTTTCCGTGCATGGTATTTCCTCTCAACTCAAGACAGTTATTGAACTCATCTCATGTTTCGTGTGGGCGATTAGAAGAACTTCTTCTCCGTATTGAAGATTTCAGTGATAATACGACTAAAGCTGAAATTTTACAATGATAAAAGCAATATGAAGTGTTGATCTGTTTCTAATTGCTAAATTTTAATAGGAATGGTTTCTCACGGCATTGTATAGTGTCAATGCATGTTCCATTATCACGTCTTTTGTTGAAACTGCATTGACAGGCAGGTTCTGGGCAAGGGTCAGGCGTCGTTGGGCACGATTCTTTGGCTTCTTGTTCACTCTTGGGGCAGGTGGTCTTACATGACAACGGACAATCGTTGACTATTTCACCGTCAGGGCATGTTAGTTCAGCTGAAAATCAATCAAATTATTCAACTATCTACAGGTGATGTGGGGTACATCAATCAGAGATTTTCCAAAATCCATTAAAAAAGAAAAAGTAGTTCCAAATGGCTCAATAGATAGCGTTGACGCAACAGGGATGAGCGACCTTGCAGATTACAAATAAATTAGTATTGTGTTTTTAAGTAAGCACAAAAATGTGAACATATAATTCTTCCACGTTTGCTCCTGACTTAGTGACATGCATTTTTTTGGTAAATTTTTAGCCAAAATTTCCGTGCCGCCTCCCTCTTGCGTCGCGTCAGCGTTTTGTGGCGGGGCAAGCGGCAGTCTGAGCGGCGACCATGCCAAGTAGCGTATATGAAAACCCTTACAGTATTCAGAGCGGCCACCATGAACTTAGAATGATATAGGATACCAATCCTCCTTACAAGCATGGAAACATAAAAATCAGCCATAGCGGTCGGTAATGTTCAACCTTCTGCGTACGTCGATGTTTCAAATTTTACGTTTGTCCCTTTCTATCAGAACAAAAATTTGGTAAAACTCTTTATTTTTTTATTTTCGTCGTTGGAATAGAAAGGGGCAAACCAAAGATGACGATAAAAACGTACGAAGAAGGTTGAACATTATCAACCGCCAAGGAGTATTTTCATGTTTCACCGCTTGTAAGGCAGTCTGTATTCCAAGGTATAGACAATACCTATTTCCATCTTCCTGACGGCTACCGATTTGAGAAGCTCCGGAGCCTTTCAAGTATTATTTCAATGTATGGTTGCAGTAAACGATTCCATTATTCAGATCTGAACACGATCTGAGTTCGGGTATTAATTTCGGAGTACATTTCAAGAAAAATTCAATTAAAAGCTTCCACTATTCGGAACTGGATCTGAGCCGCGGGAGGAATTAATCTGCAATGCTCCCGGACTACAGATCACGAGTATTGTAATGTCATTTTAAAAAAAGTATTTCACTACACTACATTTTTATTGACTAATCCAACTAAGTAATTTGAGTACCAACGTATTTAAATTTTAAAACCTAACTATACAAGTATAATTGAGTTTTTCTAATATAAATTCGTTTAAAAAACAAAGATGTCGTAGTTACGTGAAGGTTTTTTATTTTCGCCTAGTAAGAATGAACTAAAATTTTTCAATCGAATGTTATAAAAAAAATTTATGGTACTTTTTCCAATTAAGCCATTTGTTTTTCTTTAATTAATGTTATTTCCATAATTTGAAAATAATACTTTAACTACTTAAAAACTTATTAAATACTTATGAAAGCTGTGGAGTGGTTTTTTATATTTGATAGGTAGGTTTTTGTAAAAAGTTAGGAAACCGTACGTACGGTACTTCTTCTGAAAACCTGCTAAACATATTAATAGTAACTATTGCAATAACACAAAAAGATTTTCCTGATTCTCGATAATTTGTTTGAAGACACTTAGCATTAATTTGACTTTACAATTACGAGGAGTACTTGATTTTCGTCCTAAGTATTTGTCCCCGTTTCACATGATTTATAAGTCCGCCTGTAAAGAGCTGAGTCGCAGTAGGGATTCATAATCAAAAAGTTTGTTATTAAGTAGTAATCCCTTCCGCGGTTCAGAGCTAAAATCAGGGTAGCATTTACACATCTAAATACTGAAATGAACCATTGTAAACCCTCCCGGACTTCTGAAGTATGGGAGTTCTGAGTAGGGTTTCCATATACGCTGCCACGTAGCATCGACTGAGGTGGACGTATTTAGACATGGCTTTATTAAAAGTTGCCCTTTATTATCTCGAAGGCAGTTCATCTTTTATGCAAGATGTTTTGAATAGGGAAGAGGAGTGCACGAATTGCACAAAAAGCACGAATTTAATACAGAGATTCATCGTTCAATGTCATTCCACAAACTTTAAATTTACTTTTATTAGCGCAAAACGCTAAGCTGAAAGTCGTGGCCAGAACGATAGGCAGTCGAGGCCAGGCTGTTAAAAGGATGCTTTCAATGAAAATTATAACGTACCTAATGCTATATAATCAGTATCAGATATATTATGAAGATAGAACCAACTTATTTTTTTGTTTATTTTGTTGTAAATTTAGGGTCCATTATAAGGTACAAAATTACAATTAAAAATGTTTCTTGCACCTGAATAAAATTAATTATAATTTTTTTTTCTTTTCTTTTTGTTTTTCACAGAATATAATAGATAAAGGAGTTATCTCACCAGCTATGAAGCTAACAGAGACGATACAAAAACCTAAAACCAAGAAACGTGTCATCTCGACTCGGGTGTTCGACTGAGTGGCCATCAATAGTGGGCGAAAATGACTTATAAACCAAAACCGGCCAAATGCGAGTTCGGACTTGGGCAATTAATGTTCCGTTCTATCAGTCGTTTTTAGGGTTCCGTACCGTACTCCATACAATAAAAAATATTTTTCATCGTTATTGTTTGTCCACTTTTACAGATATATAACTGCTAATTCTAGTATGGTAATAGCTACCAATAATAAAAAAGCCTTCGATTCAGTATCACATGCGAGCATCTGGAAGGCTCTATCAGATCAGAGTGTCCCCAACTCTTATATACAAATATTAAAAAACATTTACGACAATAGCACAAGTAGAGTTAAACTAGACCAATTAGGCCCAGCAATAAGCATACGCCGGGGAGTCAAACAGGGAGACCCTTTATCACCTAAACTGTTCATAGCGGTATTACAGTCCATAATGAAAAACCTCAATTGGGAACGAAAGGGAATTCGGATAAAGGACAGGTACCTAAGCAATCTAAGGTTCGCTGATGATATAGTTATCTTTTCCGAATCTCGCAAACAGCTCGAGGAGATGATCAACGAATTAATGACAGTAAGCAACAGCATTGGACTAGAAATGAACGCATCAAAAACTAAAATTCTCACAAACAGTGCCCAAACCCCAGTAACAGTAAGTGGTACAAAGCTAGAATACGTTGAAAGCTATATATACTTGGGGAAAGAAATTTCCTTCAAACGGTCCAGAAACGAAGATGAGGTAAACAGAAGAATATGCACGTCATGGCAAAAATTTTGGTGCCACAAAGAGGTCCTAAAATCAAAACTGCCACTGAAACAAAAGAAAAAGGTAATGGACTCATGCATACTTCCCTGCCTGACCTATGCTTGCCAAACATGGACGCTGAACAAGACCGTACGAAACCAAATACAAACGTGCCAACGCGCTATGGAAAGAAGCATCCTAAACCTAAAACTGAATGATAGACAAAGAAACGAAGACATCCGCCACAGAACCAAGGTTATTGATGCTCTGCAACACACTCATAGACTAAAGTGGAAATGGGCTGGACACGTAGCGCGCCTTTCAGACCAGAGGTGGACCAAGCTCTCAACTACTTGGCACGGTCCGACAGGAACGAGATCCGTAGGAAGACCACAGGAACGATGGAAAGACGAAATTTCCAAACTAGCCGGCGAAAATTGGATAGATAAAGCTCAACAAAGAGGAAATTGGATTCAAAAGGAGGAGGCCTTTACCCAAAGAGGGGTCCTTAATTGAATAATATTCAATAATTTTTTTAAGTGTAATGTGTGTAAATTATTTAATTAAATGAAATGTATTGTAATAGAACTTATAACTAGATTGAAATAATAATTTAATTAATGCATGCTTAATGAATTTAATAAGATGATTATTTTGTACTCTGAATTTATTGTAATTGAAATTAAGGAATAAAGAGGCTTTATTATTATTATTATTATTATTAATAGCTACCAATATAATAATAGTTAAAGACTAGTAGCCGTGTTTGATAGGCTTATTTCCATGGTAATAGAGGAAAGCAGTCTCCGTCTCACTCGTAGCAATGAAAATAATTAAACATGTATTACGGAAACAGAATTGCTAAGTCTACACTAATATTATAAAGAGGAAAGATTTGTACCTATTTTTGTATGTTTGTATGTTTGTAATGAATAGGCTCAAAAAGTACTGAGCCGATTTAAAAAATTCTTTCACCAATAGAATGCTACATTCTTCCAATTTGACATAGGCTACATTTCATATTGAAAAAAATTAGGGATCCTTGGTAAAATAGACAATTGTCTACCCCGTGCGAAGCCGGGACGGGCTGCTAGTCACTAATATAATAATAGTTACTATCCTCTTATTTTTATGTCACATACCTAGTGAAAATGCCGTGACGTTGGACCTTGCGCGAGTGGCATTCACCGCAGCGTGTTGTTAACTTATTACTAGTTTTTTAAGTTACTTATTTCACTTTCTGAAAATATTTGAGCTAAGTATCGAAACATTATGTATGAGTGAAATTATAATGAATTTTAATAAATAGTTTAAACTTTCAATATTTGAAAAATATCGACATTAGTTAGTCGCCGTTTCAAAGTCACGTCATCCGACTAAATCTCATCTGTCATTTTTACAAAGCTATGTTGGATGGACTATAAGGGTCCCGGAGAAAATCCGTTCCGTTCCGTTCCGTTGACTCACCAGCCAGCAGTACTGCTGCAAGGACGCAAAGATGGCAGCTATATGACCCATCATATAGCTGTCATCTTTGCGTCCTTGCAGCATTGCTGGCCCCCCGACCTGCGCAACAGCTACTCTGTAGAGGTGCTCGCGAGCTCAGAGCATTGCAATGCATGCAATCAAGCTTATAGTTAGGCTTTTTTTCCTTTTTTTGTGACATAGTGGAACGGAAACGCACTTGGCCGGTTTTTATTACATGACTACCATCTGTTAAAACATGGATCGTAGATGATAATTAGTTTAAACTGACACGGACTAAGTACAAACCACACCTAAAGATCATAGAGTATATTTCATTCATTCATTCATTCATTCATTCATTCAAAGAGCCGTAACGGTTTGGTTCAATAATATAAAATAGGGTTTCTCCCTCTAGCAAATGACGTTCCTGAGCGATAGAAAAGGATAGAGCGTGAAAAAATGCGATTCCGTGCTGCTAGATAAGGGGCAACCCTTATGCGTACATTCATCTATAAGATGCTTAAGTTTATTTTTTATATAGTCGCTTAGATTTTTTCATTTTGGTAAAAGATTAATTATTTTTTCAGATAATGTTTGATTGAATGACATTTTGCGTCAAGATGGCCTTTTGCGAATATGACATTGTGCGCCTTATTCCTTTTATTTGGCACCATGTTAATGAGACTTATGCAGGTATGGGGGATCCTGATGAACTGATAAGGTAGCCGTGGTGGTCCAGTGGCGAGTAACGTTGCCTGCTGTGCAGGAGGCGATGGTTCGATCCCCGTCCAAGCCTACTCGTACCAATGAGTTTTTCGAAATTTATGTACGATTTGTAACACCACTGGTTTTTCGGTGAAGGACAACATCGTGAGGAAACCTGCATGCTTAAATTTCGAGGCATGTATTGTACCCACTGTCCATTATAAGTGGCGACGGGCTCACCCCCCGTCACACTGGACAGAGTTTCGGTACTACTGGTGAAACGTGGATATTCTGTGGTTTCAGAATAACTCTGACTACCCCCTTGGGGAATATAGTCGTGAGCATATACATACTATCGAAATAATAAAGTTTTACTTCAGGTACTTGAAACGAAACTGCACTCAAAAACATCGGGAGGAAACCTGCAAATTACGCTGAATAATAAATTCTGATGCGTGTGTGATGTCTTGTCTACCAATCTGCATTGGGCACGCGTGGTGGATAAACGCTCATATACCTTGAAAAGTAGGCCTATGTCCAGTGGAATATATATAGGCTGATGATGATGACTTGATACCAAAGACTGAAATCATAATTTTAAGGGGTTCCGTAGTCAACAAGGAACCCTTATAGTTTCACCATGTCCGTCCGTCTAACCGTCTGTCCGTCTGTCAAGATGTAAAATAAAATCGTGAAAAATATATATTTTTAGGGTAGGGTTATTTTCTCGTCTATCCCGTGTTGTGGGATATCGTTGGATAGATCTTTTAAAAATATTGTGGGTAAGGGAAAACCATTTTTCGATTTAGGGATCCGTTAGCGAAATATCAATATTTAATGTGCAAAATTTTTGTTAGACTAAGGTGTCTTCGTCGTTGAATGAGTGAACATATTTTTCAAGTAGATACAAATTTTCATTTTGAAATAATTTCCAGAGAAAAAAACAATAGTTTTATAATACTAACATTTCTTTTGAAGTAGACAATTGACGAAATTAACAAAATAACGACGTGCGTGATGGTGTGTGTGTGTTATTTTAAGATTTTTTGAACATACAATTTTACACGTGTTTAAAATTATGACTTCATTATGTGCTTAATGTGTTTAATCTATGGAGGTTTTTCATTTGATTCGTCACCTGTGTAAAGCTATAAATTTTGAAACTTGCGTCACTACCTAAATAGTAACAGGTTCTACTCGAGCCAATTCTTCAAAACAACTTAAAAATGGCATGTGTTTTATTATCTATGGATTTAGTATGTAGTAGTAATTATAGTACTCTGTGGTACGTATAAATAATACCGACAAATATACAGCTTCGAAAATTAAATGACCAACCTGCACTATGGGACCAAAATTGCATGCGCGAAAAAAAACAGTTGTTTAGTAGAAAACGTCAACAACGGCTACTCGATCCAAATGTATGAAACATCAAAATCACTAAAAAAACAGCTCATCCTTACAAAACTGCAAACCTACTCGAGCGAAATGTATGGGACAGCTGATATTTTTTTCGCGATTTTGATGTTGGTCCCAAAAAAAAGTTGTTCAGTTTGATGTTCTGGTCATCGCCTTAAAAAACTGTCAGCATTTTAAGAAGGACCCTGTATGTATAACGCATTTACGTTTGATTCTAATAGAACTATTTACATAATTTATACAGGGTGAAATTGAAATCATTGGCATCCTTTTAAACTAAGAGTTTACCCATCAAAATGAAAAACTTTTACTTTGGGAGCAAACCGACCGTCACATAATTATCTTATCTCAGATCATTGACTTACCAACTACTGGACATAGGGTCCGCGCTCAAAAGTGTCAGAACCTAAAGAGCACCAAAACGTAAAAAGAGAACCAATTACGCGACAGTCTTCATTTGATCGGCCGACTACGTGCACATACGGTCACGCGGCGCGCGCCGTGCCCCGATGGGGGAGTGGGATGGAAAATAATTTAGCATTTTCAATGTTTTTAGGTGATTTATATTACTACACGTACTTAGGATTATTTAGTTTAGTCTCGGACACTTTTTTCGAGAATTTTGTACTAGACTCGGCGCCCATAGTATTCTACGCCAATGTCTCAGATAAATATCAATTTGCTAGGTAAAATGCGGCGTGATACCGGCCCCTGCTCTTTCAATGAGAATTGACCCTAAGTATTATATAGGCAGTATTATCACTTTGAATAACAATACTTTCAATAGATACTAGATTTATTGCTAAAAACACTGTTCGTAAGGAACACAGACGTTGTTCTTTCTCCAGTAATTTTTGATACATCTGCATCGTGGTTGGCATTCTAAAACAACGCCTATGAAGCCAAATATTGGGCATTTTCCATTAGGTGTGGCTTGACTGCAATCGTCAGTTGGGCATAAAGGCGGGCAGGCATTATACTCTTCGTGAGGTCGAGCACAGTCGAAAGCAGCTGCGGAAAAAATAAAACAGTTAAATCGGCAGTTCCATACAGAACTGCAATCCTACACGACCAAAATATATAGGGAAAGCAACAAATCTTTATGCTTGAATGTTGTCCGATTTTCGTTAAAATTTACAGTTAAATGCTAGGATTAATTTAAGATTTGTATGGAAATCTTTGAGGCACTGTAACTTTAAAACTATACATTTTAATCTGACTTTATACAAACATAGATATTCGTTTCTAGATTGTTTCTGCAAAATTTCATTGACTTTAATTGGTTAATATTAAAAATATTACCAGACTTCGTTTGTTGCATACAAACATAGAGATTAGTTTCTAGATTGATACTGAAACATTTTATTGACTTTAATTGGTTAGTATTGTAAATATCACCAGACTTCGTTTGTATACAGCGCGCATTTACGCATTCGGAATAAACTTCTCTTAAGAGGAATATTATCATACTTACGACAATCAGTAATAGGAACACACGTTCCATTCACAGCTCTTCGATAGTTGAACAGACATTTGCAGGTCGGCGTAGAAAGTGACTCGGAATTTGTACAGGCAGTGCCTTGGTTTTCAATTGTTGGACAAATATTGTTCGTAGAACATTCTGCTTTCCAACTGATTTCTTCATTTCTGCCACATTCGAATGCTGTCAAATAGAAGATGATAGTCCTTGTAGTGCGCTTATACGATGTTAAATCCTATTTTCAATACTCACCAATCAAAGCCAATGACATTTTTACACACGAATTAGTTAATCCTTGGGTTTGTAGATATTAGTTATTTTTAAAATACACAGTTTCAATTTTAGGATTAATTTAAGATTGATATGGAAATGGTTTAAGCAACTGCTGTAACTTTTCATTAAAATCTATAGACAAACCACGGGCACAGAGATTAGTTCCTAGATGTAGCTGAAACATATTACATTTTATATATAAATTAACTTTGTTTGTATGGAGCGCGCTACCGGGTATATCCTCTTAAATTCGACGAATAGAATGTTATCATGGTAAACGTTACAAAAAAATTATACAAGTTGAAATTTATTTGATTTTTCAATCGTTTTTTGAGATTGTGAATTTTATAAGCTGACTAACCTTAATAATTAATCATGCGTCATGTGGCAGGTTTTGCCGCGAGCAGTCTTTCACGTGGTTCATGTTTGAGCCTGCCACGAGGCTCGGCAATTCTTGAGATTGGGACAAACCACTTGACACTGATGGAAATGCAGTGCTTACGCACAAACAAGAGTCAATTTAATTTAAAAAATAAAAAAATTATCAATCATTATCAAAAATAAAAGTCTTACTGAACGTATTTCCAGTTAACAAGGTGACAAAAATAACACGACAAAGACACGACATATTTACTTCTCATCTGAGAATTGCAATGAATAAGTTAGAATAGGTACCTATTTGGCATTGAAGGCAAATTAAGACAATTCGCACTATATCACATAACATCACGTCACGTTCGTCAGCACGATCTTGACAAGTTCATCATTGGTTCGAATCATGCATGGAGCAAATTACTTACAGTAGTACCACAGTATTACTATAAGGCTTACAGTATGGCAACGCTCTTGATGGCGAGCGATGCTGCTCCGGTGTAAGTACTTACCCTGTCCCGCGCCTGTCCTTGTCGGTCAATCCCAATCTCTTCAAACAGAGATCGGGATGTGACCCCGCCACCCGCTTCCCCGCAAGACCTCACCGTTGCTCTGCGTAAGTACGACCGTTGCCGTACTGTAAGGACTATTTAGTTATGCTGTGGCAGTACCAGGTTAATAAGTCTCACCGATGTACCTGCGCAGTAGAAAAAAATTTAATAGCGTGCGAAATTACATTGACCAATCAGGATGTACCTTCACAATCCCTAGCCACAATTGGCTAATTGTTTTCGCGCACTTTTCGCTGCTAACCGACCTTGTACCCTTTGATTACTAAATGAATTCGGGTTTTGTCGGGGGGCTCTGTGCAAACGAAGATTGCCGAGGGAAATCATTTTCCCGATCGTACGTGTACGTATAGTGTGAGATGAAATTTTTTGCGTCCAAGTTTAAATAGCTCTTGCTCTGACCTATGTCTGTAAGTAGGTAGCTATCAAAGTACAGATCTAGAATAGATTAAGGAACTTGATTGGGGATCGAAAACCAGGTAAGTATAATAAACAAGACATTCATTTTTATGAATTCTGTAGTAGGTATGACTAGTATAAACATTTCATTTCGTTCCATCTTTCCATCCCAGTCTGAAGATATAAAAATCAAACGTTCGATCAGCCGATGGCGTTTAGTATTGAAAGTCTAAATTTTTTATGCGAATTTCCTGTAGTTTTCTAAGGGAAAGTTGTTTAATATCATGGGTATAATCACCCCTTAAAGTAATGCAATTGTTTACCCTAACACCCTGTATTAATCGAAAACGTTATTAAATTGTTTGTATCCAAAATATACGTGGACGAAGTCGCGGACGAAATAACAAAGTTATTGTCATAATATCTTGACCATATTTAAGAAATACATTTCGTAGATAAAATTATATTTTAGATCGGTCTTTAGTTGATTAAATACACTGCCATCTATCCACAGAGTCGCAAATTTATCATCAACCTATGTAAGGCCACGCAGCGTTACAAGTTTAAATACCGCCTTATCCAAGCTATTGAGTTCATTTCTTTTAGTATAGATGTCGCTAGAATTAATGTTCAGTTTGATGATAAACCAACTCTATAAAATATTACTAGTATGTTTTGTTCCACCCTATATAAAATATTACAAATGTCAAAGTTTCTGACGATATGTTTGGATGTTTGTAAGGTATGTTTGTGGCGCGGCGCAATCACACATAAACGGCTGAACGGATTTGGATCAGATAGAATATATTTTAGATTAACACCATAGAATATTATTCTTATGTTAACACATAGGATACTTTTTTAAGGTCCTCGGGCAACAGCTAGTAAACAACGTATTTTTTTACAAAATTATAGATAGGATACCTAAATAGGTAGGTATAGATGTACTTATACATCTAAATGCATAAGTAATAGTCATGCGAATTTATTTTACCACATACCAATCACATTAATCTGGGTGTCGAACTCGCTGGCGAAAACTGGTATCCTAATTAAGGAAGTCAAAATGTTTAGACCTGTTCAATTAAAGTGTGAATCACGTTTCCGTTACGGTAATTCATGATTTACGATACTATTACTTGATTATGTTACTAAATTTCCGCTGAAAAGAAGTAATTTAAACAGCAGGTAATATAAGTATTTGCAAACTAACAGGATATGCGGTCGCTTCAGGGCGGTCACTTTCCTTTTAAACTTTTAAGTTTAATTAACTTCCCTTTGAGACACTAGTCGGTCTCGGTACTACACTTTACCAAAAATGTTTCTATTTAACCGACTACGCGACGCAAAGGAAGGTAATGTGTTTATTTCTCAAGGATCCTTAGCGCGAGACCGACTTACACTTGGCCGGTTTTTAATACCTACTTGTTATTTTACTTTACACTAATTATTATTATATCACTTTATTGTACACAAAGACATAATAAAATACAAAGTTAAGAAAACATGTACAAAGGGCGATTATGCACTATAATAAAATGTTTCAGTGGGTACCATAGTATCATCAAATTCTGAATAATAGATATATTAGGTACCTGCATGCATCAGTTTTTTAACATAACAATTTTATTCGAAAAACTATACAATTTTGTATTATTATTTGCTTCGTATTTGATACAAAGGTGATACGGTTTAAATCTACTCGAAAATATTTTTCAAATACTTTCGTTCGTCATATTATAAGTAATTAATTTGATCTAGATTCGCAATAAACGATTTTAATAAATCTGACCGAAGTCTAAGATCGCAACCGCAGACCGCTTTGCTTCGTACCCGTCGTTTACAATAGGAAGCCAAGACATTTTTATTCAGGCAGTTCAACCAACAGTTTATTTTTATAAATCGAAATTTACGCAGCAAACTTTATCCTCATTTGTTGCAATTTCCTTTTGTTAAAATTATTAGAGTACGTAGCGTAGCAATGAAATGACACTGAAGATGTTTATAAAATTTTACTGCATCGTATTTTTTCAAGAACTAGTCGGTAAGTCAATATTTATTTTCGAACTACGTGACGATCGACGCCGATGCGACGACGTGACAGACGAAGAAACTTTAAGATCTTATGAGGCGCTCGAGGTTAAATACCACTTAAACGTACCTACATCTATCAAAAGACGATATAAGTACAAATGATATGAGTTAGATAAGTCCTGGGTCCTCCTAGGCATTTGATCGTACCTATAGCCTACCGTAACGCCCTCATGCCTTTAAAAGGTATTCAGCTCTATTGTGATACTTGCCCAAGACGAAATCCAATTTCATGCAGTAGATGCCACCTTTTAAAAGGCACTAGATTTGTCATAAGATCAAATTAAAGATTGAAAAATTAAGAATCGGGCGGGACTTGAACCTACACTCTTCCAAACCGGGGAATAGCGTTATCCAATTTCGCCACCGAGCCAACTACCCAGAGAACGAAATTTTCAGTCTATTGCGTCTCAAGGGGACGCGTCAACTTCATAAGATATTAAATAGTGTGCTATATTTCGAAAATTATACCTTCTGGGCCTGATGGTTTAGTCCATCAAACTGAACCACCTTTACTATGAAGGCAAGATCGAGAAAAAATAAAAAAATCTGTTGTCCCATTGGATACAATTTTAATCGAGTCGGTAGGTAAGTACTTACTTACTGCAGTTTTGTATGGGACAGCATATTTTTTTTTCTCGATGTTTGGATCCATAGGGAAAGTTGTTCAGATTGATGGTCTGAAGCACCCGTTTAAGTATTACTAGGGTGTTTTGTTCATAAATTTATTATTAGAGGAACTGACATGAGTTGTCAAATGAAACCGTTCTTGGAGGTTTTCAGGAGATCACCGGCAGGGTAAAAATTCGAGATCTGTGTATAATCCTGAATCTAACGTGAAATCATGGATAATTTAATGAAATAGTGTTAGTATATTTCACAAAATTATCTACGATTTCACTTTACATTCACAAATATTCCCAGAAACCTAATGTTTACCCTGCGATAAGATCCCCAAAAACGGTTCTATTGCCTCGCGTCACGTATCTCTTTCTATTATACAGTAGTGCCACTGCATAAATAATTATAATTGTTGACTTTATTTTAGCATCCTTTCCCCACATGACATATTTACCGGAGGGATCTTCACGGGAATTATTGGAAGGACACCAGACATCGCAAGGAAAATACGAAACAGGTAAATACTTAATATTCGACCTTATCAGACCGTGTTGTAGTCCAATTTTCAACTCATCAGCTATGCTGGAATAATTTGTTTTGTTTGACATACCGAGCAATTTACATTCCGTTATACTAGGTATGGTATTTGTTATTGACACCTTTACAAAGAGGCACAAACTAAGAGCTTATGAATATTATTTGTTTAAGTAGTAGATAAATAATGATCTGCATATCCCTAACACATTTGAAAAATTTATGTAGATATTTTGTGAATTTGATACTCTTGTTAATCTATTTTTATATTTACACAAGTGTGCTTTAACCAATAACCAGGATACACATAATAATAAACATCGAACTTCCAGTTATTTATTGAATAGGTAACAAAAGTTATCTAAAGTAAGTAGTAAAAATATCTTTTCTTATAGATTTTATCCCCAATAAGATCAGCTAGACGACAACAATCCAAATTTGCAACTAAATAAAAAGTTTGTTATAGCCTGTAAAATCCCACTGCAGGGCAAAGGCCTCTCACGAACAAGGGTGAGAGGGAGTGGGCCATACTCCACCACGCGGGTCCAGTGTGTGTTGGTGGACGCAAGTTAGTGGTCAACTTGCTTTCAAAGAATTTTCAAGCCGCCTCAATAGGCCATACCATGAGTTTACACTATAGTTTACTACAGTTTTTGTATTGAATTTCGTACAGCGCTCTTACTGGTTACGTTGAAAACTAATTCTGTCATACAAAATTGGCGACACAACTACAGTAGTAACGTACAGTGAAAACCCATGGTAGGGCTACTGACCTGGCTTAACGAATACTTACAACGTCATCTCGTCGTCTATCTATGTAACAGATTTAGCTTTAAAAGTTTTTACGTTTCGTCATAATTGGAACCAATAATCTTACTTTCAGTGCGCAAACTACGTCATACTTCATCGGAAAGCAGTGATGGTAATCATGATTTTGAAAGATCTCATCGTCATCGCAAGCATAGCTATATGTCGCATCAACACATGAATCACTATTCACAATTTGGAGAACATTTTAATCCAGTAAACTATCCAAAGATAGACCCATTCAACATCGTTACTCCGGCAGCTATCAAACATGGAAAATATTACTATGTTAAGAAAACGGTTCCTAATATACCAACAGAAGGCAAAATTGAAGAAAATTCTTCTTTTAATTCTGTAGAACGGAGAGATAAAGAACAAAGCAACTTTAAACAGGATCTAGAGGCCATTTTCCAAGATTTTTATGAAAAACTGAGGATGTCTATAGAAAATAAGAATAAAATAACTTTGCCAAAAGATGATAATCGAGTTCATAAAGAATCCCATTCTAATAAAAAATCTAAACTGAAGCCAATTGTTGTTCATCATAGTAAAGAAAAATCGAGTACCGAAGAAATTTCAGACAAAATAAATATAAAGGATAAATTAAAGGAAATAATCGTTGTTAAAAGGCCAAATATTATTGATTTTTCACCTACAACTGATGGCACAAATAAACACGACTTTATAGAGATTGTCAAGGAGCCAGATGAAAGAGATGTAACTGAAACACCACTCGCAAAAGCTTCTACAGATAAAACCAGTTTTATTTATGTTAAGGGATCTCACCAAACAAAAAGCTCAGTGAAAACTGACGCACCAGACAACTTAATAACAATAGTAAAGAAACATACAAAATTTCCCAAATCAATACATACAACCAGACTGCGATAGATACCTAATGCACTTATGATTCATGATGATTCAAGAATTTACCAAAACCTACCTACTACTCAAAGTACCTACTGAAAATCCTTTTGGACTTATTTTTCAAAATGTCGTAAGCAACGTTTTTTTTGGAAAAGTTATTCTTAACATCGTCTGCCGAGTCGATGGCATGTCATAGAGTTAGACTTACCTCCATCAATCCAGCAAACTACTAGGTGTTAACACCTTAAAAACTAATTATTATAAGGACTAGCCTTGCGGTAGCATTTCCCCTCTGCCACAATATAAGCACAATTGATCTTGTGCATTTATATTCAATTTTACACCTTATCACTAAACGAGACAGCCTATAATTGCGAAATAATAACTTCGAACTTAGAACGTTTGGGGTTCACACGAGACTACTTTTCATGATTTTTAACATTCAAAATTAGAGTCTAAAGTTATGGGGAGTAAAATCCAAAGTTGCGGATTTCATGTTACCTCGCCCCCCGCAAAAAGTGGCAGAAATGTTTGTTTGTAGAATTACACGCGTAACCAGTCCACATATAAATAGTCAAAGTAAAAACCTGATAATCGAATGTACCGTTATCCTTTGTAAAAACATGCTTATTTATTAAATAATTTGATTGAATATGTTTTGTAATTTAATTATCAAAAACACCCTAAATAAAGAGTAATATCTTTAGAGTTTTCCTGCGACAGAAAAGACAACAGTTGTAGGTATTAATCAAATAAAACTATTTTGTTTTGAAGTAGGTACCAATTTTCAGTTCTATTATGTTAGGAAAAAAACATTGATCACTTATCATCAGTTATGTACCCAAGACGTACATCGACGTAAAACCATTGCTTTAGTTGCCAATTACTTTTGTCATCCATTGAGGAATTTTAACGTTTATCCCCAAAGCGCTTCACCTGATCCTTACCAGATTTCAATAAGAAGTTTATAATTGACCAACGTCATCCGTTACACCTGACAATAAATTATAATTTTGCCCGTTTTCAAAAGTCACAAGTACCATTGCCAGTGTGGTCAGTAGTCTAAGTCAAAAAATTGCTATAATGTACCCAACAACGTTTAATGCTGTGACTTATGATCATAGCAAGGTTCACCTTTGACACCTTAGCGGGTTCAGGATGGTTCGACGTATTAAGTGATGATAAATAACTATGGCTAGTCTTTTGTCATTTTTTTATCTTTTGTCTATTAAAAAAACAAACAAGAAGCTTGCAAGAAGTTTCATCCCTTAGTATTGCCTCGTACGACACCCACAGGAAGAAATGGGGTGCTTCTTAGTAAAGTCAACATTACAGGAACACTTAAAAACTGATAGAAAATCGTTAAACATTAAAAAAAATATGTTATACAGAAAACAACGTAGATACTTACTTAATAAATTATATGATAGGTACTTTTAAATAAACAAATATTTGCATATTTGACATTATTAGAGGCCCTAATTTTTCATTATGACGTAATGCACAAATACAATGAAATATCTACGCATATTTACCATGTAAGTAGGGAGATATTGTAACAAAAACCGTACAAAACAAAAGAGGTATGTATGCACAGCTTTTTCTTTTGCCTTTATTTGTTCTAAAACACGAGTTTATAATAATAGGAGCTCTGTTAAACATTCAGTATTGTGCGAAACAGTACCGATGTGGACATAACAATGAGAAGAGTAATAAGTTATTGCGTTTTGATTTTTTGCCTGGAGTTAGTAGGTGAGTAGATTTTTTAATGACAGCCTGTCATTGTAATTAAAATTACCAATGGAAATTTTAATAAAAAAAAAACACAAATTCTGTTATTAAATTATATAATTTTATTCTGGATTTTCAAATAAAAGTTCTCTTAATACGAGGCACAAACACATAGTCTTCTAAGCTTGATTCTATTTATTTTATCATTTCGAATAGTTTGTTAAACAAACATTTAATTTTCGTTTTTTCAGCTTCATTTCCTTATCCTGAGGAATATTTAGAAGCATACCAGGCTAATAATCCAACGCTAGGCGGAGGAGTTCCCAGACAAATCCAAGTATCGAACTTGGCACATACTCAAAATGGTCCATCTAATCCCACTTACCAAGAATTTACTAACAGAGATGCTAATACCGTACTACAACCCGCCAGATACAATAACATTAGATACGAAACGAGACCATCGTTTGAAAGACCTGGATCTAGAAATGTCCAATATTCTCACGTAGAATATCCATCAAACACAAATACAGCAACACCATCCGCAATTCAAGATATTATAAACCGTGAAACGCTTGCGCAACAAAGGCAAAACTATGAAAATTTGATACGCAGTCAGCAGCAAATTCATGAACAATTAGCCAATCAGATGAGGGTGCAGAATTTACCACAAATCCAACCCCAGTATGCTTCTAGAGAACCTCTATTAAACACTGTATCTGAACCGTATGTCAGTGCAGTATCAACTAACAACCCGTATCAACAAAATATCGGAAATAACATTGCTCCGGCAGTACCACAATACTATCATGTACAACAGCAATTGCCCTTAATCAATTCGCCAGCTCAAAGATCATTCTCTGAAAATACTTCCCCGAGTAGTCAAAACGCTCATATTCAAATTGTTAATCATGAAGTACCAACAGCTCCATTGAACAGACAAATCCAGCAAAGCTATAACCAGTGGCCTAATAAACAAATACCCAATGCGACTCCTGGTAAGTAAAACATTTTATTAATAATAATTAATATTATAAATCACTTTGGATACCTAGGAATTCACTCTTTAAGTGGCGTGTGTCTTTAATGGGGGGGGGGGGGGGGGTAAGAGCTGCAAGGTAAGAGCTTTCTCGAGTGACGAAACCTGAGTTAAGGCAGGTTTAGGCGATGACAATTTTTCGGCGACAAAAAAGCACGGCACGCGGTCGTTTACATGGTGCTAATTTTCAGCGCCAATCTTGCTCGCCTGCGTATGGATTTGCTTGAGAAAACCGTTCCAGCGATTAGCACGACGTGTTTACATGAGTAGAAAAATTGGCGGGGGGGATGTGAGGGACGCGGGCTAGAGGCGTACTCTATTCCTTGAAAACGATCGCATGCCTTAAAAAAATCGTGCGAAAAGTGTTTATACGGTGCTTTTTTTGTGGCGCCGCAGAATTCGTACCGAAAAATTGTCATCGTATAAACCTGCCTTTAGTCTGGCGCACCCTGGGCAGTCGGTCTCGATACGACCATTGTTGACTGGCTAATCTTTCCACTACATCATGAGCGATTGTCATACGATACAGCTCAAGCTGACACGAAAGAATAAGAAGACTCTTTAATTTATATTTTGTTCTAGGGTACATGCATAATCTTTTTGCAGAACACCCCTATATTAAGGATCTACTGTCAACGACAACACAGAGGAAGCGCTATATGGTAATTCATCCAAACGGCACTGTAGAGCACGTTGATACATTAGAACCAGTTGCAGAAAGACATCCAAACTACTTATTGGTGAATGCTGGATCACTTCCACAAAATTATGGAGGGCATTATCCACAACCCCAAGCACCACCTGCTACCTCATCAGCTATACCAAAATCACCAAGTTCAAACTACTATGCGAATTCTTACCAACCAATTGCTCCCACTCAAACTACTCAGTTAACCCCGGAACCCAATTCAATATATACTGCTTCTGAAGCATATCCTACTCAACCTGAAGCCCTTCCTGCTCCTACAAATCCACAAGCAACCGCTGCAACAGCAGCTCCTGAAACCAGTACTCCTATTTCTGCAACTCAAAGTCCAGCTCCACAACCTACCGTTTCAACTCCTGAACCAACCGTCCCAGCTCCTGCCTCAGCCCCAGTAGAACCCATAGAGGTATCTACTCCAGCTAAACCTGATACTTCAGCTCCTACTGATCCAACGAAACCTACAGTTCCTGCAACTTCAGCTCTTGAACCTAAACCATCTGTCCCAGTTACTCCTGATTCCACTTCTTCTACTGATCTACCTAAGACTGCCGATCCAGCATCACCACTTTCGCCAGACCCAAAAGCTACACCCACTCCATCAAAAACAGCTGCCTCACCTGTCACTTATCTGAAGCCAGCCGTACCAGCCAGCCCGGGCACTGGATCTAAGCATAATGTACCAGAAACTTCTGTTGTTCCATCTAAAACTTCTGATACCTCAGCTCAACCAACTACACAAACCACAACTTCCACTCATTCGGGACAAGCTAAAAATATAAAGCAATCGGCTCCTGTAACTCCTGCCAAAAAAGTTGCATCTGTACAACCGAAATCTGATCCAGCAAATACTACCAGCCCAGATAGTCCAAAAACTCTTACTACCCCAACAAAACCAGATAATTTAACTACTCCAACTCCAACTAAACCAGCTCCAGAAACTTCAACTACTCCAAATAAACGAGCTGGTTCTACGACTCCAAGATCCCCAGCTAAACCAGCTGTTTCAACTACTCCTACAACCCCATCCAAACCAGCTGATTCTACAGCTCCTACAACCCCATCTAAACCAGCTGATTCAACAGCTCCTACATCTCCAGCTTCTTCTACAACTTCTACTGCTCCAGCTAAACCAGCTAGTTCAGAAACTCCTGTTACCCCAGCTAAACAAACTACTGCTAAAACTAAAATGACCCCGTCAAAGCCTAAAACTACTACCTCAGATAAGCCAGCTGTTTCTAAGACCCCAGCAAAACTTAATGGACCCACAGCTTCTACTACCCCAGCTAAACCAACTTCTTCAGCAACACCTATTTCCCCGGCTTCTCCTAAAAAGACTACCAAATTACCTCAAGCTTCTACGATGCCTTCATCGACTGTTGACAAATCCGTTTCTCCTTCAAACAAAACATCAGCTACAGTAAAGACTTCAGCAAGTTCGGAAACTGCAGCACCAAACAACGATACATCAATGGTGAAGAATCTTAATCCTTTGGGAGTAGGTAAGGGTATATTTTTTAAAATATATTTAAGGCCTATTATTAACAGGGTAAAATTTTCACGGCAAACCATAAAGATAAAATAGAGCTCTATTATGGAGGCACTACCCATAGTTCAATAGAAATTGGATTTTCCATACACCTACGTTTTAGATGTTAATATCGAGTTCGTCGCAAAATCATTTTTCTCATTGTATCGGTTCTGTACATCTTTTATTATTTTAATAAAAAATGTTGTGTCTAGTATTACATACTCGTACATACCTACATAAATTAACTCACGACCATAATCTCTTTCAAGGTATTCAGAAACTTTGCTACAAATACCAGTTAATTTTTAAACGTGCAGTCTAGAGAATTCTTTAAACACATTCATACAAGACAGACATATTTGTACACATCAGTCATTGTTGTTGAGTTGATATGTAGCTCTTCCAAGTATTTTTTAAACACCTGTACACACAAACATTCGACACTTACAATATCATAAACTTCTACTCGTATTTTCTTGCAGATTTCTCTAAAGTAAAGTCTTCTGCGAAACCAGTAATGTGGTTCAGGACCAGTGACCTGGATGTTATGAGTAAATTGACGACAGAAGATGAATTTAACGTAATATACTTCATTCAAGTACCACCTCAACAAATAATTGAGAAGGACACTACAAAAACTGTCTTCTCTAACGGCACCATCGTTGAAGTAATCACTGAAACAGTTTGGGATGACGAAGAAGGTAAGTTACTAGATTTGATTGTATTTATTTATTTCCTTTTTGTAGGACTTACAGCTAAATAACATACTGGCAACAAGCCATGGTATTTATAGTCGTTCTTAATATGCTGACGGTTTTTTAAGGGGATGATCACACCATCATACTGGACCACATTCTCTATGGGAACAAATCCCACCTATAAATCCTATAAATCTTTTGTTACAGATGACGAGCCACGGGTGACCAAAACAGTTACAGTCCTGAATGAGAAAAATGAACAACAATGATTTAATAAAATAAATCATAATTCTATCTGAATTCTTATTTCGTTTTATATTTAGGTGTTAGTTAAGACGGACATGTTTAGGCAACGAATCATTGTGGATGGAAAAATCGAAAGCGGGAAGTTTGACTACAGAACAATGTTTGGACTAGTTAGGACTTAGGAGACACATATACTAAAAGTCCCCACCCCTCTGAGGTAAGCCCTAGGAAGGGGGTGGGGGCACAAAGAAGGTACCGTAGGGGGAACCCGCAGATCTGGTCGATTCCAATTTTCCATAGAGAAGTATACTCCATTCCAAATAGCAACGAAATTTCAAGATATGTCGGACAGTATATCCTTCTCATAAATAAATCATATTTGCTAATTCGAATTGGCCAGAAAGCTACAAAGGAATCGGAAAATCTCTTCGTCCTTATTTTGAATGAAGTATAGATACCCTGATAATTGTTCGCCGGGTTCCCCCCAACCATACATACATACATACATACATACATATGCTCACGACTGTATTCCCCGAGGGGGTAGTCAGAGATATTCTGAAACCTCAGAACATCCACGTTTCACCAGTAGTACCGAAACTCTGTCCAGTGTGACGGGGGGTGAGCCGGTCGCCACTTATAATGGACAGTATATGGGTACAATACATGCCTCGAAATTGAAGCATGCAGGTTTCCTCACGATGTTTTCCTTCACCGAAAAGCCAGTGGTGTTACAAATCGTACATAAATTCCGAAAAATTCATTGGTACGAGTCGGCCTGGACGGGGATCGAACCATCGCCTCCTGCACGGCAGGCAAGGTTACTCGCCACTAGACCACCACGGCTTACGGCACCACGGTATAGATACCCTGCTAATTGTTCGCCGGGTTCCCCCCAACCAACATATATTAAAATAAATTCGGAGATCATAATAAAGACGCCCTGGTGATAAAATAAATATTACGACATCCTCAGAAGGTCGTCTCTTGACGGATGAGGTCAACAGCTCGCGGAAACTATGACAGATAGGGTTACGGACCTCGAACAAAATGTCATAGAGGACCCTGATCAGAATTGAGTGGCGGTAGTAAAATCCAAAATAGCGAAATCCAAGATGGCTGCCATGGAAATTTCAAACGCCAAAGCAGCTTTTAACGGTACACCGAATCGGCAGAAAATTTTTATTCTGAAGTTTCTGGGGTCGCTGATTAAGAATATGAAATCATTTTCTTTTTATAGTCTTCAACTTTCATTAGGGTCGCTATACAAATATCATAATTTTTAAAATGCTGTTTCTTTCTCGGCCTTGTAGCTCTCAAAGGTTAAGTCCTATGACAAAAGTATATACAGCTTGTTTTGTAGGGAATTTTGTCAGGTTTAATTTATAATTTTTACCTACAAAACTTTTCAATACGACTTATAGATTTTGAGATGCCAAGCAAAAAACCAATATACAGGACCTTCTTTGTGCCCCCCCCCCCCCCCCCCTCCCCACCTCGGGCTTACCTCAAACTTGGTGGGGACTTTAGTATATTTGTCTCCTAACTAGTCCAAACCAAGTTCCGTAATCAAACTTCCTGCTTTCGACCTTTCCATCCACACCCCCCTTGTGAGCACTCATTACCCAAACTAAATGTTTATAAAACTTAGTACTTACCTGCATAGTAAAAGGTAGTTTCATTTTTTTAACTCTTCAGGGTTCTTCTTAAAATGCTGATGCTTTTTAAGGGGATGATCCTACCGTCAAACTGAATAATTTTCTCTATGGTAGTAACATGGACATCGCGAAAAAAAATCTGCTGTTCCATACAAAACTGCAAACCTACTCGAGCCAAATGTATGGAACAGCTGTTTTTTTTCCCGCTATTTCGATGTTGGTCCCAGCTGTCCCTACATTTGGCTTAAGCAGGTTTGCAGTTTTGTAAGGCACAGCTGATGTTTTTTCGCGATTTCCATGTTGGTGCCATAGAGAAAGTTGTTCAGTTTGATAGTCTGATCATCCCCTTTAAAAAGTGTCAGCATATTAAGAAGGACTCTGTATAATATTTTCATTTGGAACTTACTTTTATATACTTACATAATGCTGGGTGGAATAAAAGTATTCAATGTCCTGAAAATGTCGTATTATTTAATAAAAATTGCTATGGTTCTGTAGTGGCATTAGAAAAACAATATAAAAAATGTTGCTTCATTTTATTTCAGCCCACGAGACATCTATTAAATTCTTAAGTAGAAATCCAATGTTCCCCTGATCACCTGTCACTGACTCGATCAGTTTGATCAGGGATGACATTATTTACAAAGGTTTTAACCGTGAAAACGTTAAAAGATCAACAATAATAAATATAATTGAAATAACGGGTCGAAACATAGTACATTAAATTAAAAAACCCCCAACGCCAAATTTTTAAATGTATAATTTAAATGATATTTTATAATTTTTAAAGTTTTCAAACTACTGAACCGATTTTCATGAAACAAAACTAAGAACACTCTCACAAAAATTTGCTTTCTATTTAAAAAACTGCATCGAAATCGGTCCACCCGTTTGGGAGCTACGATGCCACAGACAGACAAATCTGTCAATTTCAGGAAAATGGGTCGTAAAATGTCGTCATTCGAAACACAGTTTAAAACTGAAAATGTTTAATTACAAGGTGTAACAATACAGCACACTAATATTGGAGTGGTTTAGAGATGTGCGTATGAATTGAGGAGCCACATTTGTTATTGAAAAAAAGATGCTATGCCCATTTTGTAGGAAATTAGTAGATTTTGTAGGACCAATTCTGAAATTTGTAGCCAAAAGTATACGGATGCCATCAATAGATCCTATATTTTCCATGCTATCAAATACCCTGTTACGTCTATCACAGAGTACTATATACTACTGTAAAACTATCAGCGCCATCTATGAAATTAACAAAGAAACTGTTAACTGTTGTTTTCCAGCCATCAGGTTTAGTTTGCTGAATCAGTTGCTAGCTACCGAAGTTTTCTGTAATGTGCCTCGTTTTGTTAGTTCTTTACTGTGTTAACAGATGGCCTTACATTGACTTCTACCCAAGAACATTATCTATATTCTATAGGCTTCTACCACCTTCTACTATCATACTGGCCTGAAAGCTAGATGTAGGAATTTTCAACCAATTTTAGAGCCCTACTTGAAGCTGTTTTTGAGAGTAAGCTATTTTGCAACTGCACCGTAACGACGTCGCATCGTGACATCGAACGTACTTAATCGCCACGATATCACCCAGATTTTGCCGCGACACTTACAACTGGTCACAACACACGGCCGCTATAATATGTTGCTGTTCTCTTCTAACACACGCAAGTTGCTACTCGCTTCCTATTACTCGCACGCAGGAAAGAGACGTGCTTTTGTAATTTTGCGTGCGTAAGAAGAGTACAGCAACATATGTTAACGCGTGTTTATGTAACATATTATAGGTCGCCCAGAATCTGATGGCAAATAGGAAAATCAAATTTAGTATGCCTATTGCCACTTGGAGCATTAAAATGGTGTAAAAAAAACTGAAAATGGTGTACCTTTTGTTTGTAGTAGTAGTGTTTAGTTTTATTTTAGTTGTGATGTATTAGGTTTTCATTGTTTTGAAGAGGCTATAGGTTAAAGCACGATTGGGCTGACATAACCTCAGGGTTCGCCCCCATGTAAATAAATTAGTGAAAACATTTTTTTATAATTTCCCTTCGAATTATCATGAAGCCCAAAAACTGGTACACATCATAGCTCAGAATTTGAATTTTAGTTAATTTATTATCGACAATAAGTGAAGATACTGTAATAATACATTATGATACAAGTGATCAAAGTTGGTCATTACAGACGAGGCGAGATTTTTAAGTGCTCAATATAAGAGCCGAGTCTGTAATGACCAACGCTCACCGCGTTTCATCCGACTTTTTTCAACATACTTGAGAGGAAAAAATAAAACACGACTATTTTAAACAAATATTTGCGGAAAATCGCGCTGGGCTGCTTTTTTTACGGCCTGTCTCTTTGGTTGAGATAGCTATGCGCGCGCAGGTCGACGAAGAGGCAATGACTTAGCTGACATTCAGCCAACGACATGACATCTTGATGCAAACAACCTAATATTAAACACCTTATAAACATAATATTTAAGTATTTATAACACAAATTAATGTTAATTTGTTAACTAAAATAAATTGTTAGATGAAATGAAACGTTTGTTTATCATATTTTAACTAACACAGATTAATTTATTCAGAAAAAAGTTTTCTTTACGTAATAACACTTTACTGAGATTTAAAAACAAACTATAGAACAAAAAAAAGTAACATTACCGCACTAGTACGATAATATAATCATTTTCGCACGCGTGTTCTATAAGCCGCATTATGTACCTAAAAGCGGTGCAATAAGAGCCACTTTACGAGCAAGCATGTTGAAAAACTGATTTAAAGTTTTACAATTGATTAAAATTTTGTTTTGCCGCTGCAAAAATTTATATACCAACAAAAGAAATAACATGACCAGTGACGTTATTGTCGATGCTGGTAGCACCAGAAATTATAAACAGGTCTCTTATACGTAAATTCATTGCAATAAATGCTTAAGGGGGCACCGCACCTCCAGTACTGCCCTCAAATGTATTTTTTAAATTCTTAACAATTTTAAAAAAATAAAAAAAACATAAATATCACACAGTAGTCATTACTGATTTTCAATTTATCGGGACACTATGGATTTTTTTTTTAGTGTTTTATTTACTAATCTTAAATACAGTCGAAAGTGAACACTTTTTTTCGGTTTTACAGATAATAGATAACTATAAACATGAAACATAAAAATAGCTCGTAATGTTTCGATAAATTGGAGATCAGCAATGACTACAGTCCGTAAGCTCTTAGAATAGATTTCGGCTGTCGGATAAAATCGTTTATAAACAATTGATACAATTTACTTCTTAAGGGTTTAATTGTTACTGATTTCAAAAAGATTGTCATCGGCCGCAATCAAGGTGGTTATATACTGACCGCTATCTTATTTATTATACGAATATAACCTATTTCACCCGACAGCTGAATCCTATTCTAAGTGCTCAAGGACTGTACATGGTTGTAACATTCTAATTTTTAGGATCTTTTAAGGTTGGTGGTTTTCACCCAAAGGGTGAAAACGGGACCCTATTACTAAGCCTACGTTGTCCGTCCGTCCGTGCATCCTACATAATTATTTAGGGGGTAACTTTTAAACAGTAATAGCTAGACATTATGAAATTTTCACAAAATATGCGTTAGCACGGTGGATTTGTTATAAAATAATTAATTGGTCAAAAAGTAAAATTTAAGGGTAAAAAATATAAAAGTAAATTTGAAGTCCTCATACGAGAAACTAGTTTTATCAACGTTTTTTCTTCTCGCTCTATCGTTAAAACGGTCATACATACAAGTGTCAAACTTGATGTGATTATAGAGCAAACTCTACAGTATAATAAGAAATAATAAAAACCGGCCAAGTGTGAGTCGGTCTCGCACTAAAGGCCCCGGAGGAATTTTTTTTTAAAGTTAATATGTTGTGTGGTGTTGTGGTACGGAACCCTCAGTGCGCGAATAGCCCATGTAGTCAGCCCCAATATTCTTGAGAAATCATAAAAAAACGATTGAAGGCAGCACTGGAGGCTCGGTGCCCTCTTAATTAATCCTATGACGCAATCATTCAATTTCAAAAGTTATTTGTAGGTACCTTTCAATAATTTACGCATGAGAAAATGTTTAATAACGTAAATAGGACGGTAATAAATAACAAACCCAATAATACAATGGAAGCGTATGTTCAGCTTGCTTGCAGCCGTTTCTTTTGTATGCTTCGTTACTTTATATGTCATGAAATTGCTTAAAATGTTCAGTGTTGATATGAATCATGACTCGAGTAATATCCTTTTGGGTTTTTGCTCTGTGCTCAGTGAAGCTAATTGGTAAGTAACATTTACTTTAAAAATTGTTAAAATTAAAAACGCAAAACCTGAGGACCGTTTTTTAAGGACCGATTACAGAAAAACTTGTTTAATTACATTACCTTTGATAAGTTATATGTCAAGATAGACAGTCGAAGCTACGAACGCGTCTAAAAAATATCACCAAAGTCTCGGATGATAAACACTATCACTGTAAGAAAGTTGGCCTGTTTTGTTTTAGTACGTTAGAGCTCTATCTTGACATATAATTAATCAAAGTATATAACTTTTTCTCAAGATTCCAACAAAACATTGTAAATTTAACATGTTAGAAAAATACATGTTGTTGACTATTTGTCATTGTGGTGTTGTTCCGGGTTAGAAAAATGAACCACCCTATTTCTTCCTGTCGTTGTCTTACGAGGCTACTAAAGGATAAGTTTCCTTATACAGTGTTTTTGTGAGCGGAAAATTAGCCACCATTCTCCATTTGAAACATTGCGTTATTCTGTCCTGAAACCCTTAATAAAATAAAATAAATACAATACAATAAAATATGCTAAGGGTAAGCCTTGTAACAAGTTTCTGGCCGTCCTAAAAGGATCCCAAAATTATTGTCGCCAGTAGGTAGATTATTTAAAAAGTTTCATAATAAGCATGTCAAAATCATTTTATATAATTGGAGATGATAATGAGACAAAAAGTAGTTTTCCAATAGTTGCCACGAAAAAAGGAAAGGTAAATATCGGCCGATAATATTAAACAGAGTGTAAAATTAAATGCGTTATATAAAACGGGTTGCTTCAGACTATCAAACTGAACCACTTTCATTATTGGACCAACATTAACATTAATGTGAATCGTAAAATTTCATTATACAATTTGAATCATAGAAAACGCCAATGTCTACTCGACCCAAATGTATGGAACAGCAGATTTTTTGTCACGATTTCCATGTCGTCACCATACTTAAATTTGTTTTTGATGGTCTGGTCCCCAAAGGGGGTGACCCTTTGAGATGTAACGTACACAATTGTTACATCCTTTTATAATTTTTTAGATGTAATCATAAATACACGAACTAATAAAATAAACCTAATTTTTTTAACAAAGTTTAAATGTTTTGAATGCCTGAGAAGCTTAAAAAATTTTGGTTTCACTGATGATCTGATTCTATTGATATACCTATTGACAGATAGCTAACTTCTCAGATACTTCGATACACATTTACACAGTTCAGATACTTTAGAGCGAATTAGTTGTTTAGTTATTTATAATTTTAAGTACCTATACGAAGCTTTAAGTATATTTTATGCAACCTTATAGGATCTTGATTGATCAAAATTAACGATTGATTCAAAGCCTGTTCTCTAAATCTAAAAATGTTTCAGCTTCATCGCCTTACTATGAAAATCGTGGGACTTACCAGAGTTCTCAAACATCAAATACTCAAGAATACCAAGCGGGACAAAATGCTTATCGTAACCTAAATCAACAAGGAACTCGATCAGTATTAAACAGTGGATATAATCAATATCAAAATCAAGCACAAACACAAAATGTGCGTAATGAATATAAACAATACAAAAATGTGCGTAGTGAAGGTAACCAATGGCCAAACATGCAAAAAGTTTTCGGAAGACAACAAGTAGCAAGACCAGCTTTGGTTCCTCAACGTACAAATCCTGTAGCTAATTCAGGAATCCCAAGTCAAAGCGTAGTAAATCACCAGAATACAGGTACACCATCGTATGCTGAAACAGGATCTCAAGAGCAAGTTCATTACGCAAACCCCACTCATTACGAAGCTCCACAACAGTGGCAGAATTATGAAAATGCAGGTTCTCGTCCCAGAAAGACGGTTTACCCTGGATACCAGCCCGCACAACAGCCTCGTTACCAAGTTGAACCCCGCAATGTTGGACAGCCCACCCGTACTAACTCAAATCCATCAGCTACTTCAATAACTATTCCAAAAGGTAAATGATGATTAAGTCTATTTAGCTTTACCGTTTCATATTATGTAATCATTTATTACATTATAAAAAAATTAGTTCGATACGTAGAACCAAGAGTACAAAGTATATAATATTTACTATTAAAAGTAAATTAATTTGAATACTGATAAAATAATATCGTTTCAGGTTATCGTGTCAAACAAATCATTCCTTCTCGACCAACCAACGTTCGTCAGCCAGCACCAATAATTCCTCCGTCAAATATTCCCCGACCCGCCGTCAATCCGGTTCCTGTAGTTCCTGCCGCTTATCCACCAGTCAGGCCTGTAGCACCTCGACCTGCAGTTGCTAGTCCTCCAGTGGTCCAAACTTCTCCTATTGCTCCACCTCCACATTCTGTTGCACCAACACCAGTCACACCAGTCACACCAGCTGCAGTATCACCTAAACCCGTCGCACCTGTTTTTAATGCGGCTGAAATTGCTCGAATCATTAAAAATGCTTTAGATAAAGCCATACCAATACTTTCTCCACTAAACGCACCAGTACCACTCCCTGCTTCTGTTGCACATGCACTCGTAGATGTCATTGCAGCTACTGCTCCAGAACCTGGTGTTCAAGAGGCAACTGCTTCTCAAATAGCTGAACTTGCAATACAAGCGTCAGAAGATGCAGTAGCCAAAGCTGCACCAGCACCGGGTGTATTGCCAACTCCTGCTGCTCTTGTTGATATCGTATTAGACGTAGTGCATAAAGTAATATTATCTACTACTCCAACACCTGGCAACCCCGCGCCAACTCCCGATTCAGTGGTTAAAGCTTTGGTAGAAAATACAAACCAAGCCTTAGATAAGGTCGCTTCAACACCAGGTGCACCTGTCTCACTGATCACTGCCGTTAATGATGCGATATCTGTAGTATTAGAACATACCATTCCACGAAACGGTGAACCAATACCAACTCCTTCGGAAATAGCAGAAACTGCGACAAAAGTTGTAGAAGAAAGCTTAGCAGCAATATATCCAGAAACAAATCCATCAAAACCAGATCCTGCTTCAATTGTTGAGACTATTTTAGATGGCGTATCAAAAGCTGTAAACGCAGCTACGCCATCTGTCGGTGCACCCGTACCATCTCCTGCTACATTTTCTAAAGCTGTATCTGATGCCATAGGAAAAGCCATATCAGATGTATCTCCAACAGACAAGCCCTTGCCACTTGCTGCTGTAGTTGTCAAGGCTTTAGCTAAAGCTATTGAAGATATTACTGCAGCTGTCGCTCCTGAATTAGGTGTACCGTCTGTTACTAGTGTAGCTGAATCAATACAGGAAGCAATAAAAAATGCAATTGCCACTATTGTATCAGCTACCGGTGTACCAGAACCAATTGCTACTGCTATTGCTAAAAACGTAGTAGATGTAGTAGTAAAAGCTACGCCTGTTATCGCACCAGCACCTGGCGAACCAGTGCCAAAAGTTGCTGAAATAGTTGACGCCGTGATAAACGCCCTAAAGAAATCCATTGCAGCGGTCGCTCCAGCACTTACTGCACCTGTACCAGCTACAGTTGCTAAAACCGTGTCAGATATAATAAAAAAAGCTGTATCAGATATTGCTCCAAAACCCGGTGCACCTCTGCCAACTCTTGATCAAATTGCTAAAGCATTATCAGATGCAGTTCAAAAATCAATAGCAACAGTCTCTTCAGTGCCAGGTGCACCTATAACACTTATTGCCAATCTTGCTAAAGAATTATTAGACAGCATTGTAAAAGCTTTAGGAGTTGTTGTTCCCCAACCCGGGGCACCGATACCAACATTCGATGTATTAGCCGATACTATAGCTGCAATTTTAGCCGATACCACTGCGGTAATTGCTCAAATACCTGGTGTTACAGTTCCAATTGCTACTACAGTTAACAAGGCTTTAACAAAAGCTATTACCGATGTGACCCCTGTACCTGGGGCACCAACGCTTACTCCTGAGAAATTGACTCAAGCCATAAATGAAGTCCTACAAAAATTCTTTGCAGCTATACCCTTAATTAATTCCACACCAGTTCCAGCAGTTGTTGATGCTGTACTAAACGGCATATCAGAAGCCCTAGCAGTTGCCGCTCCAGAACCTGGTGCTCCTGTGCTTTCAGCTCCTCAATTAGCTGAAGCCATTATTGATGCCTCAAAAAAAGCTGTAGATAGAACTCTGTCAGCTATCGTTCCAAAACGCTCACCCCTCCAAGTAGCCAATGCAGTAACTGATATTGTAAAAAAAGCTATTGATGCTGTTACCCCAATACCCGGTGCTCCAATGCCATCAGCTGCTGACGTGGCTCAGGCCATTGAAAATCTCATCGATGATTCCATGACCACTGTGTCTACAATAACCGGTGCACCAGTATCACCTGTTGTTTCACTTGCTGAGATCATAGCAAAAGCCTTAACACAAGCGGTCTCACAAGTTACTCCAGCAACCGGTGCACCAGTGCCCTTGCCACCTGCTCCAGCTGCTCCAGCCGCTCCAACAGCCCTAGCTGCTCCAGCTACCCCAGCTCCTCCAGCTACTCCAGATGATCCAGCTACACCAGATGCCCCCACTGCTCCAGAGTACCCAGCTGATCCAGCAAGCCCAGACGCTCCAGCCGACTCAACTGCTCCAGCGGATACCACTGCTCCAGCCGACTCAACTGATCCAGCCGACTCAAGTGATCCAGCTTCACCAGCAGACACAACTGATCCTGCTGATGAATACCCATATTCTTACGAAGAAGAGACGATTTCAGGCGAGGAATAAATACGGAAATTTTAATTTTCCTATTCGATCAGAGATGACTTTAAATTATAATACACATAAAGACAGTTCTAATTAAGGACACTTTGTTGCTTTTCAGAAATGAAACCTATATTTTCAGAACCTTTTTGTTATTAGTCTACACATCAACTTGGTTGCCAGAGTAAAATAAACTGAAAACCAGTAAAAGGTCTTTAGATGGTACAAGTTACGATTGTAATTTAAGCAACTTCACTTAAAAATGGTTGATATGAAATACTACTATATTTCTTTATGACGGACACACAATACAATATTTTACTGACGTCCGATACTGTTTTTATTTCAACTCAACATGCACTTATCAAATATTGTTTAAATGAAAAGTAATAAATATTAATGCTAATAAATTAAGAGTCAATTGATAATAGATAAAGGAGAGATGTAACTTGTTAAATAAGCGAATTAAATTTTTAGAACATGTGATTTTTTTTTTTTTAATTTCTATAATAACATAATACTAGAGATTACCCGCGACTTCGTCCGCACAAATTATACAAGTATCAATCAAACAAAACAAGTATCATCAAAAACGGTTCAGTAGTAGTTTTGGCGTGACGCTGTTACAAAAAAAACAGACAAACAGACGGAGAAAAGTTCTGAAAAAGTTTAATTTGGAGTCAGGGATACCTAAAAACCACATCGTAATCTTTTTTTGTAAATATCTTCAATGTACAGACAGTCTTATAATAGTTTAGATTAGATAAATAACTGAATTTCAAATCTTTTAAAAGACAATCATGTCATGGACGTTTGTATCTATATATTTATTCTATATCGTTGTCTAGTCATCATAATACAAGTCCAGGCTAGATTCTGGTACTTTAAATGTGACTAGATAATTTGTGTGACAATGTCCAAGATATTTTATTTATTTATTTATTTTATTTACAATAACGAGTTGAACTAAGAAAACAAAAACGAACTTAAGGCTTATTCGTCCGGGAACACGACTTTTTATGCTTTTTCACAAAATAAGAAAACCAAATCATTATAATATTATGTTGGATTAAGAAATATATTGTAAATTTTCATTTTCTTCCGATCAACAATGTAAGAGTAAAATGGTTACAACTGGAAAAAGGGGTGACCTTAGAATCCATTTTCTTCAGTTTTATTCATTAAAAAAAATCGATTTCTAGAATACCAAATTACTTCTCATGTCGTCTCATTTTATTAATTAACTATTGCACTTAGGCACATAGTTTCGGTACTAATGGTTCTGAGGTTTCAGTATATCTCTGACTCCCCCTCGGGGAATATAGTCGTGAGCATATGCTTATGCTTACTATGGCACTTTTTAAACAGAAAAAAATAATGAACAATCTACATGACAATCATGAGAAGAAATTTGGTTTTTCTAGATATCTATTTTAATTCATAAAACTGAAGAAACAGGAATCTAAAGTCACCACTTTTTCAGTTGTAACTAAACAAACTGAATGTTTCCACAGAAAATACAACATTTATGTTTGAACTTGTCAAAACAAGGTAATGTTGACACAAATGGTGTATGTACGTCAATGTCTCACACCTTGCAAAAACAATAAAGTAGATTAGTTCCAAAAAATATATTCACATGGTAATACTGATATCACAGAATAAAAATACTAGCAGGGGAAGATTTGCACCATTCGTACAAAGGGGCACCTACGTACAGTAGACGTTACAGACAAACTAAGTGGAGTAAGGGACTAACGTGTCGATACTCCACTT
The DNA here is from genome assembly GCA_963924505.1 of Agonopterix alstromeriana. Taxonomy (NCBI): domain Eukaryota; kingdom Metazoa; phylum Arthropoda; class Insecta; order Lepidoptera; family Depressariidae; genus Agonopterix; species Agonopterix alstromeriana. The sequence continues at coordinate 12,998,856 of OZ004664.1, forward strand.
AGTTTACAGATAATCTGAGTGGAGTACAAACGTACGTGTCCATAAGCCACTCAGTTTATCTGTCAGTAGGTGCCCCCTTGTACGAATGGTGCCAATCTTCCCCTAACCAATACCTAAATTATATTTTGTGCGTGGTTGTTTTTGTATTTTATTGTAGTTGTATCTCTGACTACCCCATCGGGAAATATAGTCATGAGCTTATGCTTATGGTAATTGCTCTCCCATTGATGAGAGTTGAGAGGGTGATCTGTTACGCCATATTACTGTCTTTGAGCGCAGATATCTCGAGACACAATCATTATATCGATTTAGTTTCTAAGGGAGTATTGTTTCATCGGATAAGACCTATCCAACGATACCTCACACGGTTTAAAATAAAAACTAGTTTTTTCCAACCCTTCTTTCGTCGTGTGGGGGTCGATAAATATTGTTTTCTTCATAACTACTACATTTCTGTTTTTGTGTTACTTTTATCTGTCTTCATGCCAAATTTTGATTCAATAGGTGTAAAAATTAACGAGGTATTGAGGCGGGGCATGCAGAAAGACAGACAGACAGAATGGACGAAAGTATACGAGTTCCTTGTTTGACTACGAAACCCTAAAACGTTTAATAAGTGGCTTCAACCGGCTTCAAATCAAGCTCCGATATTGAATAAATTATTTTGAGTTTGAGTTGTTATCGGACACAATCGTTCCGCTGGGGTCTGACTAGTTAAGCTGGTTATGTTTAATTTGACGTGTCTACATACCTACAGGTACTTATAATACAAGTACGAAATAATATTATGCCACAATTTAAATTATTGCACACTTGTTCATACGAAACTTTAGCTATGAACCATATTAAAGTAGCAATAAACCAATATTAATATAACATACGATGAACAAATAAGACCGAATACCTACTGTTTTCGTGAAATAAAATATCCTACCAATAATATTTAAAATTCTCATTATGTTTGCAGAAATATTGTAGTTTTTTATGTTAATCTCATAAGCTGATATTTGTATTGTTTTTTACGTTAAATAGTTTGGGCACAGATTCGTAACGTTACGAATTAATTTTATCTGTCACTTCACTGATCACTTCCATAGAAATCGATAAATTTACCTTCTGCCAGACGGTACGCGCAACAATGTATCTAGTGAGCGATGTTATTACTCCGTACAGCGCGCGACGATGCGAGGTTGCCGTCTGAAGCAAATGGCAGAAATCAAGCGAGCGAATCGCTTACGATATGCCAAAGTGATGGTTCTTATCTTGGCTGAATGACGGAGGCCTGGTTTGAATTAAAAAAAAGTTGTGAAATTTATTATTTTTGTATTTTATAAACGCTGCGTCAATTACGTGGCTCCAAATTGTGGTTAGTCCTTTTGCCACAAATAATGTTTTTCCATTGCTCTTATAAACGAGCTTAAAATTAAACGTCAGCTAAACAGATGGGGCGTGGTTTTTGTGGTTTTGAATCACCATAATTATTTCACGAGTTTCAAATGATAAATGTTAGAATAATACTTCTTTATTTGCTATATACAACGTGTTAATAAATAAGCGCAAAACCTCATACACCCAACAGATTTATAACGAAATAATTACATTGAAATAATAATTTCATTATTTAATTAATTAAAATCGAATGCAAAAATGATTTGTTATTATTTCAGGAATTAATGAAAGTGCTAGTGTGCTCATGGATACATTTTAAGAATCTTTGGAGTAAGTAGATAAGAAGTTTTGGTAGTAAATAGGATGTGCGGTGGGTTGGCATCGAGTTCAGTTTTTTTTAAAATACCTATATGAACAAATTAAACTTATCATTTTTTTTTTAATGTAACCTATTCTGAAACCTTGATAATTCGATTCTGCTCTCGATTCTGAACAAACTATTCTCTAGTTTTGCGTTTATTCATTAACACGTTGTATGCAGGGTCCAACTTTATATGCTGACAGTTTTTTTAGGAGGATGATCAGACCATCAAACTGAACAACTTTCTTTATGGAACCAACATCGAAATCGCTAAAAAAAACAGCTGTCTCATACATTTGGCTCGAGTAGGCTTGCAGTTTTGTACGGAACAACTGACTTTTTTTCGCGATTTCGTAGTTGGTGCCACGAACACTACAACTACCAAATTTCCGTTTAACAATGAACTTAGTTGTAGCAATGCACACATTTAGCTATTTACGTTTTAGGATGGAATGCCTAGTCAATCAGATGATAAAATCTCACAATTTTCTCTATTGGACCAACAATGAAATCAATTCATTTAGGTAGAGCCGCCATTGTTTTTTTTTATTGTTTTTTAAATATTGGTCCCAGAGTAAAAGATATTCAGTTTGATGGTCTGAAGCACCCTATTAAGTATGTAACGCATTTAATCAAAACCTGTTTAATATACAACGTGTTAATGAATAAGCGCAAAACCTGATACACCCCAACTGATTTATAACAAAATAATTAGACTGAAACGATATTTTCATTATTTTGATGATTAAAATTTAAAGATATTCGCATTTTAAGTTTTCAGGCATAAATGATTTGTTATCATTTCAGCAATGAATGAAAGCGCCAACATGCTCATGGATACATTTTATGAATCCTGTTTTAGTATTATGTAGGGTGACTGTACCAGTGCGGTGGGTTGAGATCGAGTTCAGTAAATTTTAAATTTTACAAACAAATTAATTAATATTTTGAAAAAAATTACCTATGTTGAAAACATGATAATTCGATTCTTCTCTCGATTCTAAACAAACTACTTTCTAGTTTTGCGTTAATTCATTAACACGTTGTATAGAAAACTACATAAATTATACAAAATAATTATTATAACCTAGAGTGTTCGTATGCCAAAGTAACACCCATGTAAATTTATACAAAATTATTGATACCAATAGGTGTACTAAATGAAAATAAGTAATGTTTTTCCGAATCAAAATTCTTAATATTGCATAAAATGAAATTCCTTTTCTTAGTTGATTGAACCGTACAGCTTCGTTGAAAGCTCGAAGCTTGATATTCCGACGATGTTCACTTTGCTGTGCAATTTTGTAGAAATTTGAAAGGTACGAAGACGTATCTTAGGTACCTACAAGATGTACGTATAGGTACCTATATGCTATAGGCTGTGCGAGAATCCAATCTCCTTTCTTCAAAAGATGCTAAGTCATTTTCTAACGATTGGCTGCGAAATTTTCCTGTTTGCACAATTTGATTAGCTGGATACTTACGTTTATATTTATAAAATTTTACGATAACATTATATAAATATTAATTATTTATTTGCACACAAAAATAAATGAAAAAAATATTTGATACATGTATAAGAAAGGTACAAAATTAGGTTGTCTTTTTAGAAAAATTTTATCTTTGACTTTGAATGCAGATATCTGAAAAAAAATATTGTAGACTTGGCTATTATATATATATTTTTTCCATTTTACAAGACCTATCCAACGAAATTACACTCGATTTAGAAAAAATATTAGAAAAATAAATTCAAACCTCGTTTTCGTCGTATGGGTTGAAAATAATTGTTGTTTTTTAACTACCGCATAATTTCTGTTTTTCGGGTACTGTTATTTGTCATCATTAAGTCATCATACCAAATTTAGATTCAATAGGTACAAAAATGAGCGCATAATTTTGAAGTGGGGCAGAAGTATACCAGAGTGGACGACAGTATAAGGGTTCTTTGTTTAACTACGGTACCCTAAAAAAGAAATAAAATAAAAATACAAAAAATCCTTAATAATATAATTATACAGGGTGTAAGTGACAGCCTAGCAAATACTGATACGGTGAACACAGACCATCAAACTGAACCACTTTCACTATGCAGCCTACCCCCGGAAACGCGAGAAAAAAATTACACTTCACTTACACCCTGTATAAGTAGGTACTACGAATAAGAAATACTTGTAGTTCGCTGAGTAGGTACCATATTCAGAACATCCACATTTCCATTACTAAAGTACCTACCCATTCTCTGTATAGCTCTCTCTCTCTCTATCTATCTCTCTCTCTTGTCACATTATAAGTCATTTATTGAACTCCAGTATTCGTTAACATCTGAACCAATATAAATCTAATCGTATCATTCATCAAAATTCTCTTTCTTTTACCGAGAGCTCATTTATAATGGACAGTTGAAAAAACTAAACTTCTATCTCAAAACATCATTATTATTTCCCTGTCATTTATTTCAGAAGAGTTTCAGTAAAAACAATCAATCATTCAAAAAGAAGTAACGAGATTGGACGAGACAAGAAAATGTGAAAAAGTTTGTAGATTTGATACGTAGAAAAATGGCTAGTAAACAATTCTGACATCTGCAATGTTTTTCTTTTTATTTTCATTTTTGCCACATGGTTATTGGTTGCCATTTATCTGTATCAAATAGTGTAAGAAAATTTTTTTTTTTGAAAAATTAAAATAAAAACATATTGAAAGTAAAGAAAATGTCTAATGTCTAAATGCCTGTAAAGAAGTTGTGGGGACTTACCACAGATGTCAACACCCACAAGTTATAGCAACGAAGCTAACAGATGGCGCTACGGTCGGACTCGCAAATGTGTACGTAAAGACAACTTGCGACGTCACATTGGAAACCCGTTAGCCGCTACACATAAGGTTCACAATCGTATACAAGACATGAATCGCGCAAGAGAAATAATCACAGAGATTCGATATATATACAAGGTCCAACTAAGATCTGTTGGACCACGGCCGGTCCCCAGGCTTCACACCTAGCCTGGCGGAAGATCTTCCCTTTTCACCGGAGGAACCTTCCACAGTAGTTCCTCCACTGTGGTGACCCTCGACAAAGAACATCGCAACCTGAACACCGCAGAGCAGCAACTAACACAGAGCAGCAACCAGCATCAACAAATCCTTCACACCCCTCGACCAGGTCAAACAAGCAGCAGTCACACGCCATCAACCCGAAGCCCGCACCAGGTCCATCGCAGCTGTCTTCACACCGCTTCCTGGGCCTGCAGCTTCCTCAACGACAGTCAGCGTCTGTATAGAAGGATCTCCCGCAGCCCACGTGTCTGAGCTCACCTCCACGTGGCAGTTCTGCTCGCCTTCTCCACGCCTGTCACTCGCCCGCATCACATCAGGCCTGATCTCCCTGACCGATGCAAACACACGCAGCACATCGCTCGTCAGACTCACTTGACTGGAGCCCTGCACCTACATGGATACAAGACTGCACACTTCGAACAACTCAACGACCTCCGGTCTGAGGGGGGAGTACTGTGGGGACTTACCACAGATGTCAACACCCACAAGTTATAGCAACGAAGCTAACAGATGGCGCTACGGTCGGACTCGCAAATGTGTACGTAAAGACAACTTGCGACGTCACATTGGAAACCCGTTAGCCGCTACACATAAGGTTCACAATCGTATACAAGACATGAATCGCGCAAGAGAAATAATCACAGAGATTCGATATATATACAAGGTCCAACTAAGATCTGTTGGACCACGGCCGGTCCCCAGGCTTCACACCTAGCCTGGCGGAAGATCTTCCCTTTTCACCGGAGGAACCTTCCACAGTAGTTCCTCCACAAAGTCATTGTATCTCGAAACTTCAAGTAACAAAGATAGAGGCATATCTTGATCTTTCTCGCTTTCACGGAGGCGTCATGCTAAGCCCACAAGGTTTTTACCACTTATGAAATACGAAACTCAACTTTTACAGGACATTGACGAATTATTTTGAATTGTAAATTTAATAAATAATTTTTATACAATCACTTTATTGCTACAATCAATCCAAAATAAAAGGTATTTTAGTGTGTTATCTAATTGAGTGATCTAAGTATTGGAATAAATGTGTTTCTATATTTACACAAACTGTTACTAAATCACTGATATCTTGTATAATAAAACAGAACTAGATAAAAAGCTACTAAAGAGCTCTTTTTGCTAACTAGCTGACACTAAACACGCTAAATACGACTAACGGTCAGTTGCACGTACGTTCATTAAAGTTAATCCTCCATTAAATCTCTTGCTAGCTTTTACTACGTCCACTAGACAAAAAGTGTCAGCTAGAGATTTAATGGAGGATTAACTTTAATGAACGTACGTGCAACTGACAGTAAGTTAATTAACCAAATACGCCACCCAACAAAGGTACTAGATTTGTGTGGGTTGTTGTGTCAAGATTTTAATGATTTGGAGTCGATGAACTAAATCGTAACCACAGATTATTTAATAGTTACTACCGTAACCGATAGTTCACTCAACCCGATTTTTCGAATTTCGAACTTTCTGCTTCAGGAACGAAAACTAAAATGCGCCTTATGTCAATGAGCGATCACTCACCCCTCGGTGGGGATCTGAGCTGTGGAGTGAGATATGCCTGTCGTCACGTTATCTTTCCCATTCTTTCACACGGTTCGATCTTGGGACGATTATTTTTATTTTTTAACTTTGACAGAATGATTATGATGTAGCATACACAATTTATCTCCAAAACTCCATAAGGAGTTAAGCGGGAGACCCATAGTTGCTACGTGACGTTCATCTCACAATTATTACAGTGCAATTAAAAGTAAAGTTACAGGGCTTAGTTTCATTCCTAACTCAAAATATAACATTACTTAAGAAGCCTCTATCAATAAAAATCACAGAGTGTAATAATGAATACCTACACAACCGCACTATCTGACAAGGGCTAATCCCAATTACTTTCATATCTTCATGGTTACAGTGAAAATTACTGATTTAACTTTCTAAATTATTTCCTTCTCCCTAATCTAACCTAAACCTTCGACGGCCAATATTTGTTGCATCGCTGGCTAAAACATGATGCCTAAACCTAAATGCTTCAAATTCGAGGCGTGTACTGCAGGTGTGCTGTCCATTATTAAGTGACGACGGTCTCACTACATGTCGCTCTGGACAGAATTAGGACCTTCTCGTGAAATATTATACATCATGACGGAGCACCTATTTATAACTTTTATTAATAAAAAAATTTATTTCGATATTCTTAAAAGTGGAATGTTTAGAACCTATAAAAGTATTATTATAATCAAAATAGCTTTAAGGCTTTTATAGACAATTGGAGTAAAACTTTTTTAATTTAGACTTTCTTTATTGATAAATCTTTAATATTGTGATCGGGGCGGCACTGAACGGTAAAAGGAGCCTTAACAGTTGCATTTGTAATATCCCTTCCAATTATTTTCCGAAGAATGTATTATAAGGAGAATGATGACGAGGTCCCCGTCTCACGCCTCTCCTTTCCCCCGCGTGGAATGTAAACATCCCTTGTCGGAGGCGACGGAGCTTGGCCACTGGCCAGTGAGGGACTCTTGCGTGGGACCTTCAGGGCTAGTAACGTGTCGTGTGTATTCCTCTGTGTATTTGTTTGTGCATCGGTGCATTGATCATTTTAGACTTTCCGAGTAGTTGTTAAGTCTTAGTGACGATTTAGTGAGTAGTACCTACTTCACTTGTGAAGGACATTGTTATCATAAATATTTATTATGGAAAGTGATGAGCCCATAACTGATTGATTTTATTTCTTAATATCCATTAGTCACCTTATATCAGACGTGGGATAGAATTACACTTCCCCACGGTAGTGTCGATTCTATCATACTTCCTGACAGTCAAATAGTTTACCGAATGATCAAAATTTCGTTAGCATGTATACAAAGTACTCAATTATGGGCAAGTCAAAAAGTTCTGGTTCACGTACCCGTAGTAGAGGTCGTAGGTCGCAAAAGTCCGCGTAATTAGTACGTTCAAAAAGAAAATGCATCCCTGATTTAACAAAGAGCACCGTAGATAGAACGAAGTGCGTCAACAACAATGTCGCGTGACTCGCGCGGTACCCCTGGTGATGTCATCATTCGGTTACTATGAGTCGAATTTTGATCCAAACATAAACAATGTCGTTGCTTGGTTCAACGAAGTGGATAAATAGTTCACTAACGGTTGGAGTGATTTGGAATGTTTATTTCGAGTTTAATATTGTTTTGCTCAAAAGAGTCTTGGGCTAGTGGATGGGTCTGCGGACCAAACTGCAACAAACGTATTACACACAACTAGTATTACACACGCATATGTCCCAGCAAGAGTCGCGTCGTCGGTAGCTAAAGTCGAATGCGCCGTGTTATAGTGCTAAAACCTCTTTGTCAGACAACCATTATAAAAAATGATTTGTTACTTTAGAAGAAGTAGGCTAAGGACGGCCGAACGTTTAAAGCTCGACAAAAAATGTTGATAAACGGCGAGATCCACGACAATAGTATACGGTGGATGCTCTCGCATTTGTTGTCAAAATACGCTCAATCAAAAGGAAAGTTGGATTCAGACGCACCATATATGTGGTTCCTTGGAGGTAAATGGACTCCAGAGGCTTGTGCTGTTTTGTTCGTATTAAGTGACTATTTGAGGTTTACGGGCAAGCGACATGCCCCGTTGTTACTATTGAATTTACAAGCAGGCGACATTCGCTTGTAGTTCTAATATTTCTGGCATGTGACATGCGCCTGTACTACTATTTCTGGCATGCGAAATGCACCGGTACTACTATTAAATTTACAAGCAGGCGACATTCGCTTGTAGTTCTAATATTTCTGGCATGCGACATGCGCCTGTACTCTCGATACTACTATAGAGTTTACAAGCAGGCGACATTCGCTTGAGGTTCTAAGATTTCTGGCATTCGACATGCGCCTGTACTACTATTTCTGGCATGCGAAATGCGCCGGTACTACTATTGAATTTACAAGCGGGATACATTCGCTTGTAGTTCTAATATTTCTGGCACGCGACATTCGCCTGTACTCTCGATACTACTATAGAGTTTACAAGCAGGCGACATTCGCTTGTGGTTCTAAGATTTCTGGCATGCGACATGCGCCTGTACTACTATTTCTGGCATGCAAAATGCGCCGGTACTACTATTGAATTTACAAGCGGGATACATTCGCTTGTAGTTCTAATATTTCTGGCACGCGACATTCGCCTGTACTCTCGATACTACTATAGAGTTTACAAGCAGGCGACATTCGCTTGTGGTTCTAAGATTTCTAGCATGCGACATGCGCCTGTACTACTATTTCTGGCATGCGAAATGCGCCGGTATTACTATTGAATTTACAAGCGGGATACATTCGCTTGTAGTTCTAATATTTCTGGCACGCGACATTCGCCTGTACTCTCGATACTACTATAGAGTTTACAAGCAGGCGACATTCGCTTGTGGTTCTAAGATTTCTAGCATGCGACATGCGCCTGTACTACTATTTCTGGCATGCGAAATGCGCCGGTACTACTATTGAATTTACAAGCGGGATACATTCGCTTGTAGTTCTAATATTTCTGGCACGCGACATTCGCCTGTACTCTCGATACTACTATAGAGTTTACAAGCAGGCGACATTCGCTTGTGGTTCTAATATTTCTGGCATGCGACATGCGCCTGTACTACTATTTCTGGCATGTGACATGCGCCGATACTACTATTGAATTTACAAACAGGCGACATTCGCTTGTAGTTCTAATATTTCTGCCATGCGACATGCGCCGATACTACTATTGAATTTACAAGCAGGCGTCATTCGCTTGTAGTTCGGTGCATTGATCATTTTAGACTTTCCGAGTAGTTGTTAAGTCTTAGTGACGATTTAGTGAGTAGGCAGGTACCTACTTCACTTGTGAAGGACATTGTTATCATAAATATTTATTATGGAAAGTGATGAGCCCATAACTGATTGATTTTATTTCTTAATATCCATTAGTCACCTTATAGTATTATTTCTTCAAGTTACATTTACATAAGTAGCACAAATAACAAATACCTACATTATAATTTTATTAATGTTTATGCCAACCTTTGACTATTTATATGTGGATTGGTTACGCGTGTAATTCTACTAACAAACATTTCTGCCACTTTTTGCGGGGGGCGAGGTAACATGAAATCCGCAACTTTGGATTATATTCCCCATAACTTTAGATTCTAATTTTGAATGTTAAAAATCGTGAAAAGTAGTCTCGTGTGAACCCCAAACGTTCTAAGTTCGAAGTTATTATTTCGCTATTATAGACTGTCTCGTTTAGTGATAAGGTGTAAAATTGAATGTAAATGCACAAGATCAATTGTGCTTATACCGTGGCAGAGGGGAAATGCTACCGCAAGGCTAGTCCTTATAATAATTAGTCAAATATGCCAACAGAATATAAAAATGCAATCGCATTAAACCAATCGTAATAATTATTAATTTGTGTTTACAACACACAAAAACAGAATATATATGAAATGAAATATTGTGTACATGTTTATCACATTAATGGAGCAGTTAAATCCGTTTGGATCACATTTTTATGTTACGAATGGACATTTTATGTTAAATATTTATATTGGAATGTAATAGCTTGTAATGTGAAATGAATAAATATAACCTAAATTTCCTCTAAGACATCTTATATGGCTAATTGTTGTCAAATAAAATATTCGATTGCATGATAAAACCTATTTAGACCGTAATTAAACTTAAGCTTTCAGTATAACATAATCGAGTTACCCCGAAAAGGCCGTCATTATGAAACGAACCACGTTTCACATCAAATAATGCCTTAATTAGATCGTAATATTGTTTAGCTATTTACAGAACAAAAAATGTAGTGGAGTTTTGTTAAGCTACCTATAATAATACCTCATCTTATGTACCGCCGTGGTGGTCCAGTAGCGAGTAACCTTGCCTGCCATGCAGGAGGCGATGGTTCGATCCCCGTCCAGGCCGACTCGTACCGATGAGTTTTTCGGAATTTATGTGCAATTTGTAACACCACTGGCTTTTCGGTGAAGCAAAACATCGAGAGGAAACCTGCATGCTTCCATTTCGAGGCATGTATTGTAAGCACTGTCCATTATAAGTGGCGACGGGCTCACCCCCCGTCACACTGGACAGAGTTTCGGTACTACTGGCGAAACGTGGATGTTTTGAGGTTTCAGAATATCCTCTGACTACCCCCTCAGGAAATATAGTCTAGAGCATATGCCATCTTATGTACGAGATCCGATCCTATAATTATACACCTATTTTTTTGGTGAACGAAATGTGATTTAATAGAATGTTTAGGTATGAATACAGAGGTTCATACAACGCCGCCGGGTTGCCTAGCAAAATCTTGCCGCAAGTACCTTTACCATGATGATTTATGGTACCATTTTCTCCACCGATCTGTTTGGGAAGTAAATGAAATGCCATCTGAAGGAGACCAATCTAAAGAACTGGAAAAACTAGGGTTGCCACCTCTCAGTCTGCCACTCACTCAGTTAAGGGTCCTCATACAAGAAATTATGAGTTTATATCAACGTTTTTTCTTCTCGTTCTATATTAAAAACGGTAATACATACAAGTGTCAAATTATAGAGCAAACTCTACAATATAACAACAATTAAAAAAGCCAGGTGTGAGTCGATCTATCGAAAACAACACTTTTTTCTAAGTTAATATGTTGTGTGGTGGTGGTGTGGTACACTGAGAAAAAAATGCTACGTATACGCAGCTTACGTACCACGTAGCTTACGACGCGATACTGTTTACGAGTGTTGCATCAGTATTTAAGTTGTCTCGTACTTAATAATGAAGCTTCATTGTGAAGTACGAAACAACTTCTTCTTCTTCTTCTCAGTGTATGGAACCCTCGGCGCGCGTAGCCTTACTCGCATTTGACCGGTTTTATTTTAAGTCTGATAAATGGTTAAAAAGATTCAATTTCTCGACAATATGACATCTACAATTTCATTAAAATTGCACTTCTCTTACTACGCTTTAGTCTGAAAAACGAATAATTCAATTTAGCTTTTGAAAGTCTCTTTCGTAGCAAGGAACTTTAACATTTTCTGAAACGCCAGCCTTGATTCTTCATGAAAATCTAGGTATTTGAATGCCTCTATTCATTTCATTTTCATGTTGAATAGGATATACGTTTTGTAAAAAAACTGCTTAGAGTGGAATTGTTAACTTATCCAATTCTGCAAGTTTATTTTACTTCATATTTTTTAGGACTAGCTGTTGCCCGTGACTCCATCTGATTGCACTTTAAAAAGCATCCTGTCTGTTAATCCAGAACATGTTCTATCTATGTGCCAAATTTCATCCAAATTCCTTCAGCCGTTAATGCGTGATCGATTTACAAACATCCAAACTTTGACATTTAAGATAAGAAAATGTTTATTGTTCTCCCATAATTACAACAAATTAGGATATGATAAACTAAGAATACAGGTATGGAGTCCAAACTAGGCAGAGCCCTTGCTTTAGAAGACTTTTATAATATTAGCACAGTATTACTATTAGGCTTACAGTATGGCAACGCTCATGATGGTGGGCGACGCCGCCGTCGGTGTACGGCATGCGCAGTCAATCCCGACTTCTTCATACAAAGCTCGGGATGATCCGCTCCGCCCCCGCAAAGCCAGGGGGACTCGCGGGGAAGGGGGCGGAGCGGCTCAGGGCCGTTGCTCTGAGCAAGTACATCCGTTGCCGTACTGTAAGGACTATATAGATATGCTGTGATATTAGTGAGATGAAAATCTTGGTGCTCTCAATATGGTGTTTAATCTTCTCTCCTTTCTAAAATATTTATGTAAGAAAACGAGAGTCTCCTTGGTTGGTCAGGATCAGGTCTAGTAAGAGTATGGTGTTCCAGGTCAGGTCCATCATTTAAACTTAGTTGATACGGCAAGTTCGTTTATTTCGATGTTCACAGTACAAGAAGCGTATTTATAGGCAAACATAGACAACTATACTTCATTCCAAATAAGGACGACGAGATTTCTCGATTCCTATTTAGCTTTATGGCCAATTCTGATAAACACATTTAATTTATTTATCAGAAAGATGTACTATCTGACATATCTTAGAGTACAGTAGAAAATATACATACTATAGAAAATACTCAAAATAGTTACGTACTACTAATAATTAGCAAATTACATTATCAGTTAGGGCGTTGTCAGTGAGAGCGAACATGTTGGCTCGCAGGTTTGCACGGTGCTCGAAGATAGTCAAAATTACATTATTCCGAGCCTATTCAGTCTAGGAAAAATAAGGTTTGAGATTGCATTAAAGACACTTTAGTAAATTGTGTTTGAAATAATATTACTGTTAGTTTATAAAATTTTTGTCGAGATTTCGTGGTTGTATTGGCTCAGGAACCTGAGAAATACCTTAAAATCGATATAAATGTACAAAGGGCAAGCTTATTTCGAAAGATATTTCTTCCAGCATACTAGCAAAAGAGATAGTTAATTATCACAAGGCAAATTTAATGTGTACAAACAAACAGTAAATAATTTAGTTTTGAGGTTATAATTTTCGAAGACTTACAAAATATTAAATATCTACTCAAATTTACGGTATTAACCGGGGATTATTATTGTTATAAATAAAACGTATTGAATGAAACCATCCTATACAAAATCACCAGTTTTCCATTTTTTGTTCATACCTAAATTTAATATTTTGTAAATGTCTTAATTATTCAATAACACACAACAAAAAATCGGGGATTATTGAGAATTTATGATTTTCAGGTATTTATCTACTATATTCCAAATTATCACCAAAAGTGCAATTAATGCAACCTTCTTCATACAAAAATCCGTAGATTTCCCCGACGTACGTCTTTCTATACGTGTAGCCTGTGGGCTAACTATACTCAAAAAGCTTACAGCGCCATTCGGGTTCAATATAATAACGCGTTTAGGATGCTGTTGGGGCTGCCGCGCTTCTGCAGCGCATCAGGTATGTTCGCAGAGAGACGGGTGGACTGTTTTTATAAAACGATGCGCAAACGTTGCGGGTCCCTGGTGCGCAGAGTGCGCGGCAGTGGCAATAGCATCCTGAACATGATCGCGAGTAGGTTTGACTGTTCGTACATAAACCGGTGCTGCATGATGCATATTGCTACATGAGTCATGCAGCGAGGATTAATTTATTGAAGTATTGTGCTGATTTACGAACCTTAAGTTGTATTACTAACACAACGAGTCCTGGTCACTTGAATAAATTATTTTATTATTATTATTATGTTGGTACATGAAAGATGCACGGGTCCACTGGGACCCGGTCCTTTGGGAGGCATACATGGGGCCGAAGCCAACACGAAGAGGCCTTTTTTGGTACCATTTATTCTAAATGTGAGATGGCATGCACCTATCGAGGCCTATCCCTAAATACACCATGGAGATGCACTAGAAGATAATTCCCGACAGATGCTGAACTATTGCCAGGAAGGGAAACATTTGTTTGGGCTATGAGGATGGGATTCTGTGTACTGGATAACTGGGCTATGGAGTGAGATAACGGACGCCTGCTCTAGTTAAATATCTCACAAATTGAAAATCTAGCAGGTGGTAACTTGCCGACTCATTGAATGGGCCCCCCAAAAAGGCCGCTCGCAAGGAGCGACAAGGCGGCAACATGTATTGAGCGGCTAAGGTTGTAGAGAGGTGAGTCTGCGGGCGCCGGTTTCCGGTGCTAAGCGCACCAGTCAGCAGGTCCCGGCGTTATGACATTTACACTTCCAACCTGGAGCATAGGTTTCGCTCTTGCAACTCCACTCCTGGCCGGCTGGTTAAGGCAAGACAGGAGGTGAGGACCAAATCAATCCGGGCCCTCTGGAGAATTCAATCCGGGCCCTCTGGAGAATCGTTATTAGTATTATTATTTAGGTTTTAACAATTTTAGTTAATCAAATTAGTGGTTTTAAACGCTGTCGCTTACATTGAATATGTTAAAAATGTAAATAAATTAACATTTTCCAAGATCTTTTTTCTTCCAACCTTTACGAAGATAATCCCAAAGTCCGAAATTCAGTCAGGTACGTACTTAATACTCTTAAGATAATCTTGCATAATAAATTGCTGCGAATACGACCAATATCTACTTTGAACGTATTACTTCGGAGTTTCGGAATAGACTAAGGTTAATCCTGTAAAGACTTAGATTATACAGGGTGTAAAATGAAATAACGCTAAATATACTAGGACGTGCTTCACACCATCAAACTGAACAACAGTAACTATGGAGCCAAAATCAAAATCAAGAAAAAAATCAGTTATTCCATACATTTGGATCGAGTAGCTACAGTTTAACAGTTTGCGTAGGTACGAAGTCTCGGGCGCCGCTGGTTCCATAATAATTTCAGTAAAACCATTGTTTCCCTAATACTAACATTGAATCAAAATATCTTTATGATATACACATAACATACTTGGACAATGTATACAACGTGTTAATGAATGAGCGCAAAACCTCATACACCCCAACTGATTTATAACAACAAAATTAGATTGAAACAATAATATCATTATTTTGATAGGTAAAATTTAAAGTTATTCGCACTTTAAGTTATCAGGCAAAAATGATTTGTTATCATTTCAGTAATGAATAAACGCGCTAACGTTCTCATTCACGTTAATAATCTGGTTTTGGTAGTTAGTAGGATGAGAGTGCCCGAGCGGTAGGTTGAGATCGAGTTCAGTAAATTTAAAATTTTACAAACAAATTATTTAATATTTTGAAAAAAATTACCTATCTTGAAACCATGATAATTCGATTCTGCTCTCGATTCTAAACTACTTTCTAGTTTTCCGTTAATTCATTAACACATTGTATAATAAATTAAACAGTTAAAAGTTCATAAAGCAGTAGATAGTCAGAATTTTGTGAAAATACCGCCCCGTTCTGCCAGTAAACTTTCGCAATTTCAAGTTTGAATTGAACCATTTAAAAATATATGAAACCATGTTCGATTATGACAACGGTTTTATTATTGCTTTTACATATTACGTTGGAAAAGACAGAACGTAGACATAAAAAATTTCGGCTATTTTCGTATAATATTTCTATAGGTTGAAATTGATATATCATTAGCATCCTTTGAAACTAAGAGTCTACTAACTGAACAACTTTTACATGAGTAACATAAATTTTACATTCTTGAGTAGGCATTGCAGTTAAGTATGGAATAGCAGATTTTTTTTTGCTCCTATCTGTTTGCTTCCATAATAAAAGTTGTTCAGTTTGATGGGTAGACTCTTAATTTAAAAGGAAGCTAATGATGTCAATTTCACCCTATATATTTCAGCATGATTACCTGCTCAAGAAAATGGTATTTTCCTTTCTGAATTAGTCTCTATGTGGGATTCGTCTTTATGAATCCTAAATTATAATGCAAACTAAGCCCTATGCTTTTGTGAAAACCCCATCCAAATTGGTTCAGTAGTGTTTAAGTGATGCGTGCACAAACAAACAGACAATTTGATAAACAGACAAACAGACAAAAATTCTAAAAATGGTCTCAATACATTATGTGTCCTAAAGGTCCCCAATGATACAGGGTGAAATTGATATCATTAGCAATTTATAAAACTAAGAGTCTACCCATCAAACTGAACAAATTTTGCTATGGGAACAAAACGATAGGATAAAAATAAATCTGCTGTTCCATACTGAACTGCAAAGGCTACTCGACTCAAATTTATGCAAGAGCAGATTTTTTTTTGCTCCGATCGGATTTCTCCCATAGTAAAAGTTGCTCAGTTTGATGGGTAGATGTGGGTAGACTCTTAGTTTAGCGGTAACCAGACGGTCAATCTGTTACACGCAGCACAACACAGTTGGCCAGTCAAATTTTACATGTAGATTTTGTGTAGGTTGGATATACGTTGGTGTGGGACTTGCGGTCATGACTTTTGGCGTCAAGGGCAGCTCGGTACCAGTATCGTAGGGCCCAGTCCCTTACCTGATAGCTTTTCGCCACTAAGGTCTAAATGCACAAGTTCCTCCTAGGAGGAGGATATCCTTCCAATGTAAGCCACTTGTGGCTCCACTAAAACTGAGGCTTTACTGGGGTGTAAAATGTGTTACATATGAAAGAGGTTGTTTCAGACCTTTCACAACAAAAAATTCTGCCGGTTCATAAATTTGGGTCGAGAAAACATTGGTAGAGGCAGACCTTGGAGAGGATACCTAGACCAGGTCAGGAACGTCATAAAAAATGCCAGGTTAAGAGTAGCCGAAATCGAAGGGAATGTATGAAAAGATGTATGGACTTAGAGGAAGCAAGAGAGGTGTGTCAGAACCGCCCAAAGTGGAGATTTATAGTTTCTACCTACCCCTCTGGGAAAAAAGCGTGAGTTTATGTATGTATGTAGACAGCTATTGACATTTTATATGGGACAAATTTTTTTTTTCTTTTTTCTATTTTGGCTCCATAGTGAAATTGTTCAGCTTGATGGTCTGAAGAACCCTGTTCGATATGGAACATATTTAATTTTACACTCTACATTACAGTTCATACCTGATAAGAACTGAAATCTGATATATCCTTGTTACTTACATCTTACAGGAATAGAATAAGAAATATCTAAAAAGCTTCAACAAAATAGTATTAACAACGGAGCTCCAGAGAGTTTTATCGTTGCCTAGGAGGATAGTGTGGGGGATGTATGCAGCATTGTGTTTAAAATACATCAAATACAAAGGCGAAGTGAGACCTCGGTAGTAACCCATCCACTAGGAGACTAGGATTATAGGTACACACTCACGAATAAATATACTTAATAACACGTTTTTCAATTTCAGTAATTATAATTATTAATAGAGTTTACCCGCGACTTCGTGCGCACAAATTAAATACCAGATTTTAAGTCAGATTATAAGTTATCAAACACCTAAGAACCATAATCTTTTTCTTGTAAATATCTTCAATGTGTAAAGCTAATAGTTTAGATTCGATGTAGGTATGTAAAATAATTATCAAATACATGTTGAACATGAAAACCGAATGCAATAATTAAGAGTTTTTTTCAAACTATTTTTTTCATCACCAACATAAATAAAAATTGTTAGGCTCACATCACATATAAATCCCATGCAGGGCTTATGTGATGGGGGTGGAAAGAAATATGTTTCTATTAACAAAGATTATTAAGTGTATTTGTATGCAATACAAGTAGAATTGTTTTAATGCATTGGTTTGAACAACATTTATTACATTTATAAAAAAGTGTGTAATACCCATTTATTAAAACTTTTCTTCGAAGTAATTAACTTGAAAACTAACAATCTATGTAAATAGGAGAAGTCGATATTTCCGCTGTTTTCAAAATGACTTTAGAAACCTAATTTTAATATTGTTCAGTATGTAGGCAATCCAATTTATACAAGTGGTTTTTATGTTTTTCGTTTATTTGTTAACATCGTGTTTGTCACATACATGAGTCATTACTTTTAGCATTTAGGCTGGCCTCACAGAAGCTTGGGACTGGTACTCACTACGCTGACTTCATTTTTTTGGACACAAGTTAAATAAGAACGAGGGAAACAATCTGTGCTATGGTGCAAAATGGTGCTATCGAATTCTTTGCGTCGAGGTTTTGGGCTATAATAATATGTGCAATATTTCACCGCATGTGTAAATGCGCCTTAACATGTTTTTCTTCATGTGCAGTCTAATTATCATGTGCATAGTTCTAACTGTATACGCCATATGCATTATCGTAAAACGATGGCGGTACTACATAAAATTTTCTGCTAGAACGGTGTTTCATGATTGACTTTGAAAATAGAACTATTTTCAAAGTCAAAAAATACGCGATGGCAACTGTCTGGCTGGATACTGTCTGCGTTGGCCTTTATTTGAACAATAGAAAGCAGCTGTGTTTGTATAATTCATTATATTATAGGCTATTAATATCGTTAACAATATCAAACTATTGTTAAATAAAATACAGTAGGAAATTTCCCGAAATTTAACGTACGATTTCAACAGCTGCTGACTTAAACAGTGCCATTGCATTGTTTAAAATTCTGTGAAAAAGAACGGTTTTTGTTTTACTGAATTTTTATATGATTCGAAGTAGAGCAAAGAAGAGATCACGTATGTGTGTGATTGTGTCCAAGAAGAAGATACAATTATTTCCATTTGTGTTCCATTTGAGTGCTAAAAAGTTATTTTCAGTTCATTTATTCATTCATATCAGCCGATAGACGTCCACTACTGGACACAGGCCTCCCCCAAGGATCGCTACAACGACCGATCCCCCATCCAACGGATTCCTGCCGCCTTCACCGGATCATCCGCCGGTTTACCTTCTGGGGGAGCCTACCCACGCTGCGCTTTCCGGTACATGATCATCACTCAAGAACTCTTCAGCCTCATCGGCCATCGGTGCTGCGAACAATGTGCTCCGCCCATTACCACTTTAGCAATTCTTGGTTTTCAGTTAGCGTAAATAAAATGAGAAATGAAATAAAGTCTTCTAAATGGGTGGAGGGTTAGGTATATTCGATGTCACCGTAGTAAGCGAGCCAATCTCTTTTGTATTCTAGTTGATCCGAGTCGAAACAACTAGATTGAATCGCGGGCACATGCAAAATGGTATCCTACGTAAATAATTTATGAATGGGTTTGGCCTACCTTTGCCTCCTTTTGCAGACGATTTTTTTAAAACTTTGTACAAATAAATACGTTTTATTTATCTTGTCAGACGCCAGTGACGTCTGTCTCCAATGACAATTGCTTATGGAAAGGATTCTGTCTGATATACAACGTGTTAATGAATTAACGCAAAACTAGAAAGTAGTTTGTTTAGAATCGAGAGCAGAATCGAATTATCATGGTTTCAACATAGGTAATATTTTTCAAAATATTAAATAATTGTATAATTTAATATTTACTTAACTCGATCTCAACCCACCGCTCGGGCACTCTCACCCTACTTACTACCAAAACAAGATTCTTAAAATGTATCCATGAGCACGTTAGCGCTTTCATTCATTACTGAAATGACATCAAATCATTTTTGCCTCAAAACTTAAAATGCGAATAACTTTAAATTTTAAGTATCAGAATAATGACATTATTTTTTCAATCTAATTATTTTGTTATAAATCAGTTGGGGTGTATGAGGTTTTGCGCTTATTCATTAACACGTTGTATAAGAGCTTGAAACACCGTCAGCATATTAAGAAAGGCCCAGTATAAGCTAATGTGTAATATGTAACCCACATAATACACATAAACCTATACTGAGCTTTGGTTCCTTTATATTTCCGATGCTTCTATAGTTTCCAAATTATTCTAAAATGTACGCATTTTCTTAAAAACAAGGATGAAGTTGGGCCTTATTTGATCTGAAATTAAGAATCTTTGAGCCAATATAAGTTAAGAACTAAATATTTAAATGAAAATCAGACTCGATAGAAGCACAGATTGTGTTAAAAACAGTAGTTTTTACTTTAATTACTAAATGTTTAAACTAGGACCCGATTACGTTTTGTATGGAGCGCGCTCCGAATTATATTCTCTTAAGGGGATATAATTCGAAGCGCGCTCCATACAAAAGTACTATGGTGATATTTTCAATACTAACCAATTAAAATCAATGAAATTTTTCAGAATCAATCTTAAAACAAATTTCTATGCTTGTATAGAGTCAGATTTTCGTTAAAATGTATAGTTTTAAAGTTACAGTGCCTCAAAGATTTCCATACAAATTTTAAATTAATCCTAGCATTGAAACTGTATATTTAACGAAAATCTGACTCCATACAAGCGTAGATATTTGTTTCAAGATTGTTTTAGCAAAATTTCATTGACTTTAATTGGTTAGTATTGAAAATATCACCATAGTACGTTTGTATGGAGCGCGCTCCGAATTAAAATTCTCTTAACAGGGTGATCAGACTATCAACAAACTAAACAACTTTCTCTATGTGGACCAACATTAAACATGTGAAAAAAAAATACCTGACTCATACGTTTTGGTAGAAAAGTGTGGTTTATTTAACCGTATCTGCTAAAAAAATCGTGATCTTATGATAGATATTTGAGCATATAATATTCAAGAGGTTACAATATTCCAGCACGGGTTTCGCCACCCGAATTTATTTGCCAATAAAATCTATCCATGTTTACAATTTGGATTATATTTACCCAACCACTATATACTTGTAGCCCAGTAAAAATACTGGGCGAAAGGAAATTATTTATAGTAAGCTTTTTTATTTGCTAGATCCAACAAAATTTCGGATTTTTAGTTTTTAGTACTAAAAGGACAATTTTTTATTTATAGTGTCAGATTTCTGTCTTTTTTTATTCTTTGTTTTAGGTTATGAGTTTACATGCACTGTGTAAAATTTGTACTAAAATTAAGTATTTCAACAAAATAGACTTAGTTAAAAAGAACGGACCCGTGGTGATTTTTACCCGACTGCGCCAGAAGGAGGGTTATGTTTTTCGAGCGTATGTGTGTATGTATGTATGTATGTAAGTATGTATGTATGTATGTATGTATGTATGTATGTATGTATGTATGTATGTTTGTATGTCTATTTCTTTGGCACGGCCTACAGCCCAAACGGCTTGATGGATGTTAGCGTATGAGGTGTCATTGGATTTGTAATAATCGTGAGAGTGACATAGGGTATATTGTTTCAAGATGGCGTCTATGAATTAAAAAAGAGAGGGGGAATAAACAATTTTTTTTGCTAAAAATTACAATATGGGTATCAAATGAAAGCTAATAATCAGAAGATTCCAAATATACTAAATATTATAGTACTTTTATGTTACCGTTTCGAAACAAGACTAAAAAGTATGAAATAAAGAAAATTATTAAGATAAACATAAAACCCGACTACATAAAAAACCTATTAACTGAAAAGAGAAAAACAAGCTCTATAATCACAAATCAGCTATAAGAACTTTGTTTGAGCAAATATAATTGGGTTGTTATTAGGTAGGTATTGCAGGGGATAAACCAATCAATAACAAAACAAAAATTTTCTTTGTCCCCGTTTGCGATACCTACCTAATAAGAATCAAATTATATTTGCTCAAACAAAGTTGTTATAGCTGATTAGTGATGATAGAGCTTGTTTTTCTCTTTTCAGTTAATAGGTTTTTTATGCAGTCGGGTTTTTTGTTTATCTTAATAATTTAGTTTATTCTTTGGATTTACTTATAATACTCGTTTCAAAGAATAGAAATGTATTTAACAAATGGCATAAAGAATTGTTTATACTATTTTTTGCAAATTTTACATCTTTGTTTAATTATTTAAAAAAAATTTTACTTGGATTTTCAATTGATAACTAGAATTATGATCTAAAATATTTAAAAAAACGCCTGTTATAAATTGTTTACTTTCGCCATACACGCGCACCGTAACTTTACTGGGCTATTGTTCGCAAATCCAAGTACGAAATATGTTCAAATACTTCTATTTGGAAGCTGATCAATACCTTTCCTGAAACCCTCCAAAATCGTGACTGAATTGCCGATGTAGCAATGTACATAGGACAGTTTACTTAGTAGCAAAATTTAGGGATGGGTCAATTTGAACTTTACCTATTTTTATTGCTAAATAAAATTTATTACATATAAATATGGATTATTTGCTTTGACTAATTATTATAAGGACTAGCCTTGCGATAGCATTTCCCCTCTGCCACGGTATAAGCACAATTGATCTTGTGCATTTACATTCAATTTTACACCTTATCACTAAACGAGACAGCCTATAATTGCGAAATAATAACTTCGAACTTAGAACGTTTGGGGTTCACACGAGACAACTTTTCATGATTTTTAACATTCAAAATTAGAATCTAAAGTTATGGGGAATAAAATCCAAAGTTGCGGATTTCATGTTACCTCGCCCCCCGCAAAAAGTGGCAGAAATGTTTGTTAGTAGAATTACATGCGTAACCAGTCCACATATAAATAGTCAAAGACACAGGTAGATGATAACTGTATTATTTTATTTTATTGCTAAAAAATTAATAATATACAAAAGGATTTTTTGGTTTGTTTTTCTTTCAACATATAAAGGCTTTACGTATTACTAGGAGTTTCAATGATTGTTTGTATGTATTATCCATTGACCTCTTATACTAGACAAGTACTAGACCCCCAGTCTCATATAAAATCTTAGCGAATTTTTGACCGCATTGAGACAATAACCCACACAAATTAAGTATGCATGCTGTTATTTGTTGTATTTAATTCATACACTTAATCGTATTTGCCATGTTTACTGTCAGCTAGTACAAAAAAAGAGCACTTATGAGCTTTTTTCGTTCTGCCGTTTTTCGAACGTTGATTGTGAATCTAGTTCAGTTATACGATAATACCATTTATATCTTATACAACGTGTTAATGAATTAACGCAAAACTAGAAAGTAGTTTGTTTAGAATCGAGAGCAGAATCGAATTATCATGTTTTCAACATAGGTAATTTTTTTCAAAATATTACATAATTTGTTTGTAAAATTTAAAATTTACTGAACTCGATCTCAAACCACCGCTCGGGCACTCTCAGCCTACTAACTACCAAAACAAGAGTCTTAAAATGTATCCATGAGCACGTTAACGCTTTGATTCATTGCTGAAATGATAACAAATCATTTTTGCCTGAAAACTTAAAATGCGAATAACATTAAATTTTAACTATCAAAATAATGAAATTATTGTTTCA
Organism: Agonopterix alstromeriana; assembly: GCA_963924505.1. NCBI lineage: Eukaryota > Metazoa > Arthropoda > Insecta > Lepidoptera > Depressariidae > Agonopterix > Agonopterix alstromeriana. The sequence goes on from OZ004664.1 coordinate 13,022,396, forward strand.
ATCTAATTATTTTGTTGTAAATCAGTTGGGGTGTATGAGGTTTTGCGCTTATTCATTAACACGTTGTATAATATACAGGGTGTAAGTGATAGCCTAGCCAATACTGAAACGGTGAACTCAGACCTTCAAACTGAAGAACATTCACTATGGAGCCTACCTCAGGAAACGCGATATAAAATCTGCTGTCCCATACATTTGAGTCAAGTAGGTGCAACAGTTTTGAATGGGAAAGCTGCTTTTTTTTTGCGTTTCCTGAGGTAGGCTCAGTGAGGTAGCTAAGTGAAAGTTGTTCAGTTTGATGGTCTGAGTTCACCGTTTCAGTATTTGCTAGGCTGTCACTCACACCCTATATAATTTCTTGGACATAATTGTCACAAATAACTCAACCTAATTGCAGGCAATGGTTATTAGATACTGAACTGAACAATTATCACTATGGAGCCTACCTCAGGAAACGCGAATAAAAATTAGCTGTCCCATACAAAACTGCTGTACCTACCCGACTCAAATGTATGGGACAGATGATTATTTTTTCGCGTTTCTTGAGGTAGGCTCCATAGTGAAAGTTGTTCAAATTGATGGTCTGAGTTCACCGTTTCAGTATTTGCTAGGTGTCACTTACACACTGTATAAGATATCAATGGTATTATCGTATTATTATCTCGCGTAATTCCAGTATCTGGTGCGGTAATAGTTTCCAAATTTGCTAATTATAGAGGGGTCGTATTGTTTAACTAAATCAGCTGTTCCACACTCTACTGCAATTTCTATTTGATTCAAAGCTATAAGAACGATCAAAATTGATTTTTTCATCTGGTCTTATACATAGCTTCGTATGACAACTTTAGACAGTCTTACTATTACGTATGGGTAATGAACTAAGGTAAAGGTAAGGTAAAGTATAGAAAAAAAACGGTAACCTCGACATTTAAAAATATGATACAATTTTTTTTTTCTCTCGGCGGGTTGTGATCTTTAAGTCTTAGGTTTTTATATTAGTAATTTCGTACCTTACAACAATATCTAAACGGCAATCGGTAATCTTTTTGGTAATTAAAAAGTCCCGGGGCTACAGTACTATAAAAAGTACTGTGTTCAAGGTCTTACCTATACAGGGTCCTTCTTAATATGCTGACAGATTTTTAAGGGGATGATCAATTCAATTCAATATAATTTATTCAATATAGGAGCTTACAGCACACTTATCAAACGTCAAATCTTTTTTAAAGCTACCACCGCGTCGGAACGTGTTGTCGCTGTAGAGAAGATGCGGCCAGAAACTCTACAACATAACACGACTTAATAACTATTACAATATAAATTCTTAAGCTAAAGTTATGTATACAATAATACATAGTCTATTTAATAAAATAATTGATACTATACAGTAAAGTAAATAAACTATAAGCTAGTGACCTCAGACCCAAGCATTTTGATCATTTAAATAATCATCCAGTTTATAATATGCTTTCTTACAGAGGACTTTTTTGATTTGAGTTTTAAACATGTTTTCGGAAAGATTCAAAATGGTCTCGGGGATTTTATTATAACAACGTATACAGTGACCCATGAAAGACGTGTTGACCCTACTAAGCCGAAAGTGTGGAGATATCAGTTTATTTTTGTTTCGAGTGTTGTAATTATGGACATCACAATTTTTTGGAAATAACGACAAATTTTTTCTTACATATAAAATGTTTTCATAAATAAACTGTCCATAAACTGTTAAAATATTAATTTCCTTAAAAAGGTCGCGAAGCGAATCACGACAGCGCAGACCATATATAGCTCGAATTGCCCGTTTCTGTAGGATAAAGATTGTCTCAATGTCTGCAGCACGACCCCACAATAAAATACCATAGGACATGATACTATGAAAGTAACTGAAATATACGAGTCGGGCTGTTTCAATATCAGTTAGTTGTTTAATTTTTCTGACTGCATATGCTGCAGAGCTTAGCCTACCAGCTAGAGTTTCAATGTGGGAACCCCATTGCAGCCTAGAGTCAATCGTTATTCCCAAAAACACTGTATTATCAACAAAATCTAGACTATCTCTGTTTAAAGTTACTTGGTTATCTACAATTGGTCCATTTGGCAAAACAAATTTTATACATTTCGTTTTTTTTGCATTAAGTGCGAGATTATTTGCGTTAAACCAGTTCAAAACTCAGAACATCAAACTGAACAACTTTCTCTATGGGACCAACATCGAAATCGCGAAATAAAAATCCATAGGTCCCATAGATTTGGCTCGAGTCGGTTTGCGGTTTTGTATGAAGCAGCTGATTTTTTTGCGCGAATTTAATGTTGGTCCCATAGAGAAAGTTGTTCAGTTTGATGGTCTGATCATCCCCTTAAAAAACTGTCAGCATACTAAGAAGGACCCTATATATTATGTATTTTAGAGTAGTCAGACCGACTCGTACCAATGAGTTTTTCGGAATTTATGTACGATTTGTAACACCACTGGCTTTTCGGTGAAGGAAAACATCGTGAGGAAACCTGCATGCTTCAATTTCGAGGCATGTATTGTACCCACTGTCCATTATAAGTGGCGACGGGCTCCCCCCCCGTCACACTGGACAGAGTTTCGGTACTACTGGTAAAAGTGGATGCTCTGACCACTGAACATCTCTGACTACCCCCTCGGGAAAATAGTCGTGAGCATATACATACATATACATAGAGTAGTCTGTTTACAGTAACAACAATACGTCCCTTGCGGCGCCGACACCCAGAGCGACCAACCAGTTTGCACCCTACAAAATTAGATACGTGTCAGGCTGGCCCATGTTTGTACAGAAGTTTGATTACGGATTTGAGACTGTAAAATTGTAGCTCAGGACTTTGAAGGGTTAATAAAACGACTACGCTTTAAATTCTATGAAATAGATAACGCTTTTGTTGAATAATTTTCTCTAAGTTCCATCTTTCACTTCCGTAGACACAGGTTAATTAATATATAACATTATTTTCACCAAACAACGGAAGCGCTCGTTGGCGTAGTGGAGCTTCGGTGTTGGAAACAATCACCGAAGTTAAGCAACGTCAAGTCCGGTCAGTCTATGGATGGGTGACCGTTTAGTGGTATTTCATCTCGAGCGTTTCCCTTCTTCGTTGCGGCGTTGTATCTACTCGTTAAGCCAGGTCAGAGGCATATTAAGGCTGCTTGAAAATTATCTGATAGCAAGTTGACCACTAACATGTCTCCACCAACACGCACTGGGCCCGCGTGGTGGAGTATGGCCCACTCCCTCTCACCCTTATTCGTGAGAGGAGGCCTTTGCCTTGCAGTGGGATTCTACAGGCTAGAACGTATACCAAACACCAAATACATTACACAATAGGATACAAAATGGATTATAGTACAAATAAGTCTTAAAGCTAAAACGATATAGGATATTTCATTCAAAGTACACTTTATTAAAAAAAAAATATGTATGATTATGGTTTAGACTTTAGAGCACAATATTATTGTTTTCATTTAATTGGGTATTTGACTACATACAATTTATTTTATTTTTATCTCAATAAAAAAGGTTAGAAAATAACGCTAAACTCCCATTTTTATTTAGTTTTTAGCTTGAATACTATTTTTAATAACAAGATAAACTGTAAAAAGTTACAACGTCACAACGTCACAACTCAGAATTGAGTACAAATTTCATACAAAGCGCACGTTTTGACGTCCAATAAAGAGTAGCTGATTTTACTTGTTGTCAAGTACCCTATTATTGATGAATTCGATAATAATGATTCATTTATTTGCAGAGAGTGATGGCGATATGATAACTGTTGTGATATTTTTAGAGACTGAAATAATACGTTAGATGTCGGTTGAAGTCCAAAGTTTTGGTATCTGCAACAGCAAAATTATGTTATCTACACAGACATCTTATGAGAAAAATTTGAATTTCACTAAGAATGTAAAATAATAACTACCGATTTTAAATCGTTTTCATTTGACAAGTTCGGAAGATTCGTTTTAGATTCCAAAAATGTCGCACGACACTCTCTCCAATTACGTAATTGAGAGAATATTTCGTAGATATTAAAAAGATTCGTATTTGCATAGTATAAATTGAATTTATTTATTTTTCGCCTTTTATTCAAAACGGCGTCAGTTTTATAAATTTTATGTAGATTGGATCAAATCGAAGCTTCACTTTGGATTTATTGGTACACACCGACACTCAGACCAATTCAATTATATTTGACAGAAACAGAGATGAGATTTGAAAAACACTTTTTATTGATATTGAAATTTTCCTAATGGATGATAAAATATGATTTAAAATAATCAAATAAATGTTAGAACTGAGGAGTGCAAGGAAGGTTCCCGAGTGACGAAACCTGAGCTCGTCTGACCCTGGGCAGTCAGCCTCGATACGACTATTTCTGACTGGGTAATCTTTAGGAATTATTCCCGGCACGCCGCTTTCCCCTTAGGCCGCTTCTCTTTATAGTGAGTCGCGCTACGTCACGTCGCGTAATAGTGACTACTACAGCAAGAGTTTTGTCATGCTGAAACGAAAGAAGAAGAATGTTAGAACTATGATCTAGAAAAATCATTCAATTTCTATTTTTGGAAGTCACACGTTTTTCTTCTTATTGTGTGGGCAGCAAGCTCCTACGTCAGAGTTTTTTTAGACCGCCTTACGGCCTCAGACGTGGTTTTTATGTAACGACTACTACCACCAGAGATAGTAGCCAGGACCAACGGCTTAACGTGCCATCCGAAGCACGGAATCATCTTTCTTATCAGACAATTAGGTGATTCAGCCTGCAAAGCCCTAGCCAACGCTCTGATCGAACTACAAAAGTGCGGATCAGCCAATCGATTTTCTATGAGAGGTTGTTTGGTTTCATTATCTGAATACATACTTAAAATTTCTAGTAATAAAAAAATTGTGGTGTATATTATGAAGTAGTCATATTTATAAAGCCATGGTAATGGCAAAGATTAATTGCGTGAATATCAAATAGAAATAAGCTCGGAGATATTTCATAATAGCAGAAGCGTGAAGCCATCAGACGCAGAATGTCACGGCACGACAAAACGTCGCCACGCAATGACGTCACGCGTATCTTAATCACTTGAAATTCTTACGACATATAGAATTCTTACAGCATCAAAAGGTAACTTAAACCCTTTCAATAGAGTTGAAAATGTTGCAGCTTTTTTTGCCGTCTATACGTTTCTATAAAGGAAGTTCACATAAACATCCTTAATTGCGAGAGTAATTTATTAAGTCTAAGTAGACACTAAACCATTATTTAGGTGACACAAATGCTGTTAATTTAGGTAAATTTAATTATTATGCTCCCTTGCGAAATGTGTTTTATACAGCGATAGAAAAGGCTTAATTTAGATTCTGACTAGATACGACAAGATACATTAATCAGAAATGTAAAACAAGTTAATTACGTCGAATTTGAAGTTTGTCACAGTAACTCTAGTACCTACATATTTAGTAGAATATTATCACAACATAGACACAGACATATACAGGGTTCTTCTTAATATGCTGACGGCTTTTTAACACCATCAAACTGAACAACTTTCTCTACAGGCCCAAAAAAAATTATGCTTTTTGATACATATTTGAGAATAGTAGGCATTGGAGTTTAATATGGAACATTAGATTTTGTTTTTGTTATTTCAGGTTGTTCAGTTTCATGGTCTAAACCACCCCTAAAAATTAGGAAAGTGTTTACAAAATCGCAACTAGATGTCAAAGTCAAAGTCAAAGTCAATATAATTTATTCAATATAGGAGCTTGCAGCACACTTATCAAACGTCAAATCTTTTTTAAAGCTACCACCGCGTCGGAACGTGTTGTCACTGTAGAGAAGATGCGGCCAGAAACTCTACAACATAACACGACTTAATAACTATTACAATATAAATTCTTAAGCTAAAGTTATGTATACAATAATACATAGTCTATTTAATAAATAATTGATACTATACAGTAAAGATGATTTTTTTATTTCCCTACTAAATGTATGGGATTTAATTATGCGTTTTCTGAGAGTTCTGATACCGCGACCTCGGTTGACCCATAGAGACTAATGTTCCTTATCAGTAAGAGGATCGAATGGGATGAAGAAAAAGTTTTGTGAAAATTGCAGTTTTTCTCCATGACTGTAATTTTTTTTTCAAAATCATTGAATGTAGATGAAAAATACTCCAAAAGTTAGGGTTAGTCTCCTCAGAACGTTTTCTTATAGCTATAATGCTTCTGGTAGCTGCCATTTGTGCCCCATCTTAACTTTCCACCCTTTATCTGTGGGCTTTTCAATAGCAAATAGCTTGTTATTTTAAATACATTATTCTGTAAAAGCGGCTGTTGAAAGCATAAGCATATGCTCACGACTATATTCCCCGAGGGGGTAGTCAGAGATATTCTGAAACCACAGAACATCCACGTTTTACTTCACGATTAGTTCCGATTAACATATAAATGTGAAATATAAAATAAAAATATAAAAATAAGAAATAAAAATAGAATAATTTAAAAATCTGAACGAAAACGCAAAAAATGTTATGTCTAACTAAATGAAGACACAAAATTATCTTTGCTGAAATCTACGAAACGCTACGTTAACGTGCTACGTCATTGCTACGAGATGAAACTGCAGTATCTCTTAATGAAATCCATCTCGTTTTTGCTTACTCTCTGATTAATTGAACTTGGTACGAGATCGTAGCAAAGGAATAATTTAAAGGATAATGATTCAGCCAGAGGCATTGGAAAATTGCATACCACCCATTATTAAATACTATAGACTCCAAGACTCATATAAAATCTAAGCAAATTTTTGTCCAAAATGACACAATAACCAACAAAAATCAAGTATGAATGCTGTTTGGTGGTACCTTACATTATTTGATTAATAAACAGTCGTATTTGGTTTGTTTACTGTCAGCTAGTTGACAAAAGAGCTCTTTAGTAGCACTTTTTCCGCTGCCATTTTTGCAGCGTTGATTGTTATCTTTATCTCTTATTACCTATACAGGGTGTAAGTGACAGCCTATCAAATACTGAAACGGTGAACTCAGACCAACAAACAAACAGTTTTGTATGGGACTGCTGATTTTTTTTCATGTTTTCTGTGGTAGGCTCCATAGTGAAAGTTGTTCAGTTTGATGGTCTAAGTTCACCGTTTCAGTATTAGCTAGGCTGCCACTTACACCCTGTATAATTATAAGACATCAAATAATACCTCCCAACATAATTATAATATAACCTGTATGTTTATTAATGGCCAATTCACATAAATAGAGCAGCACTCATGGACTTTCGATACAAAATATAACCTAACATTATCAAGAGCATTTAACATTATCTAGATCGTGATCTGCCTGGGTAATAGGATATTGCAGGATACAGCGCCATTTCATGATTTGGCTGATTATTTTACGATGTGCCTGTTAGAAAGTCAGGCGGGTCTATGAGAGCAACCTATCTAAGTACCTAAATCTGTTCCAAAATAATATCTTATTGCTACCCAATATTTAGCCCTGCAGCACAGAATAGGTTATAGTATATAGTTATATATACAGAACGACCACTCCCCGCCCCCTCTGACTTCAGATACCCCACCTCACCTCACACGACTTTCTGGGAAACTTAAGGGAAGCCGAGCAAGGGAATGCAGTCACGCGCGCGCACCCGTTGGATTTGACTACATAAAATTGTGTCTTTTCACAGTGTCAATAATTCTTTAGCTCAAATACTATTTTTAATAATAGAACGAACAATAAAAGTATTGAAATGTCGATGACGTTAAATGCAAAGCGTGGCTTTCAACCCTACACGCAATTTCTTTTTTTTTTTTTGACCGACGTATACAGTTTGCTCAGAGAGCAGTTACAGCTTTTTACTGCGGGCTGCTGACCACACCAGTGACGGCGAAGCGCCCTGGTAGCTCTACCGAACCAGTGAATTAAGCAACCTGCCCAGGGGGCACCCATAATGGGTACGGACCTGGGCAATGGGCGTTGCTGGGACTACGCGACGGGTTGGATAGCGGGGATCGGTGAGAACCGGCCAGCCTTGTGCCGGTAGCATCTGTAGACGCCAGAAGCAAAAGGAGTGGGCAGAGATCGCTGTCCCCCGTGGCGGCGATGGGGATTACGAGTATTACGGCGACGACGCAACATAGCTATGTGATCGTGTTTTGTGGCAATGTTATGGACGGTTTGCACAAAGTGCGCATGTGCAGACGCCATTTCGAAATTCTAAAACGTTCTTTAGAGTTCCGGACCTTTACCTGCAGAGAAATCCTACAGGATATAACTGACATAATTGAATAGGCTGCTAAGTAAACGATTTTCTTTTGATATCTTGTCCCGTTATTTCATTATCAGGCACTTTCTCGCAGAATTAATTTTCGTAATTGGGCACATTGATGGCTCTTTTCTTCTGACTTACGTTTTGATTTGAAATTAATAGTTTATTCATTTATTAAGTTTTTAATTTTATGAATGAAAATAGAATAAAGAACAGAGTAGGTAATGTTCATGCTAAGGACGTCCGAATAAAGCATTTGTAAATATGTAGCTAATTTTAAATGTAAATTACAATATAGCTATAACCATAGAGCAATTACACGATCCCGTTTCAAAGATTGTATTCTATGATTTCGTTCGCAATCGCAATCTAATCGTAAAAAAAATAAAATTATACTATAGCTATAAAATTACAATAAATAGCTCATAATTTTACAGTTACTACTGCATAGTTAAAAGCGTATGTGCTACTTGAAATATTTAATTATCATATGATTATTTTTTAAATTACTATATATGAAAATAATATTTAAGAAAGCGCATTCTACAACTCAGGATTTATAAAAAATTTAGTGCGGTTTAACCAATGATATTATATGTTACTACGCTTTAACTATAATTGCAGTTAGCCTTATGCTGATAAATTCAATTTTTAAACTAAAAATATATTTATATGAGTATCTGCAGTATTCCTATTTAAATTATTTGGAATCGTATTCTTATTCCGAACATTGGATGTCTAATCGAAATCTATCTCTTTTGGAAAGTCGCCAATGGCCTCGGATATTTGCCCACAAGTCCAATTGATATAAATTCAATTTAATTTCTACACAAACATCTCATCTCCGTGAAATTTTACTCGATTACCCTGTAATCTAGATGAAAATAAAGGCAATGAAAATGCAAATCAAAATGTGATTTAGGAATTATTGTTCGAAACATGTCGCAGCTGATAGAGTATGATGTGAAAGAGGACGAATTATTTAAGAGGATATTCTTGATAAAGCGCTAAATACAAAACGAAGGTACGTCCTACTTAAAGTAGAAAAAACGTTGTTAATGCAATCTAAAAAATAATAACTGGGTCGGTACCTTATCAGATTTCTGTTAAAATATTATGGTTTCAAAGTTACCTTGACTCAAAGATTTCCACACGTTTCTTAAATTAATACTAACATTCAATCCATATATTTTATTTATCGGAAAGCTGACAAAATACCAACACAAAGGTTCGATTCTGTGTCATGCTCGTGCTTAAAAATTTCATTGACTTTAATTGGTTAACGACTTAAGACTTTAACACAGGGTAAAAGGGGGATGCCGGATTTAGGCCCAGAGGAGTGTACATTTAGTGTGTAGATTTAGAAAGAATTGATAAAATATGCATACATAATTTCTCGCACCATTCATTTATTACTAGAACTTAGTAATTGTTTTATTATCGAGAATATAACAGGGGGAGTTGTCATGATGCTAATTCACCGAACAAATTTGTCTAACACTTTTAGCGGGAGGCGAGGTAAATACGTACAGCACACCACGATAAATTTAAAATACGCACGGACACAACGCTACATACCGATACAAACAAACACATATAAAAGCAACACTACAAACAAAACGACTTGTACTGCGTGCGAGCTACCTCTGTACCACTGTTCTTTTTTATTGTTTACTTGTCGCAATGGCTTTTAGGCTATTTCGAGATTGTAGTTAAATAAAAACCTGATAGTACATATACTAGAGTAGATAGACTCATAATTTATAGGAAAGGAAACGCCATATTCCTTCAGATTTAAAGTGGCAGATCGCTTTTTACATTGAAAAAAAAACACAATTAACCGTTTTCCTGGGAGCACTGTTTTGCGACACGATACGATACCGAATGGTAGCGGATCAGCGTGAACTACTCGTAGTTTTATATAATGCGCATGGGCAAAAATGGCCACATACGTTGGCAGAGGGGTACGCCCGACTTTGCCACGTCCATTGTTGTGGTCTAAGATTATCGAAGATAAAGAAATTGTTTTTGTATGATTTCTTTCGTAATTTCGCATATTAGAATTGCAATAAACCACGAACTTTCTATAAACCTTTTCCTTTACCAAATAATACAATAATTTCCATATAGTTGGCTTAAGTTTCTTTGGAAACCTGACATTGTCCTTTGTTTGCCTCATCTGGTTTTTGTTTTGTGCATCCATCTGAATTCGAAACTCGAATGACGTACAAACTGGCATTCCTACAAACTAAGTTATTGGGTCGTATATAAAAATGTTGCAATACAAAAAGGTAACAGTAAAACACCGTAAGACCGAACATGCAAATGTTAAAACTTCCGACAAGAAAAGCCAGTAATAAATCCAACACTTACCGGGAAAATATTACAATTTGAAAATCAAAATGTGTTTCGCAGTTTTCTCCCTATATTTACATTGTGTGAAGCTGCAAACCGTTCGATAACTTCCCAACTTCGCCATTTCGGTCTCAGGTCACTGTGGACTTAAGTACAGGGAGGAAACTTCATGGTAAACATTTAAAGCCGCACGCTTAGGGTGGAAGCATATCTATCCGCAGATAAGGAGCCGAAGGAGGCGAACGAAACGAATTTACTTTTAATTCTTCTGACGATTCATCCGATTCGCCGCGGATAAATGTGCGATATGTCATAGAATTTCATATAAAGAATTCTAAATTCGATTCTTTCGCCTCCTTTGGCTCGTTTGCCGCGAATAAATATGCATCCACCTTTAGATGAAAGTAAAATTAAGGGACCGCCAAATACACATAAACCAAAGTCAAAACAAATGAGAGGTATACTTCAAATATGTACCGAGATGACAGACCAACCGCCGTAGCATGTTGCACGTGATAGCGCTATGCTAGCCATGCTGGTGTGCTACTTTTGTATTTCTGTGCTTCAACTAAACGCGCTTTGGACATTAATATCCATATACCTAGTTATTTTTATTTTTAATATTTTTTATTTGTTATTCATTAAGTTTACTTTCATCTAAGCCGCACGCACATTATTATTAAGGCACACAAAGTGAACGTCTTTATACGAATTGTATCGAGGATACTTTGGAAAACTTACCACAATTTTATTTACTATTTTTATAAAAATCGGCCTAGAGTGCGTCGGACACGTCCATGATAGTGTTCCGGAGCTATTGTATGGTAAATACTAAGAGTAAAATTGTTCCTTGTACAGCTGTTGTAAAATCAAAGTTTGTTCGAATCCGGCCTAAGAAGAACAAATAGAAATCTTTTATTCATCTGCCAATCATGTAGCTGAGGGCAGAAAGGTAAAATGGTACCGAGCCTCTAGTGCTGCCTTCAATCTAAAAAAAACAAGAATGTCACATTGTAGTCATTGTTGGTGCAAAATTGGAAAAGTTGGTCAATAATTTATTAAACACACAATACACCAACCGAATAATTTAATTTTGAGGTCAGTTTTTTAGACTATTCGACAATGACAAAGAATAAAAGTCAGAATTACGAAAGGAAATTCAAATGAAGGTGTAAGTAAGCAGTTTCCTTTCTGTTCTGAATATCTAGTTAATCTGAGCTCGGGTATGCTTTGCATAAAGTTTTGACGTTAAAGTTGAGATTCGAATCCAGATGGACGTTCGTTACGAATTGTGTGGATGAATTTGGAATCATATGTTTGATTTGATTTTGATGTTTGTAAATTCCTTTGAGAATGCATCCATTAATCCTATAAAATCATTGACCTATCTGACACAATTATAAGACCTTACTTAGATATGAAAGTGTTGTACACTTAGGGCCTGTTTCACCACTTCTGGATAAGTCATTGTTAGCTTATTCGACAGATCATTTGACAAGTTTCGCATGAAAGATATGTAAATTTATCTGTCATATAAGCTAACAAGAACTTATCCAGAAGTGTGTGTCATAATTGTAGATTGTAGCAAGTTATTCCTATTTGTGGCCGTGGTGGTCTAGTGACGAGTAACCTTGCCTGCCGTGCAGGAGGCGATGGTTCGATCCCTGTCCAGACCGACTCGTACCAATAAGTTTTTCGGAATTTATGTACGATTTGTAACACCACTGGCTTTTCGGTGAAGGAAAACATTGTGGGGAAACCTGCATGCTTCAATTTCGAGGCATGTATCCATTACAAGCGTCGACGTCACACTGGACTGAGTTTCGGTACTACTAGTGAAAAATGGATGTTCTTTGACTACCCCCTCGGGGAATATATTTGTGAGCATATGCTTATTCGTATTTGAGATATTTCAATCGAATTCAAACTGAACGACGAACATAAAGATTGTGTTTATTTATCGAATAAAGAATAATATCTAGAAGTAGAGCGTCGGTGGCACGTTGCAGAGAGCCATGGAAATTCAATCTTCGAGTTCCAGGTTCGAATCCGTAAGGACGACGTGCAATGTACCAATGAGTTTTTCTAACTTATGTACGTAATACCCACAGCTCTCAAACGGTGAAGGAAAAAATCGTGAGGAAACCTGCATACGCTGAAAAAGAAATTCCAATGCGTTTGTGAATGGTATTGTTAGACATCCGCATTGGGCATACGTGGTGGACTAACGCCCATACACCCTCGGGTATACAGGGTGTTAGGGTGAACAGTTGCATTACTTTAAGGGATGATTGTACCCATGATAATGAACAACTTTCCCAAAGAAACCTATAGGAAATTCGTAAACAATTTTTTGGACTTTCCATAGAAAATGCAATAAGCTGATCGAACGTTTGTATGAAAAGTAGAAACAATTTTCCGAATTTCCTATATGTTTTTTAGGCAAAGTTGTTCAGTATATTGAGTTAAGTTACCCCTTATAGTAATGCAACTGTTCACCCTAACACCCTGTATAGGCCTGTGCCCTGCAGTGGTACGTATATAGGGTGTGATGATGATCTAGAAAAGTCACATAACTTTAATTTTTAACTATGGTTAATTAAATAACAAATAAATAAATAAAGGCCATGTCTGGTTTATTTATCTCGCATAGGTAAATATCGATTACAAGATTTACAAGCATACACACAATACATAAGTGGCAAAAGACCAAAAAGCCAAAGGCTCAGTGTGACTGAAGCACTTACTTTTTATTCATATGCGACGTATTTTCTATTGAACATTATCGGAATTGAATGTTTTTTTTATGATAGAACATGGTTATCATCGGCATTATTTTTTATTATTGAATGTCTTTCTTTCTAGCAATGTAGAAATGTTTCTATGTTTGATCTTTTACTGTTTGTGTATTAGTGGCATTTCATTTTTAATGATTACTTCTTTTGCACATCGATATTAATTTAAAGTTTGATGGGCAAAAAGCTAGCTATTTAGTTTACTTTGGCAAGCCTGACATATTGTTCCATTCTGAAACTCCAAAAGTTTGAACAACTTTGTTACAATTTCACTATTGAAAGGTGCTTTGTTGGTTCAAGCAACATTTTAGACAGCGAAATACGCTACGATATGTTGTAAGCTGTCAGAATAAAAAAAATCGGCTGTTCCATACGTTTGAGTCGAGTAAGCATTGCAGTTTAGTATGGAATAGCTGTTTTTTTTGCGATGACAGGTTTGCTCCCATAATAAAAGTTGTTCAGTTTGGTGGGTAGGGTATGTGGTTTAAAGGGTAATGATACGTAGATTCGGAGGTTCGCAGTCAGCTCTGCATATCGTTGTCTATCTCTCGTCAAACGAAACATTTCTTCGATGCTGGCGATGTCTGTCCACTCTTTCAGGTTTGAGAGCCACGACATTCGTGGCCTACCGACAAGTCTTTTGCCATCTACTTTGCCCATTATTATAGTCTAGAGCTCATTCTTCAAGATATGATCAAGGTAGGTGACTTTTCTCCTCTTAATGGTTTGCAAAAACTCGTCGTAGAACTTCGATATTGGTGATTCGTTGAGCCCAAGTAATTCGCAGCATTCTTTTAGGTTTCTTGAGAGTAATTTTCTTAATGGTCCATGCCTCGCAACCGTGTAGAATTTTTTCCATATGTAGCATTGGAGCATTGTTGCTACAATTGCGCTCTTTAAGGGTTTTTTAAACAAAATAGGTTTTTTTTCAAAATATTAAATAATTTGTTTGTAAAAAATTTAAGATTAATTGAATTCAATGTCAACCCACCGCACAGGCACATTCACCCTACTTACTACTACAACAAGATTCTTAAAATGTATCCATGAGCACGCTAGCGCTTTCATTCATTGCTGAATTAAATTAAAACTTAAAATGCGAATAATTTTAAATGTTAACCATCAAAATAATGACATTATTGTTTCAATCTATTTATTTTGTTATAAATCAGTTGGGGTGTATAAGGTTTTGCACTTATTTATTAACACGTTGTATAATTGTCTACGGTTCTATATTCTAAGAGCATACACGTTTTAAAAGCACTACAAAAATTCTTAATGGCCTTCATACTTTAAAAAAGATCCTTTGCATTACGTACAAAAGGATGAAACGTTTTCATCAAGCACCCCAAGCATTATTATAATTGCGTACTTATACAACACTCAAACAAACCAAATACAAAGTAATGGAATATGGACGCAGGTTTTATGGAAAGCGTTTTCCTCTTGACCGGTTTTTACGTTTACGACCTACGGAACCCCGAAATGAAAACACACATAGCAATTTAGCGCCGGTCCAGTTATCTGGCGTTTCCATTATAGGTAGTGATGACATGTGTTTGCAGAAATACAGGACATTTTGTAGAGGTGAGCAAAATTATATTGAATGGCTAGAATGTTATCGGATTGAAAAGAAAGTAGACGAAATTACACGTCGAAGAATCACCTGACGGATTCATAGCTGGAATATAAAATGATTATGAAAATAATCTTGTTAACCTAGCCAGTTATTATGTAGATTCTAATAAACAACATTTTTACGAATTCTACACTTACGATTATCGTTGACCTTTTCTCAACTAACCTATTCGATCTCAAGAAATTCTTCCGTGCTTATTAATTAAACCATAACCAGAAATAAGTCTTATAAATTATATTATTACGTAAACAGCCAAATTCTGAAATTTCAGTAAACTGTGAAAGGAAATTCGACGTCAAAGAAAACAAATTCCATTTACCAAAATGGTTATTACATCACTTCACAACAGATCAAATAACATGTCTCCTTTTATTCAAAACGTGTGGGAACCCCAATCGTGAATATCCTTGACACGAAGATGCGGTCAGGGAGAGGAGGGTGATAACCCATTCAGTCAGAATCGACTATTAGCTTTTCGTCTAACTAGAGCTGCGGTGAGGTTTGTAGCTGTAGCTTGATTAAACTTTGGAATTCCTAATATAACTACGTACTTGCAATCTTACGTCTGTCTCGGTTATTTTGATGTGGAAATCTACTACGAGGTTAAAGTACCATTTTGAGGAAAAGAGGCAAGCATATTTTTGCGTAATTCTTTTGCAATAAGTTTATGATGATAAAAGTGTCTGATTATCATCATAAACTTTTCGGTGAAGGAAAACATCGTGAGGACACCTGCATGCTTCTCACCGATCCCAGCTACCCAAACCGCCGCGTTCCCCAGCAACTTCCTATGCCGAGGTCAGTACCCCTCTGGGTGCCCCTAGGTTCATTTGGCATGGTAGACCCTTCGTGGTCCCTCCAATAGTCCGCAGTAAAAAGCAGTAACTGCTCCCTAAGCAACGCTGTATTAGTCATTTCCAAAAAAAAAAACCTGCGTGCTTCAATTTTGAGGCATTTATTGTACCTACTGTCCATTACAAGAGGCGTCGGGCTCACTCCCCGTCACACTGGACAGAGTTTCGGTACTAGTAAAACGTGGATGTTCTTAGGTTTCAGAATATCTCTAACTACTCACCCCACGGGGAATATAGTCGTGAGCATATGCTATGCTAAATTAGGTATATTTAAACATCGAATTAATATACGATAAAGTTAAGAGATTTGGCACTGCTAGTGAAATGCGGATATTATGAGTATGAAGAAGGCCGAAGATAGAGCTTTTGTGGCGTCTCTTGGGAGAAGCATCTGAAGAATCACAATGTTGACTATATTTGGACTATCTCGGATTATCTTAAACAGTTTTATGAGGGGATGATCAGACTTTCAAACTGAACAACTTTCTTTATGGAACCAAAGCCGAAACTGCATTCCATAGTCTACCGAAATGTGCTTATATTTAGTTTTTCGCGATTTGGATATTACTACCATAGAGAAAGCGTTTTCCTTTTGACCAGTGTTCAGTTTTATTTTATGGTAATCCTCTTAAAAACCGTAAGCATATTAAGTTGGACCCTGAATAATAAAATGAACTTTTTTTATTTTCTAAAACAAATTGATTGTAATTGAGTGCTGCTGAAAATTCTTTACAGCCTACGAGGCCATTAAAATCCATCAAAAAGAAAATAATATCTTAATTATGTCTATTATGCATGTAAAGTGCATGCGTCACTGCGATTTTAGTGGTCAATAAAATTTAGTGCTCGCAGTCGCGCTAAGCACCATTGTACGGCCGCCGCATAAAATAATGACATAGCTGCCAGTAATAACAGTAACAAGCTTTTACCCAGTGCTACCCTGTTTCTTAAATTTTATGTTGTTTAAGGTTCCGTACGTGAAAACGGGACTCTATTACTAATCCTATGTTGTCCGTCCGTCCTACCTTCAGAATGCTGTATCTTCTGAACCGTAATAGCCAGTAGACATTATCACAGCATATATATCATTATACTAGATTTGATGACAAATAATTTAAAAAAGCCGGCTTAGTGCAAGTCGGGACTCAACTCGGGCAATTAGTATTCTATACTACCAGTTTTTTTATATAGGTCGTAGCTAATATCTAGTATAAAAGGATACTTACTAAGTATGTAGGCTCGTAGTAACTGAAGATCAGTTTACACTGGTTTTACTTTTTTGGTAAAACTCAAGCTAATTCCAACCTGATAATTTTCTCGACATCTACACCTTATTTCTAAGGTTCATGATTTTTTTCAGATTAGAACTATAACAAATGAACTGACCATCATCGCTATACCTGAAAACGACACCAAACTTAACTCAGATGTCCAAATACATCCGGTAGAATGCTTCTCCCCATGTCGCGGAGTTATTTCTTGCTTATCATTTTCAGGCTTTATGGGCTAAGATGGACCTGTACTACATACGTATGTACCAAGTGGGATCGCTCTACTCCACATTTTCATACTTTTGCCCAATAGCAAAGAAACTAAAGCGCGCGTGACTTCAAATATGACTTTTATTTGGACCCTGATTTTTTAATCAATATTTGAAACCCCATAGCTTTGAACTATAACTCGTATCAATACAAATGCCGTTATTTATGTATACTTAATTTAAATAAGGAATAATTTATTTCTTTCTCAATAAATAGATAAATAATCTCATTTATTCTCCAATTAACTTCAATCACCAATCTGCTTGCCAATCATCACGAATAAGGATAGGAGATAATGTCATTGTCCAGCAGTAGACTGGACCCCTTGTTACTGATGTTGATCTTCTTATCGTGTTAAGGTAAACATTTTCATCTGGTGTCAGAGTTTCTTCAGACCGCCTTTGCCCTCTGACGTGGTTTTTTTGTAACAACTACTACCACCAGAAATAATAGCCGGGACCCACGGCTTAACGTGCCATCAGAAGCACGGAATCATCTTTCTTTTCAGACAATCAGGCGATACAACCAGTCCTAACCAACTGGGGAAAAACGCACAAAGTGACATACCACTAGGTGTCCCCCGTGGGAATCGAACCCACGACCTCCGTTTCGAGAGCCCGATGCTCTTAACCATTAGACCACGGAGGACTGATGTTGATATAACTACCTACTTAATGACAGAAATAAAGCCGAATCACCTGATTGTCTGAAAGAAAGATGATCCCGTGCTTAGGATGACATGTTAAGCCGTTGGTCCCGGCTACTATCTCTCGTGGTAGTCCACGTCACGTCAGAGGCCGTAAGGCAGTCTGAAAAAACTCTGACACCAGGGCTTGCCCACGATAAGAAGACAGAAATAAAGAATGCAATTAATTGTGTGCCATCTTCAGTTACGTGCGACTTGAGTCCATAATAAAATACCTCACAAAACATAATTCATAGAATAAAATATGAAACATTCTCTACAGCTTAACCAAACAGAAAATTTAACATAAAATCCAGCCACGCCCAATCCTTTCTGTTACTTTAGCTATTTCGTGACAGTATCAACGAGAGACTTTACTCACATTTCATTTTTAGGGTTCCGTACCGAAAGGGTGAAAACTGGACTTTAATCATAAGCCTACGCTGAAAAATTAAGGGTGACAAGGAACTCGTTATTATCAGGGTTTTTACTTCTCGCTCTATCAGAAAAACGGTAATACAAGCGTCAAACTTAGTATGATTATCGAACAAACTCGTCAGTATAACAGCAAATTATAAAAACCGGCCAAATGCGAGTCAGTCTTGCGCTAAAGGTCCTGGAGAAAACAAAACTTTTTTGTAAGTTAATATGTTGTGTGGTGGTGTGGGACGGAACCCTCGGTGCACGAGTAGCCCGACTTGCGCTTGACCGCTTTTATTAAAGTTTAAAATTCTACTCACGAAAACTTAATCCGACTAGACTAAACTTGTTTCTTTTTTACACCCACATTCGAAAAAAACTGGCATGTAGTTTAAAAGAGTTTTTCTCCCAACCCTAGAGGCAATATAGATAACGTAACGTATTTAAATAAACCACGTTGTTTTTACTTTCACACGAAAGACGGAAAATATATATTTACTTATTATAATACATACAGGGTGTAACAAAAAACCTTAGTAATACTTAAGGGGGAGCGTCAGACCATCAAACTGAACAACTTTCACTATGGAGCCAACTTTGAAATCGCAAACAAAAAACAGCTGTCTCATATATTTTATTCAGTCGGTACTGCAGTTTTTTATGGAACAGCAGATTTTGCTGATGGTGCTGCTCCCCGCGTGCCCCCGGGAGTTCTCCCCCCCCCCTTCGCCCCCTGGCCCCCTTCATCCGGTTTTGGTTAAAGTTCAATAATTAAAGAGAGAGTCACACGAGCTACACAATATACTATACGATACTCTGACTATTAATAAGTTTAATTTCACGCCGTGCCATGTATCTGCATTCTCGCACAGCTTTGGTACAAAGAGTCACATAGTTTCACAGCTCCGCTACGCATCCTCGCACAGCTCTATAAAGGCACCCTTAAAGGCTTTCTGATTGCCCTTGTATTGGGCCTTTAGTACGTCACAAATCAAAAATCAAGTCAAATATTTATTTTCCATACTAAGTGTACATATAAGTTCTTAAATAATGTTACATTGCACTTACAACTTAGCCACCTTTTAAGGTATTGCAAAAGGAATTAAGGAAAGAAGACACTCGGGAAAGCTCTCTATGTGCACTCTATGGCATTGATAATAGCTCAATTGGGCATTATTGTGTTATCAACTTACAAATCAGACACCGGTCTGTTCAGAAAAAAACGAAAGAAAATATAAAATAATATAAGAATTTTTTTTCACACCAAAAACAGACAAATACAGTTTACAACAGGTAATAAAAGGTTACAAAATGCGGCCTTATCACTGAAAGTGGAAATCATTCCAGACAACCATTGAATAGAAGAAATATTTGAGATAAATGCTATGGTGGTGCACTAGTAAATACTAGTCTTCTTCTTATCGTGTGGGCAAGCCCTGGTGTCAGAGTTTACCCTGGGCCTTGAGCCCTGGGTGGGCCCTGGTTGGTGGGTTGGTTTGGTTTCAGGTTTAGTTTAGTAGATACTAGTACTAGTAATATATTAAAATAAACACTCTTGACCGTAATCCATTTCGGGATGGTCAGCAACATCCAACTACCAACTTTCTGTTTAAGAATTCAGTTGTAGCAAAGCTCACATATTTAGTACATTCGGAAGAGACCTAGTGATTCAATCATGAGGCGGCGGTTCGATTCCTGGCCTGTACCACTAAGTCTATGGAATTTATATACGGATGTATTTATCATTGTCACTTTGCTCGGGAAAACATCTTGAGCCTGCATACCCGAGAATGGAATGAAAAAGTTTCAGGATGTCTAGCCTTTCGCCCACATAAACACTGCATAAGAAACCCTTTAATCCCTTGTTCGCCTAGTACGATTCCCACGGGCAGGATTGATGTGGTCCATTTAAAGCCGGTTCCAGCTTATACGGCGTATATTTTACAATTACAAGAGAAAAAAAAGAACTGAACTATAATAGCACTTATTCTTATCGTGTGGGCAGCAAGCCTGTCATAGTTTTTTCAGACCACCCGGCTTATGAATTGGTTTTTATGTAACGACTACTAGAGATAGAGAATAGCCGGGGCGGCTTAACGCGCCATCCGAAGTACGGAATCATCTTTCTTTTCATCAAGTGATTCAGCCTGCAAATTCCTAGCCAACTGGGGAAAAATCTTTGACTATTTATATGTGGACTGGTTACGCGTGTAATCCTACTAACAAACATTTCTGCCACTTTTTGCGGGGGCCGAGGTAACATGAAATCCGCAACTTTGAATTTTATTCCCCATAACTTTAGATTCTAATTTTGAATGTCAAAAATCATGAAAAGTAGTCTCGTGTGAACCCCAAACGTTCTAAATTCGAAGTTATTATTTCGCAATTATAGGCTGTCTCGTTTAGTGATAAGGTGTAAAATTGAATGTAAATGCACAAGATCAATTGTGCTTATACCGTGGCAGAGGGGAAATGCTACCGCAAGGCTAGTCCTTATAATAATTAATCAAAGGGAAAAATGCACAAAGTGACATATCACTAAGTGTCTCCCGTGGGAATCAAACCCACGACCTCCGTGTCAAGACCACGGAGGCAGTCGTCACACGATTAGCACTATGAATGAGCATACATTGAGAAATAGCTTGAACCATCCTATTCCCTCTACGTATGTAATTTATCTTTTCTTATTCCAACCAATTTTTCTTTCTTTGCTCGATAAAACAGTACCGAAGTTTAAAGTTGCCTATTTGCGGACACGACAAGATTCCAGTACCCAGTAGCTAGAGCTATATCGCAAACTTAAGTATAGTTTGTTTTAGTTCGCTATCAAAGTTTCAGCTTTTACATCACGCTTTTGATGTAACAATGGATCGGTCAGTACAAGGAAATATCGGTTCTCTTTAGAAGCATTCCTTTGCCAAGTCTTTGATTGGCAGAAATCGAGATTAGTGAGCACTTTCAGCTAGTTTTTGAGTGATATATCTATATTTAATTGGAATATATCCTACGGTAAAAACTAGTCTCGTAAGCTTATAAATAGTTTTAATATATTTATAGTTTTTAGGGTTCCGTAGTCAACAAGGAACCCTTTAAGACTTTGCTCTGAGACTTTTAGTACTAGAAAGCCGTAATTTGACGTGGATATACATATTTATAACGCCGACAAAGTGGTAAAATAAAATCTTCTTTTTTAGGTACACGAAAAGTGGGGATGCATTTTTTTTTCACGTCTATCCCATGGTGTGGGATATCGTTAGATAGGTCTTAAAAAAATATTGTGGGTGTGGGAAGACCATTTTTCGAGTTACGGATCCGTAACCGAAATATTAAGCTTTAGAGTAATAATTTTTGTTAGAGTCAAGTGCCCCCTCCCCCTTCCCCATTCTAAGTCCATATATTGTGACGAGCAACTACGGAATCCTACCCTGCGCGTGGCCCGACACGCACTTGACCGGTTTTTTTGTTTGGTTTTTCAGCTGTATTTTATTATGTAGAGAAATACCAATAACAAAACTATTTAAAGGAAAATATCATTAATTTGATACATTACAATTCTTACGTGTTATCTCTAGCCCTCAGAAGTTTACACAAGTAGAATTCGAAAAAAATTACTGTAGTTTTTTAAATTCAACAAATGCGAAGTTTCTATTAATACGCATAACCTAATGAAAATAAAATACGTACTACCAGAAAAACTAAATAAATAAAACTCGAAATTTAAAAATTAAACCTTCTTTTATTCAAATTACATTTATTATGCTGGTTTAATTAAGTAGAGCGTAAGGAAAACATAATTATGTAATTAACCCTTTTTTGCGTTCCCCAATGTGACTAATATCACCACAATCACTTACATAATATTTCTGTTAGTTGACACTGTAATGTGCGAAATGCAATACACAAATGGATAGTATACTAAAGATAATTAATGTAAACTCATGGTAGAGAAAAATCATTTAATTGGCAGGCCTACATATAAGAGCTTTCGCTCTAAATAAAAACGTCACGAAAGTATAGAAACGACAAACCATCAATGAAAGAGATTTGACATCGAGCGCCCTCGCCACGGCTATTAATTAGGGTTCCGCAAAAAAGGTGGCGAGGTCCAGTAGCTGTGACGCAGGCTTCTGCGGCAAAAGCAGTACCCGCCCTACAGTCGTCGCGGCTGCCCGCCTTCACGCCGCCCCGGGGCAAGGCGTTTGCCGCTCTCGAGCTTATGAAAAACAAATAAAAAAGCTATCAAACAATTTTTGGAGTGATTTTGGTGCAAATAATTTTTTTGAAGAGACCATTAATGACATGATTAACGTTGTTGATTTTAGAGAGATTCAGATATGTTTTATTAGGTTCTTAAACTCGTAAAATAAGATGTGAAAAGGTATAGTTTTGTTTTTAATTATTACGGGTTATTAATCCTAAAAAGTAGGTATACCCTTATTATGTTGCTTAATAATCGTTTTTGGTGCTGAACCGTGTCATATGTAGGTATTTTAGATTGAAACTGTAAGCTCTACAAACGAAATAAACGGTGTCCTGTCATTTCACCGACAGTCAATTTGCAAATTTTTACTTGACAACCAACTACTGGCAAAAAAATGAATCGTTATTTCATCTTTACACAATTACTGATTTTACAAATTATTCAAGTATTAAACTAATCACCTGACTTATTTTCATTTTGCGACATATCATTTGACAAACGATTCATTTATCATTCATGTTATTTAAACAAACAACACTTGGTGTATTGCATTATTTGACATGTTGCATTATTATTAGGCACACATTTTACTAATGTCAACCAAAATAATTAATAAAAAAAAACATCATTATCATTCGTAATTTTAATAAATCAACAAAAGTAAAAATTAACAACAGCCTATTTTAATTTCAAATGGATTGCTAACGATCTTAATAGTTTTCCAATCCAAAGTAAAATATATTAAGTCGGTTAGGTTAGGTTTGACTTGCGACCACGCCGCACGAGCCGAGCGAGCGGAGCGAGCGTGCCGCGGCAGCGGCCGGCGAGTGCCAGAACCGAATCGCTCGTGTTAAACTAGTTTAGCCGACTTCACTAGGCTATCCAAAGTAAAATGAGTCGGTTAGGTTAGGTTTGACTTGCGACCACGCCGCACGAGCCGAGCGAGCGGAGCGAGCGTGCCGCGGCAGCGGCCGGCGAGTGCCAGAACCGAATCGCTCGTGTTAAACTAGTTTAGCCGACTTCACTAGGCTATCCACAGTAAAATGAGTAGGTTAGGTTAGGTTTGACTTGCGACAACAATGATGCCAGAAACCATTTTTGTTTTTAGAAAAAAAAAAACTTTAGTACCTACTTACCTGTAAATTATTTGGCCCAAATGGAAATTGCAACCGTGCAGGACTGTGTTTTCAAAATTTGATCGCAAGCTTAAGATAGCTGCTTTTTCAAAGTCTAATATGCAGACTTTTAGTTTGAAATCAATGTTAATTCTGTTCCATATTCTATAAGCTATCTATTTTGTTAATACGTGATTTTGTAAAATAGTAACAATATTACATGAAAAATACATAAAAGAAAAAAATACATTAGGTACATTTGTAAAGACAAGCTTTTGCAAAAAATATTTTTGTTAAGCGATTATTTGTAAAATGATCAATTTGCGGAACAAGGTGTTTGTAAAATGAATATTACATGAAACGTTGCTTGTTAAGTAATAATTTGCCAAAAAGTTTTTGGACAAACATTAGTGAACCGAAATAAACCTTTCTATAACAGTCATAATAATAAACAGCTTCTTATGACCATTTAAAAAAAAACAAGTATTATATTAATAAAATCCTAAAAAATATTTAAATTTACAGGGTAGCTAGCCAACATACATTTATGTGAATTGCAAATAATTTTAATCTTTAATATTGTGAATCAATGATTAAATTTACGAGTAAAATATCACCCTATTCTTGTTGGTTTTTCCAGGTGATCAGTATGCTTGCTACAACTACCAACTACCTTTAAAATCGTGGAATTTATCAAGGTTCCTTTACTATAGTACTCTTTTTAATATTTTGCCTTTAGAATATTTGGTGTTAAGATGAAGAACTTGAGGTAGCACTTGTTATTCAACCTGAAACACGAAACATTTTACAAGCAGAATATACTAGAAGGATTACTACTGTAAGCTCTTTCGCCCATAAAAACACTGCTAAAGAAATCACCCATAGTTGCTTTTGAGACTCTCACGGTAAGAAAATAGATGGTTTGTTCTAAGGTCGGGACTCGGAAATACTTGGCAAATTGAATCAGAAACTTTTATACATCATTTATTCCGATTTCTTCACTTCAAACGAAAACTACCCCACGAAATACTGGTAAGAACAATTTTTTATTGATCTTCACAGTCACACTCATTTCAAATGTGGAAGAATGTGGAGGAAAATCTATTAGGAAAAAACACTTTTACCAACTATGTAATAAATTATGTGACAGGGAGAAACATAAATAATAATTATTTCAATCTGAATTCATACAAAAATTAATAATGCAAAAACAACAACAAAACGTAACAACAATATATTATGTTATATAGTTGATCGACGGAGCATCTTGTACCTACCTACTGAACTTATGAAATACAGAAAAAGAAACAATTAATTATTATTAAATGTGAAAATTGTTGAACTTTCTTGAACGTTTGAAATCCTTATTAACTGCAAATTAATTAGAAGAGGAACATTTTATAAACGACAAAAGGTTGCAAGATACTAAAAAACCTATTTTCTGGTAGCAAATTTACAATGGGGTGTTGAAAGGTGGTATTACCTTTTATTTTGGTTTCAAAATACCATAGAATTAAACAGAAACTTGAACAGAAATACCCACTACGTACACTGGTTCGAATTAAATACTACGGTAAAACCGATTCAGTCAGCGATCATGAGAGCGGATTTCTGTGAGATTTCTCGCTTTTGATATTTCTTCTAGTTTACTGAGAATTTAGATCAAAAGAAAACATGAACTTTTTACTTTCTAGAACGTTTTCGAGAAGTTTTTATACTGCCAATTTCTTGATAAATCTTGATAAAGTGATTTTTATCGAAAAGGCTACTAATGTAAGATTTTTTTTTAAATATTATTATTTTATTTAGAATATGAGGATAAGCTTATTTTTGAAAATAGCATAATTTCAGAGCGGGTTTTTTTTCTATTTAAAATTAGTTCATCTATGAATAATGCACACGGTTTTAATATGCACTTAGCGCTATCCCCTTATGATCAACTGCTGGACCATGTGTGTTACATTTAAGAATTTAAAAATAGCTAACTATTGTTTATGAATGAGAACAAAAGAAGAGTATAGCATTGAAAGTTGGGATATTTATTAACATCAAATTTAAAATACATATTTACAAATTACAGTTTTTAAGCAAAATATTAGGTACACTCGTTGAACAAAACTGTGTTGAGAACATTGATATCTTATATAGAATAGAACTAGATTCACAATAAACGATCTAAAAATGGCAGAACCAAAAGAGCTCATAAGCTCTCTTTTGTACTGACTGACACTAATCATACCAAATACGACTAAGTTTATTAATCAAAAACAACATATTCGTGACACCCAACAACATGCATACTTGATTTGTGTGTCAGAGTCGGACAAAAATTTGCTAAAATTTTGTATGAGACTTGGAGTCTATAGTATTTATTTCAATAGTTGAGAATGACATTTTCCCATTGATCACCTAGTTTCACCCAACTATACGACATCAATTAAATAATGTGCGATACAGTACAATAAATTT
This sequence comes from Agonopterix alstromeriana, assembly GCA_963924505.1. NCBI lineage: Eukaryota > Metazoa > Arthropoda > Insecta > Lepidoptera > Depressariidae > Agonopterix > Agonopterix alstromeriana. The sequence continues at coordinate 13,048,773 of OZ004664.1, forward strand.
AAAGAATAGGTTAAGTTTTTTTTAAAAAATTGCCTGAACCCAACTAAGTCTATTCATTATTTGATTATGACCTTTGTCTAATTATTATAAGGACTAGCCTTGCGGTAGCATTTCCCCTCTGCCACGGTATAAGCACAATTGATCTTGTGCATTTACATTAAATTTTACACCTTATCACTAAACGAGACAGCCTATAATGGCGAAATAATAACTTCGAACTTAGAACTTTTGGGGTTCACACGAGACTACTTTTCATGATTTTTAACTTTCAAAATTATAATCTAAAGTTATGGGGAATAAAATCTAAAGTTGCGGATTTCATGTTACCTCGCCCCCCGCAAAAAGTGGCAGAAATGTATGTTAGTAGAATTACACGCGTAACAAGTCCACATATAAATAGTCAAAGATTATGACTAATTATGCTAAGTTGTTGGCTTTAAATTCTCTGGCCATGACCATGGGTCTGGTATTGGGCAGCCTTCTCCTTTAAATTATTTAAAAATAAAATATCACACTTCAAGATAAAGTCATCCGGAGTTTCATGAAACTAACGTCAAACGATGGATGGTTTCCCAATATCACAATACTTCGCCACAAAATACTACCCGCGACAAAACTTAAATGACAAGCAATATTAACTTTCAGGCGTAAGCAAGACAGCATAAGGAACCAATATCGGAAGCTAAGACAGCAGATGTTGACAATAGCTCGATTTCGGTAAGTGCCCCCTTTTTCGCAGGGGGGACACGATTACAGTTTCCCGTATGACTAACGTAGGCAATTTGGTACGATAAGAATCTAAAGCTTATTATATGTCGTGGTTTATATTTGCCGCCATCACCCAATTATGGGCCGCATATATGTTGAAGGTATACAAACACAAACACAACACAATACAACGTACGTAATGCATGCATGTTTTACTAGAAAAACGTTTTAATTTAAAAGCAGTTACTTTCTTTGAACATCTACTTTTGGAAATTTGAGCAAACTTATAAATATTGGTACCGTGAAAGCGGCCGACTTTGCTAGGACTGAACGCAAGGATTAATTTAAGATTTGTATCTTTGGAAATCTTTGAGCCACGGTAACTTTGAAAATATGTATTTGAACAGAAATCTGACAAAATACGGACACAGAGAATAGTTTCTAGACTGTGTTTAAAAATTTTATTTTATTTAATTGGTTTCAAGATTGAAAATAGGACGAAGCTTCGCTTTGTATGGAGTGCGCTGCAAGGACAGCCCCCCTAGACAAAGTGACATTCTATTGGCATTGACGCTAGTAGAAAATTACAGAATGTATGGTTTTTTAAATTTTTATTTATAATTAATGGACTTTTTGCGTGTGCGTTAGCACCGCATTTCCGCCAATGTCAAGTAGTTTGTGGGAGTATCTATCCCAATCTCAGGGATTGTTTTTGATAAAGAACAAGAAGAGATTAAGGAATGCGGAGCCTCGTGGCAGGCAAAGACGCGACGCGCGAACAACACGCGAGACAAGTTCTCGGGTCAGAACCTGCAACGTGACTCCAATGTATGGATTTGACATTAGCGATCGAAACATTTTGACGTTTGCTTTCGTCACCATACGCCAAGTCCATACAATTTTATGTCTTCTACCGTCATTAACCCTAATCGAAAAATACGTTGTCTATAGACCCTGTAGGTAGGGTACTTACAGGGTCAAAGATAACCAAAAAGCAGCTAGAAACTATACAAAAACTACTTCAACATCGACTAAAATAATTATTTTTGATCAATCGTTTATCGTAGCGAAATGTTTTATACTAGATAATTTTAAAACAATAAAAGTATTTTACATCACAGATTTTTGACACTACACATCCTTTTGGACGAGGCATGTTGCCAATTAACCCGCGACTTCGTCCGCACAAATTACATACCAGATTTTAAGTCAGATCATAAGCTATCAAAAAAACGTTTCATCAAAATCGTTTCAGTAGTTTTCGTGTGATGCTCGCACAAACAAACAGACAAACAAAAATTCTAAAAAGGTTTATTAGGAGTCAGGGACACCTAAAAACCATATCGTCATTTTTTTTTTTAAATATCTTCACTTCCGTTACAGTTTTATATTTAGTATAATGTTTTACATCACCAATTTAAAACATTATTCCCCGATGTTTTATACAGGGTCCTTCTTAATATGCTGACACTTTTAAGGGGACGTTCAGACCGTCAATCTGAACAACTTTCTCTATGGCACCAACATCGAAATCGCGAAAAAAAAACAACTGCTCCATACAAAACTGCAAACCTACTCAAGCCAAATGTATGGGACAGCTGAATTTTTTTCGCGATTTCGATGTTGGTGCCATACAGAAAGTTGTTCAGATCATCCTCTTAAAAAGTGTCAGCCTATTAAGTTGGACCCTGTATAAAACGTGTGTGGCGTTGGTTTTGAATTGATTTTCTGAAAGATTTAATAGTTAATCCCTCTGACAAACATATTAAAGCAGTGGATGCACTGACACATAAAATATATGCTGACCTCAAAGTGAGAAAACAAGCTAGTTAAACAAATAAACTTCAAGGCGATTGGTTGAACGGTTCCTACGTGAAAGTGGAACAAACAAACAAATTCACTTTTATTTTCATATTATTAAATGAAAAAAAAAGTTAGGATGTATTTAGTAAATAATTATGATTGAAGTTTATATCATTAATTTATTTCAAATTTTATCTTATCTTAACTATTATAAAACTGTAACAGGAGTGTGTCTGTACATAGAAGATATTTACATGAAAAAGATTACGATATGGTTTTTAGGTATCCCGGACTCCAAATCAACCATTTTAGAATTTTTGTCTGTCTGTTTGTATGTTTGTAACAGCATCACGCAAAAACTACTGAACCGATTTTGATGAAACTTTTTTGTTTGATAGCTTATGATCTGACTTAAAATCTGGTACATATGTACTGTTTCGAATCAAATTAAAGATTGAAAAATTAAGTCTCTTAACTCTAAGATTGTTAAATTAAGTCATTATTTTATGTTTTATAAAATTATTATACCGTCAATTTTATGGAGCATGATGTGTAACAATTCCTTTTTACAACCCCGACTTGGCAAGCTTTGAAGAATTTCAGATTAACCTTATTGTTTGCCAAATAATCGTTACGCTTTCGCCCTTGATGTTAATTACAGTTATCATTCAGAGGGTTAATCGTTTTTAAATTATGGCCCATTTTGGGGAGTAAATTTCTAATTTTCATTAGAGGTCTTCATTACGGAGTAATTAAGCATTATTAGCTTTTATTCGATATCTTTATAGAGGTAGTACTCGTAGCGTTAGGTTTTCCGTGATTGTAACGTTTTACGATCTTCAAACTTTAGCAATGGACTACGTCGGGGTGCTAAGTCAGGTAATTTCCTCCTGCTTTTGGTTCCTTTAGACTTTAGATGAGTTCGGAGTGAACAACATTTTGTAGGTATGGGCCGATGCACCCTGGGCATTCATCAGCGATTTCTCTTCTATTCGTGGCATCTCTAGCTTAGGCAAAAACCCTTCGAGTACTTATATGAAGACTAGTTACGCGTGTAATTCTACTAACAAAATTTTCTGCCACTTTTTGCGGGGGGCGAGTTAGCACGAGATACGCAAATTAGAATTTTATTCCATTAGTTTAGATTCTAATTTTGAATGTTAAAAATCATGAAAAACAGTGTCGGATGCACTCCAAGCGTCATAAGCGTAAATTATTATTCCGCAATTATAGGCTGTCGCGTTTAGTAATAAAATTTTATGTAAATGCGTAGGATTTTTTTGATCTTGCACGTTGGCAGAGGGGAAATGCTAAGGCGAGGCGTGTCCACATATAAGTAGTCTAAGCAAGAACCTAACAAGGGAGAGTAGGCGTTTCCCTCTGTGGATGTTCTGAGATTTCAGAATATCTCTGACTACCCCCTCGGGGAATATAGTCGTGAGCATATGCTTGCATGCATGCATGCATGCCGACATAGATATCGGTTTCAAGATTGTGTTAAGAGAAGTTTAATACATTTTATCGAAAATCTGACAAGATACAAACATAGAGATTACTTTCTAGATTGTTTCTGAAAAATGTCACTGACTTTAATTGGTTAGAATTGAAAATATAACCAGACTTCGTTTGTATGGAGCGCGCCAACAATAATATACCCTTAAAAACATTTTTTTACCTGAATCGATTAATATTGAAAAAGGACGAAAGGGCAGCAGGCACGGGAGTCCTGACGAAATTATTCTCATTATATTATTAAATAACATTTTTTCTAAAGTATATAAATGCTCATTTTATTAGCCTATAATAATATTTAAGCATATACAGAACAAAATACACAGACTTAAACAGAACTGTTTATTTTAGTTGTTATTAAAGCCGACCGCTGCACCCGCCGGCGCCGAGCGGCCAGTCTACCATGTATTTTTTTAATAACGAACAAATATTTGTACATAATCTATAACTGATTGCCTTTTTATATTACTTATTTGACCTTGTCTTTATAAAAAACCAGCCAAGTGCGAGTCAGACTTGCGCGCGGTGGGTTCCGTACCACCATACAATATTACCAAAAATTTAGTTTTCTCCGGGATCGTTAATGCAAGCCCGATCACCATCAAATCGATGGTGTACTTAAATAAAATCGGCCAAGTGCGAGTCGGGCTACTCGCGCACCGAGGGTTCCGTACCACACCACCACACAACATAATATTAACTTACAACATTATTTTTTTCTCCGACACCTTTAACAGGAGACCGACTTACACTTGACTGGTTTTTATTACTTGTCTTTTTACCTTAGAGTATGCACTATAATCACACCAAGTTTCACCCTTGTATGTTTTTACTTTTTTTACGGTAGACTAAAAAAAATCCTTGAAAAAAACACGTTTCTTCTATGGGGACCCAACATTTTTTTTAATTATTATTTGTTAGAAAATTCAAAATAATAACACGTTTTTCGATATTTTGGTTCGATCCCCGTCCAGGCCGACTCGTACTAATGAGTTTTTTCGGAATTTATGTACGATTTATAACACCACTGGCTTTTCGGTGAAGGAAAACATCGTGAGGAAACCTGCTTGCTTCAATTTCGAGGCATGTATTGTACCCACTGTCCATTATAAGTGGCGACGGGCTCACCCTGGAGAGAGATTCGGTACTACTTGTGAAACGTGGATGTTCTGAGGTTTCAGAATATCTCTGACTACCTTCTCGGGGAATATAGTCGTGAGCATATGCTCTATGGCTATGCTATGCTAACACATATTTTATGAAAATTTCCACTCGCTACCTATTACGGTTCAAAAGACACTACCCCCTTCTGGAGGTCTCCTAGCGGAGTCCTTGCTCTAGCTATCTAGCTAGGACGGACGGACGGGCAGCGTAGGCTATTGAAAAGGGTTCCGTCGGCATACTTTGGGTACGGTCTTAAACAAATAACGCAGAGCCAGGAGGCTCATTGCATTGGAGACAGTAAGCTGGTGGAGACCAAGCTTCAGTGACTGTGCCCAGAAGCTGCATGAGCTCATTTCGCCTTCCCCATTCTACTATAGGACATCCAGGCGCACCTCAGAATATCACTTGTTCTTGGTTGACATCCCTCATAATCGCACTAAGCGCCTTTAAGAATCTTTTATAATACGCACAGCCAAGGAGTGGAATGCCCTGCCTGCGTCAGTATTTCCGAACTCTTATAAACCAGAATTCCTTTAAATTAAATTCAAATCAATTATACTTTATTGCACACCAAAACAGAACATACATATGAATACGGATAAAGAATTAAAAGTAGGTACAAATAAGGAGGTACTATCGCTAAAAAGCGATTTCTTCCAGACAACCTTAGGGTAGAGGAATTAACAAACGAAAAAATAGGTAGGCGGTGTAGCTTAAAATAAAGAAATGGCAATGAGTGTATATATACTTATCAATAAAATAAAATAATCTACGAAAGTACGAGTGAATAAGCTTCTTCTGGGTAAGCTCGACCCCATCTTTATCCTGAGGACTAGATTGAGGTCAAGACCAAAACCATCTATATATATAAAATGAATCCCTATTTCCCTTGGTCACGGCATCACGCCTGAACGGCTGGACCGATTGCGATGAAACTTTGGTGGGTTGTTGTGCATATGCCAGGGAAGATTTTTAAACAAAAAAAACGGCCAAGTATGTGTCGGGTAGGTGTAGGGTAGGTGTAGGGTAGTTGTAGGTGTAGAGTAGGTGTAGGGTAGTTGTAGGTGTAGGGTAGGTGTAGGGTAGGTGTAGGGTAGGTGTAGGGTAGGTGTAGGGTAGGTGTAGGGTAGGTGTAGGGTAGGTGTAGGGTAGTTGTAGGGTAGGTGTAGGGTAGGGAAAATGGCAGAACAACGTCTGTCGGGTCAGCTAGTCTTGTATAAAAAAAACAGAAGTATATTAAAGAAGTATAGTAAGTTATAATAATTGGTAAAGATTTTACAGAAAGCTAAAGTTTTACAATTACTTAAATCTAGTTACCTACCTTAAAGCTTACTTTAATCCCTACAACCTAAAACTTAACAGGATTACAATGACTTAAACTATCCGCTTTAAGTACAAGTTGTAGGAGTTAAGTTCTACTTAAACTACCCAATTTGTAAACAAAGTTAAGAGCAAGTTTAGTAAATATAACCCTGTATATAAGATAGGATTTCCCCGACGGATTAGAGAACGGCTAATAAAAACAGGTTACCAAGTCATTAAAGTCAGGAAGTTGAGTACTTACGTAGTAACTTGCCTCACTGTTTTACATTGGGCCCTAGTGACCTTTATTCTTCAAACAAGACCTTTCGTGGCATGCATACATTTCTTTAAACATCGCATTGTGAGAAAACCTGCATACGCTGAAGAAGAAATTCTGATGCGAATGTGAAGTCCGCCAATCCGCATCTGGCACACGTGATGGACTGATATCCATACACCGTCCCTGGGGGTAGGCCTGTGCCCTGCAGTGGGTCGTATAAGGCTGATGAATTAATTAATGAACCTTTAATTAGCCAATTATATGGAGTGTTTTCTTTTAGTCGGTTTACGGCTTCGTGAAAAATCCTACCTTTATGAAATGCGGAGTGCTAATTAATTAGATGTTCATCAAGAAAAAACTGGTTTTCACATTCCCTTTGATCCATGTCAAAGGGTAGGATGAAAAAGCAAATATAGGGGTTATCAAAAGAAAAAAACGGTAATGTGCGAGTCAGGCTACTCGCGCACCGAGGGTTCTGTACTCCGTACCCACATGTTATAGTAGTAGTACACAACATTATTAACTAGAAAAAAAGTGTTGTTTTCTCCGGGACCTTTAGCGCGAGACCGACTCACACTTGGTAAATTTTTATTAGTTGTAGTTATACTGTCGAGTTTGATCTATAATCACACCAAGTTTGACGCCTGTATGTAATACCTTTTTTACGATAAAGTAAAAAGAAAAAACGTTGGTAAAAACTAGTTCTTGTATGAGAAATTTGTGGAGCATTATCTCCACAAAGAGTCGATTAATTCAAAGAATCAAAACGTCTTTCACATTAGAACTTTCATAATCCAATTACAGACTTAACAAATTACTCCCTAAAATTAGGAAATAAAAAAAAACACGGAACATTTTCGATCTGATACTGGAACTCCACATGGCCTATTTGGCAAATATCACGCATGACAAATACGTATTTTTACATGAAAATAGGCAATAAAACTGTAAAAACGCGGATCCCAAGGGATGTTTTGGTTGCATATGTGCCTCTTTCACTCCTTTTGTGTGCGTAGAAAACCGACAGACGCATATGTTTAATATTTGCCAAATACGCTATGTGAATAGGGTATTTGACAGCATGTAAAATATAGGATTTGTTGATGGCATCCGTATTGAATATGAATTTTGGAAACCAACGATATAATATTTTAAGAGAAAATCGACAAAACAAATACATTTTTTTTGTCTACTTTAGTCATGTGATCGTAAACGACTGTGATTGACCGAATGGTTGATGACGTCAACTACTTGTAAACAGTTGCGTGTAGAATGTGAGTGTCGTACAAAGTCTACGTCATCGTCACCTGCTTGTTGCCACGTATTTTGTCAGGAAAAGCGTTTTCGCGGAATATTTAAATAACATTTTTTGTTTTCGTTTTTTCTTGTACTATATGAAATGGAACGTAAAATAAACATTTTCTATAGAGTCTGTGGTCAACCAGCCTTCGACGTTCGTCTGGTTTCGCACATTTGCTACTAGAGACTATCGCCGGACTATAGTCCCGATTACGGCAGTACGTGTGAGACTAGGGCCGTGGAGGGAGAGCAGCTGTCTTGAGAGCGGGGCAGCAGAAGCGGGGGGGGGTTCTTCCAATAAAAGAATTCTTCAGTTGATATTCGCTAGCTTTCTTCCGGTTTTGCTGTGAGGACTCTTGTTGCGACTGATTATCGAACTGAGCGATCGAATTTACTGAGCTACCTCACGGCAATACCGTAGGGACGGCCTTGTTTTATTTTCTATTTTTGTTTTTGGTTTTACATCAATTTCACTTAGGTTTACACACATATTTGACAATATTTCTTAAACTATAAAATTTAGATACAAAAACTTTTGTTGGTAAAAAGAACTTATAAGTCCCCGTATTTTGATATATAACAGTCTATTCTAGTTAGGATGGCCAGGTGACTAAGACAGAGTGAGGCGGAAAAATATGCAAAATTTTTACCGCACCGATTCAAACATTTTCATTTCCAAACAATTATAGGCATTCTGTCTATAGCCTAGGTTTCTGTCTTAGTGCACCTGGACCGTATGCTTTTAGTGCATCTATTTCTATGGCTCTATGTATGTGTTCACTATGCAAAATACGGGGGAAAAGTGTTAAGTGTGAAAGCAATCTTTAAAAACGTTATAATTTCTAATTTATCTTAACTGAACTGTTATTTTAGTTAAATTATGAGAAAGTTCGTTAACTACAATCTATTAAAATTTATCAGTTAAAATCTATCTATACTGTGACTCTAAAAATAAGGGGTTAAAACTTGGGATTCAAAAAAACACGATATTAGTAACACTATACAATGAAAAACTTAACCTATCCTATCCTAAACTGTAAAAATAAAAACTTTATTAAAAAACACTAAAAAAACCAAACTTATACCTATAAAACTAAAGAAAAAACAATATTTAATAAAAACTTAAGACTACGATAGATTTGTTATGAAATACATGACAAATACAACGAAAAAAACTATAAAAAACGATTAGAAAATTGTATAAGCATGATATACCCAACGTAATCAGTGCATTCTTTGAGTAAATAGTATAAAAATGACAAAAGATTCTAATTAGAATTTGCACTGATAACGTTGGGTGTCTCACTTCGCGGGGAGGAATCGTAGCAGCACCGCCGCGAAATGCGTAGACGCTCGAAGGCCAGCGAGGGGTGCCTCGGCCCCCCGCAACCGCGGTGAGGGGAAGCGGGAGCCGAGGTAGACGTGGATACTCGCTGTCGTGAACATATTCTCCCGCCGCAGCTCTCGTAGCTGGAACTTTTCGTGTGAGCGGCAGCAGGCAGTCCCGTGGTCATCAGGACGACTCGTTGGCAGTGGGCAGGATCACCAGCTTCTTCGTGGGCCGCCGCAAGACTCCCTTGTTGGTGCGCACGTCGACAGCTCGTATCTCGCCGTCGGGGCCGGGGAAGGTGGCGACCACGACGCCTCGCGGCCAGATGTTGCGAGGCAGGGTCCCGTCTGCGATGAGGACCAGATCGCCCAGCTGAATTGCGCCTCCAGTGGCGCGGGGCTCCCGCCGGTGCTGCAGCTCGGGGAGGTACTCGCGCACCCAGCGCGCCCAGAAGTGGTCGGCCAGCCGCTGACTGACTCGCCACTCCCTGCGCCCGCTGATGTCGCCGTCGGTGAACGTCCCGGGTTGTGGGACGCGTGATGGCCCGCCCAGGAGGAAGTGGTTGGGCGTGAGGGCTTCCTCGTCGTCCGGGGCCGTCGACAGGTGTGTGAGGGGGCGGCTGTTTACTGTGTGCTCCGCCTCGACGAGCAGTGTAGCGAGCACCTCTTCCTTGGGCGCGCGCTCGTTCAGTGTGGTGTATAGTGCGGTTTTGATGCTCCGCACCATACGCTCCTATGCGCCCCCCATGAATGGGGCGCTCGGCGGTATGAAGCGCCACCGGATGGCGCGTAGCGACGCCTCTTCTTGCGTCGCCCCGTCGATCGCGCGGCGAAGCTCGATGTCGGCGCCGCGCAGGTTGGTGCCCTGGTCCGACCAGAGCTCTGTAGGGCAGCCACGTCGTCCGATGAACCTCCTCAGCGCCATCACCGCAGAGTCCGTGCTGAGACTACCCGCGAGCTCTATGTGTACAGCTCGGGTAGTGAGGCACGTGTAGAGCACGCCGTACCTCTTTTGATGAGTACGGCCGACGGTCACGGTGAGGGGCCCGAAATAATCGAGGGCCGCGAAAGTGAAGGCCCGCTGATGATGAGCAAGGCGACTCGGTGGGTGGTTGCCCGTTGACGGTTGCGCCGGCTTCGCCTTAGCGATGCGGCACCGTAGGCATTGTTTCACAGCGCTACGAACGGCGTAGCGCAGGCGTAGCACCCAGTAGTGTTGTCGTACCTCGTTCGCTGTAGTCTCGAACCCGCCGTGGTGTAGCTGTGTGTGAACATGTGCGATGTAAAGCTGTGTCCACGGGTGGCCGCCCTCTATTATCGCAGGCTCTCGTTGGCTGTAACAAATGTCCGTAGCGGCGTCTATGCGTGACCGTAGTCGTATCACGCCGTCTTGTCCGTAGGTGACGGACAGCTGTTTGAGTCTGCTATCTGTAGGTAGGGGGCGCCCCAGGCGCAGGGCGGTCACGTCGTCAGCAAAAACTATTTCTTGTTGGGCTCGAATCCACAGGAGCTGTGCACGGTGTATGTGATGTACTTCAATAGGTTTGTACGGCGATGTAGTCACGTCGCTCGTCGCCGCTTTCTTGACAATTTTCTTACGATTTTCATTGTTGTTTCTCCACGTCGCGTCGCTGTCTGTACTTTTCTTTGTTCGTTTGTAGGCCGCGTTACATTGTTGCGGCGCGCGTAGTAACTCGATGAATTGTAAAACTCGTGCGGTCGATCGTAGCAGACGATTGAAGTTAGAGAAACGTTTCACATCGGGTAGGGCTTCGGTGAGTCGTGTCGTTGACCTCGTCACATGCAGGCGCTCTTCGGTGGTGTCGACGTCGTCCGTAGTACTATCTGTCTCGGCCGGCCATTCACTTTCCTGTGCGTGTAGGAAAGGCGGCCCCGTGAACCAGCGATGTGTCGACTCGAAATTTCCCGGCGCCTCTCTCGTCGCGTCGTCCGCGACGTTTGCCTTGGTGGGGACCCACCTCCACTCCGATGTCTTTGTGGACTCACCGATCTCGGCGACACGATGTGAGACGAATGGTTTGTATACTCGAGGACCGTTGCGTAGCCATGTGAGCACGGTGCGTGAGTCGGACCAAAATACACGTCGATGAGGCTTGATATCGTGTTCTGTAGCGATCGATTGTGCTAGGCGGGCGCCCAGCACTGCAGCTTGTAGTTCGAGGCGCGGGATTGACACCGTCTTCAGCGGCGCGACTCGTCCCTTTGCAGCGATGAGGGACACGCAGACACGTCCGTCGCCGTCGATCACTCGCCAGTAGGAGACGGCCGCGTAGGCCGAACTGCTGGCATCGACGAACGTGTGAAGCTCTATCGTCGTCGCGTGTGCTAGTTGGGCGTAGCAGCGCGGCACGGCTAAGCTTGAGAGTTGCTTAGCCTCGCCGACCCAACTCCTCCATGCATCTGCTTCCGCTGATGGTAGCTCGGTGTCCCAGTCGATGCCAGAGCGCCATGTGTTCTGCAGTATTCGTTTGGCTTGCACGGTGATCGGTGTAGCAAGCCCCAGTGGATCGTAGATAGACATTACAACACGTAGAGCCTCTCTCTTAGTGGGTGTACCGTCGAGTAGTGAAGTGGGCAACTTACGTTCGTTTATGTTGAACGAGAGCGTGTCGGTCTGCGTCCGCCAGACCATCCCAAGTATTTTTTCGGTGTCGAGTTGAACCACTTCTTTTTTCTCACCCGGCGCCAGCTGTCCACGTACAAGTTGAGAGTTCGATGCCCATTTAGTAAGGAAAAAATTACCTCGACTATGTATGAATGAGACTTGATTGGAGACTCGTAGAGCCTCCTCTTCGGTGTCGTAGCTAGCTATGTAGTCATCTACGTAATGACTACGTACTACGGCGTCGGCGGCCTCCGGGAATTTTTCTTTGAAGTACTCGGCGTTTCGATTCTTGACAAAAATGGCTGTGCTAGGCGAAGAGGTGGCCCCGAATATTACGCTCTTCATGCGATATTCGGTCGGAGGTCCGTCGCGTCGCTCCCCTCTCCATAGGAAGCGCTGCATGTCTCTGTCTTCCTCTCGAATCGATATTCGCATGAACATCTCACGAATATCAGCTGTGACCGCTATGTTTCGCTGTCGAAACCTCATCAGCACGCCGGGCAGGGATTGAAGTAGGTCGGGACCGGACAGCAGCAGGTCGTTCAAACTCGTCCCTCTTGACTTCGCCGCCGCGTCGTGCACTATTCGCAGCTTTTCGGGTTTCTCCGGGTTCACTACGCCGAAGTGAGGTAGGTACCATACCTTATTGGGTCGCGCGGTGGTCTTGGGCGCTTCCTCCGCGTAGTCTTTTTCTATGTAGTCTTGAATCTGGTCGGTGTACCTTTTCTTCAGCGCAGGTTCCCGGTCCAGCTTTTTCTCAATAAGTTCGAGGCGGCGGAGTGCTGTAGCGTAGCTGTCGGGTGGCGTGAAGTCGTCGCGACGCCATAGGAGCCCAGTCTCGTAGCCTCCCGCCGGTAACCGCTTAGTAGTTTCCTCCAAAATTGATAGCGCACGCTTCTCACTATCGTTGTAACTGCGACGAGGCTCGACACACAGCGAATCGAGCGAAAAATGTTCTCGGATCATTTCTTCTATAGAACTCTCGGGCTGAGGCGCAGACACATAGCTAATTCGTTGATCGTTTACCTTCTCACGCCGTCCGTCTCGCGCGCCGTGCAGGACCCACCCTAGTTCGGTTAGGGAGGCGACGGGTTGATCGTCCGTCCCGCGGCGCACGGCGTGAGCCAGCAGCAGCTGCCAGTTGTCCTGCCCGATGAGTATCGTTGGCTTGCCGTCTTCATAGAGGATCTCTTCCTCTATGTCTTTGAGATGTTCGAGGCCGGAGATGAGCTCCGGCGGGACCCGCTGTGCAGACAGGTCAAGCTTGTCCATTGTGCGCGCTGTTACTTCAAACTCTTCCAAACTATATTTGCCGCCAATTTTCAAACGCACGCGCGTCGACTCACTTGCGTCGATCCGCGCGCCCGCCACGCCCTCTATAGTGAACGGTGATGCTGTCCCTTTCGCACCCACCTTGTTAGCGATTTCTCTTTCCACTATAGTGCATGTAGAGCCGTCGTCCAACAGTGCGTAGGTTTCTATTTCCGACGTAGGACCGCTCACTATCACTGGCACGATTTTCAATAGCGCCGTTCTTACTGTATTTCGCGCCGACGACACTGTTTCTTCTGGCTCTGGCTTGGGCGGCGGCCTCGGCTGCGGCGTGCTATGGAGGAGCGGGTGGTGGTTGTGCTGACACCCATTGATTTCACACCTGTGTGTCTTACAGCTGTGTTGACTGCGACGAACACGAAGACATTTGAAGCACAGGCGTTTTTCTTTCGCGATGTCCCAGCGCGCCGACACAGTTTCTTTTTTAAACAGTTCACAATTATTTACCTTGTGATCGCCTTTCCTGCAGACTGGACAGGGCTCTGGCTTCGGCTGCTGTCCTCTGGCGTGGTAGGCGCGCGCTGGTCCTCTTTGTTGTTGCTCCCGCCGCTCGAACTGCGGCACGTGTTCGAGGGGAGCAAAGTTACCGCACCGTTCAGCGGTATAGTCTAAAAACTTTGTTAACGTTACCAAGTCTGGTTGGAAGGCAGGCTGTTCCGGAGCGAAGTCGTAGTAACGGAAGCGTAGCGTAGGCGGGAACTTGTCGATGACGGCGCGCACTATCTCTGGGTTGTATAGATAGTGCGAGCGGCCCAGCGCCTTGACCGTCGCGGTGATGTTAGCCACACGCGACGCGAACACACACACATCTTTCGGGTTTTCGGTGAGGCGCGGCAGGTCCCGTAGCTTCTTCATTTCAGCCATGACGAGCGCATCGGGTCGTCCAAATCTTGCCTGTAGAAGCTGCATTACCTCCAATGTTGTTGTGTGGCCCACGAACAGACAGTGGGCCGCGTCCCGCGCCGGCCCGCGCAGGCTCCGTCGTAGTCTCGCTATCGTTTCTTGTTCTGTCAGCTGTGCCATTGATTCTTCCACTGCTATTTTGAATGGTAACCACTCCGCCGACTGGCCACTGAAGAAGGGTAGGTCAGGAACCCTTGACGCGATTGCGGGCTGTCCCGCGGACCGCGCGGCGAGAGTGATGGCGCTGGCGAGCTCTTGTATCGCCAACTCGTTCGGTTTGCTGTCTTGTCGCGGAGGCTGCTGGAGCGGCGCGACAAGGTGATGCGGATCTCCGGCGACGTCCCCACCCGGGGGCCTCTGCGCCGCGTCCCATCTTCTATCTTCTATATGTTTTCGTATTTCCTGTAGCGTAGGCGGCTGTTGCGGCGCTACAGGCTGGCGTGGCTCCCCGGTGCTCTCCCAGGGCTCCCGCGCCAGGGCCGCGCTTCTATCTATAATCAGTCTTGGTTCTCCCTGTCGTGGCGGCGGCTCCAGCAACGCGGCAGGGTGGCGGTGGTCCACGGGGAGGCCCTCCCAATAGGGCCTCGCCTCCGTAGTTTTCGTCGGTTGACTATTAATGGGGCCTCGTGCTTCGGCGTCCACGCGACACCCGGGCTCGACGTCACACGGCACTGGTGGCGGCAGAGCGGCGGGCGGTGGTTCCGAACAAGGTTCTGGCACGTTGTGAGGCTCCATCGTGAGGGCGAGAGTGCTTCTATCGACCCATTCCGACGTCCTTTCTTCTCGGACCGTTTCATCTATTGAGTCCTCTTCATCTGAAGTTTCTTCTAGTACGCTGACTTTGGCCTCGGCTAGTTCGACGCGAGCTCGTAAGAGCTCTAGCCGGGCCTGCGCCAGCTCCCGTTGTTTTCTGCTGGATGCTTTCGATGCTCTGGATCGTGGTGACTTCTGTGGTGCGGTGGTTTTCGTGGCGTCGGTCGACGTGGCTGATGTGTCTGGGGCTGTGGTGGCGGTACGCGACTCCGTGGTCGTCGCGGACGACGCCGTGGGCTCGGAGTCGGCCGCGGTGCCCGACGCAGACACACCAGGACGTGACGTGGACTCCTCTTCACGGAGCGGGAGTCCGTCGCGACGCGGCACAGACTTCATACTTCTTGTCACGGGCATTTTCTATTCAGCAGGTCTTCCAGGTCTTCACCCAGGTCTCACAGTACGCTCAGGATGGAATCCGGCTCGAAGGACCATAAAATGTGGTCAACCAGCCTTCGACGTTCGTCTGGTTTCGCACATTTGCTACTAGAGACTATCGCCGGACTATAGTCCCGATTACGGCAGTACGTGTGAGACTAGGGCCGTGGAGGGAGAGCAGCTGTCTTGAGAGCGGGGCAGCAGAAGCGGGGGGGGGTTCTTCCAATAAAAGAATTCTTCAGTTGATATTCGCTAGCTTTCTTCCGGTTTTGCTGTGAGGACTCTTGTTGCGACTGATTATCGAACTGAGCGATCGAATTTACTGAGCTACCTCACGGCAATACCGTAGGGACGGCCTTGTTTTATTTTCTATTTTTGTTTTTGGTTTTACATCAATTTCACTTAGGTTTACACACATATTTGACAATATTTCTTAAACTATAAAATTTAGATACAAAAACTTTTGTTGGTAAAAAGAACTTATAAGTCCCCGTATTTTGATATATAACAGTCTATTCTAGTTAG
This sequence comes from Agonopterix alstromeriana, assembly GCA_963924505.1. NCBI lineage: Eukaryota > Metazoa > Arthropoda > Insecta > Lepidoptera > Depressariidae > Agonopterix > Agonopterix alstromeriana. The sequence goes on from OZ004664.1 coordinate 13,064,744, forward strand.
GATGGCCAGGTGACTAAGACAGAGTGAGGCGGAAAAATATGCAAAATTTTTACCGCACCGATTCAAACATTTTCATTTCCAAACAATTATAGGCATTCTGTCTATAGCCTAGGTTTCTGTCTTAGTGCACCTGGACCGTATGCTTTTAGTGCATCTATTTCTATGGCTCTATGTATGTGTTCACTATGCAAAATACGGGGGAAAAGTGTTAAGTGTGAAAGCAATCTTTAAAAACGTTATAATTTCTAATTTATCTTAACTGAACTGTTATTTTAGTTAAATTATGAGAAAGTTCGTTAACTACAATCTATTAAAATTTATCAGTTAAAATCTATCTATACTGTGACTCTAAAAATAAGGGGTTAAAACTTGGGATTCAAAAAAACACGATATTAGTAACACTATACAATGAAAAACTTAACCTATCCTATCCTAAACTGTAAAAATAAAAACTTTATTAAAAAACACTAAAAAAACCAAACTTATACCTATAAAACTAAAGAAAAAACAATATTTAATAAAAACTTAAGACTACGATAGATTTGTTATGAAATACATGACAAATACAACGAAAAAAACTATAAAAAACGATTAGAAAATTGTATAAGCATGATATACCCAACGTAATCAGTGCATTCTTTGAGTAAATAGTATAAAAATGACAAAAGATTCTAATTAGAATTTGCACTGATAACGTTGGGTGTCTCACTTCGCGGGGAGGAATCGTAGCAGCACCGCCGCGAAATGCGTAGACGCTCGAAGGCCAGCGAGGGGTGCCTCGGCCCCCCGCAACCGCGGTGAGGGGAAGCGGGAGCCGAGGTAGACGTGGATACTCGCTGTCGTGAACAGAGTCCTTAGACATCAAAAACCTGTCAAATACCCTATTGCCACCTGATTGCCACCTAGACGATGACAGCTATATTGGTACGATTGTAACGCCATTCTTCTAGTATCTTTGAAATATTTTTTTCAAATGAAAACCTCTCATTGCTACCTCTAACATTTCCAAGTTTACTTACTAGTCTTACAAGACTAAACCATTTACTACAACTTTATATTTACAAAAATAGTGCTAAGAAATCTAAGATATTTCAGGCGTGAAATCATTACGTTTACGAAGAGTTTCTCGCGAGTTTTGAATGTGATTCAGCCTTCGTGCACCCGTCATACCGTCAAAACTTTAAATTGGAGTTCAGACTTTTGAATACCTAGTATAATAACATTGGATGGCATTTTTGCTAGGATTTCAGTGAAAGTGAAGAAAATATACGTTTTCTTACAAAATAAGAACTCATAATTGGCTTCTTGGTAAAATTTTCGGCAAGACCTTACTTTGACCTTTATATTATAGACCACTAAACTGAACAACTTTCACTGTGGAGCCAACATTGAGAAAAAAAAACTGGTCAAGTGCGAGTCGGACTACTCGCGCACCGAGGGTTCCGTACCACACCACCACACGACATAATATTAAATTAGAAATAGTTTTCTTTTCTCCGGAACCTTTAGCGCGAGAACGACTCAAACTTGGCTGGTTTTTATTATTTGTAGTTATAATGTAGAGTAGAGTTTGCTCTATAATCATACCAAGTTTGAGGCTTGTACGTATTAACGTTTTTACGATAGAGCGAGAAGAAAAAAGGTTCATAAAACTAGTTTCTTGAATGAACCCTTAATTTTTAACTATTTGACATTTTTATTTTATAACAAATTCGCCGTAATAACGCATATTCTGTGAAAATTGCAACTGTCTGACTATTACGGTTCAAAAGTTACAGCCCTAAATAGGTAGGACCGACGGACAATATAGGCTTAGTAATGGTCCCGTTTTCACTCTTTGAGTACGGAACCCTAAAAATCGGTGTGTAGATTGATGCAGAAGCATTATGCAAAGAACACTTTCCCATTCTCGGTTACCTAAATGAGAGTTTCTCCATCGTTACTTGCAATTCTCTTGAATGTAAATACAGCACTAAAGATGTATTGTATAAATCAGCACTAGACCACCAAACTGTCGCCATAAACTAATGAATAATCTTTAGCTTCGGTTACTGTTAAGCTTGGACATGGATTCTATCTCCGTGAAACGTTAACGATTATTGCATAGAGTTCACTTTACATAGCAGTCAACAATTCAATCGTTTCTGAGTCAATGAGGCATTTTCCAAGACTAGTAAATCGAAAAGTCAGTAAATGGCAGTATTAAAAATTCAGAAAAACCTATCACATTGACATTGTGCTGTTTGTCTATGGTTTGCAACATTCAAATGACATTTGATAGCGGTTGTGTTGCCAATGGATAATTTTTCACTACCAATAAATACGCAATAGCACGGAAAAATTTCGTTTGTTGTGCATAAACGAACATTTACTGTACAAGTCTATCATATTAAAACCATAATAAATTGCTCCCTGAAATTAGAGAATCAAGTAAAACACGTAGCACTTTCGATCTGACAGCTGAATTGGCACGATTATAACGCCATCCTTCCAGTGTCTTTGAACATTTTTTTTATGAAAACGCCTCATTCAGAGACAAAATGCACGCTTGGACGCGTTTTTCTTGCTGGGGGCAGAAAGTAAGTAAAGGGCAGGAGTGTTTTTGTTATGGAGTTCGATGATTGGAGCGTACTTCTACAAGTTACACTTTCAAAATCCGCAGTAGAAAGATGCATAATTTACATTGTAATTTTGAAATTTTTTACTGCTGATTAATTTGAACGTGTGACTTTCAAAAATCGCACTCCTGCAGTGTGCAGTCGTTAAATGCTGTTCTTAAAATGGCCAGAGTGTGTAAAGAATGTAGGTCAAATCATTCATATTTGATTTCAGAAATTTTATTTTCACGACACAGCAATTTCATAAGACTTTTATTTTTATTTTTTAGCGTACGTTCGTGCTTCGTAGTGATCTTTTTTGGTATGTTTAGCGCCGTATCTCAGAATTAAGCGCCTAGCGGAGCCTCTAGCGCTTTTTTAACGTTTAATAAAGCAACATTATTTGTGTTGAAATATGCTATATTTTGTGTTTTTGATTGAAATTTGATAATTATTGATAGTCTAAACATGTCCATAGAGTGTGCAGTGTTCGGGAGATTCAAATACGAACGCTTATCTGAAGTGCTATCAAAAATTTTACAAGAGATCTACGAATTGACTGACTTAGGAATGGGTTTCGAAAACACTGATAAGTATATTTAGAACACTTTGAAGGACTATTTATGATAAGAATTTAATGAAGAATTTAGCGCTTTTATACCCTCTAAAATTTTGGAATCTAGCGCTTTTTTCACAGATTTAGCGCCCAATCGATTTTTTGAGGCGGCAGCTCTAGTGCTTCAAAAGGCACTAACTACACTTCACACTTTTACCATCATGATTTGACTATACCAAAGCGGAAACTTTTTCAATTCATAAACGAAACAGTAAATAAATACAAACCTAACTCGTATTCTTAAGAGCTTTTTTCTTTTAAGCAAACAAGCTTCTCTCTTAATGTGATAACTTGGTATCTTAGGGGTGATCATGACGTATGGGTGCAAGTTAACCTTCGTGGAGGTACGATAACGTTCTGTATAAGACCTTAAAGTTTATCGTCTCATGAATTGAGACCGAATGTGGGATTCAATGTTTTTTTGAGTCATTTGTTAAGCATAATGGGATATGAAGATAGAGATATAACTATTGATGTCTCCAAAGTAATTCACTTTCATTGTCTTCATATTATTCACATACTAAATTAAACATTGTTGTCTTTTGACTTAATAGAACTTAAAAAATCGGGAACCAAGAGTCGTGGAAAATAATAAGGACCAAGGGTTTTGTACAATATGTTTCTTTCTAACTAAAACATGATAACTGGTTTTTAGGGTTCCGTAGTTCAACAAGGAACCCTTATACTTTCGTCCATTCTGTCCCCCGACCCCCCCCCCTCTAACTTCTAAAATACGGGAGTCAAAATCTGAAAATGTCATAAAGAATAGCTTAATGTACTTTCAGTGAAAATTTTAACGGATGCTGTAGCTGAACCAGTTTAGGAAAAAACCTGTAAAATTGATTTCTTCTCTAATGATAAACTAGATATCGTAGAATGGCTACGGAATCCTATCATGGGCGATTCCGACACGCTCTTGGCAGGTTTTTTATTTAATGTTCACGAAGTGAGTTGATGTTTTCAGAATTTGGCCTGTCGTATCTTAGATGTTTTAAAGAAAGAATTATGTTTTAAAGTTAACTTCCCCTAGAAAAATCATTCTGCTGCCACTACGCAGATGTGATCTGAATTTAAAATGCGACGTAGTGCATGTTTATGTTAGTTTTATTCAAATTGCTAACTTTTAAACTAAATCTGCTACGATCCACGTAAAACCACTTTAAACCACATGTCCAACTTTTGTCGTAAAAATAAGTTTCAACTATTTTCCAGAATGTATTCCTCCTTTAATTGAACAGTGGTTTATGAAACATGTAGGTACTTAGAGAGAAAATACCAACCTAAATACCTACCTCCTACCTACCTACCTAATAATTATACCTCTAATGATAAGGTATAAATAATTTCAACTATTTTCCAGAATGTATTCCTCCTTTAATTGAACAGTGGTTCCTGAAACATTTAGGTACTTAGAGATAAAATACCAACCTACATACCTACCTCCTACCTACCTACCTACCTACCTACCTAATAAATACCTATATAAATACATACCTCCAATTATAAGGTTGAGATGGTTTTGTCGCGCGAAAAGGATCTATGGAAATAAAGTAACTTTAAATCAAATCGATGGTGTACTTAAATAAAACCGGTCAAGTGCGAGTCGGGCTACTCGCGCACCGAGGGTGCCGTACCACTCCACCACACAACATAATCATTAACTTACAAAAAAAATTTTCTCCTGGACTTTTAGTTGGAACCGACTCACACATGGCCGGTTATTATGTGTTTTTATACTGTAGAGTTTGCTCTATAATCACACCAAGTTTGACGCTTGCATGTATTACCGTTTTTACGATAGAGTTAGAAGAAAATACGTTCCGATGCGGTGGTAGCTTTAAAAAAGATTTGACGTTTGATAAGAGTGCTGCAAGCTCCTATATTGAATAAATTATATTGACTTTGACTTCGTTCATTAAAACTAGTTTTTGTATGAGGACCCCCTTAATTTTATCGTTTTGAATTTTTTTGACAGTTAGCAAATGCGCCAGAATAACGTGATTCTGTGAAAATTTCATCTATCAAGCTATTACATTTCAAAAGTTAAAGCCCCACATTTTTAGGACAGACAGACAGACAAGGGACAACGTTTTACCCTTTGGGTATGGAACCCTTAAAAGGAAAAATGTACTCGAAACTGACGACAACGATGAAGTGATTCACAAAATGTTGGTAACATAAAAGATATGTGTCAAGATCGTATCATTTGAGTCAAGCAAAGGTTGATCCTCTCCCCTTAATAAGAGTGAAAGAGAGCTGGCCACACTCCAGTGAGATAGTTTGCAAAATAAAGCAAATATTAAATAACGGTATCGTACCTACTACAGTGCACAGTTCAGCAAATTTGCGAAATGAAACGAAAACACACGACTTTGTGCTTTGGGAAAATAGCACTAAATCATACAACCCTTACAAGGGTTCGTGAAAAATGTAAGGAAAAACGACTTGTGCCACGTGTCTGGTTTACTCTAATCTGCACCAACTGATTAAATTGCTTTATTTCTTTGTTTTCTTATAGTATAAAACTTTACAGAGAATAGGGTTATTTATGAAATAAAGTAGAACGTTAGCAAAACTTTTCTCAGAAACGAAGCTGTTGTCTGTTACGTACAATAGTATCAATATACTTTGTACGGAGTTGTTTGTTCATAAAGTTCAAGAAGTTTTAAAGATTTCGAATTGTAAACAACATTTGAAAGTTTAAAACTACATTTTTAAATTTAAAATGAAATAGATAATAATTATTATCTTATCCTAAGGGGATCAGGAATTGAATTAAATAAGAAAAATAAAATCTTTACAGTTTTTTATTTGTTGTATCATTCTTTTGTTTATCAAAAAAAATATTTCTTTTAGATGGGGTATTAAAAGTACGGTGACTGACTGATGAACCTAAATTTAAAAAAAAGAGTTCATGAAGTAGGTAGTCGAACTAGTGTGGTGGAGTAAGGCCCGCTAGTTTTCACCGAATTATCGCACACTCCACAGTGAGGAAAGACATTGACATCCAATGATTTGAGAAGACTTGAATTTTTCTTCCGTCTATGTCAATGTCATTAAGTTTGACTTGCCAGCATCGTGAAAAGACAAGACATACGCCTATGCTTTATCACGAAGCTCTGAAAAAAAAAACGCCTTTTTTACGTTTTTTCTTAAACTTAATTCGAAAATTGACTAAGCCTTTGTATTAAATGCCAATTTACATACCTACTATCCATAACAGGCATTAACTGCTTCACAAAATTATTTTCGTGTTTGTAACAATTTAGTACGGGTTAAGATCTCACAGGTGCGGTGGAAGCAGGAATAGCCCCACGATGTGCTTGACAAACGTTACCACGCGCAGGGCGAGCACTGAAATTATAATAAGGGTGCCTTGTTTCTACCACATCTACCGAATCGCGAGATCCTTTGTCAAACTGTCATGTTACATTATGATATGCATGCGAGTAAACATTTAAACTTGGTGTTTCTACTCTATCACGCTTTGTACTCTCTATGGACGGAATGTGAGTGTTACCTTTGACGAATTTGCAGTAGCTACTTTTTGAAATTAATAATGGTGGTTGTTTCTGCCTTTGTTTTAAGGTTTTTAGTATGTGTACTTAAATAGGAAAGGGCTTGTCCTATGATTTAGATGGGAAATTAGTCTAGATTATCATGAGCTTATTACATACATATTAGATGAAAGGGAACGAGTATATACTACTGTACGTGTGTACTATTGCAGAGTCTGCGGATTTGTAGAGATAATCTATTAGTTGTGACGTTCTTTGGGAAAAGGGATTTTGTTGTAGGTTTTAGTTTCCAAGATGTTTCTGATGATCAATACAAATGTTTATTAAGGCCAATCTATTTAGATTTTGGATCAATTAATAACTCCATGCCGACAACATGGTCCTTTTGCCCTGAGAGCGTCACAATTTATGTTAACATTTTATTCTCCGTATCGTGTGGGCAGCAAGCCGTGTTGTCGGAGTTTTTTCAGACCGCCTTAATGCCTCTGACGTGGTTTTTATGTAACGACTACTACCCCCAGAGATAGAAGCCGGGACCAACGCCGTAACGTGCCATCTGAAGCACGAAATCATCTTTCTTTTCAGACAATTAGGTGATTTGGCCTGCAATGTCCTTACCAACTGGGGAAAAACGCATAAAGTGACATTTCACTAGGCATCCCCCTTGGGAATCGAACCAACGACCTCCGTGTCAAAGAGCCCAATGCTCCTAACCATTAGACCGCAGAGGCAGTCCAGGCGGGCTTCCACGGAGGCAGAAGGCAGTTAATATTTTATTATACATGGATTGTATAAAGCCTTATTGAAATTGCATATTCGACGGTTTGTAAAAATGTTAGACTAAGAACAATATGAGATGCTTCGCTTTTTATCCTTGAACTGATTATTTACACAAAATTTATACATTTTCTAACTACAACATATTTTTCACAGTCAGTGAGAAATAGATCTCTTTTTCTATCGCCTGGGATCAAGAGCTAGTTAGCTCCAGCTAGAAGCACGTTATTTTCACGTTTTTATATCTTAGCGTATCACATCCATCCACGTTTAGACTTTATCGTCCTAGCCAAGTCCTAGCTGTCGGCTATCTACCTTTTTATCGAACTAAATATTTTCTGCGGTCTTTTTGACTGGAACTCGTGACGAGAATTTCAAGAGAACTAGTGACTGACAATACGATTCGTTTCAGCTCTGTAAAATGAACATTTCACATACTTTAGTAGACTAAGAAAGCTTGTCATGTAACTTATATGCTTCCTTTTAGGCTCCCTTGTTTTGCGTACATAACAATAATAATAAAACCGGTCAAGTGCGAGTCAGGCTACTCGCGCACCTAGGGTTCCGTACCACACTAGCACACAACATATTATCTTACAAAAAAGTTTTGTTTTCTCCGGGACCTTTAGCGCGAGACTTCATCACACTTGGCCAGTTTTTATTATTTGTTGTTATACTGTAAAGTTTGCTCTATAATCACACAAAGTTTGACGCTTGCATGTATTACCGTTTTTACGATAGAGCGAGAAGAAAACACGTTGATAAAAATAGTTTCCTGTATGAGGACACCCGAAATCGCGAAAAAAAACTGCTGTGTCATATATTTTGGGTTTTCTATGAAAAAAGAAAAACACTTCAATTCGATGTTATCTCCATAGCGAATGTTGTTCAGATGGTCTGAAGCCACCCATTAAAGTATACGGTGAACTCTGAGTGAACATCAAAAATAAGTAAATATTCAGGAAAGGTCAGTGAACTACAGAAGTTTATTCTCCAATAATTTAGCAATGTTAATGTGGTTGCAGAGTTGTCAATTTCATACAAAAGTTGGATGCATAATTGAAAGTAATATTTTATATATGGAAAAATAGTTTAGAAAATCTAGATACCGCGTATCAAATAACATTTTCAATTTATAATATAATTATGACGATAAAGGTTTGAACTTATCCATAGAAAATTTCAAAGCTTTATTTCTTCATAATTACTCGCAACAACTCTGCAACCACCTTAACTTAGAGAACGACGCATAAGGGCGAATTCATTGGAAAATTTATCACTTCGTATCTCTGATTCATTACTCGGTTTTGTACTTCAGATGATACAATAAATATACTGCAGCCACTGACCAGAATTCAGAATACAGAGTGGAAACTTAAATGCTATACAGTATACCTTAGGGGGTACTTCAGACCGTCAAACTGAACAACTTTCACGCTGGGAACAACATGAAAATGGCGAATAAAAGATCTTCTGTTCCATAGAAAACGTCAACGGCGACTCGACGCAAATGTTCCATACATTTGCGACAGGAATATTTTTTATTGATAATTTTTTTTTTTTTATTTGGACTTTCAGTACTAAATACAATCAGCTGACCAAACGTTTATATGAAAAGTCGATTTTTTTTGCGTGCTAGTGAGAGTCGGGCTACTTGCGCACCGAGGGTTCCGATTCCGTACCACTACACAACATATTAACCTATAAATAATAGTTTTGTTGTCTCCGGGACCTTTAACTCGAGACCGACTCACTCTTGGCCGGTTTTTGTTATACTGTAGAGTTCTAAAATCACACCAAGTTTGACGCTTGTATGTATTACCGTTTTTACGACAGAGCGAGAAGAAAAAATTGTGACAAAAATTAGTTTCTTTTGTCATTTTTGTAATTTTTATAAACAAATAACGCGCATTCTGTAAAATTTTACTATTCAAAAGTCACAACTCTAATAGGTAGGGCAGAAAAACGGACAAACGGACGGATGGACAACGTATGCTTATGAATAGGGTCCCGTTTTTACCCTTTGGGTACGGAACCCTAAAAATACTGTCGAAGCTTCCTTGGCACATCATATTTGCCGAAGTATCCTTTGAAACTAGGTTCATTTTACGAGCGTATCTTATTACGTACCTACCTACACTATATGTAACTGCGGAAACCATGTGATTTGATTCACTTTTACGACCCAAAGGATTAAGTAACCTAAAGAGGTTTTGTAACAAAAGTTGTTACTTTAGTTAGTCAACAACGAATGTAAGTAATTTAATTTGTTTTGGTGTTGTTTTCTTGTTCTTCTTCTATTTTAAAAATATGACTGCCATCTTGGTTTTGATGATTTTGCCAATGTCTAGTTTATGTAGGAAAAGTGCTTGACGTTGTACGGTTATAAAGGTATTCTGGTGACTCCAAGGGTTGTTTTTTCGAAAAGAACACTATCCTGAGCCACCACTGGAGCTTCGTTGTAGGCCGGGGATGGGGCAACCGACGACCGACTACCCAATAGCAGACCCACAACGCGACTCTTCTTCTTCTTATAGTGTGGGCAAAGCCCTGCGCCCGCGGCATGATGGCGCGATAAAGCGCTATCGCGCCCTAGCTCCCTTTCTTTTTGCGCGCGAACGAACGAGTTAGCAGGCGGGATAAAACTTTTATCGAGGTACCATGCCGTGGGCGCTGGTGTCAGAGTTTTTTCAGACCGCCTTACGGCCTCTGACGTGGTTTTTATGTAACGACTACAGCCACGAGAGATAGTAGCCGGGACCAAAAGCTTAACGTTTTCTTCTGTATCATTAGTTCTTTTAACAATTTAGATCGTCTTAGAGTAACCCACTACTATAATGTTTGAAAACCTATTAAAAATGTGTGATTTCATGCTGAAATATTCAACGTGCTTAAAGTGAGCCTTGCTAGAACTAGAACTGCGTTGGTAGTTTGTAGCAGGGTTTCTGCCTACCCTGAAAGATAATACCTAGGTATAGTCATAAGTCTAATATTTGTGTTGTATGAGCTTTTTATCGAAGAGCCAGAGAGTTACAAATAGCTTATTATCACATTCAATATATTCATTTCTTTATAAAGAAATATTAATAAATAAGCGCAAAACCTCAGACATCCCAACATATTTTTAAATTTCAACGTAATAATTGCATTGAAACAATAATTTAATAGTTTTATTAATTAAAATTGAAAGTTTATCGCATTTAGTCACATTTTTAAATTTTCATGTAAAAATAATTTAATAATATTTCAGCAATGAATGAAAGAGCTAGCGTGCTCATGTATACATTTTAAGAATCTTGTTTTGATAGTTAGTAGGGTGAGTGTGCCGGTGCGATGGGTAGGCATCGAGTTTAGTAAATTTTAAATTATACGAACATATTATTTGATATTTTGAAAAAAAATTACCTGTGTTGAAACCTTGATACTTCGATTCTGCTCTCGATTCTAAACATATATTTTCCAGTTTTGCGTTCATTCATTACGTTATTTAGAGACAAATATAAAGTATGTATCATCGATACACATATTGTTAATAGATAACCCTAAAAACCATCATGCGTTGAGATATTAAGTTTCTTCACTATGCTGAAACAAGATAGCAATACAAATCTAAATTAAGAGCGACAGAGAGCTTCCAATGTACCACTCAGATCACGCAAGCTTCGACTGTCCAAAATACACTTCCCCAATATGTTAGTGTCTGCGATATATCGTAAATGTAGCCACTAGGGGAGTTATTGCCTATTGGATATAATCGTAAATTCTCACATTGGATCTAGTTGGGTACAGTCAGTTTCAACGTAAAGGACCGTAAGGGAATTCATTCACATGTTTCATGATCATGAACAACCGAATTTTCGTTTTCGTTTCGTAGATTTATTATAATAGACTAACAGCATTTCCTTTCTTGCACAAAAGGAAATGCTGTTGGGGTTTGAGGGTGAAATTGGGATTCAAGCTGGGGCCTTGAAATCTGCATCTGTGTCCACTGTCCATTAAATGTTGGTGACAGCCTGTCACACTAGAAAGCATTTGGGTACACTCTGCTGGATATTCTGAATATTATCGCTGTAAAATTAAAATATCCTTTGTATCATTTTTGCCGAAAATGAGTTTTGATAATATTTGAAAACCAATTTTGAATAGCTGTCGTTTGAAAAAATTCTGTAACTCACACAACTCTGTAACAATGCACACACGGCGACACATCAAGCTACGAAAAACCACAATAAGCTGGCCGCGCGTAGGGAGAGTAATGTAGAACGTCGCGCGGCTAGCTTATGTTTGTTTTGCGTAGCTTGACGTGTCGCCGTGTGTACACTACGCGGTAAACAACTTGACGAATGTGGAGGGGGTGAGGGGTGTAGAGAATAGAGAGTGGGACAGTAACGCTTACGCTCTCAAAAAATTTCGCGAAGTCAAGGTTTTTTACAAGTTGTTTGCTGGCTAATTGTGTCTAATAAAATATCTTATTATTTCACTGATTATGATCTCATATTGTTAAATACATACCCAGCAAAATATACTTTTTACGCAAGATATTTTAATTTTGCAATGACGATAAGCTACATTTAGAAAAGGTATCTCTAACTACCCCCTACGAGGTCAGGACTATAGTCTTGAACATAATGTTTATGAGATCAATACAAAAAGTTTCACTACATGATACAGTATCATAATAATATTAAAATACTATTGACAAAGGGATTGTCAGCTTATTACGATTCCACGTCAAAACTTTCCAAGTTCTTAACAGATTTCAATGAAATTTGACAGTGATGTGGCCTGTAACGCGAGAAAGGGCTACTTTAATCTCGCAAAAGAATCGAATTGTTCGCAAAACCGCGAAGCCACAGGCAAAAGCTATTTCAATAAATTTTTATTATCAAGATAATGTTGGACTGTCGAAATTATGAGCAGTTTAATAATCAAGAATCGAATGAGTTTTTGAACCAACAATCAGATCTATATTTTGTTGCTAACCGTCTGGCATGAAATAGTGAATGTGATTTCCGAAGCAAGCAAATAGATAGCAAATTCGTCTCGTAGTTTTCGAGGGATAGTATTGATTTGTAATCCATTCGTCAGCTTTTCATTACCCGACGAATTTATCTCTTTGGCTGTTACTTAGGTAGCTGAGCAAAATTAGGTCAGGTAATAGTGTTTACAGAAAGTTTCCATACTTATAATATCAATGTACTTATCATTTTATTGTTGTGTAGAGTCTCAAGGTTAATGCACGATGGGGATGGCATAACCTCAGTGTTAAAAGCCCCAAAACAGAAAAATAAAAATATTTAAAAAACACGAAATGGAGTTTGTTGGTAAGCATCTCTTGAGAACGGCTGGCCGTTTTTTTTTTTTAATTCGATTTAATTCAATTCAATTACGCTTTATGCACACCAAAACAGAACATGTAAATATGTAAATTTTGGTATAAAAATTGTCCGAATAAGGTTTTTAGGGAAAGAAAAAACCTAACTGCAAAACCAAAACAGGTTCTTATCCCGGTTCGGAGATGAATATTCTTTGGTTGTGTCGTTATTATACAGGGTCCAACCTAATATGCTGACACTTTTTAAGGGGATGATAAGACCATCAAACTGAACAACTTTCACTATGGGAACAACATCGAAATCGCGAAAAAAAAATCTGCTGTCCCATACAATTGGCTAAAGTAGGATTGCAGTTTTGTATGGAGCAGTTGATTTTTTTTTTCGCGATTTCGATGTTGGTCCCTTAGAGAAAGTTGTTCAGTTTGATGTCTGATTATCCCTTTAAAAAAGTGTCAGCATATTAAGAAGAACCCTTTATATTTTCAATAATGAAGAGCTTAGTGGTTTACGTTTGGGACCATAACAATGTACCTATTCGCCTGTGAGCGTTATTTGTTTTTAGTGTTCTGTACCCAAAGGGTGAAAACGGGACCGGGACGGTAATAGCTAGACAGTTTAAATTTTTACAGAATTTGCGTTATTACGGTGGATTTGTTAACAAATAATAAAATTGTTGAAAAATTTAAAAGAGGTCCTCATACAAGAAACTAGTTTTATCAACGGTTTTTCTTCTCGCTCTATCGTAAAAACGGTAATACATACAAGCGTCAAACTTGGTGTGATTATAGAGCAAACTCTACTCTACAACAAATAATAAAAACCAGCCAATTGTGAGTCGGTCTCGTGTTAAAGGTCCAGGACAAAAAAAAATGTTTTTAGTGATTATGTTGTGTGGTGGTGTGGTACGGAAACCTCGATACGCGAGTAGCCCGACTCGCACTTGATCGGTTTTTTATTTGGTACGTTCATGATATGTTAGAAACCTTACACTTGATCTACACATGGATAAAATATCGTATAGTATATGTGGCCCATAGATTTTTGGCTCAAAGTAGGTTGCACCGTGATTTAATGTTAGTGCCATATAGTAAGTTGTTCAGCTTGACGGTCTGATGATCCCCTTAAAAGTGTCAGCATATTAAGGACCCTATAGATTATATTGTGTATTCATAATTCTTAATTTGAGTAAACTCTACTAGAAGTACGTATTAGCAGGAGATTAGCAGTACTATAAGCAAACAAACTAAGTTTTGATCTATATTGTTTTGTTTAACTTTAGTTAACTTAACTTATATATTGTTCAAGGCGAGTGAGACAGTTTAGGTACATTCTAATTTAGTTAATAGTATACATAGATTCAGATTTTCATTACTGCTATTGTGTAAGACACTTTGAATATAGGTAAAATCATGAAATGTCTTCCTTCGTATTGATTTTATTTCAATTCACTATCAAAGTCAAAGTCAATCTTGAAGCACACGTCAAATCTTTTTAAAGCTACCACCGCGTAGTAACGTGTTGTCGCTGTAGAGAAGATGCGGCCAGAAACTCTACAACATAACACGACTTAATAACTATCGAAATATAACTATAAATTATTTTTGTGGAGTAAGCCGATTTAAGTTTATAAATTGAAGAAATATTTTAATCAATTATAATTCCTCTAACAACCTTAAAAGTAAGTTAGTTATTAGCTTGTAGGATCCCACTGCTGGGCATTCACTAATAATGTTGAGGGAAAACCTATATCTTTATAAATCAAGATAAACAGGGGTCCTTATTATGTTGACAGTTTTTAAGGGGATGATCAAAACGATTTTTTTACGTACCCTGTTCAATGTCCCACTGCTGGGCAAAGGCCTCCTCTATTACTCTCCGATCCTCTCTGTTGTGTGCAACTTCTGGCCAACTCTCCAAGAAGGCATCCATGTTGTCACTCCACCTTTTCCTGGGTCTACCTCGACACCGGGGACCATCCTGGGGAACCCAGTCTGTGGTGATTTTGGCTCTATACAGGGTCTAACTTAAAATGCTGACACTTTTTTAAGGGGATATCCAGACCATCATACTGAACAACTTTCTCTATGACACCAACATCGAAATCGCAAAAAAAAATCGGCTGCCCATACATTTGGCTCGTTGGTGTCATAGAGAAATTTGTTCAGTTTAAGGGGATATAATTCGAAGCGCGCTCCATACAAACGTACTATGGTGATATTTTCAATACTAACCAATTAAACTCAATGAAATTTTGCTGAAACAATCTTGAAACAAATATTTATGCTTGTATGGAGTCCGATTTTCGTTAAAATATACAGTTTCAATGCTAGGATTAATTTAAGATTTGTATGGAAATCTTTGAGGCACTGTAACTTTAAAACTATACATTTTAACGAAAATCTGACTCTATACAAGCATAGAAATTTGTTTTCAGATTGATTCTGAAAAATTTCATTGAGTTTAATTGGTTAGTATTGAAAATATCACCATAGTACGTTTGTATGGAGTGCGCTCTGAATTATATTCTCTTAATGGTCTGAACATCCTCTTAAAAAGCGTCAACACTGTGAGAAGGATCCTATATTATTTAAAAACCTTTATAATTTACAAAATTCGTACTTGTGAAAAGGTCACTTGAGTTTCTTTCTCTATTCACAACGGCAGGTTACTAGGTCGGTGCAAGGGCTCTAGAATACAGTTTTGAAAACTTAAATTTTAGTTTTGAAACTAGTTGTAGCCCGCATGTATTATATCTCCCGAATTTTAATTAAAATACATTTTAATTAAATAAGTTTCTACTGCGTGAAGGTTGAGCGGTTAATTTGTGGGTTTTTAAGTAGACTTAACAGCAAGTTTTGAGTTTAATTATAATTTCTTGTGACGTCAGTTTCCAGTTTTAATTAAGCAGACAGAAGTTTTATGTTTTGTAACCGATCTATTTACCTACATAACAAAGATTATTATGTAGGGAAAATAATAAACAGAGTGTAACCAAACACCCTATGGCCAAAGGGCTGGTTTAGACCATCCTTAGGCCATCAAACTGACCAACTTTCAGTATGGATACAACGTCGAAAAGAAAATAAGAAATCAACCGTCCCATACATTTGAGTCGAGTATGTACCGCAATTTTATATGAAACTTCTAATGTTGGTAGGGTGTGTCATCAAAAAGTTATCTATGTGTATTATTTTGAATAAACAATTTTGACTTTGACTTGACTTTTGCTACAACCTGTATATTACTTTTTATTCTATTAATTCAGCTGAAAATGAGCGTTTACAACTTTGGTTGTAATTAGGTTGATAGTTGTATCAATGTTTCTGACCACCCTGAAAGGGATTATAGTCGTGATTTTATGTACGTTTGAATGTAAAAAGCTAGTAAGTAAAGTACATGATTATTCCCTATTTTGAGACGAACCTATTTAAAACTTATGCTTCCCGAATATTTTATATTCAGCATTCGCTCTGAGAACGTAAATATTATGTATACTAACTATATCTATAGGTATAGAAGTACTGTTCACTGAAGCTTCGGATCGGAACCGTTCGAGTATTGTTGGTATTTGCGAATTTCCCCTCGACTCGACTTTTTTCTTCATTCGGCTTCGAATTTGATTTACAACGTTGAGTAATTACGAATAAAATTTTATTTTTGCGCAAAAAAAAAACTTAAAAAAAACTCGTATGTTTTCTAACATTGAACTGCAATTATACTTTTTGTAGTAAGTACCTGTTGGCACCCTTTAAGTACGGAACCCTACGTTTTTAGGGTTTTTTGGGTAACGAAAATCTGACTTCATTCAAGCATAGAGATTAGTTTCTAGATTGTTTCTGAAAAATTTCATTGACTTTAATTCGTTAGTATTGAAAATATCACCAGACTTCGTTTGTATGGAACGCGCTCCGAATTATATTCCCTTAAGAATCCTGAGTAAAATTACCCTTTATATTAATGAAACTGTCTATGCTCACACCCTGTATTAATAAACATTTTGCATGTATAGTTAGCTACCTTTTAGTAAAAACTCTTGTTAAATCAGAATGCACGCTACGCTGTTTTTTGTGCATCGATTTTGAACATTCGTTCTAAATGATTGATGAAGATTTAAGGCCTCGTATGTCGAAGCTGACATTGCTTTTTGTGGGACCATCTATCGTTTTCGGCAGAGGTGGAAGAGATAAAAATAAAACCGGTCAAGTACGAGTCGGGCTACTCGCGCACCGAGGGATCTGTACCACACCACCAAACAACATAATATTTAACTTGCAAAAATGTGTAGTTTTCTCCGGGACCTTTAGCGCGAGACCGACTCACACTTGGCCGATTTTTATTAATCTATAATCACACCAAGTTAGACACTTGTATGTATGACCGTTATTACGATAGAGCGAGACGAAAAAACGTTGATAAGAACTAGTTTCTTATAAGAGAATTGAGGACATCCCTTATTTTTTTATTTTATTTTAGTATTTATTAACAAATCAGCCGTAATAACGCATATACTGTGAAAATTTAAACTGTCTAGCTATCGTCAACAACTTCGAGCGTAGACTCTCCGATCTTTTCAGGAATGGGTATCAAAATAAAAACTCCATGCCTTTTCTTATAAACATGATTAAACTACCTGTTGAGGAAAATAACAGCGAGCCCAGGAGACCCAGTGGTATGCACCATGACGGTTTTTGAATCGTATGAAGCTTGTATGAAACCGTTCCATTATAATGAAATGGTTGCAATCCGCACAGCGCAGCAGCTCTCTACCGCCAATATCGCGGCGGCTCTATGCTCGCACCGCGCTCGATTGACCTGTTGTCGCGACCGCCGAGCTTCACCACTATTAATTTTTATTAATCTATGGCACGGCGCGGTGCTGAACTAAATCACCACATTCGCACGCCACGCCAACCGTTATAGTGTGGTGTGATTCCCGCCTTATTTATTAAATATTCAACATTGAGAGTAGCAAAAGATGTTTATAAATTTTTAGAATTAAAACTTTGAATGTAGACCGTCGTTTAGTTTAGTATTATTAGTTTTCGTTTTAAGTATAATAAAACAGCTAATAACATTAAATATACAGGGTGTAATAAAGCACCCTAGTAATATTTAAAGGTTTAAGAAAAAAACAGCTGTCCCATACATTCGAGTAGATTTGAGGTGTTGGTTCCATAGTGAAAGTTGTTCAGTTTGATCGTCTTAAGTCTCAACGACCCCTTTAAATATTACTAGGGTGTTTTGTTACACTCTGTGTTTTTAGGGAATGATCAGACCATCAAATTGAACAACTTTCTCTATGGCACCAACATCGAAATCGCGAAAAAAAATCAGCTGTTCCATAAATTTGGCTCAAGTAGGTTTGCAGTTTTGTATGGAACAGCTGTTTTTTTTCGCGATTTCGATGTTGGTGCCATAGAGAAAGTTGTTCAGTTTGACTGTCTGATCACCCCCTTACAAAGTGTCAGCTACATTCAAAATGTTTCTGTCTTTGATTAAACAATACGTTACCTAATCTAAACTTACCAAAGCGGATGTACTTAAATAATCCAAATAAATCTAAATCTAAATCTTTCAGTTAGACAATTATTTTAAACTACTAAACAATCAAATTAATAACTGTCATTCAAACTAAGGGTTGAGACACATTTACCGACGGCGACCGACGGCGGGCCCATACAAAAATGTCATCGACGTCGATGACGACGGACGGCTTCCCATACTAAATGTAATTTTTGTACGGGCCCGCCGTCGGTCGTCTTCGGTAAATATGCCTCAACCCTTAATTGGATTGAAACTGAGTGAATCTATGTTTCATCGGAAATTTCAATAAATTAACTCTTTCAAACTCATTAAAAAGTGTTTTTAATTTCCCTAGGTGCAGAGTGAAAAATTAAGTGCCAAACTTGTGCCAAAAGTGAATTGAAAGTGTCAACAATCCAGTGACATAAATTTAAAAAGAGAACGCTACCCTAGTGTCAGTGTAATGTCAGTGGAAAACAACATAGTTGGTTCAAAGATGGAATGGGCAGGAGGGGGGAGGGAGGGTGATTCCAGCTGTCAGAGTGATTTATTGCACTCGATGGAGAACTTTTAGATAACGCTCGTGGAAACACCAAGATGTCGGCAGGTAACTATGTTGCATCATTTGTAACAAAACCGATTACATGAAAAAACTATTAACTGAACAGAGAAAAAAAAGGTTTTTAATTATTATTCAGCTATACCAACTTTTTGCAAATATAATTTGAATGTTATTAGGTAGGTATCGCAAAACGGACAAAGAAAAATTTCAAAACCATCAGGTGATTGCTTTGACTAATTATTATAAGGACCGGTTACGCGTGTAATTCTACTAGCAAACATTTCTGCCACTTTTTGCGGGGGGCGAGGTAACATGAAATCCGCAACTTTGGATTTTATTCCCCATAACTTTAGATTCTAATATTGAATGTTAAAAGTCATGAAAAGTAGTCTCATGTGAACCCCAAACGTTCTAAGTTCGAATTTATTATTTCGCAATTATAGGCTGTCTCGTTTAGTGATAAGATGTAAAATTGAATGTCAATGCACAAGATCAATTGTGCTTATACCGTGGCAGAGGGGAAATGCTACCGCAAGGCTAGTCCTTATAATACTCGTAATTAGTCAAAGGGTGATTGTTAATTATTGTTGGGCTGTCCCCGCCTGCATTAATACTAGTATAATAATAACATTAAAATTACATTTGCACAAAGTTGATATAGCTGATTAATAATTAAAGAGCTTGTTTTTCTATAATAATAACATTCAAAATTTCATTTGTACAAACAATGTTGGTATAGCTGGTTAATAATTAAAGAGCTTGTTTTTCAGTTAATAGTTTTCCACGCAGTCGGGTTTTTTATTTTTCTTAACAATTAAGTTTATTTCACACTTTTTACTCTTGTAAAAAAGTTTGGTTTTCTCCGGGACCTGTAGCGCGACACCGACTCATACTTGGCCGATTTTAGTATTTTTTGTTATACTGTAGTGTTTGCTCTATAATCACAGCAAGATTTACGCTTGTATGGATTACCGTTTTTACGATAGAGCGAGAAGAAACTAGTTTCTTGTATGAGGATCCCCCTTAATTTTTAACTTTTTGTCATTTTTATTGTTTGTTAACAAATCCACCGTAATAAAACATATTATGTGAAATCAACTATCTAGCTATTAAGGTTCAAAAGTTACAGCCCTAAACAGGTAGGACGGACGGACGGACAACGTAGGCTCAGTAATAGGATCCCGTTTTCACCCTTTGGGTACGAAACCCTAAAAAACGATTGATGGCAGCACTGGATGCTCGGTGCCCCCTTAACGATGACAATGCAAAAGTATAATCCTTATCAGCAGCAGGAATAGTTCGTTATGTCACGCCCAGTTTACTTCCTATACATTCGTAACCACAGGATATCTACATGCCGATGACGTAACAAAACGCCCTGTTTAACATTCAGCAGACAGTCCCTGGCTATTCAGGAACCGACAGTGTAGTACCTATAGTGATCATGAAATTTGCAATGCAATATTACACTCTATCTTTGGTCAAAGCAGTTCATATTTGAACATTGAAAAGCAAAGAAGCAGAACTAGATCCATGGGCGTATACAGGGTCTTTCTTGATATGCTGACAGCTTTTACAGGGGTTGATCAGACCATCAAACTGAGCAACTTTCTTTATAGGACCAAGATCGTAATTGCGAAAAATAAAATCGCTGTCCCATACAAAATGGCCACCCTCAACACAAATGTATATGACAGTTGATTTTTTTTTCGCGATTTCGATGTTGGTCTCGTAGAGAAAGTTATTGAGTTTGGTGGTCTGATCATCCTCTCAAAAAACTGTCAGTATATTAAGAAAGACTCTATATAAAAGCGCGCTCACCCCCCGTCACACTGGACAGAGTTTCGGTACTACTGGTGAAACATGGGTGTTCTGAGGTTTCAGAATATCTCTGACTACCCCCTCGGGGAATAAAGTGGTGAGCTTATGCTTATGATGCTATATAAAAAGCTTCCGAGTTTGTTTTATTATATGGGTAAGCAGTTTAAATATGGAAAATAAAAATTCATAGTCAAATTATACTGAAACCTACATCATTTCCCGTAAATCTAAATTTCATCACATAAAATATCACAAGATAGTAGTCTGTCATAATAGTCGTCTCCAATGATCCTGAATACAAAGTATATTATAAGTGATTCGATTCATATTTAGAAATTGTATGGATACTGAATAAGCGAATTTACTTCTAACTCAAAGCCACATAACCGCAAGCTTATTATCAGTACAATAATTGTTATTGACAAGTAAAGCATGGACCTAAACAATCTTGGTAAACCAAATTGGTTGAATCATTCTGAATATGAATTTACCAAGCAAAACCTTACATGGAACGATTATTAACCTCAAGCACAGAATACCATTGTATTGGGTCAGATCATGTAAGGATCTGAGTATTGGGCCACAAAAGCGAAGGGTGAGAAACGACTGTATGCAGCTGAGATGCGAATGTTGAGATGGATGTGTGGTGTTTCTAGAATGGAAAAGATAAGGAATGAGTATATTAGAGGAAGTTTGAAAGTAGCACCTATGACGGAAAAATTTCAGGTTAATAGATTATCGTTGTATGGGCATGTGATGTGGAGAGACGATTGCTATGTTACGAGACGAGTGTTAAGTATGTATGTGGATGGCTGTGGTAGGAGAGGAAGACCGAAGAAAAGATGAATGGATTGTGTGAAGGATGATATGTGTAAGAAAGGAGTGAGTGCTGAAATGACTGCTAGGAGAGATACATGGAAAAGAATGGCATATTGCACCGACCCCAAATAACGGGAAATGGCCAAGAGAATGATGATGAAAGAAGACCATTGTATGTCTCACCTTACATTACAAATCTTTTCAATAACTTACAACTTTGTTATTCTACGCTTGCAGGAAACAATGTGGTATTATGTAGGTACCTAACATATTCTTGCTTCGAACACAAAAAAGTTGGGACACGACGTTTATGAAATAACACAATAGGATGTCAGATTGTGTCCGTCAGGGACCACATTCTTCACTTTATTCTGAGCTACGACATTTACCCATTTTGTCCTCAATCATTTTCTTTCTTTCCTAACTTTTTTTAGTAGAACACACACGAGACTTGCGTAGACAGGAGCAGTTTAGTCAAAGTGTCATTGTATAGTCTATACATCATATATAACTATAGCAAAGAATACTAACGCTAAATAATATACTTTGAGCATAGCATATGCTCACGACTATATTCCACGAGGGGGTAGTCAGAGATATTTTGAAACCTCAGAACATCCACGTTTCACTAGTACTGAAACTCTGTCCAGTGTGACGGGGAGTGAGCCCGTCGCCAATATACTTTGAGTTCATGAGTAAATACGCCAAAGAGAAAAAAGATTCACACAATCGCAATACGATAGGGAATACCGTCCATTCGCCGGCAAGTACACCTACACTACCGTATAGATAGGGAACAAGTATATTATGTTCTTAAAATTAATGCCTATACTCCATACATATACATAGAGCACTATGTTTGCCACTGATGTGGGTTTTAAGATCGTGACGGCATGGTATTACATATCTAAGGGTGGATGCACATCTATCCGCGGCGAAGGAGCCGAAGGAGGCGAACGAAACGAATTTTTCTGCCGATTCGTCCGATTCGCCGCGGATTTAAG
The DNA here is from genome assembly GCA_963924505.1 of Agonopterix alstromeriana. Classification (NCBI taxonomy): domain Eukaryota; kingdom Metazoa; phylum Arthropoda; class Insecta; order Lepidoptera; family Depressariidae; genus Agonopterix; species Agonopterix alstromeriana. Next base: position 13,087,317 of record OZ004664.1, read on the forward strand.
TGTGCGAGGTGTCACAGAATTTTATTCAAATAATTCTAGAATTCGATTCTTTCGCCTCCTTCGGCTCATTTGCAGCGGATAATTATGCGTCCACCTTAAAGATGAACTATCAATCTACTATCTAAGTCCAAATGTTATGGCAGCACCATTTAAAAATTCAGTACGCAGTACTTGGGCACGTGGGGCGCACGACACGCTGTACTGTTGCCCAGCGAGGCATGCCAGGGGAATGTTTACATGGCGCTGGTCTGTGTGCATGCGTCGATTCGGGAGCTTGAATGAAGTTGGAATACTATCTTTGTCTTTACTATCCAGTGGACAATCTATGGGCGGGCGTGTATGAGTGCTCCATAGAAGCTTTTTCTCTGTGGTGTGGTGTGCTTTTGAGTGTCTGCTACGCTTGCAGCATTGCCATATTGGAAAGCCAAGGAAATGCGTTGGACATGAAATCTAAACTTTTCAATTTATTCAGAAATTAAATGCGTTACATATCAAACAGAGTGCTTCAGACCATAAAACTGAACAACTCTTATTATGGAGCCAACATCGTAATCGCAAAAAAAACCAGCTGTTCCATAGAGAAAGTCAATGTGTATTTTATCTTTGTAGTATAGTATATATAGTAATAGTTCTTCCATCCAATCGTTGTCTGGAGAAATCACGATATAATCATTTAGTGATAAGACCATCCTATTTACCCTTCTCATTCTTGTTATAAATGGTATTTGTCTATTCTTGGTGTGCAAATAAAAATATGTATTTTTTCTCTTTTTTTTTTCGCAATTTCAATGTTGGACCTATAGTAAAAGTTGTCAGCTCGATGGTCTGAAGCTCCCCCAAAAGTATGTATGAACCCTATCGTGGGCGAATACGACACGTCCTAGGCCGGCTTTTTTAATGTTTACTTCTTACTCCAGCAGGCTCAGCGGTTGCGATGATCGGCGCGAACCTTCGCTTCGGATCAGCGGGCGCTAGCAACTCGTCCATCATCAACAACACGAGGTTCTGTCCGCCAGGGGGCGCGGCGAGCGCTGCGGCGCTGCTCGCGCTGTCGGGGCTCGGGATGTCCGCTAACTTGGCGTTGATGACGGTCATACTTAGCAAGAAGCAGTTGAGGAGGTTAGTTTAGTTCTTAAGAGAACCGTTAATATTTTTTATATTCCAATTAAATTCGAGTTTAAGGTGTATCCACCCAGGAACACGACTCTCCATACTAATAGATGTAAACGAGCGCGTGGCTCCGGTCAGAATTTAGCCGTTTTCTTAGAAAAATGAAATAATTTTTATGAATTTTCAATAAATAAGAAATCCAAATCATTATTATGTTGTATTGTAAATTTTCATTTTCTTCCGATCAACAATGTATGAGTAAAATGGTTACAACTGGAAAAAAGGGGTGACTTTAGATTCCTTTTTCTTCTATTTTAATCTTAATGATAGATTGATTGATTGATAGATGAATACATTTCGAGAAAAACCAAAACATGTCCTATAGATTGTTCAGTTTTGTTTTCTGCTTAAAAAGTGCCATAGTTAACGTATAAAATGAATACAAAATTACCCAATTTTATGGTAAACCAGGCGGCAGAGTCTTAAAGGGTGTATATTTAAGAGCGTTTGAACTCCTAATTTATCTGACTGAACAGTTTCATCTTATTTATAAGAAAAGGCATACAATTTTAAAGCGCTGTTATAAAGCCCCTGAACATTTATAACAGCGCTACAAAATTATATGCCTTTTCTTAGAAACCTTCCCCGATAAATTGGGAGCTCTTAAATAAACATCCTTAAGATTGAGAGACTTCTTCGTCACTTCGATTTTAAAGCAGTGAAATTAGTTGAAATCCATTATACAATATGATACGCTATTGGGAATAAGTATAGCGTCCTATTAGTAGGTTAGGTATTTTAGTTTTTTTTTTTCTATCCGTTATGTTATAAGTAGATCGAGTTTTATAGATTTTTTATTAAACTGCTTTATTAATAAAATAATGATGAAGGTATATAAACTCCTCTGGAGAAGACATTGAATTTATCTACATAAGAAATTCGATTCATAATTTAACTCTAAACTCACGACATCATTACAAAATAAATATTAGACTTATCATTAAGAGTCCTTTTACCGTTCAGTGGGATCACAATATTAAAGATTTCCCAATTATGAAAATCTAAAATAAAAAAGTGCTACTCCAAATTACTATAAAAGCCTAGCCTACTAGTATACTTTTACAGGTTCTTAACATTCCAATTTTAAGAATATCGAATAAAAATTTCAGTGGACGTTATTTTCTTTTTTCAATACATATTTAGAGTTAAAAAAAACCTATAATAGTATTGTATATAAATATCTTCAAGGGTTTTATAGTATATTGGAGATTTGAGGTTCTTGATTGAGTAATCTTTAAAGAAATCTCTGAACGGTAAAATTACTCTTAAATTGTTGTCCGTCGCTATCTGTAATTACTTGAAGATAATCTCAACCCAATTATACCAAAACTCATGTACACAATAACAGTGGCTGAATTCTATGAAGATATTTAATTAATTCGTATGACATCCAAGGATGTCGAAAACAGACATCAGTAAGAACAAAGCTTTCAGTTGATTTAATTTTAGTAGTCTCGTGTGTTATTTTTTTCTAAGTTCTTTAGTTTAAAGTATGAAAAAAACTAAATTATTAAGAAAAACAAAAAACCCGACTGCATAAAAAACCTATTAACTGAAAAGAGAAAAACAAGCTCTTTAATTACTTACCAGCTATAACAACGTTGTTTGAGCAAATATAATTTGAATGTTATTAGGTAGGTATCGCAAACGGGGACAAAGAAGATTTTTGGTTAGTTATTGGTTTGTCCCCCGCCTGCAATACCTACCTACCTCCCCCGCCTGCAATATATTCAAATTATATTTCCTCAAACAACGTTATAGCTGGTAAGTAATTAAAGAGCTTGTTTTTCTCTTTTTAGTGAATAGGTTTTTTATGCAGTCGGGTTTTTTGTTTCTCTTAATAATTTAGTTTTTTTCATACTTTTTAGTCTTGTGTCGAAACGTTAACATAAAAGTACTACAATATTTGGAATCGTCTGTTCGCCATCCATGTGTGTGTTCGCTTTCATTTGATATCCATATTGTAATTTTTATCAGAAAAAAATTTATTCCTCCTCTCTTTTTTAATTCGCAGACGCCATCTTGAAATAATATACCCTATGTCACTCTCACGATTTTTACAAATCTAAAGACACCTCATACGTTAAAATCCATCAAGCCGTTTAGGCTGTAGGGCGTGCCAAAGAAATAGACAACATACATACATACATACGCTCGAAAAAATAACCCTCCTTCTGGCGCAGTCGGGTAATAAAAGACACTTTTCATTATTGTTTACTATAGTAATGATTTTTGTTTATTATAGTAATCATTAAAGACATTTGCAGTGATGTTTTCGAGCTACTTCTTATATTTATTGATATTTATTCATCAAAATAAAAACTGCGTTACTGCCCCTCAAGTTTATGTTGGTTATGTTACTTTAATTCCTACGTTTTTCTGGGACTGGTTTTTTTTTTGGTAGCTACCGATAACAGTTTTATTTTGAAATTCACCTGTTTCACTAACAAAATTACCTTTGTTCCGTTATCCGTTGCCTTTGAAGGGGACCGGATTATGGTACCCTAAATAAAATAATGGGCCAGGTATATAAAGTTCGTTTGCTGTAATAAATCAAGATGAGTCGCGTTGCAAGTTTGTTAGCGGGCAATCGCGTATTGGGTTCTCTCCAGCTTGCACGTGGCTCCACCATTTTATTCAAATGAAAATTTAGTTCAAATGTACATAAAACTATTCTTTAGATAACATACTCCCAAAAGTCACTCAACATTTGTATAAATGCAGTGGTAAACAATTTAAAACAATTTAAACAAATTTTTTTAATAAATCATTAACTAGAACAATCACAGCAGTAGAATCTTTTAATACCTATGCATACATATTTTTCATGCCATCGCCATCGGCTACGATCTTGCTTGACATCCCTCTTTTGTCTCTTCCACAGTCATACGTCGTTTCATACGCGCTCGTCTTTTACAGACATATTAATCTTAATATCTAAGGAAACAGCCTGTTTTCCCGAAAAAAAAATGTTTATTCAGAAAACTCTTTTCTCCTAAAAAGCCAAAGTAAAGGGGCACTTTGAACGACAGCGCAAATAAAAATTACACTCTTTCACCGAAATTACGTATTTAAACGGTGGTGAAAAGAAGAAAGTATCCAACCTAATGGGCGATTCCGCACCGGCCGCGCCGTTAAACAAATGCAAAATGTTTGGATGGCTGATGGTTATTACCCGCCCAGAAATGGGCCCTGTTTGTCTCTGGGCCCTATTATGTTATAGTATGGAAACATTAAAAACCGGCCAAGAGCATGTCGGACTCGCCCATGATAGGGTTCCGTAGCCATTGTATAAGTAGAAAAAGATTAAAAGTTTCAATCTGTTTATCTACCTAAGAGAAATTTTTGAAACACAATGATAGCGTGATTTATTTTCGTGCAACGCCATCTAGTTTGTCATTAGAGAACAAATCTATTTTCACAGTTTTTTTCCCGAAACTGGTTAAGCTACAGCATAAAAGCACTGAAAGTACTTACCTTATGCTATATTTTATAACATTTTCAGATTTTTCACTCCAGTATTTCAGAAGTAAGAGGGGGGTGCCCTATTTTAGACTTTGAGCGCAGATACCTCGATACAGAAGCATTATATCGATTAAGTTTCTTAAGGAGTTTTATTCCATTGGACAAGACCTATCCAATAACACCTAAATTGATTTAAAAAAAAATGTTTCCAACCCCTCTTTTATTTGGGTCGAAAAAAAAATGTTTCTTCATAACTACTACATTTCTGTTTTTGGGATACTGTTATCTATCTACATGCCAAATTTCGATTCAATAGGTGCAAAAATAAAGTTATTGAGGCGGGGTATACAGACAGACAGATAGAATGGAAGAAAGTATAAGGGTTCCTTGTTTGACTATGGAACCCTAAAAAACGGTGTTGATAAATGTGTCATAATGAACTCGTTAATACGAATAGCTTCATCAATAATCATGTGCTAGATGACGATTCAATAGTTTACTACTATTCTTAAATTCATCTCTCATGAATTCGAATCACTGTTGATACGGAACGAATTATTGTAGATTAGAAAATATGAATACATTATTTGAGGTGTTGTATAAAATTAAATATTCTGTAACAAAAAAGAAAGCTACCAGAAAAATTATTTCTATTATGGCTCTTGGTAAAAAAGAAATCTTAAGAACCTACTTAAGTACCTATACTTACTTACTCGATTGTTCCCTTGCGAAGACGAGCCGCTAGTAAAATTTATTAAGACGCAAATTAATATTAAAAAGGTAGGTATACAGGGTCCTACTTAATATGCTGACACTTTTTTAAGGGGATGTCCAGACCATTAAACTGAACAACTTTCTCTAAAGGACCAACATCGAAATCAGCTGTCCCATACATTTGACTCGAGTAGGTTTGCAGTTTTGTATAGAACAGCTGATATATACAAAGTGTTACAAAAGTAAAAATAAATATTTCAAACTTTTAAAGGGGTTGTTTAGACCATCAAACTGAACAACTTTCAGTATGGGACCGACATCAATAGCGAAAAAAAAATCTGCTAAATGTATGGGACATTTAGCTCGAGTATATTTGTAGTTTAGTATGGAAGATCAGATTTTTTTTTCCGATTTCGATGTTCCGAGTTAAATGTTTATTTGTATTTTTGTAACACCTTGTATAGCACAATTAGTAGTAAGTATCTTACATACAAGCCTTATTTCATAGATAATCACTACTTTCTTTTTATTAAAATCACAACCTACCTATACAATGTTTTCAAACAAGTCTTTGGGAAAAATGTGATGTGTATACCCAGATTATGACAATCTCGTTCACATCGCAATTGATTGAGTTGTAATATAGAGAAGTTTATTCCGAATACGTTATATTTTCAATACTAAACAGTAAAATTCTATGAAATTTTTCAGAAACAATCTAGAAACTAATCTCTAATGTCGTATGAAGTCAGATTTTCGTTAAAATATACAGTTTTAGTGCTAGGATTAATTTAAGATTTATATGGAAATCGATAAGGCACTGTAACTTCAAAACTATATATTTTAACGAAAATCGGACTTGATACAAACATAGAGATTAGTTTCTAGATTGTTTCCGAAAAATATTATTGACTTTAATTGGTTAGTATTGAAAATATCACCAGATTTCGTTTATAAGGAGCGCGCTCCGAATTATATTACCTTAATAACGCACCGAGAACACACAAAAACGTAAACTATCGATCAAATTATTGGAAAGATACACAACACAATGGCAAAATGTGATAATAAGGATTTCTCATTTTGGTTGCCAATAACAAAATTGGTGGTAGGAAAAGAAATTGAAGGTTCAATTTCTTTGGTGGGTCATACCTGCTGACATTACTAAAAATCCTTTTGACTTTGGCAAAGTTAAACTGTTTTTGCTGTTCTGACAACCCATTAATCAAAAGAAGTAATAAATCGCCTTGGTTTTTATTGATCTTCATTTACTGAAACCTTTGACTAATTATTATAAGGACTAGCCTTGCGGTAGCATTTCCCCTCTGCCACGGTATAAGCACAATTGATCTTGTGCATTTACATTCAATTTTACTCCTTATCACTAAACGAGACAGCCTATAATTGCGAAATAATAACTTCGAACTTAGAACGTTTGGGGTTCACACGAGACTACGTGTCATGATTTTTAACATTCAAAATTAGAATCTAAAGTTATGGGGAATAAAATCCAAAGTTGCGGATTTCATGTTACCTCGCCCCCCGCAAAAAGTGGCAGAAATGTTTGTTAGTAGAATTACATGCGTAACCAGTCCACATATAAATAGTCAAAGACTGAAACTGAATAAAAAGTATACCTAATGAACTGATAAGGTTCTGTGAAAATTAGAACTTTATTAATCATCAATAAAGTTGTTAATTTATTCAGCCTAAATAATCAAAACAAATAAATAAATTTACTGATAAACCTTCTGCCATAACAACAAGATACAAAATGATTTACATAGCTCAATAAATAAATACATTTAATCGCCGATTGAAAGACTTTTTATTGGATAATGAGTTCTATTCTGTTAACGAATATTTGACTAAAAGTTTTTAAATAAAATATTTATTATTAGTTTTTTGTACAGGTTTGACATTTATAGTTTTTACTATTCTTGAAATAGGCAATAATAGACTATGTTTAACTTTTATTCTTTTTATTTTTAATTGATCGTTTTTATTTTATAATACAATTTGACGATCATGCTATGAATGGACACTTTATGTAAAATATTTATGTAAGAATGTGACATATTATAAAGTGAAATAAATTAATCTAATCTAATCTAATCTAATCTAAATCATATACAAAAAATCTTCTGTAGAACCCGGCAAATTAGTTGATACAGAGTTACCTTCATTAGTGACACAGGTGAGGAGGTTATACCTTTAAACACCCTTAACCATTTATATCTTGAAGCCACATTCTTTAGAGAGTTTCTAGCCGCATCTTCTCTAAAACGAAACATCTTCCGACGAGATAGTAGAGTCAAAAAAAAAATATTAATCCAGGTATGTGATATTATTATGAATAAAAAATTACCTTCTAAACATTAATTTCTATTATTCCCTTGGTTTGGTTTTATACTTTTAGTTTCAATTTGAGATAATAAAACAAATGGCTCCCAACAGAGAAAATCTCAACCACATCTCATTACCATAGAGCAATTTAAACTTTACTAAATTAAATACGCAAACCACAGCAGCTAGAATTTATTCAAATAATATCTTTCTTAAATATGCAGATTTCAAAAGCTCACGATTCAGAGTTGAAACGTGCCGAATCTCTTCTACCGATCTCGTATCCCAACAACAAACGTTATGTATTACGATTGCTACTGTTATTGCTATTGTAATGTTATTAGAACCATTAGAATGTAAGTACGTATACATAAGTAGGCTGTTATCGTAAATTGACTAAAAGCTTCACTACGTCGCCGCTACAAGCACCTTCTATACACAGTTATATAAACTTTATAAAGTGGATTCTTTTTAAAGTGATAAGGCCATCAAACTAAACAACTTTCTCTGTGAGAGGAACATTGAAATCACGAAAAAAATCGGTTGTCTTATACACTAGATTTGCAGTTTTATACAGGCTGAAACTGATATCATTGGCATCCTTTTAAAATGTGAGTCTACCCATCAAACTGAACAACTTTTACTATGGGAGCAAGCCGATTGGAGAGAAAAAAAAACTGCTGTTGCATACATTTGAGTCGCGTAGGCATTGCAGTTTAGTATGGAACAGCAGATTGTTTTCCTGCTCTGATCTGTTTCATCCCATAGTACAAGCTGTTCAGTTTGATGGGTAGACTCTTAGATTAAGAGGCTATAAATCGTCGGCATATTAAAAAAGACCCTGTATAAATATTACCGTCGTCTGCACAATTCATGATGATGCCAGATCTGTGTAAGAAAATACAATCAATCAATCAAATATTATTTTTTTACATCAAAAATAAACATTACAATACAGAGAAAAAAACAAGAGACACAAAAACAAGTACAAACAACGTACGTACGTTGTTCGTTGTACGTACGTACAATCGTTACGTGTCTAATTTATTTCTACCTCAACCTGCGAATAAAGGAAAAATGAGAGCATAATGTTAGCAATTCATTTGTTATGAATCCTATAAATAAAAACCTCTTATATTTTCTTGTTGAAGAAAAACGTTTTTGTTTTCCTATTCCAACACATTTCCCCTAGAGAAAGAATCTTAATGATTAAAGGAACTTATATGAGAATTATTTCGTCTTTCTTGATTTTGCGAAAATAATATAAGTATCTCATTTCTTTCAGCGTTTTACTTGAGGATCACTAAAGCTTAACTAGCTTAAGCATTCATTGTGACATTTACGGTGGATACAATCATGTTTTGACTCAATTGATTTTGACATTACAGACTTATTTACGAGATCGATAGATTTAGATTAATTATTTGTACATTTATTGGAAAACCAAATATAACTCTTACTATATCCGTAATTTGTGAAGACAAAGCCAATATTATTCGGCGTATAGTATTCAGCAAATAGTGGATAGCCGGCAGGCCACAGCGTAAAAATCCGCTTAAATCGCGTCTATGTATACAATTTATATGAACGATACTACCATGAGGCGGAGCGGGTCGGGTTTCTGCGCGGCAGAATTCCATCCTTGCGATGCTGCCCGCTCCGCCCCGATGCGGCCCTTCGCGTCGTAGTGTGCTACCAAGCGGAACTTATTACAACGTCTGCCAGTATAACGTCAAACTAAAATCCGTCAATGCGTTGCGAACTGGCCCGCTCTAGTGTGCGAAGTTCGCATTTTCCGCTACGATGAGGGATATACCCAACCCTGAAGTGGAATTTTATGATTTGAGGACAAGTCGATGCTGGTAAAAGGATATTTTATTAACATTTGTGAATTTAGGGTCCTGCTTAATACCACTTTTCTGAACAACTTTCTCTATAGAACCAACATCGAAAATCAACTCGAGCCAAATGTATGGGACGGCAGATTTTTTTTTCGCGCTTTTGATGTTGGTCCTATAGAGAAAGTTGTTCAGTTTGATCTTCTGATCAACCCCTTACAAAAGTGTCAGCATATTAAGAAGGACCCTGTCTACCTCATTTACTTAAAACGGTAAATTTTACAGAAGTTAACTCGCCTACGCTCAATACTTTGCTTAACTTTTACTATGCCCTCTAAATTAATTTCATCCTGGTCACACGAACTTTATTTCCATGTATGGCAAATGGAAAAAAAGTTCGTCCTAGAAAAACAACCACGGTCAAACGGTTAATTGAGTCGGCTAGTCAAGTGCGAGTCGAGCTACTAGCGCACCGTAGGGTTCCGTACCACACCATCACACAACATATTAGCTTACAAAAAAGTGTTGTTTTCTCCGTGACCTTTATAGCGAGACCGATTCATACTTGACCGGTTTTTATTATATGTTGTTATACTGTAGAGTTGGCTCTATAATCTCATCAAGTTTGACGCTTGTATATATGACTGTTTTAACGATAGAGCGAGAAGAAAAAACGTTGATAAAAACTAGTTTCTTGTACCAGGAATTTTTAACTTTGCGGCATGTTTATAATTTGTTAGCAAATCCACCATAATAACGCACATTGTGTGAAAATTTAAACTGTCTAGCTATTACGGTTCAAAAGTTATAGCCCTAAATAGGTAGGACAAACGAACGTACGGATAACGTAGGCTTAGTAATAGGGTCCCGTTTTGACCCTTTCGGTACGGAATCCTAAAAAGAAAATAAAGACAACGAGGGACCGTAATAAGATTGAGTCGCGACGCGGTCAATTTATTAACCGATCAAATTGCTGCCAGTTCATACCTTCCCCACTGCAGTCATTCAATATAAATGATAAAGATCTATTATATACGATCGCCAGAAGGGGCAGGTGTCCTTAGATAATACAATTAAACGTAAATCGAAAAGGGAAAACGGGACAACAATGTTCGGTCAAAATAATAGATTCTGAGAGAATGGTTCAAGCAATATACGTATCATTGAACTACGAAGGAAGTACCTACACAGGGTCCTTCTTAATATTTGCTCTAATAAAAATCTTCTCTTCCATACAAAACTGCAAACCTACTTGAGCCAAATGTATGGGACAGCAGATTTTTTTTGGCGATTTCGATGTCTGCCCCATAGAGAAAGTTGTTCAGTTTGGTGGTCTGATCATTCTCTTAAAAAACTGTCAACATATTAAGTTGGACCCTGTATATAAAAGATACTCATAAAAAGACATCATCGGCGTTTCATACATTTTTGGTCCAAATGTGAAAGTGCCAGCCAACTAAAACTAGTGCTATATTCTGTTAGAACTTGTCCGTCTAAGCATTTTTTATAGCATGAATGCTGTAGCTGTAAGTTTAATTTCACCAAAAATGTATGAAAAGACAGATTTTTCAAACCCAAATAAAACCAAGGACAATGGACCTACAGCATTGGTGCCATAATAAAAAATGTTTAAGACGGACAAGTCCTGACAGAATATTGCATGGGCTGGCATAACCTCAGGGTTAAAATCCCCAATTAAAAAAATACATATATTGCATTCTTTTTTTTTGGCCGGCACTTTTACATTTTGGACCAATTTACGTGTTTATTTAATTTTGTGATTTCCGTGTAAACTACTTAGGTCCAATTTCACCAAAGTCGTGCAAATCTTATTCTAAGGATAAACCCTTAATTTACACTCAGATAACAAAATTTTCATTTCACCAACAATTTTATAACGAAGTTCGAGTTAGCTGACAGAGTGAGAATTATGCACATAATTTTGTGCATGACAATGTGCAATGCACTCATTGACCAAGAATTGACACGCTACTGCACGTGTGCAATTTAGATTATTAGACAATATTATTTTGGCAGTTTTGGGTACCGCTTTGGTTAATCAATAAGATGTTATAGTAATAAGATTAATGTTGATCATTTTGTCTTGATTCATTTGAATTTGAAAATCAATGTGGCGTATTTGCAAAAAAAGTAAATGTTCTTTTTTCAAATTTTAAATCGCATAGCATAGCATATGCTCACAACTATATTCCCCGAGGGGGTAGTCAGAGATATTCTGAAACCTCAGAACATCCACGTTTCACCAATAGTACCGAAACTCTGTCCAGTGTGACGGGGGGTGAGCCCGTCGCCATTTGTAATGGACAGTGGGTACTATACATGCCTCGAAGTTGAAGCATGCAGGTTTCCTCTCGATGTTTTCCTTTACCGAAAAGTCAATGGTGTTACAAATCGTACATAAATTCCGAAAAACTCATTGATACGAGTCGGTCTGGACGGGGATCAATCCATCGCCTCCTGCACGGCAGGCAAGGTTACTCGCCACTGGACCACCAAATTTTAAATCGCCTCCTAAATAAATATTTGACTAATGAGCCTAAATGCTACTCTGTCATCGGATTCCGTATGAACAGTTTATCAGGTTTCATGTTCATATTTTTTATAGCTTAAATAACTAACTAGTTTTCTAAACAAACATTTCAGTTTTATTCAGAACTTAATTCAAAGCTCGTCGGGACCATACTACTCGAGAACACTCTTGTTTGTTTAAAACGAAATACAAAATGGGTGAAAAGCTACATAGAGCTATACAGAACTTTCTGCTTTATTCAGACGCTATATAGAATGGTTTTATGAAAAAAGAAAATGCTAGCTTTCCAATTTTTCGTCAGAAATACTTTTTAGTTTCCACACGTAGTCGTTATAACTTTTTTCGTTAGCTAGATTCAATACTAAATATAGATTAGTGATTCAATGCAATGGTACTTAATTTTATTAATATTAAAATAATTCGTTTCAGTTTATCTATAAAAGTCAGGGCAGTAGTAGTTTGATGTTGTTGAAACATTTTTCGTGTTTTGTCTAGTTAATGTGAAAAAGCTAAAGAAACTCTTGAAAAATACAGAAGTAAACTTAAGTATTTCAAATATTTATTTATTCCTGGTTAAACTTATATTTGCAGTTTAGAGGGGGTTTTAGGGGAGATCTTTGCCCAGCAGTAGTGTTAAATAACAAAATAGGTAAAAAAAAATACTCATAGTGCCTAGTTATAAGGTTATACCTACTAACCCGGAACTGAATGGAAATTAGAAACATCTAAAAAATACCTCTTAATTCGAACGTATTGTTTTATATTTGGTGTAAAATGATAAACTTTATATTTATCCAACTGAACAAATTTCACTATGGAGCCAATATCGAAATCGCGAAATAAAATCGACTGTTTCATACAGTCGAGTAACTATGGACGGTTTCTATGGAACAACAAAATAATTTTTGCGATTTCAATGTGGGCTTCATAGTGAAAGTTGCTCAGTTTGATGTTAAAAACTTTAGACCATCAAACTGAGCAACTTTGAATGGAATGCTTTAGACTAAAGCATTAAATTTTTGATGCACAACGTTTTTGGTTGTAAATTTTTAAAAGTCGCTAATATTATAAATTCCAGTTAAACGCAAAAGGCTCGTCTTACAAAAAAACTATGAGAGGATACGGGCCAGATTGGTTCACGACTTAGATCAGACCGCGTATGGGTGGAATCGATTTAGTGGTCAGCATGTTTTCAAGACCTCAAATTGATAAAACTGAATAACTTATAAGACCAATATAATACTGATTACGTTTCAGATATAAGTAAAAAGTTATAGCCTGTAGAATCCCATTGCAGAGTAAAGGCCTCCAGGAGGAGGCCTAGTGCGTGTTGGTGGAGGCCAGTTAGTGGTCAACTTGCTGTCAGAGATTTTTCTTGTAAACTATATGAAAATGTTCTTCAAGATAAATTTTTGGTGTGCGTGCTCGCATACTTTTTAAAGGAAAGCCAACAGTCGTTAGTCAGATTTGTCGCCATGAAGATCTTGTAGGCATTAGACAACTTTGTCTATGAGACGTTTCGTTTGAAGGGTGCGTCCATGACATTGCGTGTAGGGTTGAAAGACCACGCTTTGCATTTAACGTCATCTACATTTATTGTTCGTTCTGTTATTAAAAATAGTATTTGAGCTAAAGAATTACTGTAAACTTCAATTTAGCGTTATTTTTCAACGTTTTTTATGCACTGAAAAGCTGCAATTTTACTGAGTCAAATCCAACAGGTGCGCGCACCTGACTGCATTCCACTTGCTCGGCTACCCTAAAGTGTCCCCAGAAAGTGTGAGGTGAGGTGGAATATCTGAAGTCAGAGAGGGGCGGAGAGTAACCGTTCTGTATGTAGAATTAGATTCTATTACCTATTCTGTGGCAATAGTGATCTTAAAACTGTCGTGACTCTAGTCTGCGCTTTGCCTTACTAGCTAGAAAGTAATCGTTACCTCGAATCTAATTTTAGAAAGTAATGAAAAAAACGAATTTCAGCGAGAGGTTTGGGTTCCACTTACACGTACATACGTGCAGTGAAGCGTGGAATTAGGAAACAGCGCTGAAGCGTGCGGTTCTTCTTCAATCAAATTCACTGTCGTATTTATTGTGCGTATTGACATATAGGGTCCTTCTTAATATGCTGACACTTTTTTAAGGGGATGATCAGAACGTCAACTGAACCACTTTCTCCATGGGACCAATATCTAAATCACGAAAAAAAAATCTGTTTTGTAACAAAAGTGCAACCTACCTCGAGCCAAATGTATGGGACATTTGGCTCGAGGTAGGTTGTTCTTTTGTATGGAACATCTGATTTTTTCGCGATTTCGATGTTGGAGCCATAGAGGAAGTTGTTCAGTTAGACGGTCAGCTTATTAAGAAGGCCCCTGTATAGGTCGCGGATAAGCGCTCGTTGGCGTGGTAGAGATTCAGTATTGGAAACGATCACCGAAGTTAAGCAACGTCAGGCCCGGTCAGTCTTTGGATGGGTGACTGTTTAGGGGTACGAATTCCATAATGAGCGTTTCCGTGCTTCGGAAGGCACGTTAAGCAGTTGTTCTTGGATAGTTCCGTCAGATGGCGTTGTAACTATTCGGTAAGCCAAGTCAGAGGCCTATTTTGAATTGGAAATTCTCTGACAGCAAGTTGGCCACTAAATTACCTCCACCAACACGACCTGGGCCCGCGTGGTGGAGTATCGCCCATTCCCTCTCACCCTTATTCGTGATAGGAGGCCTTTGCCCTGCAGTGGGATTCTACAGGCTATAACTCACTTACTTGATACAGGTCTACCAGAATCTCATGGCATAATAAAAACCGGCCAAGTGAGAGTCGGGACTCGGGCAATTAGTGTTCCGTACTATCAGTTGTTTAAAATGGGTCTTTGAAGATCACCACTATAAATTGACACTTCCTTAGTATGTGGTCACATAGTAACTGAAGATTATTTTACACTGGAGGCAATTTGTTGGGCATAGAAAAAAACTATCCAAGTTAGTGCCAACCTAATAAGTTTCTCGCCATCTACACCTTATTTTATTCAGATTTAAGACTATTCTATTCTAGCCAGAAACCACATGCCAGATATATTTTTGCATAGTTCTATTGCACTGGACTTACACGATGAATATCATTTTTGGCTCGAAAACTTTTATCTATTCTAAGTGAAAAGTTACTACACTAAGCTTTAGTCGCTCCATTTTCTATTTTTATCTCACTCGTATCGTGTTACAAGGCTGAAATACTTCGCTTTTATCTTGTCAATCTTCAATTCTGTTATAAGTCTCTTAGATTCCAATGCATTGGTTCTAATACGGACTGGGGTTTTTCGCCCACTTAACACGTCTGATCAGTTTCTCTAAATCATTTTCGGCATGTAGGTGAAGATACCTAATGATGCTGTTACGGTGTATACGCTGTTATAATAAAATCCCCGAGACCATTTTGAATCTTTCCGAAAACATGTTTTAAACTCAGATCAAAAAACATTGGTAGAGGCAGACCTAGGAGAGGATACCTAGACCAGATCAGGGACGTCATTAAAAAATGCTAGGTTAAAAGTAGCCGAAATCGAAGGGAATGTATGAAAAGATGTATGGACTTAGAGGAAGCAAGAGAGGTGTGTCAGAACCGCCCAAAGTGGAGATCTATAGTTTCTGCCTACCCCTCTGGGAAAAAGGCGTGAGTTTATGTATGTATGTATTTCAAAAAAGTCCTCTGTAAAAAAGCATATTATAAACAGGATGAGTATTTAAATGTTCAAAATGCTTGGGTCTGAGTGTCACTAACTTATAGTATCATTTATTTAATTAAATAGACTAGGTATTACTGTATCCATAACCCTAGCTTAAGAATTTATATTGTAATAGTCATTAAGTCGGGTTATGTTGTAGTGTTTCTGGCCGCATCTTCTCTACAGCGACAACACGTTCCGACGCGGTGGTAGCTTAAAAAAAGAATTGACGTTAAATAAGTGTGCTTTAAGCTCATATACTGAATAAAATATTTAGACTTTGACTTTGATGCGTTTGAAACTTATATTCTAGATGGGTTTCCACTTGAAAATTCATAGGAAATAAATGTGCCCGATTTTTTTTAAACACAAAGTTAATTGAAATACCAAAAGTAAAATGGTCTGATCTTCTTCTTAAAAACTGTCAGCATATTATTAAGTTGGAGCACATACATTTTTAAATTTTAAATATAGTTTTTCCAAACATAAATAAAATTCAGTACGTAATCCGGAATGTCTCGATAAATTTAAAACTAGCCGTTAAGGCGCAATAGTAGGACGAAATACCTTGGAGGCAACTTTTATGTTTCTACTCGATTTTTACAATTTACCGAAACCAAAGTCATACCTCAGTATTCTTGGATAGTTTATCTAGTGAAATCATAAATTGAACACGATTGGAATTACTTCATTCGATAGAAAATTGGAACAAATGACGTATTTTCATGTATTTTTAATCATTTTTCTCGTTTTAGGAGAACTTAAAATAGTTTCAGATGTTTGGTATTTATACTCACATATTCACCATTAGTTTATATAATGAAACCATACAAAAATTATATAAAAAGTACTTTTGTTAATTCTTTTTAATCGAAAATACGGCACACACTTTTCAGAGGGCTGGGCAATCGCGTTTCTCATAGAAAATATTCGTCGGATGCTATGGCTCCTTAATAAAATTTTTGGGTTTCTGGGTTGTTATAAAATTAAATAAAACGATTGAGTACTAATGGACGCACAGAGCCTTTAAAAATTCACCAATCTTAGACAATAGATTTTGCAACATACCTAAAATACCTATAGACATTATTCCAATTACTTAACAACGGAATTACTAAACGTAAGTAATCTAGACACATAAAAATTGTTATTCGTCCTTATTCAGAAATATGTACATATGAACCAATTTCGAAAGGAAAAACGATTGACACAAAGTAACCGCACTTTTGTACAATAGTAAGGCTATCTAAGTAAACTACAGTTATCACTATCATAGATCTAGAACTCAGGTAATTGATGTCTCTACCATTCCCAAACATACTCGTAGACACTGTTTTGTTGGCTGTTTAGTACAAAACAAAAGCTGCTCTAGTCTCGTCTCAGTCAACCGCACGCTTGGCACAAGTTTAAGACAAAACAAGTGATGCCTGCTGGGTCTATTGTGCACCGAATCTAGTCTCATCGTCTTATTATAACATATTTGTGTTTTGCACTAATATTCTCCGAAATATTATATTAAACAAAGCAAAAAAATTTCCATTTTATTAACATAACCACGGTCCGGAATATTGGTCGCACTTTTAATATATCAAAGGGATTGCACTTTTATCGACTTCCGATTGTATAGACAGATCTGAAATCAATTTTTAGGTCCTTATCATATTGATACTGGCAATTATTCTATTGACCTTTGATTACTGTTTTAAAGACGTAGGTATGTCAACACAATGTCAATCATTTGGTATCTTAAATGTTATTCATTCATTAGGTATCCAATATTGAAAATGTCTCGTAATAAAAAAGATACGATATAGAAATGGTTAGTAAAATACCCAGATCTTATTTATAAAGAAGATTCCTCGATGCTTGATGTACTGTTCTGTTTGTGATATTAATATGTTATTTTTCTTTAATTGGTTATTTTTGTTTAAGTATAAACTGAATTAAACACTTTTTGGTTTCTTATTTAGTGTTAGTACGATTCATATTCATTTTAATTGCACGTAAATATATCGAGTAATACAAGGTGTTACAAAATACAAATAATCATTTGAGGGGGTGGTTTAGACCATCAAACTGACCAACTTTCACTATGGGAACAGTATCGAAATCGCTAAAAAAAATCGGATCCATATTAAACTCCAATCTACTCGAGCTAAATGTATGGGACAGCTGTTATATAGTGAAAGTTGTTCAGTTTGATGGTCTAAACAACTCCCTTAAAAGTTTGAAGTATTTATTTTTAATTTTGTAACACCTTGTATAATAAAGTCGATAAACGTGCAATCTCATTGACATATTAAAAGTGCTACCAAAATTCCGGACCCTGAACAAAACATACAATATTAATACAAATAAAACAAAAAAAAACTTGCAACCCCGTCGTCGTGATTAATCACGACAACACGACGGACACGACGGGACGTAACTTATTTTTTATAATAATTAAGGAAAAGAAAGGAAGTCGGAAAGAACAAAATTGAATATAACTAAAGAAAATGATATGGTATTTTTTAAGGCCCGGTCTTCGGAGAGAAAATGAATCGTGGTGGGCTGACTGCCTAGAGACCGACATTGTATCATATTTTAATCAATATTGATGTGTGAAATAACACAAACTTAGTACCTATAACTACCATGGTTGAACAAGTTCCGTATATCCATTAGACTTAGAGATACAGCCTTAAACTAGAGAACTAAAGCCGTATTCGCAGACAACATCCAACTCCCTGAAGTACTTCCCCAACTGTTTGCTCACTGGATTACGAATTCTCTTCAGTTTAGCTATATGTCCTAAAATTGTAGGTATTTGACGAAGGGCTAATAAGACAGCTTAATGAACAGAAAGGTGTTTCTTGACATTTGTATTTACAGAGGTTGTATTACAGTGCTCGAGTATAATATAACATATAGCTCAAGATCCTACCGTAAATTCATGCACCTATTGTTTGGTGAACGAAATGTGTACGTGATTTAAGTGAAAGTTTATATATGGGTTCATACAACGCATTAATCAAAATTAGGAGGAACTATTACACCAAGATCCGACCGCAAAATTATGCACCTATTTGTTTGGTGAACGAAATGTGAGTTAAGTGAAAGTTTATACAACACCGCCGGGTTGCCTAGCAAAATCTTGCCGCAAGTATCTTTACCATGATGATTTATGGTACCATTTTTACCACCGATCTGTTTTGGAAGTAAATGAGATGCCATCTGAAGGAGACCAATCTAAAGACCTGGAAAAACTAGGGTTGCCACCTCTCAAGTGCCGCAACGCCCGCTAATCTAAGCTTAAAAATGACTTCTTTGAACCTGGCAACCCTAAAGTTGCGGCAGTCTGAGAGGTGGTAACCCTAGCTTTTCCAGTTCTTTCCATCGGTCTCCTTCAGATGGCACCTCGATTACTTCCCAAACAGATCGGTGGAAAAAATGGTACCATAAATCATCATAGAAAAGGTACTTGCGGCAAGATTTTGCTAGGCATCCCGGCGGTGTTGTATAAACTTTCACTTAAATCACATTTCGTTCATCAAACAATAAGGTGCATAATTTTGCAGTCGGATCTTGGTGTAATAGTTCCTCCTAATTTTGAAATTGATTCAAAAGCAACGACAGTTTTTTTTGAGACAATTTATAGTATACTCTGTGGTAGAGCTATGTAAGATTGATTTAACGTATAGTATACACACAGATGGCGTCTCTAATAAAAAAAATAATGCATGCCATTAAATAACGTAATGGATTAATTCAAAAAATTTTTTTTAATTTTTGTCAGTTTGTCTATTTTTTTGTTGAATGTTGAATTACCTATATTCGAAACGTATCATATTCCCAATAATTCTTGAACAAGTTTCTTTATGAAATAAAATCAAGACATTTCCGTAGCTATTTTAGGAGGATTCAAAAGATTCGTGAAATCATTTTTCTATCCATTTGAGGGATGTCGTTTGTAAGGGCTTTTACGTGGTTGATTGATAAATTGCCTTCCGATCATTTTTTTCCCATAAGCAGTTGACAGAATGAGTAATAATATTCCATAGTGAGGTAGATCTTGTGATTTCGATTTTCCATTACGGGACATTTACTGTTGAACAAAAAAATTTCAATTTGAGGCAGAATACTTCGTAATTTCTGATGCATACCGATAGTTTATTCTTTTTAGAGTTCCGTATTTAACACCTTTATAGTTCCGCTACGTCCGTCTGTCTGTCTGTCTGTATGCCCCGCCTCAAACACTCGCTCATTTTTGCACCTATTGAATCGAAATTCACTAGTAATACCGAATCTTCTGTCCAGTGTGACGGAGAGTGAGCCCGTCGCCACTCGTAATAGGCATAATAGAGAATATCTCTACCCCCTCAGGAATATAGTCGTGAGCATGCTATGCTTGAATCGAAATTTCGCATGTAGACGGATATTAGTAGCCCAAAAACAGAAATGTAGTAGTTATGAAGAAAAAAATGTTTGTCGACCCCTCCCATACAACGAAAGAGGGGTTGGAAAACTTCCTTTTTTTTAAATTCGAGTAGGTTGTCGTTGGGTAGCTCTTGTCCAATGGAATAAAACTCCCATAGAAACAAAATGCTTCTGTCTCGAGATATCGGCGCAACTCCCCCCCCCCCCCCCCCCTTCTCTAACTTCAAAGTACTAGAGTGAAAAATATAGGTACTTTCAGTGAAAATTATAACGGATGCTGTAGCTCAACCTCTAAAGACGAGGCGTTGCACGAAAATAAATTGCGCTATCATTGTGTTTCAAAAATGTATCTTAGGTAGGATAAACAGGTTAAAAACTTTTCTTCTATTTCTACTTATACAATGGCTACGGAACCCTATCATGTGCGAGACCGACACGCTCTTGGCCGGTTATTTAGATCTTTAATTATAGGTAGTTATGATTTTCAAAGACTCTTGGTAGTGGACATTTCAATCACTCAAAATGTGAGTTTAGCATTATTTTCAAGCGGTTTTTTTTTTAATGAGAAGGTAATAAAATAAAATGTCATCTACGCAGATGTTTTGCAATAACAAAGGTACTATTTGATATTTATTATTTGTCGTAAGAGCTTTCTAGCGTTTCTTCATTATTATAGTACGATTTTACGAAAAAGTTCTGAAAGTCGTAAAGAAATTTTATGTTTCCTCTACAATTTCTTCGCCCTATTATTTTTTTGGGATTTATGATTTTCTGCTTGGTCGATTTCAGCCTCTAGCACTTTAGCTTCAAAAAGGGTAGGATAGTCATAGTATATCAAGTGCAAAGATAATAACTTTAAAAATATTCTTGGTAACGCTAATTTCTACTGCAGATCTCAGATTCAAATTGCAGTTCAACATAATTTAGATTTAACGTTTTTTTCTGTTCACATTTTAGTAAAATGGATGGTTGGTTACTGAATAATCCAATTTTGTATTTACATTCAACAATTATTTTGGAATTGACATTATTAGTATGCAAAGGGTCAGTCCAATTAACGTGTTTCAAAGCGGATTTTATAAAATCGTGACCCCGCGTTCACGTCGTGTAATTTAAAAATAAAACTCGTAACATAAAATAACGAAAAATTTTCAAATCAAGAATTTTCGAAGCACAAATTCATTTGGTCAGAAATTAACGACCATGATCCCTTTCGTGGTGGTCAGAAACAGCTGGTTTAGCACGGCTCACTATCAAATAAGGACGACGAGATTTTCCGATTCCTATGTAGCTTTCTGGCCAATTCTGATTACCAAATTTAATTAATTTATTAGATACATATACTATCCGACATTTCTTGGACGGTACAAAAGCTGTTCTGAGAATAAGTGAGAGTAAGTGTTTCAAATCTCTGTTTCTGTAATGCAAAATAGCCTTAACATTTCGTTGCTATTTTGAATAGAGTATAGATCAGTTGATGTGTTATGTGCTATATAGTGACAAGCTTTTCGCCCACCAAAACACTACAAAAAGCACGGAAACTGTGCTTGTAGCCTCTTTTAAATTTTCCTTCTCAATATGCTGACGATTTTTAAGGGGATGATATGACCAACAAACTGAACATCTTTCTCTAAGAGAGAAACATCGAAATCGCGAAAAAAAAAACTGTCCCATACATTATTTTGGTTTGAGTAGGTTTGCAGTTTTGTATGGAACTTTTTTTTTTCGATTCCGATGTTGGTCCCATAGAGTAAGTTGTTCAGTTTGATGGTCTGAGCATCCCCTTAAAAACTATCAGCATATTAAGAAGGACCCTAATACTCTATATACACAACACAGTACATGAGTAAATATCCTGGAGAGACAAAGCTTCCAACAATCACGCTAGTGGACAATCTACGGGAGATATCAGACGAGCGCACCACGTGATCATTTTGTGAGCTCCTGGCCCCTCAGATACAAAACTTTAAGGAGCTCATAAAATAATCACGAGATACGCTTGCCCAATGTCTTCCATAGATTGTCCACTAGCGCGATGTTTCGAGGCTTTGTCTCTGCAGGATTTATACTCATGTACTCAAAAATGAACCTATCAGATAAAACACAAACGATACAGAACAGATATACAACATTTGTCTATTATTGACCGTCACTGTTAAACATATACCCTGAAATCCAAAGCCTTATTGAAAAATCATTCTAAAACCAAATATTTCTTCACCAGGTGGTCACACGGCCTGCTCTTTCACCAAGCGGTCGTGGACTGCGCCCGCGCCGCTATACTCCTGCCACTAGGCATCGCCGTGTTCCGGTGCCAACCTGTATACAAGTGCTCTTTAGTAGAAACCGCTTTTCTTCTATTGGTAAGTTTCGTGTCATCATCACACCATACAAGGTCACAGAGAATGACAAGGTGTTACAAAAGTAAAAATAAACATTTAAGGGGGTTTTTTAGACCATCAAACTGAACAACTTTCACTATGGGACCAACATTGAAATCGCGAAAAAAAAACTGTCCCATTCATTTAGCTCGAGTAGATTTGATGTTTAGTATGGAAAATCCGTTTTTTTTCTCGAGATTTCGTTATTGATCCCATAATGAAAGTTGTTCAGTTTCATGGTCTAAACGACCCCTTTAAATGTTTTTTGTAACACCTTGTATACGTCCCACTGCAGAGCACAGGCCTACAATCAGGGAGGCTGTATGCACGCTAGTCCACCTCGTGTGTCGAATGTGGATTGGTAGACTTCACAAACGCATCGGAATTTCTTCTTCAGCGTACGAGTATGCAGGTTAACTCACGATGTTTTCCTTCACCGTTTGAGAGCAGTCGGTATTACCGTGCCTACATAAGTGATAAAAACTCAATGTACATGGCATGTCTTGCGTGCGGATTCGAACCTGGTCTTCAAGATTGAGTTTCTATAGCTCTCCGTAACACGCCCCTGACGCTCTAATTTTCGTGTTAGATTGTATTTCATTGCCGACATTTTTTAACTTAAATCACCAGTACCATGAGTTTTCACAGTACGTTTATACTGTAAAGTCCGGCCGCTAAAAGATTGCGTTTGACAGTTACCATAAAATTGTAAAAAACTGAATGAAAATATTGTTTACCTGTGCTCACTCTAGTACACAGGGCACTAGCTGCCCTTTTAAGTTCAAAAAGCTACTAAATAATGATCGGCATTTATAGTTTTCATTCAGTTTTTTACAATTTTATGGTAACTGTCAAACGCAATCTTTCAGCGGCCGGACTTTAGTTGCGTTGCCAATGCCAATGTTGTATTGAATTTCGTACAGCGCCCCTAGTGGTTACGTTGAGAACTAATTTCTGCCATGCGAATTGGTGACGTAACTACAGTAGTAACGTACAGTGAAAACTCATGGTAGGCCTACTGAACATAATATTCATTATCGATATGCATTTCGACAGAAGAAGAATAATATCCATATTTAATGAAGCGGAACAATTAAGTATACCAAGTTAAAGTTCTTTAATAGTTTAAAACAGCGAAAAAAAAAAATTCAAAGAACTTCAAAAGCAGCCTCTAAACGCATTGACTTAAGAATGGAATTAGGGGGAAATTAAAGCATCCATTCGTTGCAGACACAAAGTAACAAATTAAGGCTGACATAAGTATAGGCGGGGAAGGCAGTGGAGCCACAGAGGTGATTTATTTGCACTTAACTTCAGAACGGTGGTAATAAAGAGCAAAGAATAAACCCAGACACTTATTTTGATGTTGTCTTAAAAAGAAGAAATTCATTGTTGCTGAGTTTGTGTATCTTTTTTACTTTTCCTCGTAGAGCGTGACAATACAATTTTAGTCTTGAAAAACTTTGACATTCAAAAAACTTTTCAAATTATGAAGGATTGCTGAAATGTTTATTCATTTATAAGCAAGTTATGTGTTTTTATAAAGCTTTCAAAATTAATTAAAGTTGAATATACCGTTTCAAAAAAGATTTTCACGTCATTTTACCATTTTTTGTTTTAAAATACGTTTTATTTTAGGTGACGGTGTCAACAGTAAATATGCTAACAACAGTCCTCAATGACAGTCCAATATTTCCTGAAAATGAAGAAGAGCAAGCCGATTTATCAGCCCCATTATTAATGGATAGTCCCCAGGTAAAACATTAAATTTTAATGGCCTACCTTTTCTCAACGCTATTTTCTGTAATACCTTGTAAATCTTGGCAAAATAAAGAAAGGTTTTTAAATTTATTTCGAATACAATTACAGATTTATCTTCAAAAATTCCCAATGTTTGAAAAGTAATTACAACTTTATAATGTGTTTCGTTCTTTCTCCAAAAGTTATTTATTATTTCGTTGTTACAGTGCGTCCTTTTTGGTACATTCATGATATGGTTCGCATCAATCACAATAAACCTTGGACCAACGTTTTTATCCGGGGCTTTGGCTGCCAGTGCCGGGTCTTACGGGTCCTATGGTCCAGCGCCATCATGTCCTTTAGTACGAGGCCCCTTCAGGCATTATGTGCTTAACGCCCTTTGGATAGGCGTTAACGCTGTTTGTGTCGGACTGACACTTTTCCATTTGAAGAAACTTCACCGAGATCTCACTAAGGTTTGTATAATACATTTATTTGATAACAATAGAACACAAATATGTCATAGAGAAGTTACGTAATGGTTTTGTAAAAGTGGTATAATGTCAAGCTTCAATCAAATAATTTGCATTATCACATTCATCTTGTTGTTAATCAAGTATAACTTTATCAATGATCAAAAAAACATTATCACGACATTCTCAGCTTCATACGTGATTGAACTAGCCATATAGCGGTTGTTTTGAATGACACAGTAAAAGTGCAGTAGTTGCAATTACGCTCGTGAATCGCAAGCTTACAACAAAACTAGACTCGTACGCTCTCCAAAACTCGTTGAAACTCACAAAGTCACATAATTTAGGACTTCTGCTGGAAAATTCTGCATTATGTACTAGTCATACGGCTAGTCTTGGAATTTCCGTTGGTACTTTGCCAATATTCTTTGCGGGTACCGTAAATAAGATTTAAATTTTCGGTGAATCTTCAGTGGATGCATACAGTTTTTCTGTAGTATTTTAGAACAATGGAATCTGTCTGGATTTTTTATGATTGAGATGGTGCGTTGTACGATAAATTTAAATCTTATCGCATGCAGGCTAACGTAGAAGCAGTGCGAGTAGCTGGTCTAGTGACCACGCTTGTCAGCATGGCTGGAGACAACAGACGTATGGACTCGCTGCCCAACAGCGTTGGACCTAGGGTGAGGAATTGCATGTTATCCTTTAGAATCATAGATACTTCGTAGATTCACTATTGTCTTTGTAATGTCTCGATTTTATCATTTATTACTTCTAGGAACGTCTGAAATCATTTGGTTTTTCACAACTATACCTATAATGTATTAAAAACACAATCTTAAGAATTCTCAACGACGACTCCCAATGTTTTACTCCGGCACTTTTTTTGCGGCACCAACATTATCTTACATGAATTATTTTGCAAAAAAAACTAATTTTCCGCTTTTTTCCTGTTCAAACTCCCTGTTCTTTATTTTTACTTTCGTCCTGTTAAGTTACTGTTAGATCAACATCGTAATTGATTTACAGACTGTTGATGGTGCTATGGCAGATGGCCGTGGTCGAGCAACTGCCAGTGCCAATCTACCTCTTGGAGGCGGTCGTCGCCTGCGAGGGTACTTGGCGAGAGTAGAGCGGGAAGGTGTACGGCGTGTGCGCATGTTTCTAGTCATAACTGCAGCTTACATACTCTTTTGGGGACCGCTGTTTCTTATAACGCTTCTTCATCATCCAACATTAACGTCGCACATAGCATATGAGGTAAGTATGCCATCAGGTTCAGTTTTGATTGAATTTGATGAAAGTATGTGAAAATATGACGTAAGACGTAGAAGCGGCCTTATATTGAAAGTAAATAAAGCCGCTTTGCTGCCAAAGTCAAACATAAAGAAAGTTACATAATCGACTCATTCTTGCTTCAACTCGTTGGTAAGATAACAAAACAAATTCCCTTAAGGAAATGAAGCAAAGATTTACTCCCGGAAATTAAAGCCTATCTGGAGTACCAAATAAATTTCAATTAAACCTACACCTCTCGTATCACAGATGTACTTCCAAATCTCTCTGCACATCTCGTACGTTCATGCAGCAGTCAATCCGCTGCTGTTCATGGCTTTACATCGAGCTCTTCGCAGAGCAACACTGCAGTTGTGTTGCGGTTGCTGTGTGCATTGGAGTCAGTTTGTCCTGGCTCTTACGGCCGCCGGTAAGTTCTTAAGAACGATGAAGGATATCAATGATGACAATATTTAGTTTTGTTCAGCTGTCAATAATTATTTCTTAATAAGAACAACAATACAATGTTGGCTTACAATATTATTTTGATGTAAATAAATGGCTAATAATAGTTGCAAAAGACAATGCGAGGATAACATCAATAACATTATGAAAGTATTTTTAGATTGTTCAGCTGTCACTGTCAATTATTTCTCAATGAGAACTACCATACAGTGATGGTTAGCTAATTTACCTAGTTTATGAATTAGCGAAATTCAAGGCGAGGCTAACAACAATGACAGTTAGTATAATAATTTAGTTTTCTTTTCAGACATAAATTTATTTTTAATTTGACCGACAATACAATGATGGTTCATTTTTTACCTAATGTTCTGAAAGAAATAGATAATAATGTTTCTGAATTAGCAAAAGTCAATGCTTTCGATCGTTTCTTAGAATGTTTCTTTCATTTAAAGTTTTGATGACTCAATTCTTACCATATCTTGTTCAATATTTATTCTTGTGTTATCGTTTGATGCAGCTCAATCGCCACTAGCCCCATCATCATTTTCACCGGCGGCTGCATCTCCTGAACCACCGCCTGCGCCGCCTCCACCGATGGCACCCCCCGCGCCGGCGCCCGCGCCCCCCTCACAGCCTCCACCTCACACGATGATGGTAATTACTTCTTATATGTAAGTGTTGACACCGTAATACGTGGTTTAAGTCACTCGCACTACCCCGCACGACCCCGTAGTACCCTCGCGAAACTCAGCTTTTGGAGAGAAGTTTCTATTTAGTAACTTTCGCCTGAATGCATGGACAACACTGTTGGGGTAGAATGATCGGTGAGAGTGATAAGTTAGTTTGTCGTCATATCTACAGGTTGGAACAAAATCGATAATAATTTAAAGGAATATTTAAATTGTCTTGTTGACGTAATAAAAGCTAGCAAGAGATTTAATGGAGGATTAACTTTAATAAACGTACGTGACTGTAAACTAATTGCACGGAGCCAAAAGAAAGAATTTTAAAAAATCTGCAGTTTCATACAATAACCTACTAGACCCAAATATATGGTTTTCTTTGATTTCTTTTTTCGACGTTGTCTCCATAGAGAAAGTTCTTCAGTTTGATGGATGACACCACCAATTTAAATATTACTAGGGTGTTTTGTTACACTTTGTACAGTCTTAGATAACGAACAGAAGACGAACTGATTTACAACCTGGACCATAAAGTTAC
This sequence comes from Agonopterix alstromeriana, assembly GCA_963924505.1. Classification (NCBI taxonomy): domain Eukaryota; kingdom Metazoa; phylum Arthropoda; class Insecta; order Lepidoptera; family Depressariidae; genus Agonopterix; species Agonopterix alstromeriana. Next base: position 13,115,096 of record OZ004664.1, read on the forward strand.
TATACCAGGAATAGACGGCTGAGAGAGCGAGATGTACCAAGCGCCACTACTGTATAACAGAAAGAGATACGTGACAAGAGGCAATAGAACCGTTTTTGGAACTGTTTGACAGCTTGTCGGCACGGGGAAAATTCGAGCTCTGTGAATAATTGTCTTAGACAATACAACTACGGACAAGCCTTGCGGTACCATTTCCCCTCTACCATGTTACACGATCAATTGATCATGAGCATTTGCATAAAATTTTTTATCGTATCACTAAACGAGACAGCTTATAATTGCGGAATAATAACTTCAAACTAGTCGCGTTTGGGGTTCACACAAGACTATTTTTAACAATCAATATAAGAATCTAAGTTAATGGAATAAAATCCAAAGTTGCGGATGTCATGCTACCTCGTCCCCCCGCAAAAAGTGGCAGAATAGTTGATTAGTAGAATTACACGCGTAACTCATCCATAGTTATAATAATCTTCGTTGAAATCGTGAATCATTTTTTGAAATTATAATAACACTATTTCACAAAATTATCCACAATTTCTCGTAAGATTCACAATTATTCACAGACCTCAAATTTTCACCTTGTCGACAAGCTGTCAAACAGTTCTCAAAAACAGTATCATTTGACAGCTCAAGTCTGCTCCTCTATTCCTGGTAAGGTATAGTAACTTTATGACCTGGACACACCGTCATTCAATCGCAACAGTATTCTATCGCATCTCATTTTCCTTCTTCCGTGGTAGTGGCGTACCTATCCTATAGCTGCCCTTCTCTAGGTTAAATGATATGAACATCTCGATCTCAGAGTTGGGAAGTTGAGGAGTGTGATGCTGAGAGTATGTCGAGTGCGCGTGTGCAGGGAGACGAGGATATGAGGGAGTGGACCGGCAGCATGCGGCGGCCGCGCTCGCCGAGCCCGCTGCTGCCCGCGATCTGAGTGCGGGGCAAGCCGCGCCCACCGCCCAGTCACCTGCACTACGCAGTTCCACATATCCACGATTCGGCTGCTAATATCGTCCGTAGTTATTACTAAGAGATTAAAGTTTCTGTAAATAGTCAACAAATTGTACAGATTATGGTGTTAGATTGTGACGCTGTTTAGTAGGTCTAACTGTAATACAAATAAAGGGTAAATAATATTTTAAGATCTCATTTGTTAAAATATATTTATATATTATTAAATATAATACGATCACTTTGCAGACGAGGATCGATGTGTAAATTAGGACTTCTTAAAACTTGTATTTATATCTTCAGTAAGTGTTTAGTGATAAGAAGTTGTGAAAAGCTCAATTCTAAACAAAAGAGATTTTATGTAGAGAACATTTTCGCACCAAATTTTTCGAAACATCTAAATGTATAGAAGATAAAATACATAGTTAGAGCGATTGGGGCAATTATCATACTGCCTTTTAATCGACTAGTGTGTTCTGTATATTCGTTTAATATCGACATAATTGCGTTAAAGATACGACCAATCAGAAACCGCTGCTATACGTCATGTAGGAATCGCCTTAATTTTATGTATGAACATGTTAATGAAATGAATGCAAAATCTGAAAACCGCTAAATCGATAAAAATTACAAAATCTAATATTACGCAAATAATTATTTTATATTACATTGTTATCATCTCTGAATAGATTTTACTAGCACGGTAGATATACAGGGTCTTTCTTAATATGCTGATATTTTTTTAAGGGCATGATCAGACCGTCAAACTGAACAACTTTCTCTATGGCACTAAAATCTAAATCGAAAAAAAAAATCTGTTATTCCTTACAAATCAGCATTCCTACTAGATCAGAATGTACGGGACAGCACATTTTTTTCTTCGCGATTTCGATGTTGGTCCAGTAGTGAAAGTTGTTCGATTTGACGGTGTGATCATCCCCTTAAAAAGTATCAGCATATTAAGAAGGAGCCTTTCTCAATCAGCTATTGATACAAACTAAGAAAATCAACGAAATCAGTAGAATTATTTTGTACAGTTGAGCAAGAAAATGATCTACACATTTTTACAAGACCTCATAGCTAAAGAAAATATCCTATTAGATGAGATTTAAATTGTAAGATTCAAATTCAAAATCAAAAGTAGACCTTACTGTTCAAACAAATTTCAACCTTAGACCACTTTTTTGCCGACTGTACCTACTAATAACTACAAATATTATTGATTATAAACATTTTACAGCCATGTTGTCCTATTTCGAATCTAATTATAGATTGAAAATTTCGTTTTCTGGGTAGTTGGCTCGGTGGCGAAATTGGATAACGCAATTCCCGGTTTATTACTAATAACTTTAACAAAAAAAAGATTAACACTAACAGCATTGTCTGTACACAATTTTAGTCATTTATATTATAACAAACTGATGTGTAAGTATAACTGGTTTTCACGTTTTACTCTCATTTATTAACCTGTACCTACATACCTATAGCTCCATATTTTTATCATCGCATTATAAAAATTATTCATACAACAGTACGAATTTTGAAACAACGATGAAGAGTCTACTAAGAAATATAGTAGCTCTATCATTCCTACATATAACACCAAGTAGATAGGTGTAGTAATGTTAATAATCATTAATCCCGTTGCCTAGAATAAGTAAATAACAATTTTAAATAATAGGTAGTACAATTTTCATATTAATGTTGTATAGAAATTCTATCAGCTGTTTTTTGTGTAATGTTAGAATCTTCTACCTATCTATAAAGACTGATTTCTTAATTTGGATTCTATAAGACCTTATTTAGGTGGGATTAATAATAAAAATATATTTTGTCAGTCATCCATCACTTCGATCTATTTGATTATCCAAATACAAGTTTTAATTTTTAACAAAGGCTGGACATTATTGTGTAAAATTATTGTTTAACTTCTTATTTGATTAAACTTTCAGAAAGTTCAAAATCGATGTTTCAAAGTAAAAAAAATTATTAATTCTAAGATTACAATAAGTTGGTTCCTATGAACACAATTCTTATGACTATCTGTATACCTAGGTACAAAGGTAGAATTTGTGTAATGTGCCAAAATAAATAAAAATCTAAATGTTGAACGGAGATAATTATAACGAATAATATAATAAGAAGTAAAAAACATTAATTATGATTTTAAAAGTAAACAATATTTAAACTTCCGGTAACAATTCTTTGACATTTGACTAATCCATAATTTGAAAACAACCGTGCACCGAAATTGTAAAAACGATAACCTATAATCACCTGGAGTGCTATTTTTGAAAGTCACACATCCTAATTCGATTACGAAAGTGATGCCAAACTCAATGAAATTTATGTTCTTTCGAGTATGAATTTAGATGACATTGAAAAATAGCACTCCTGGGCCCTATTTAATAAACGTGACAGTCGACAATTGGCAATGACAATTCAGAGTACATTTCTGAGAATGCTAGGACACATGAAGCACTGCAAATTTAGCGTCATTAGCAACCAGCAATGTACTCTGAATTATCATTGTCAATTGTCGTGTTTATTAAACTATGCCCCTAGACAAAGTACTTTCGATTAGCGTTAACGACAGTAGAGAGCATACAAATTATGCTCTCTACTGTCGTTATAGTGGTTATAGTTTGGTCAATGAATGCTCAAAAAAGGATGTGGATGGAAAAGTCGAAAGCAGAAAATTTGACTTAGGAACTTTGTTTGGACTAGTTAGGAGATAAACATACTAAAAGTCCTTACCCCTCCGAGGTGCGCTCGAGGGGGGGGAGGGCAAAGAAGGTCCCGTTTTTTGGTTTTTTGCTTACATCTCGAAAACGGTGCGTTGTACGAAATTTTGTTGTACTACATAATGGAAACTGATAAAATTCTCTACAACTTTGGCTCTTACACTTTTTATCTATCTCCAATCGTTGCCTAGCTATGAGCTCTAAAAAATGGCAGATTTTCAAAAATGTGTTAAATTCTCTGTAGCACATTGTACAATTTGTCATAATCATTTGTTATTGCGCACCCAATTAAAATAGCATTCTCATGTTGGAAGATAACGACAATGACGACGATGGTGGGGATGATGTAGAAGAAGCCTGCGTTCCATCATTTGATAATGATTCGACAGATGAGGAAGAAGAAGAGGCAATTAATGAGGAACCACAACCAGGCCCGTCACGTTCGAAGAGGCGGCGAGTGATTACATAATCGTGTAGTTGTGGGTGTTTTTAATTGGGTGCGCAATAACAAATGATTATGGCAAATTGTACAATGTGCTACAGAGAATTTAACACATTTTGGAAAATCGGCCATTTTTAAGACCTCATAGCTAGGCAACGATTGGAGATAGATAAAAAGTGTAAGAGCCAAAGTTGTAGACAATTTTATCAGTTTCCATTATGTAGTACAACAAAATTTCGTACAACGTACCGTTTTCGAGATGTAAGCAAAAAACCAAAAAACGGGACCTTCTTTGCCCTCCCCCCCCTCGAGCGCACCTCGGAGGGGTAAGGACTTTTAGTATGTTTATCTCCTAACTAGTCCAAACAAAGTTCCTAAGTCAAATTTTCTGCTTTCGACTTTTCCATCCACAATTATTCATTGCCTAAGCTATTATGGTTATGGAGCGTATGGTGACGAAAACAAACGTCAAAATGTTTCGATCGCCAATGTCAAATCCATACATTTCGTCCGTTTTTACTAGCGTCGACGCCAATAGAATGTCACTTTGTCTAGAGGAGCAGGGCCCTGATCGTTATTTTATTATTAGTAGGAAAAGAAATCAAACATCTTCAAAATTGGATACCGTGATTTTGACATCCTTGATTGAAATTTTGTAAATATTGATAAAACTTGAATCAAGTCGTCCTGTATACAATTTCTTATCCATGTACAATGTTTTGTAATAAGTACCTAGGTTTATTGTACATTGGAGGTATGTAAGTGAACATCAATTGTGTAAAGATAACAAAATAACAAATAAAATAGAGAATCTATAAAATTGTGTTCTTCAGTCAAATATAAAAAGAACAGAACGATAAAATGATAAACAATAAAATGGTTTATTAAATGTTTGATGTTTTTTAATTTCTGCCCTGTATCACATGAATACATATCTTTCCAGAAAACAAGCTTCATACAAGCGGAGCGCCGGAGTAAATCTCGCACCCTACAAGGGTGGTGTGAGTTCTCACTAAAGAAGTCCCGCGAAAAAATCTTTATCAATTGCTATAAATATCAAAATCGCGTATATAGGATCATTCTCAATATGCCGACGGTTAAGATCACACTCTGACAAGACTATGAAACAGAACAACTTTCTCTATTTGACCAATGTAGTAAAAGCGAAAAAAAAACAGCTGTCTCATACTTTTGGGTCGAGTAGGATTTCAGTTTTGTGTGGAACAGCTAATATTTTTATCACGATTTCGTCTTTGGTCCTATAGAAAAAGTTGTTCAGTTTGATGGTCTGAGCATCCCTTCAAAAAACCGTCAGCATATTAAGAATGTCCCTATAATTAGGTACGAGACTATCTTGAGATGCGAGATTTACACCAAAACGCGGCGGCGCGGCGCGGCGACACAAGATAGTGGCGGCGGGCGACGCGCTTGTTTGTATGAAGCTCTCTGCGACATACAGGGTGTAACAAAATACCCTAGTAATATAAGTACCCTATCAAACTGAACAACTTTCAATATGGAGCCAACATAGGAATCGCGAAAAAAAAACGCTCTTTTATACAAAACTGCAGTATCGACTGAAATGTATGGGACAGCTGTTTTATTTTTCTTGACGTTGGCTCCATAGGGAAAGTTGTTCAGTTTAATGGTCCAAAACACCCCTTTAAGTATTACTAGGGTGTTTTGTTACACCCTGTAGACAGTGGCCGCGACGCGCTTGTATGAAGCTCTCGTCGAGATTTATCTATACTATTTTATATGCTTGTATTAGGTATCTTTATCATGTGCGAGAAGTAAAGTAAGTACTGCAGCGATGGTATATCGCGGGGTTCGCGAGTTTTTCGGAATTTATGTACGACTTGTAACACCACTGGCTTTTCGGCGAAGGAAAACATCGTGAGGAAACCTGCATGTTTCAATTTCGAGGCATGTATTGTACCTACTGCCCATTACAAGTGGTGACGGGCTCACTCCCCGTCACACAGGACAGAGTTTGGGTACAAGTGAAACGTGGATGTTCTGACGTTTCAGAATATCTCTGACTACCCCTTCTCTATCTATCTATCTCTTCAGAGATCAATATTCTTTTGAAAAGTGAGGATCTCATTCAATCTCTATGTATATTTATTTACATAAGCATATGCTCACGACTATATTCCCCGAGGGGGTAGTCAGAGATATTCTGAAACCTCAGAACATCCACGTTTCACCAGTAGTACCGAAACTCACCGTACCGTAGTTTGTAGATCTTGATAAAAAAAAAATAAGGTGGTTAATTAGACCATTTGACACTCAAGAAATAACATTCGATTTGTTTTTTCTGTGATTTGTAGCCTATATGACCTTTATGTAACCGAACAATAAATTTATCAGAATAAAGTTAGACAACAAACTTTATTATTACCACAGAGTACTTTATACTGTTGTTACTAACCGAATTCGAACTTGGAATCGTGACTATTAGGGACAAGTTGTGTGAAAATATCACATTTTGTACACCGTAAAAATATTCAGTGGAAATCTAAACGTATCAATAAACAAGAGTTAACTCGCGACTTCGTCCGCACACATTATATACAAGATTTTAAGTCGGATCATGAGCTATCAAACAAACAAAAATCATCAAAACCAGTTCAGTAGTTTTTGCGTGATGCTCGCACAAACAATCACACAAACAGACAGACAAAAATTCTAAAAATGGTTGATTTGGAGTCAGAGTCATCTAAAAACCATATCGTAAATTTTGTTGTTGTAAATATCTTCAATGTACAGACACACTTATGTTACAGTTTTGTAATAGTTATAATAAATACAAACTTGAAAAGGACTATGGCTTAAGAACCTGTGTGAATGGTTTTCTACCTCACTATTTTTCACGTTTTCAGTGTCAGAATAGCCTTAATGATAGTCAACGATAGGAGATGGCACCACAAGAAGAAGAAACCTGAAAACCGTTTGCATATTCATACATAACTAATAATTGAACAAATGCATTTTCATGCGCATTGCGCACAAAATGATCACGTGACTTCGGGTTTTGTCGGGGACTCTGCGCAAACGAACATTGCCGAGGTTCATTATTTTCGTGGTCGTATTGTACCTAATATTTTCATGAATTACACAAAAGTAAAAATATACAATATTCAATGTACCTTAATATCAATTAACCTAAACCATGATTCGATTCATTCTATCTCTAGACAACCGCATCTCCCTAAGTGGATATCGAATGACCCGGGCACTTAATTGTATACGCATTGTGTATCGATATAGTTTACGCTATGGTATCGCTATATAGGGTGTAAACTTAAATGCATTACATACTTTTGGTCTCTTCAGATCAGAAAACTGAACAACTTTCGCTATCGAACCAATATTGGAATCAGGGGGGGAAGTCAGCTATATTCGATTCTATGGAAGTCGTTTTCTTTTCCATTTTGGTTGAATGAAAGTTGTTCAGTTTGATGGCCTAAAGCAGCCCATAAATGCCCTAAAGTATGTACCACGTCCCTAAATTTTAAATATTTCCTTTTTCTTCTTCTTTCCAAAATCCAAAATAATACATAACATTCTGTGAAAATTTCAATTACCTATTACGGTTCAAAAGAAGGACGGACGGACTGCGTAGGCTTATGAATAGTAAAGTTTATAAACTTGCAAACCTACTTCTTAATCAAGTTCAATATTGTAAACGTCAATAATATCCTTATACAAAGCTTCCCTGTACTGCTCTAAAAATGTAGAACTAACCAGCTTGATTATATACAATAAATTGCCTCCCAACGTTATCCCATCAAAAGCTCACCTTATAAAACCAAGCAATGAACACGAAGTTTCATATGAGTATTAGCTCTAAGCTACACTTTAGTTCTTAAAAAGAAAAGTCCTGAAAATCAAGCTATTTTCACATTTAAGACGTCAATATAAAAGTTCAGTTGGAGGACGTCCTGTGTGGAATGGAGTGTAATTGAATTCCCTTGCTCTTGCTCTCAGGCTATTATCTTTGCTCCCACCATTTCATTATCGTGAGCCAGACATCAAAGGACGACGATTAATTGAAAGAGACAACTGTGCTTCTATTTGCACTTGTTAATTGTATTTATTTTTGAAATTCTTTTCTGTAACATCTGGTGGTTAGATTTTTCGTACTTGGGAAAATAATTTAGCAGCGTAGTTTTCAGTGATATTATAGATATTTACTTCAAATTGTTACTACATCTTTTTCGTATTGTCAGGATTGTCCGCTACATAAATGGGTTAACCTATATTTAAATTCTTATACAACGTGTTAATAAATAAGCGCAAAACCTCATACACCCCAACTGATTTATAACAAAATAATTAGATTGAAACAATAATTTCATTATTTTGACAGAAATTTAAAGCATTTTAAGTTTTGAGGCAAAAATGATTTGTTATTATTTCAGCAATAAATGAAAGCGCTAACGTGCTCATGTAGGTATACATTTTAAGAATCTTGTTTTGGTAGTAAGTAGGGTGAGAGTGTCCAAGTGGGTTGAGATCGAGTTCAGTAAATTTTAAATTTCACTAACAAATTTTTTAATATTATGAAAAAAATTACCTATGTTGAAACCATGATAATTCGATTCTGCTCTCGATTCTAAACAAACTACTTTCTAGTTTTGCATTAATTCATTAACACGTTGTATACAAGTATAGGTTCTATAATGAATTAGCGATGATTTTTATTTAATTTACTATATGAAGTAAGTCTGTTTTTTGTGCACGCATTACGTAAAGACTACTTGGATAGATAATTTCGTCGCAATCGATTCAAATCGATGTTATGTGAATTCAACGTTTTTGTAAATACTTTATCAAAGGTCTGTACGAGCGTAATAAAAGTGCACGGTTTTTATAATTGTATGTGTTTTTAAAAATCTCTGCTCCTTATACGAAACCAACAGAGGTAGATACGGTACTCTCTTTTACGAATATTTCTGGTACGTACAGTTTCAACATAACATAAGAATCTTAGATTACTATCACAGTTTTAGTGAACTTACTTATCAGTCAATTTTTTTTGGTTGGATATAACATTATCCAACCAAAAAAAACCGCTAACAATTCAATTGATCACGATTACTAACAGAATTGCTAGCATCTATCTCAAATCTGATAGATTAGCTATAATGAATAGGCAATTAGCAATACGGAACCCTGTAAACGCAGAATTTATTGTTTTAGCCCGATGAGATATTGCCGTGTCATTTTGGCCTGTCGGGACTGTCGCGCGGTTGAAATCCAGCTTATCCCGCTGACATGGACAAAGGGCATTCGAAGATATATCTAACAATACTTGAAAAGTTGGAACAGAACTTTTATTTGTTCGAATCACTGTTCTTGCTTTCATTGGTTTGACACTTATATGCGATATTAAAGTCGTATTATCATTCACTATTTATTTTTTATTTACTAAAACTGTAACTTAAATCCAACCATACAAAAAATGAAAATATTTAAAGTGGGTTCTCATACAAGAAACTAGTTTTATTCTACGTTTTTTGGTCTTGCTATATCTTAAAAACGGTTTTAAATACAAACGCCAAACTCAATATGATTATAGTGCAAAATCTACCAAAACATAACAAAAAATGCCAAAAATCGGCCAAGTGTGTGACGGGCTCGCGCTGAGAGTCCCGAAGAAAACGATTTTTTTTTGGTTACTAAATATTTTGCGTGGTGGAACCCTCAGTGCGCGAATAAACCAAGTCGTACTTGGCCGGTTTTTTGTTAATTCGAAACGGCAGGCATAAAGAAAGTTTGTAAGATATCCACTGCTTATAAAATGTGAAGGATCTATGATTTTCCGTAGTTTTTTTTTACGGACTGACTTTTCAGACGGATTAATAATTGCAGTTAAATAAATAGTAGACAACAAAATTTATCTCCTCGTACATTTAACATCAAAAGTTAATGATGACGTAGGTAACTTTCAAAATTATTATCGGCTGCTATATTAATTCTATACATTTTACTTGTAGTTAAAGATAGGTTAATGTAACGATCTTTCACGTAACATCTACCTAGAACATGTAAAATATCGATTTGTTCGAGATTAATTTCATTACGAATTTAAAGTTCATTTACTTTTGCTGTTGACTGTACACTACCCAGAAATAGTGAAAACCAATTATACAATCAGTAAATTTATTTAATAAAGATTCATGGAACATCGCATTATATTATTGCCCTTTTTAGGGTTCCGTAGTCAAACAAGGAACCCTTATGCTTTCGTCCATTCTGTCTGTCTGTCTGTCTGTATGCCCCGCATCAATAACTCGCTCATTTTTGCACCTATAGAATTGAAATTTGACAGACAGATAACAGTAACCCAAAAACAGAAATGTAATAGTTATTAAGACACAATTTTTTTTCGACCCTCCTCTTAAACAGAGACAGAAAATAAAAAGAGGGGTTGAAAAAAATAGTTTTTTTAATAAATCGAGTGAGGTACGTGTCGTTGGATAGGTCTAATGGAACCAAACTTTAAAAAATCTGAAAATGTTATAAAGTATAGATTTCTATAAGTACACACGGTGACACATCAAGCTACGCAAAACAAATATAAGCTGGCCGCGCGACGTTATACATTACTGTACCTACACGCGGCCAGCTTATTTTGGTTTTGCGTAGCTTGATGTTTCGCCGTGTGTACTTTCAATGAAAATAATAACGGATGCTGTAGCCCAACCAGTTTCTGAAAAAACCTGTAACTTAAATATATTTTCTTATACAGACTAGATGGCGTCATAGGAAATTAAATCGCGCTATCGTTAGGTTAAAAATTTTTGTACCCTGAAAACGTTTAATTAGCCTTAAAGCTATTTATATTATTACGATGTCTATTTAGAATTCTGTCCGCATTATGGAAGGGGCAATAATACAGACATTAATATTCAGCAGTCACCTGATTTATCGGTATAGTATGCGGCTTGACTAAATTAGACTACTGTAGGTATACTAGTTGAGATAAACTCATAATCGTAACAAAGCGTTCCACGCATGAAGTCCTTTCATAAGCGTAGCAAGGGGGGCTAATGGGCTCAATTTCAGCTGAAAAAATCGAGTTATAATGAAGCAAAATCTCGAGCTCGCTCCTGGCTGCAATGTGTCTGCATTGCAGTAAAACCTCGAGCGTACTTCGCTCGCTCGAGAATTTGGTGAAATCTTGATTTTAGATCGTGTATCTTTTTATAGTGTAGTTAAATCGTGAGCTTGTTTTGTTTGTTCCAGATTTTAGGCCGTAAAAAACTCGATCTCGCTTATCTCTCTCCAGGATATAGATCTTATTATACTGATCTCACTATTTAGAAGTAAAATCTCGAGCTTGCTTCGCTCGCTACTGGCTGCGATTATATCACAAGGAAATAGACACATTGCAGTAAAATCTCGAGTTCACTTAGCTTCGCTCGCTCCAGAATTCAGTGAAATCTTGAGCTCGCTTCGCTCTCTCTAGGTTTTGGATCCTATATGTTTTCATAGTGAATTAACATATGGAGCTTGCTTTGCTCGTTCCACATTTTATGTCGTCAAAAATAGGTATACCTACAAAAGTGATGTAGGTTAGTAGAGGTGAGGCGGCTCTGAAAGAATCAAGACCGTTCATTAGGAATACCTCTGAATCAAGAAATTTTCACATTTGTGACGTAGGTTATATGTAGAGTTCTGTACACACGGGTCTTGATGCGTGGGATTGACTCTAGGTTACATACCTATGTAGACTTAATAGCACACCCCAGTGTTATACAGTGTTAAGTCATAAAACAATTTTATTATTGTGCTTGCTTATTAGATTAATTTCACTTACATCAAAAATTGGTCTGAGCTGTCGCTGATCAATAATATATTTTGTTGGGAAGGCGGGAACCATTCAGCAATATAAATGTATTATATTTGAATAAAAGAAGAGTCGCTGGGCCTTTTCGCTGGCGGCCGTGTGTCGGTGGGTGCTTTTCGGTTCGCCACGAGGCTCCACCATTTTGTATCAGCTCGTACTCTCAAAACACACTCGACATTGGCAGCAATGCAGTGCTAGACACAAGCAAAAGGCTCTTAATTTATCAATAAAATGTATCATACCGATCGGATTATAGTAACAGCTCAAATTCTTACAAAAACATTCAATGTGCGTATATTTTTTATGATACGTAGGTAACTGAAGCAATTTAAATAACAAAAGCCACATTTTGGCATGCTACATTTTCAGTAGACTTCTGAAATATTGTGTTCAGATTAACATAACATGTTGTATACCTATATTAACATACAAGCTGGCAGAATTTTATTACCAAATACGAAGTTGAACATCTGTGTAAGTACTAATAACCCCCTATGAGCCATATAATCCTAACATAGATTACAGGCTTTGCCAGTGCTATTATTTGTCCATTAATCGACAAATAAAGGAACTTAATGTTATTTTGAACAATGCATTAGGTACCCTATTTAAGTGAGTTGACTTTAGAAAATGTTTTCAAAGGAAAATATGTTTAAAGGTATTGTATTATGTATACTATATTTTATTTGTGCCCACAATTATATTCCCAGAGAGGGCAGAAAGACATTCTAAATGTAACGTACTCATAATATTCATAATATTGTTTATCTACACACATAAGTTATGTACTATAATACGATACAATGACACATTGTAACTAGAAATGCCAAAAGGAGAAAGTCCAAATTTAATCATGTAGGTTTTCTCCTTGATGCAATGTTTTCCTTAAACAAAAAAGCCGTGGTGTTTCTTAATTTATTGTGTCCGTGTAAACAGTACGAAGTATTGCATGCTTACGACTATATTCCCCGAGGGGGTAGTCAGAGATATTCTGAAACCACAGTATCGAAACTCTGTCCAGTGTGACGGGGAGTGAGCCCGTCGCCACTTGTAATGGACAGTGGGTACAATACATACCTCGAAATTGAAGCATGCAGGTTTCCTCGCGATGTTTTCCTTCACCGAAAAGCCAGTGGTTTTACAAATCGTACATAAATTCCGAAAAACTCATAGGTACGAGTCGGCCTGGACGGGGATCGAACCATCGCCTCCTGCACGGCATGCAACGTTACTCGCCACTAGACCGCCACGGCTTCCTTGAAGAACTATTGTCTTGGTACTAGAAAGAATAAGAAGAGATCAACTGAACTTACAAATTAATCGTCCTGTCTTAGTAGCGGAAGCACTTAGAAATTCAATGTTCATACTTTCAGAAAGCCGCGGGATTACGTTGGTATGCCTTGACCTAGTTTAACTGATGTAGGAGACTCTGATACTGATGTAGCATCTAGTTTATAGCTGATAATATATCTAAAAGAAAGTAGTACATAGTATCAGTATACTAAACCATCAGATTGTTTTATAAAGTGCGTAGGAGGGCACACAGACTACAGTGCTGCACTCAATCTTTGTTTTTTGAACTTTCTTAACAAGTATACAGCATTTTCAATTAACAAGACTGTCACATAATCACGCACAGTGTTTATGTGTTGTTTTTTTTGGAAATGTTGTTGAAGAGTTAAGATATTAAAAACCCGGTCAAGTTTGAGTCGGGGTATTCGTTCATCGATGGTTCCGTAATCCCGTACCATTCCAACACACTACAAATAATAACTTACAAAAAACATATACTATAGAGTTTGCTCTATAATTACACCAAGTTTGACGCTTGTATGTATTATCGTTTTTACGATAGAGCGAGAAGAAAAAAACGTTGATAAACACTAGTTTCTCGAATGAGGACACCCTTAATTTTTAAATTTCTGTAAATTTTTAGGGTTCCGTATCCAAAGGGTGAAAACGGGACCCGATTCTGCGACAGCCTATGCTGTCCGTCCGTCCGTCCATCTGTATGACAGATTTTTTTTTAGCAAACCCGCCATAATAGCACACATTCTGTGAATATTTCAATTGTCTAGCTATTACGGTTCAAAAGTTACACATAAGTTGACACACATACGTTGTTACACATTAGTTGACAGACCGACGGACAGCGTAGGCTTGTGAATAGGGTCCCGTTTTCACCCTTTGGGTACGTTACCCTAAAAATACGATAGATGGCTGGAGGCTTAGTGTCCTCTTAAAAGTATTTATTCATACTCAATCATCATCCATCATTATCAGTCCGCATCGACACGCTTCTGAAGTCCAGTTTTTGAAATTCACACGTTGTAATCAGTGGTAGAAAATTACCTAAACAATATCATGTTTGTGTATTCATTCAGTCATGATTTTGAATGTGGACCCACCACGATTTTGTTTAATATCACAAGGTGGACCGACGACCTGGTGAAGGCGGTGGGAACCCGTTGGATAAGGACAGCGCAGGACCGGTCGTTGTGGAGGCCTATATCCAGCAGTGGAGTCCATCGGCTGAGATGATGATGATGATTTTGAATCTCACTAGCACTTCTGGTCCTGTGCTAATCGTCTCCAAGTCTTTCTGCGGCTCTTTGCAATATCATAAAGTCTGCTTGCTCTTGCCTGGTCCTTCATTCAGTCAAAGCTTTACTTCGCCTGAAATCGATTCGTAGAAAGATTGAGATGCAACTTATAGCATCAAACGAATTGAATTGATTTCTATTTGAAAGGAGTTGGAAAGCTGAGACGCGTGTAGCATATACGCCAAAGGGTATATCTGAATTACTGTCAAATTAGACCAGTTTGACAGCAGTTATTAATTCACTGTTTTTCTAAGAGGCGACTGTCTTCTAGAGGCAATGGGTGTAGCATCGTTCTTATTAACCTTCGCTCGCGCGAGCGTGTGAGCAGGCGATCGCAAGAAATCGCGATCTAAAATACCAACCAATCTCCATCGAGTGACCTAATTGGCCATTATTATTATTGGATGGGCTATTGCAAGCAAGGGTCATTATGTAACACTGCGACCAATGCCGGTCTATTGTGTTCGCCCAAGCTCACCCACATTTTACACATACATCCGAACAATTTTTTTTCCATTCTCCGGTATGCAGGTTTCCTCACGATGTTTTCCTTCACTGCCGAGCTAGTGATAATGATAAATACAACCGTACATAAATTCCATAGAACTTAGTGGTACAGGCCAGGAATCGAACCGCTGCCTCGTGAATGAGTCGCTAGCTCTCTTCCGTATGGACTATCTTCGCTCTAATTGACCATAGAGCGCGGTCACGTGAGCAACAAGGTGTTAATGAATTAACGCAAAAATAGAAAGTAGTTTGTTTGGAATCGAGAGCAGAATCGAATTATCATGGTTTCAACATAGGTAATTTTTTTAATTTTTTTTTTTAATTTAAAATTTACTTAATTCGATCTCTACCCACCGCTCGGGCACTCTCATCCTACTTACCACCAAAACAAGGTTCTTAAAATGTGCAATGTTCTTTAAATGAGCACGCTAGCGCTATCATTAATTGCTGAAATGATAACAAATCATTTTTGCCTGAAAACTTAAAATGCGAATAACTTTAAATTTTAACTATCAAAATAATGAAATAATTGTTTCAATATATTGTTTTATAAATCTGTTGGGGTGTATGAGGTTTTGCGCTCATTCATTAACACGTTGTATATGTTGTATGCGGGTTCATTCGAACATCGGTGCTATGCGATCACGTCGCACGATCACGCGAGCGATGGCCAATTAGGATGCCTCTGCGCTCTGTGTCTCTTTTGATGTGTGACTACTGTTCGAAACTGTTCTATGAAATCGATTTCTAATTACGCTGATAGATAGCGTTCTCTATACAGGGTGAAATTGTTATAATTAGCATCCTTTTAAACTAAGAGTCTACCCATCAAACTGAACCACTTGTATTATGGTAGCAAACCGATCGGAGCAAAGAAAAAATCTGCTATTCGATTGTACACCACAATGCCTACTCAACTCAAATGTATGCAACAGCAGATTTTTTTGTGCTCCGATCGGTTTACTTCCATAGTAAACGTTATTCAGTTTGATGGGTAGACTCTTAGTTTAAAAGGATGCTAATGATATCAATTTCACCCTGTATAAGCCAGTTGCAGGCTTCTTGTAATGGATATCTTACTTTTACGTCTATGTCATTTCATATTTGGTCTAAAATTACGATCGAATATTAACCAGAATCGATGTGCAGAGACATCCAGTAATACAATTTACATACGTTTGTAAACTCACGACCGTATTCCTTTTCGAAGTACCTTATCAGAAATTCCTAACATTTAATTATTTTAGTTTCAATAATATAGGTACACAAGCAACAAGTTTTACATATTCAGATTCAGTATAAATCACAACAAACCATCATGCACTTAAAACAATGCAGTACGAGATTCCCGGGGGAAAGCCGTCGAACGACAAATGCCAGGGCTGCAAACTGATACACAGTTTAGTTGTTTAGTGCTTCCGAACCGAACTACACTGAGATTCTTAGTATGGCATCGCATCGAATGCGTACATTAAGGACAAACCGGGTTTCTGTTCTGTGTTTAGGTGTCAAATACTAATTAAATCTTGATTACTGTTTGATGTACACACGGCGACACATCAAGCTACACAAAACCAATATAAGCTGGCCGCGTGACGTAATAACAGTTTTGTATGGGATAAGCTGATTTCTTTTTCGCGTTTCTGGAGATAGGCTCCATAGTGAAAGTTGTTCAGAATGGTCTGAGTTCACCGTTTCAGTTTGCGGAGGGCTTTCCCGCTGTCCCTAAGGCTTTAACAGAAGAGACGTGTGGCGGTGGCGGATAGTCAAGGTAACACAATTATAAACCTTATAGTACGTAGCGTCGTTTGGAGAATTACGCCTGCGCCTCAAGGCGACGTCCCCTGGAGGCGCGGGCGCGATTCTCCTTTACGACAAAAACGTTTATATTGTGTTACTTAGATTATCCGTCACCACCACACGTGTCTTCTGTATAAACCGTGGCTTAAACCCTGTATATTATATACCTATCCACTTGCTTTAAAGGAAGAGTGCGTTCATTTAGAAATTTATTGTACTTTTGTACTACCAAAAACAATCCAACAGTGTAATAAAATACAGAGGTGGAAAAATAAATGTGGCAATAAGGGCGAAGTATGATGATAAGCAATAAAATTCGCTGCAAAAAACAAACCTGAAGATATTTCAACGGAAGACGTTAATTTGGCTCTGCTAGGATCTGCTCAATCATCTTTCCTATAAAATCTTGCGTTTTTTTCTAATAAACTCCCGGTTAACCAACAATGTTACTTCTCCAGTCTTCGAGGTCAGTAATGCATTCAAATAAGGTTTAATTTCAAACGTTGAAAGAAAAGGTAAATTTGCAATATAGATATTCTCTTGAAATTGAATGTGCGCATAAATTTCACAAGCGAGATTAAGTGAAGCGACAATCTGAGATTTGATATAATTTTTTGTAGAGTCAAACGGTGTGCTTAGGGAGAAACGGAGATTAAACCTTCTGTTAAATATTATACATACTTTCAAGAACGAAATAGAAATTCTGCTTCGTTTTTCTTTTTGTTGAACTAGAAAAATTATGTTTTGTAACAGTTTGAAGCGGACAATATTTTCCGGAAAAGAAACTGTCGTCTTTTACAATTAATAATTACTTTTTGTGCTTGGAAAAGGTTGTTCTTCTTGGTAGCTATGATGAATGGGTGCTATTATATAACACCACGTGCGCTGTGTGAACATTAGTGATAATGTGTGTAGACTATCACCACAGATTAACACTATTTTCTATTGTTCGCTAATTTCTTATAATCAAGGTAATCCTTCGATTAATAGAGCCTTATTTAGAGTACCCAAGATTTGCTGTTATTCCAACCTTAATTTTCTCTATACCTATAGTAAATGCGCAGGCATGGCAGAGATAGTATACATGGTGTTGAAGAAGTAAAAAAAAATTTTTAAAACTTTTAAGAGGGTTGTTTCGGCCATCAAACTGAACAACTTTCAATATGAGACCAACATCTCAATCGCGAAAAAAAAATCGCTTAATGTAACTGTTTACCCTAACACCCTATGCTGACACTTATTAAGGGGATGAACAGACGTTCAAACTGATCAACTTTCTCTATGGCATCAACATCGAAATCGCGTAGAAAAATCAAAACTGCAAACCTACTCGAGCCAAATTTATGGACCAGCAGATTTTTTTTCCCGATTTCGATGTTTACGCCATTGAGAAAGTTGTTCAGTTTGATGGTCTGGTTATCCCCTTAAAAAAGTGTTAGCATGTAAACAAAGACCTTGTATAATGTAGAAAATACTCTTTGTAAGCACTTAAGTTGTGTTTGCTAAGTGAAGTTAGATGCTATCGAACAGTTAAGTGCGAAACAGTTTTAGCTTACTTAACCTGCAGGTGTTGTACAAGAGAGTGGCCATAATTCAAACAGTTTAGTCTCATCTAGATGCACAACTTGAATTTTAAAGATTCTACTTGAGAAATTTTACTGAAGCAGGATTTTCGCGGGTTGATTTTCGCTATGTGTGATTTGAAGTACATCGACTGGTTAGTTTGACATAAACTTGAAACATAACACTGTTAAGCAGCAACGTACTTCTAATCACACTTGGCCTCATTTTTTTCATTCACGAGCAGAGTCAGAAACTTTGCTAACCAATTTTCTTTTCAACACTTTCGTTGCTGACTACCTACTTCGTATGTCAGCAACAAATGTGCCGCAGCGCGTAATAACTCACGTACGGAGTCAGTTCTAATGCATTTCACTTATGTCTTGCCGCGTGAGTCACCGAAAACCTTACGACTTCGCGGATGACCCACGAGGCGAGCAACGTTGATCGTTTGAACATTACGAATGTACGCACGACCTACGAATGGGGTCAAGTTCTATTGCATTTTGCCTGTGCTCATGACCTACAGCGTGAGTCAACTAAACCTTACGCTTGTGCGAGTGACCCACGAGGTGAGGCACTTTTTGGTTTCAACGACGACCTATGAGTTGCGTCTATTTTGGCACTGCGCGAGAGTCATGGTTTTGAACTTAGGTAGCAATTAACTTTAGCATTATACATAGAATAGATGGGTAGGGGGTGGTTGGGTGGTTGGGTGGTTGGGGTAGTATAGGACGGGATGACATGTCTAGTGGTGACACAGTCTTTCGACCACAAAAACGCTGCATAAGAATCCTTACAAGAAGAATCAATTAAAGTGCATTAAACTGCACGGAGAAAAAACATCTTAACTATTTTTTACTAGACAATTTGCATTTTTGATGTAAATCGAATTCACGCATTTTCTATTAAATTTGTAGTCTATGTACTTATAATACTATACTTCATTTCAAATAAGGACGAAAAAAAATCAGTTTCCTATAGATATACCTTTGATTTGTAAATATAATTTAAGTATCAAAAAGATATACTATCGGACATATCTTGGACGTTACTAAAGCTGTTCTAAGAATAAGTGAGAGGAAGTGTTTCAAATCTCTGTTTCGGTAATGCAAAATAGCCTTAAAATTTCGTTGCTATTTCAAATGTAGTATAGGTACTAGATATGTTTTCTCCGTGTGAGCCAGCTAGTTAGAATATTCATTTTTCGCTTGTCATGTAAGATGATTATAATATTTAATAGTCGCAAATGTTACATTAGCCAATTACTAAGTAATATGAAATTTCCAAAGTGTCTATCATGCCCGGAAAATAAAAAATTGGTAAGAAAAAGTGTATTTATCGCCTTCACAAATAATAAAAGAATTGATATATAGGGTCCTTCTTAAAACGCTGAAACTTTTTTAAGGGATTGATCAGACCATCCAGCTGAACAATTTCCTCTATGGCACCAACATCGAAATCGCTAAAACATAATCTGCTGTTCCATATAAAACTGCAAACCTACTCGAGCTAACTGTACGGGACGGCAGATTTTTTTTTTCGCGATTTCGATGTTGGTCCCATAGAGAAAGTTGTTCAGTTTGATGGTCTGATCATCCTCTTACAAAACTGTCAGCATATTAAGTTGGACCCTGTATAAGTTTTTAACAAGTTTTATTAAAGTCCCTTAAGACTGCATAATTATAAACGATCGTTAACCAAAATAAAAACCGGTCAAGTGCAAGTCGGGCTACTCGCGCACCGAAGGTTCCGTACCACACCCTCACACAACAAATTAAATTACGAAAAAGTTTTGTTTTCTCCAGGACTGCAAGGTCGACTCACACTTGGCCAGTTTTTATGATTTTTTGTTATACTGTAGAGTTTGTTCTATAATCACACCAAATTTGACGCATGTATGTATGACCGTTTTTAAGATTGAGCGAAAAGAAAAAACGTTAATAAAACTAGTTCATTGTATGAGGACCCCCCTTAAATTTTTAGCAAATCCGCCTCAATAACGCACATTCTGTGAAAATTTCAACTGTCTAGCTATAACGATTCAAAAGTTACAGCCCTAAATTGGTAGGACACAAAGACAGACCGACGGACGGACTGACGGACAGCGTAGGCTTAGTAATAGGGTCCCGTTTCCACCCTTTGGGTACGGAACCCTAAAAATTGCTTGCTTACTACAAAAAGCTCTTAACAACCCTTCGGAAAAGTATCTAAATTGTCTCTCTAAGTGCACTTGGATTAATCTGAAGACGTAAAAGATATTTAATTAAATAATTTCCATTTATCACGTAACTTCCTAGTTTATTAGATAAACTTATATCACTAAGGAAGCTGTCGGATCATAATTATTAAGTAGTATTACATAAGATAAGGTAACCAACGTAAATTATTACACTATTACTTGCCGTATATCACAACTGATTTATACTCAAAGGCCCACATTTATGTACACGAAGGTTCAGTAAATATCTACAAACCTATATGTGTGTTAGTTATAATACCTATATATAAGTTTGAAATCGTCTTACCGGGGCGAAACTGAAAACCGCCAAGAGTGTATCGGACTCGCCCATGATAGGGTTCCGTAGTCATTGTATAAGTAGTGACTGATGCGGACGCCAGCCATCCAGATACCCAGTTTGCATTCACCGCCATCTATCAACAAGCAAGAAATCTTTTTTTTTTTTTGTCAATTACAAATAAAAAATTCCGACCTCATTTTCATTGTATGGGTTGAAAAAAAAAAGGATTTCATCTTAGCACATTTATGATTTTTCGTTACTAATTACTATTATATTACTGTCTTCGTGCCAAATTTCGATAGGTGCAAAAATGAGCGAGTAAGTGAGGCGGGAATAGAGACAGACAGAATGGACGAAAGTTTAAGGGTTCCTTGTTTGACTACGGAACCCTAAGAATGTACTTTTAAAATACGAATCTACTATTTAACTTGACATCTTATTTAAGTTTTGAAGCTGCAGTGGTCATTCGGTTCAAAGGAAATTCCGTTTGGAAATAGTTCAATCTTATTTTCCGCTGGCTGCTACAACAGCCGTGGACTAAACCAGTTATGGACACACAGGATGCTTTTAGCCGAAGCAATCATGTTCAATAGAGAAGCGCAAGGAATGAAACATCGTGCCGCCAACGATATTAACACCAATTTCATTGATATCTTATACGTAGAGATCGGATATTCGGATGCATATCACCACATATCATATTCGAACTTCATTTTTGGCTACGAAATTATGGAAGCGGCTTCTTAATATTGTCTTTTTAAAGAAATTCCGTGTGCCAGGAAATACGGTATTACGTAACTACTCGGATGCATAGTATGAAAGCGACTTTTTAAAATTATTAAATGAAAACTAAAAATAAAAATGTCTATAAAAAAGTGCACTCCATAACAGCCAACTCCTCAACTTTAGGTAAATATGCATCCGATTATCCGATCTCTACTTATATGTATACAACTGAACTAGATTCACAATCAACGTTTGAAAAATGGCAGAACCAAAAGAGCTCCTAAGAGCTCTTTTTTGTACTAGCTGACAGTAAACATGACATAAATAAAGACTAACTTTATGAATCTAAAACAACATATTCGTGCCACTCAACATCATGCATACTTAATTTGCGTGGGTACCTAAGTGTCAGATACGGACAAAACGATGGGTGAATACAACAACGGCACAAGTCAAAAAAGTTGATTTTGAAAAAAATTACATTAAGGGTATATTACTGTTGGTGCGCTCCATACAAACGAAGTCTGGTGATGTTTTCAAAACTAACCTAACCGATTAAACTCAATGAAATTTTGCAGAAACAATCTAGAAACAAATCTCTATGCTTGTATAGTGTCAGATTTTCCTTAAAATTTACAGTTTTAAAGTTACAGTGACTCTAAGATTTCCATACAAATCTTAAATGAATCCTAGCATTGAAACTGTATATTTAAACGAAAATCGCGCACGATACAAGAGATTTGTTCCTAGATTATTTCTGCAAAATTTCATTGAGTTTAATTGGTTAATATTGAAAATATCACCAGACTTCGTTTGTATGCAGCGCGCATTTACGCATTCGGAATAAACTTCCCTTAAAGTTGGCGCGAGAGAGTGCGCTCGAACAAATTCGTCTGTAGTTACTGCACAGGAAGGGTTAGATTCAGTGAAATATCGAGTTAGGTCTATATTGCACGAGATAAAGTATGCGATGTAGAACTAGAATACGGTGCTAACTCAAATTTGTCATTTTTTGAGTTGTGCCGTTGTTGTATTCACATTCATATATTGTTGTTGGATTTGGTATGAGACTTGGTCTACAGTAGTTTTTCAGTGTACAATTTAAATAATCATTTCAATTCAAGCAGCGTTTCTAATGGAACAACAAACCTCTTCAAAAGTTAAACGTTTAATATATTACCTAGTACCTAGGCTAGAAAACCAACCGACCACTCGTCCAGACCGACTCGTACCAATGAGATTTTCGGAATTTATGTACGATTTGTAACACCACTGGCTTTTCGGTGAAGGAAAACATCGTGAGGAAACCTGCATGCTTCAATATCGAGGCATGTATTGTAGCCACTGTCCATTAGGTGGCGACGGGCTCACCCCCCGTCACACTGGATAGAGTTTCGGTACTACTGGTGAAACGTGGATGTTCTGAGGTTTCAGAATATCTCTGACTACCCCCTCGGGGAATATAGTCGTGAGCATATGCATATGCTTATGCTTATGCTAGGCTAGAAAACACGAACTTGAGCAAACATTGCATTTTGGTTTTTGACAGAGGTTACCTAAAAGTTAAGATAAAAGAAAAGATACGATTTAACCGTAAAATTGGGTAACTTTGTAACCATTTTATACATTAACTATGGCACTTTTTAAGCAGAAAACAAAACTAAACAATCTACAGAACATGAGAAGTGACTTGGTTTTTCTTGAAATCTATTTTAATAACTAAAACTGAAGAAAAAGGAACCTAAAGTCACCCTTTTTTTTCCAGTTGTAACCATTTTACTCTTACATTGTTCATCGGAAGAAAATGAAAATTTACAGTAACATAGAATGATTTGGTTTTCTTTTTTGTTTTAATCATTAAAATTAATCTCATTTTTGAAAGAAAACTGTTAAGTTCTGATCGGAGCCAGTATGGAGAGCCGTGTTCCCGGGCAGATACGCCTTAAACGACTTTCTCGGCTAGTTCGGTTGACGGCCCGATAGCTCAGTCTGTAGTGAACCTACCTGCCTGCTGTACCGAGGGTAGCTGGTTCGAATCCAGCAAAAGGCAAGTATTTGTATGATTAATATGAATATTTATACTCGAGCGAGTCATTCATGGATGATTGGATCGATATAAAAGGAACAGCCTAGCAAATACTGAAATGGAGAATACCTACAGACCATCAAACTGAACAACTTTAAATAAGGATCCAACCATAGATGAAGTATGTGTCTAGATCAAGCCTCACGCTTAGAAGCGTGAAGCGTGCGTTTATACGGTAGACCGTATAAAACAAAAATGGCCAAAGGATGGTGTGCGTGAGGCGTCATACAAATTATGTCTGTGACACGGTTTAACACCGAGAGTTCGGTGATATTTTTTTCGACACATCGTAGCTCCGACTGTCTATCTTGCTAGACATATAACGTATCAAAGGACGCAAACAACCTCAGGAAACTTGAAAAGAAAATCAGTTGTTTCATACAAAACTGCTCAAAACAATATCTAAGATATTTAATTATTTTAATAAAATAAATATTTTATTTATTTAATTGGCGTTAGCTACCCAAACCATGATACTTAATTATGTAATCGAAACCATTATCTACCTAGGTTTTAGGTACCTACTTAATTTATGGCGACATTAATGCTTTTCTCTGTACCTATTAATTCCGGTTCACTAAAATCTCTGGTACGCTCGAGCTATTACGTAATAACCAATCACATAGCAAATTTCCAACCTGTGTTCAGATCCTAAACGCGCGACGGAGGATGACATTAAACGTAATTAATGTCATTTCATGCGTCGTAATACCTACCTATTGATGTTAAAATATATAGGTATCATACGAAGTAAAGACATACGAAATAGCGTATCGATTAAAAAACATTGTATGAAAAGTTTTCGATAAAACGACAATCTAAATGTTGACTTTCGCAGTAACGTCCCCTACGTTACTGCGAAAGTCAACATTTAGATTCTCCCACCAGAATCTCGTGGCATAAAAAAGTAAAAAAATATTGATTTTCACATGGTAGTGTCAAACTGTCATCTGTCTAGTCAAAGGACGCACTTTACAAACCGTGACTTTTTCAGCTATAAAAACGCATGTTTGTCAATTGCATGACTGCATCTCAATACTAGCAATTAACAGGCGTTTTTATCGTATTCAAATGCGTGATTGTAGCGATGCACACGCACATTTGTACCGATGCAGACGCGCGTGTGCATTGCGACAAAGCCTGTCGACAAATAACTGACCAAATATTACGAATGTTTTGCATCGTGGCTGTATCGCGTTTGAATCGATGTTACATTGCGACTGAATCGATGCAGAAGCGCTGCAAAAAGTCGCAGTTTGTAAAGGGCCCTAATCCGATTACGCATGCCTAACGTCATTTGTTAGAGAGAGAAAGATAGCGGGAATGCGATCGCACGCGGCAGCACCGGCAGTGCTGCGACCTTGCTCGCTCGCTCTAGCCAATGACGTTCCTAAGCGGCAGAAAAGGATAGAGCATGAAAAAAATCGATTCCGTGCTGCCAGATGAGGCTCAACTGTTTATTTGTATTTTTGTAACACCTTGTACTTTATTGCACACCAAAACAGAACATGGGTCCAAACATAAACATCCTTCTTTTGTGTCAGCATGAGCTATACCGCATGACAATGACTCGATCTCACTATTTAGAAGTAAAATCTCGAGCTTGCTTCGCTCGCTACTGGCTGCGATTATATCACAAGGAAATAGACACATTGCAGTAAAATCTCGAGTTCACTTAGCTTCGCTCGCTCCAGAATTCAGTGAAATCTTGAGCTCGCTTCGCTCTCTCTAGGTTTTGGATCCTATATGTTTTCATAGTGAATTAACATATGGAGCTTGCTTTGCTCGTTCCACATTTTATGTCGTCAAAAATAGGTATACCTACAAAAGTGATGTAGGTTAGTAGAGGTGAGGCGGCTCTGAAAGAATCAAGACCGTTCATTAGGAATACCTCTGAATCAAGAAATTTTCACATTTGTGACGTAGGTTATATGTAGAGTTCTGTACACACGGGTCTTGATGCGTGGGATTGACTCTAGGTTACATACCTATGTAGACTTAATAGCACACCCCAGTGTTATACAGTGTTAAGTCATAAAACAATTTTATTATTGTGCTTGCTTATTAGATTAATTTCACTTACATCAAAAATTGGTCTGAGCTGTCGCTGATCAATAATATATTTTGTTGGGAAGGCGGGAACCATTCAGCAATATAAATGTATTATATTTGAATAAAAGAAGAGTCGCTGGGCCTTTTCGCTGGCGGCCGTGTGTCGGTGGGTGCTTTTCGGTTCGCCACGAGGCTCCACCATTTTGTATCAGCTCGTACTCTCAAAACACACTCGACATTGGCAGCAATGCAGTGCTAGACACAAGCAAAAGGCTCTTAATTTATCAATAAAATGTATCATACCGATCGGATTATAGTAACAGCTCAAATTCTTACAAAAACATTCAATGTGCGTATATTTTTTATGATACGTAGGTAACTGAAGCAATTTAAATAACAAAAGCCACATTTTGGCATGCTACATTTTCAGTAGACTTCTGAAATATTGTGTTCAGATTAACATAACATGTTGTATACCTATATTAACATACAAGCTGGCAGAATTTTATTACCAAATACGAAGTTGAACATCTGTGTAAGTACTAATAACCCCCTATGAGCCATATAATCCTAACATAGATTACAGGCTTTGCCAGTGCTATTATTTGTCCATTAATCGACAAATAAAGGAACTTAATGTTATTTTGAACAATGCATTAGGTACCCTATTTAAGTGAGTTGACTTTAGAAAATGTTTTCAAAGGAAAATATGTTTAAAGGTATTGTATTATGTATACTATATTTTATTTGTGCCCACAATTATATTCCCAGAGAGGGCAGAAAGACATTCTAAATGTAACGTACTCATAATATTCATAATATTGTTTATCTACACACATAAGTTATGTACTATAATACGATACAATGACACATTGTAACTAGAAATGCCAAAAGGAGAAAGTCCAAATTTAATCATGTAGGTTTTCTCCTTGATGCAATGTTTTCCTTAAACAAAAAAGCCGTGGTGTTTCTTAATTTATTGTGTCCGTGTAAACAGTACGAAGTATTGCATGCTTACGACTATATTCCCCGAGGGGGTAGTCAGAGATATTCTGAAACCACAGTATCGAAACTCTGTCCAGTGTGACGGGGAGTGAGCCCGTCGCCACTTGTAATGGACAGTGGGTACAATACATACCTCGAAATTGAAGCATGCAGGTTTCCTCGCGATGTTTTCCTTCACCGAAAAGCCAGTGGTTTTACAAATCGTACATAAATTCCGAAAAACTCATAGGTACGAGTCGGCCTGGACGGGGATCGAACCATCGCCTCCTGCACGGCATGCAACGTTACTCGCCACTAGACCGCCACGGCTTCCTTGAAGAACTATTGTCTTGGTACTAGAAAGAATAAGAAGAGATCAACTGAACTTACAAATTAATCGTCCTGTCTTAGTAGCGGAAGCACTTAGAAATTCAATGTTCATACTTTCAGAAAGCCGCGGGATTACGTTGGTATGCCTTGACCTAGTTTAACTGATGTAGGAGACTCTGATACTGATGTAGCATCTAGTTTATAGCTGATAATATATCTAAAAGAAAGTAGTACATAGTATCAGTATACTAAACCATCAGATTGTTTTATAAAGTGCGTAGGAGGGCACACAGACTACAGTGCTGCACTCAATCTTTGTTTTTTGAACTTTCTTAACAAGTATACAGCATTTTCAATTAACAAGACTGTCACATAATCACGCACAGTGTTTATGTGTTGTTTTTTTTGGAAATGTTGTTGAAGAGTTAAGATATTAAAAACCCGGTCAAGTTTGAGTCGGGGTATTCGTTCATCGATGGTTCCGTAATCCCGTACCATTCCAACACACTACAAATAATAACTTACAAAAAACATATACTATAGAGTTTGCTCTATAATTACACCAAGTTTGACGCTTGTATGTATTATCGTTTTTACGATAGAGCGAGAAGAAAAAAACGTTGATAAACACTAGTTTCTCGAATGAGGACACCCTTAATTTTTAAATTTCTGTAAATTTTTAGGGTTCCGTATCCAAAGGGTGAAAACGGGACCCGATTCTGCGACAGCCTATGCTGTCCGTCCGTCCGTCCATCTGTATGACAGATTTTTTTTTAGCAAACCCGCCATAATAGCACACATTCTGTGAATATTTCAATTGTCTAGCTATTACGGTTCAAAAGTTACACATAAGTTGACACACATACGTTGTTACACATTAGTTGACAGACCGACGGACAGCGTAGGCTTGTGAATAGGGTCCCGTTTTCACCCTTTGGGTACGTTACCCTAAAAATACGATAGATGGCTGGAGGCTTAGTGTCCTCTTAAAAGTATTTATTCATACTCAATCATCATCCATCATTATCAGTCCGCATCGACACGCTTCTGAAGTCCAGTTTTTGAAATTCACACGTTGTAATCAGTGGTAGAAAATTACCTAAACAATATCATGTTTGTGTATTCATTCAGTCATGATTTTGAATGTGGACCCACCACGATTTTGTTTAATATCACAAGGTGGACCGACGACCTGGTGAAGGCGGTGGGAACCCGTTGGATAAGGACAGCGCAGGACCGGTCGTTGTGGAGGCCTATATCCAGCAGTGGAGTCCATCGGCTGAGATGATGATGATGATTTTGAATCTCACTAGCACTTCTGGTCCTGTGCTAATCGTCTCCAAGTCTTTCTGCGGCTCTTTGCAATATCATAAAGTCTGCTTGCTCTTGCCTGGTCCTTCATTCAGTCAAAGCTTTACTTCGCCTGAAATCGATTCGTAGAAAGATTGAGATGCAACTTATAGCATCAAACGAATTGAATTGATTTCTATTTGAAAGGAGTTGGAAAGCTGAGACGCGTGTAGCATATACGCCAAAGGGTATATCTGAATTACTGTCAAATTAGACCAGTTTGACAGCAGTTATTAATTCACTGTTTTTCTAAGAGGCGACTGTCTTCTAGAGGCAATGGGTGTAGCATCGTTCTTATTAACCTTCGCTCGCGCGAGCGTGTGAGCAGGCGATCGCAAGAAATCGCGATCTAAAATACCAACCAATCTCCATCGAGTGACCTAATTGGCCATTATTATTATTGGATGGGCTATTGCAAGCAAGGGTCATTATGTAACACTGCGACCAATGCCGGTCTATTGTGTTCGCCCAAGCTCACCCACATTTTACACATACATCCGAACAATTTTTTTTCCATTCTCCGGTATGCAGGTTTCCTCACGATGTTTTCCTTCACTGCCGAGCTAGTGATAATGATAAATACAACCGTACATAAATTCCATAGAACTTAGTGGTACAGGCCAGGAATCGAACCGCTGCCTCGTGAATGAGTCGCTAGCTCTCTTCCGTATGGACTATCTTCGCTCTAATTGACCATAGAGCGCGGTCACGTGAGCAACAAGGTGTTAATGAATTAACGCAAAAATAGAAAGTAGTTTGTTTGGAATCGAGAGCAGAATCGAATTATCATGGTTTCAACATAGGTAATTTTTTTAATTTTTTTTTTTAATTTAAAATTTACTTAATTCGATCTCTACCCACCGCTCGGGCACTCTCATCCTACTTACCACCAAAACAAGGTTCTTAAAATGTGCAATGTTCTTTAAATGAGCACGCTAGCGCTATCATTAATTGCTGAAATGATAACAAATCATTTTTGCCTGAAAACTTAAAATGCGAATAACTTTAAATTTTAACTATCAAAATAATGAAATAATTGTTTCAATATATTGTTTTATAAATCTGTTGGGGTGTATGAGGTTTTGCGCTCATTCATTAACACGTTGTATATGTTGTATGCGGGTTCATTCGAACATCGGTGCTATGCGATCACGTCGCACGATCACGCGAGCGATGGCCAATTAGGATGCCTCTGCGCTCTGTGTCTCTTTTGATGTGTGACTACTGTTCGAAACTGTTCTATGAAATCGATTTCTAATTACGCTGATAGATAGCGTTCTCTATACAGGGTGAAATTGTTATAATTAGCATCCTTTTAAACTAAGAGTCTACCCATCAAACTGAACCACTTGTATTATGGTAGCAAACCGATCGGAGCAAAGAAAAAATCTGCTATTCGATTGTACACCACAATGCCTACTCAACTCAAATGTATGCAACAGCAGATTTTTTTGTGCTCCGATCGGTTTACTTCCATAGTAAACGTTATTCAGTTTGATGGGTAGACTCTTAGTTTAAAAGGATGCTAATGATATCAATTTCACCCTGTATAAGCCAGTTGCAGGCTTCTTGTAATGGATATCTTACTTTTACGTCTATGTCATTTCATATTTGGTCTAAAATTACGATCGAATATTAACCAGAATCGATGTGCAGAGACATCCAGTAATACAATTTACATACGTTTGTAAACTCACGACCGTATTCCTTTTCGAAGTACCTTATCAGAAATTCCTAACATTTAATTATTTTAGTTTCAATAATATAGGTACACAAGCAACAAGTTTTACATATTCAGATTCAGTATAAATCACAACAAACCATCATGCACTTAAAACAATGCAGTACGAGATTCCCGGGGGAAAGCCGTCGAACGACAAATGCCAGGGCTGCAAACTGATACACAGTTTAGTTGTTTAGTGCTTCCGAACCGAACTACACTGAGATTCTTAGTATGGCATCGCATCGAATGCGTACATTAAGGACAAACCGGGTTTCTGTTCTGTGTTTAGGTGTCAAATACTAATTAAATCTTGATTACTGTTTGATGTACACACGGCGACACATCAAGCTACACAAAACCAATATAAGCTGGCCGCGTGACGTAATAACAGTTTTGTATGGGATAAGCTGATTTCTTTTTCGCGTTTCTGGAGATAGGCTCCATAGTGAAAGTTGTTCAGAATGGTCTGAGTTCACCGTTTCAGTTTGCGGAGGGCTTTCCCGCTGTCCCTAAGGCTTTAACAGAAGAGACGTGTGGCGGTGGCGGATAGTCAAGGTAACACAATTATAAACCTTATAGTACGTAGCGTCGTTTGGAGAATTACGCCTGCGCCTCAAGGCGACGTCCCCTGGAGGCGCGGGCGCGATTCTCCTTTACGACAAAAACGTTTATATTGTGTTACTTAGATTATCCGTCACCACCACACGTGTCTTCTGTATAAACCGTGGCTTAAACCCTGTATATTATATACCTATCCACTTGCTTTAAAGGAAGAGTGCGTTCATTTAGAAATTTATTGTACTTTTGTACTACCAAAAACAATCCAACAGTGTAATAAAATACAGAGGTGGAAAAATAAATGTGGCAATAAGGGCGAAGTATGATGATAAGCAATAAAATTCGCTGCAAAAAACAAACCTGAAGATATTTCAACGGAAGACGTTAATTTGGCTCTGCTAGGATCTGCTCAATCATCTTTCCTATAAAATCTTGCGTTTTTTTCTAATAAACTCCCGGTTAACCAACAATGTTACTTCTCCAGTCTTCGAGGTCAGTAATGCATTCAAATAAGGTTTAATTTCAAACGTTGAAAGAAAAGGTAAATTTGCAATATAGATATTCTCTTGAAATTGAATGTGCGCATAAATTTCACAAGCGAGATTAAGTGAAGCGACAATCTGAGATTTGATATAATTTTTTGTAGAGTCAAACGGTGTGCTTAGGGAGAAACGGAGATTAAACCTTCTGTTAAATATTATACATACTTTCAAGAACGAAATAGAAATTCTGCTTCGTTTTTCTTTTTGTTGAACTAGAAAAATTATGTTTTGTAACAGTTTGAAGCGGACAATATTTTCCGGAAAAGAAACTGTCGTCTTTTACAATTAATAATTACTTTTTGTGCTTGGAAAAGGTTGTTCTTCTTGGTAGCTATGATGAATGGGTGCTATTATATAACACCACGTGCGCTGTGTGAACATTAGTGATAATGTGTGTAGACTATCACCACAGATTAACACTATTTTCTATTGTTCGCTAATTTCTTATAATCAAGGTAATCCTTCGATTAATAGAGCCTTATTTAGAGTACCCAAGATTTGCTGTTATTCCAACCTTAATTTTCTCTATACCTATAGTAAATGCGCAGGCATGGCAGAGATAGTATACATGGTGTTGAAGAAGTAAAAAAAAATTTTTAAAACTTTTAAGAGGGTTGTTTCGGCCATCAAACTGAACAACTTTCAATATGAGACCAACATCTCAATCGCGAAAAAAAAATCGCTTAATGTAACTGTTTACCCTAACACCCTATGCTGACACTTATTAAGGGGATGAACAGACGTTCAAACTGATCAACTTTCTCTATGGCATCAACATCGAAATCGCGTAGAAAAATCAAAACTGCAAACCTACTCGAGCCAAATTTATGGACCAGCAGATTTTTTTTCCCGATTTCGATGTTTACGCCATTGAGAAAGTTGTTCAGTTTGATGGTCTGGTTATCCCCTTAAAAAAGTGTTAGCATGTAAACAAAGACCTTGTATAATGTAGAAAATACTCTTTGTAAGCACTTAAGTTGTGTTTGCTAAGTGAAGTTAGATGCTATCGAACAGTTAAGTGCGAAACAGTTTTAGCTTACTTAACCTGCAGGTGTTGTACAAGAGAGTGGCCATAATTCAAACAGTTTAGTCTCATCTAGATGCACAACTTGAATTTTAAAGATTCTACTTGAGAAATTTTACTGAAGCAGGATTTTCGCGGGTTGATTTTCGCTATGTGTGATTTGAAGTACATCGACTGGTTAGTTTGACATAAACTTGAAACATAACACTGTTAAGCAGCAACGTACTTCTAATCACACTTGGCCTCATTTTTTTCATTCACGAGCAGAGTCAGAAACTTTGCTAACCAATTTTCTTTTCAACACTTTCGTTGCTGACTACCTACTTCGTATGTCAGCAACAAATGTGCCGCAGCGCGTAATAACTCACGTACGGAGTCAGTTCTAATGCATTTCACTTATGTCTTGCCGCGTGAGTCACCGAAAACCTTACGACTTCGCGGATGACCCACGAGGCGAGCAACGTTGATCGTTTGAACATTACGAATGTACGCACGACCTACGAATGGGGTCAAGTTCTATTGCATTTTGCCTGTGCTCATGACCTACAGCGTGAGTCAACTAAACCTTACGCTTGTGCGAGTGACCCACGAGGTGAGGCACTTTTTGGTTTCAACGACGACCTATGAGTTGCGTCTATTTTGGCACTGCGCGAGAGTCATGGTTTTGAACTTAGGTAGCAATTAACTTTAGCATTATACATAGAATAGATGGGTAGGGGGTGGTTGGGTGGTTGGGTGGTTGGGGTAGTATAGGACGGGATGACATGTCTAGTGGTGACACAGTCTTTCGACCACAAAAACGCTGCATAAGAATCCTTACAAGAAGAATCAATTAAAGTGCATTAAACTGCACGGAGAAAAAACATCTTAACTATTTTTTACTAGACAATTTGCATTTTTGATGTAAATCGAATTCACGCATTTTCTATTAAATTTGTAGTCTATGTACTTATAATACTATACTTCATTTCAAATAAGGACGAAAAAAAATCAGTTTCCTATAGATATACCTTTGATTTGTAAATATAATTTAAGTATCAAAAAGATATACTATCGGACATATCTTGGACGTTACTAAAGCTGTTCTAAGAATAAGTGAGAGGAAGTGTTTCAAATCTCTGTTTCGGTAATGCAAAATAGCCTTAAAATTTCGTTGCTATTTCAAATGTAGTATAGGTACTAGATATGTTTTCTCCGTGTGAGCCAGCTAGTTAGAATATTCATTTTTCGCTTGTCATGTAAGATGATTATAATATTTAATAGTCGCAAATGTTACATTAGCCAATTACTAAGTAATATGAAATTTCCAAAGTGTCTATCATGCCCGGAAAATAAAAAATTGGTAAGAAAAAGTGTATTTATCGCCTTCACAAATAATAAAAGAATTGATATATAGGGTCCTTCTTAAAACGCTGAAACTTTTTTAAGGGATTGATCAGACCATCCAGCTGAACAATTTCCTCTATGGCACCAACATCGAAATCGCTAAAACATAATCTGCTGTTCCATATAAAACTGCAAACCTACTCGAGCTAACTGTACGGGACGGCAGATTTTTTTTTTCGCGATTTCGATGTTGGTCCCATAGAGAAAGTTGTTCAGTTTGATGGTCTGATCATCCTCTTACAAAACTGTCAGCATATTAAGTTGGACCCTGTATAAGTTTTTAACAAGTTTTATTAAAGTCCCTTAAGACTGCATAATTATAAACGATCGTTAACCAAAATAAAAACCGGTCAAGTGCAAGTCGGGCTACTCGCGCACCGAAGGTTCCGTACCACACCCTCACACAACAAATTAAATTACGAAAAAGTTTTGTTTTCTCCAGGACTGCAAGGTCGACTCACACTTGGCCAGTTTTTATGATTTTTTGTTATACTGTAGAGTTTGTTCTATAATCACACCAAATTTGACGCATGTATGTATGACCGTTTTTAAGATTGAGCGAAAAGAAAAAACGTTAATAAAACTAGTTCATTGTATGAGGACCCCCCTTAAATTTTTAGCAAATCCGCCTCAATAACGCACATTCTGTGAAAATTTCAACTGTCTAGCTATAACGATTCAAAAGTTACAGCCCTAAATTGGTAGGACACAAAGACAGACCGACGGACGGACTGACGGACAGCGTAGGCTTAGTAATAGGGTCCCGTTTCCACCCTTTGGGTACGGAACCCTAAAAATTGCTTGCTTACTACAAAAAGCTCTTAACAACCCTTCGGAAAAGTATCTAAATTGTCTCTCTAAGTGCACTTGGATTAATCTGAAGACGTAAAAGATATTTAATTAAATAATTTCCATTTATCACGTAACTTCCTAGTTTATTAGATAAACTTATATCACTAAGGAAGCTGTCGGATCATAATTATTAAGTAGTATTACATAAGATAAGGTAACCAACGTAAATTATTACACTATTACTTGCCGTATATCACAACTGATTTATACTCAAAGGCCCACATTTATGTACACGAAGGTTCAGTAAATATCTACAAACCTATATGTGTGTTAGTTATAATACCTATATATAAGTTTGAAATCGTCTTACCGGGGCGAAACTGAAAACCGCCAAGAGTGTATCGGACTCGCCCATGATAGGGTTCCGTAGTCATTGTATAAGTAGTGACTGATGCGGACGCCAGCCATCCAGATACCCAGTTTGCATTCACCGCCATCTATCAACAAGCAAGAAATCTTTTTTTTTTTTTGTCAATTACAAATAAAAAATTCCGACCTCATTTTCATTGTATGGGTTGAAAAAAAAAAGGATTTCATCTTAGCACATTTATGATTTTTCGTTACTAATTACTATTATATTACTGTCTTCGTGCCAAATTTCGATAGGTGCAAAAATGAGCGAGTAAGTGAGGCGGGAATAGAGACAGACAGAATGGACGAAAGTTTAAGGGTTCCTTGTTTGACTACGGAACCCTAAGAATGTACTTTTAAAATACGAATCTACTATTTAACTTGACATCTTATTTAAGTTTTGAAGCTGCAGTGGTCATTCGGTTCAAAGGAAATTCCGTTTGGAAATAGTTCAATCTTATTTTCCGCTGGCTGCTACAACAGCCGTGGACTAAACCAGTTATGGACACACAGGATGCTTTTAGCCGAAGCAATCATGTTCAATAGAGAAGCGCAAGGAATGAAACATCGTGCCGCCAACGATATTAACACCAATTTCATTGATATCTTATACGTAGAGATCGGATATTCGGATGCATATCACCACATATCATATTCGAACTTCATTTTTGGCTACGAAATTATGGAAGCGGCTTCTTAATATTGTCTTTTTAAAGAAATTCCGTGTGCCAGGAAATACGGTATTACGTAACTACTCGGATGCATAGTATGAAAGCGACTTTTTAAAATTATTAAATGAAAACTAAAAATAAAAATGTCTATAAAAAAGTGCACTCCATAACAGCCAACTCCTCAACTTTAGGTAAATATGCATCCGATTATCCGATCTCTACTTATATGTATACAACTGAACTAGATTCACAATCAACGTTTGAAAAATGGCAGAACCAAAAGAGCTCCTAAGAGCTCTTTTTTGTACTAGCTGACAGTAAACATGACATAAATAAAGACTAACTTTATGAATCTAAAACAACATATTCGTGCCACTCAACATCATGCATACTTAATTTGCGTGGGTACCTAAGTGTCAGATACGGACAAAACGATGGGTGAATACAACAACGGCACAAGTCAAAAAAGTTGATTTTGAAAAAAATTACATTAAGGGTATATTACTGTTGGTGCGCTCCATACAAACGAAGTCTGGTGATGTTTTCAAAACTAACCTAACCGATTAAACTCAATGAAATTTTGCAGAAACAATCTAGAAACAAATCTCTATGCTTGTATAGTGTCAGATTTTCCTTAAAATTTACAGTTTTAAAGTTACAGTGACTCTAAGATTTCCATACAAATCTTAAATGAATCCTAGCATTGAAACTGTATATTTAAACGAAAATCGCGCACGATACAAGAGATTTGTTCCTAGATTATTTCTGCAAAATTTCATTGAGTTTAATTGGTTAATATTGAAAATATCACCAGACTTCGTTTGTATGCAGCGCGCATTTACGCATTCGGAATAAACTTCCCTTAAAGTTGGCGCGAGAGAGTGCGCTCGAACAAATTCGTCTGTAGTTACTGCACAGGAAGGGTTAGATTCAGTGAAATATCGAGTTAGGTCTATATTGCACGAGATAAAGTATGCGATGTAGAACTAGAATACGGTGCTAACTCAAATTTGTCATTTTTTGAGTTGTGCCGTTGTTGTATTCACATTCATATATTGTTGTTGGATTTGGTATGAGACTTGGTCTACAGTAGTTTTTCAGTGTACAATTTAAATAATCATTTCAATTCAAGCAGCGTTTCTAATGGAACAACAAACCTCTTCAAAAGTTAAACGTTTAATATATTACCTAGTACCTAGGCTAGAAAACCAACCGACCACTCGTCCAGACCGACTCGTACCAATGAGATTTTCGGAATTTATGTACGATTTGTAACACCACTGGCTTTTCGGTGAAGGAAAACATCGTGAGGAAACCTGCATGCTTCAATATCGAGGCATGTATTGTAGCCACTGTCCATTAGGTGGCGACGGGCTCACCCCCCGTCACACTGGATAGAGTTTCGGTACTACTGGTGAAACGTGGATGTTCTGAGGTTTCAGAATATCTCTGACTACCCCCTCGGGGAATATAGTCGTGAGCATATGCATATGCTTATGCTTATGCTAGGCTAGAAAACACGAACTTGAGCAAACATTGCATTTTGGTTTTTGACAGAGGTTACCTAAAAGTTAAGATAAAAGAAAAGATACGATTTAACCGTAAAATTGGGTAACTTTGTAACCATTTTATACATTAACTATGGCACTTTTTAAGCAGAAAACAAAACTAAACAATCTACAGAACATGAGAAGTGACTTGGTTTTTCTTGAAATCTATTTTAATAACTAAAACTGAAGAAAAAGGAACCTAAAGTCACCCTTTTTTTTCCAGTTGTAACCATTTTACTCTTACATTGTTCATCGGAAGAAAATGAAAATTTACAGTAACATAGAATGATTTGGTTTTCTTTTTTGTTTTAATCATTAAAATTAATCTCATTTTTGAAAGAAAACTGTTAAGTTCTGATCGGAGCCAGTATGGAGAGCCGTGTTCCCGGGCAGATACGCCTTAAACGACTTTCTCGGCTAGTTCGGTTGACGGCCCGATAGCTCAGTCTGTAGTGAACCTACCTGCCTGCTGTACCGAGGGTAGCTGGTTCGAATCCAGCAAAAGGCAAGTATTTGTATGATTAATATGAATATTTATACTCGAGCGAGTCATTTTTGTCTCAAGAAATAACATTCGATTTGTTTTTTCTGTGATTTGTAGCCTATATGACCTTTATGTAACCGAACAATAAATTTATCAGAATAAAGTTAGACAACAAACTTTATTATTACCACAGAGTACTTTATACTGTTGTTACTAACCGAATTCGAACTTGGAATCGTGACTATTAGGGACAAGTTGTGTGAAAATATCACATTTTGTACACCGTAAAAATATTCAGTGGAAATCTAAACGTATCAATAAACAAGAGTTAACTCGCGACTTCGTCCGCACACATTATATACAAGATTTTAAGTCGGATCATGAGCTATCAAACAAACAAAAATCATCAAAACCAGTTCAGTAGTTTTTGCGTGATGCTCGCACAAACAATCACACAAACAGACAGACAAAAATTCTAAAAATGGTTGATTTGGAGTCAGAGTCATCTAAAAACCATATCGTAAATTTTGTTGTTGTAAATATCTTCAATGTACAGACACACTTATGTTACAGTTTTGTAATAGTTATAATAAATACAAACTTGAAAAGGACTATGGCTTAAGAACCTGTGTGAATGGTTTTCTACCTCACTATTTTTCACGTTTTCAGTGTCAGAATAGCCTTAATGATAGTCAACGATAGGAGATGGCACCACAAGAAGAAGAAACCTGAAAACCGTTTGCATATTCATACATAACTAATAATTGAACAAATGCATTTTCATGCGCATTGCGCACAAAATGATCACGTGACTTCGGGTTTTGTCGGGGACTCTGCGCAAACGAACATTGCCGAGGTTCATTATTTTCGTGGTCGTATTGTACCTAATATTTTCATGAATTACACAAAAGTAAAAATATACAATATTCAATGTACCTTAATATCAATTAACCTAAACCATGATTCGATTCATTCTATCTCTAGACAACCGCATCTCCCTAAGTGGATATCGAATGACCCGGGCACTTAATTGTATACGCATTGTGTATCGATATAGTTTACGCTATGGTATCGCTATATAGGGTGTAAACTTAAATGCATTACATACTTTTGGTCTCTTCAGATCAGAAAACTGAACAACTTTCGCTATCGAACCAATATTGGAATCAGGGGGGGAAGTCAGCTATATTCGATTCTATGGAAGTCGTTTTCTTTTCCATTTTGGTTGAATGAAAGTTGTTCAGTTTGATGGCCTAAAGCAGCCCATAAATGCCCTAAAGTATGTACCACGTCCCTAAATTTTAAATATTTCCTTTTTCTTCTTCTTTCCAAAATCCAAAATAATACATAACATTCTGTGAAAATTTCAATTACCTATTACGGTTCAAAAGAAGGACGGACGGACTGCGTAGGCTTATGAATAGTAAAGTTTATAAACTTGCAAACCTACTTCTTAATCAAGTTCAATATTGTAAACGTCAATAATATCCTTATACAAAGCTTCCCTGTACTGCTCTAAAAATGTAGAACTAACCAGCTTGATTATATACAATAAATTGCCTCCCAACGTTATCCCATCAAAAGCTCACCTTATAAAACCAAGCAATGAACACGAAGTTTCATATGAGTATTAGCTCTAAGCTACACTTTAGTTCTTAAAAAGAAAAGTCCTGAAAATCAAGCTATTTTCACATTTAAGACGTCAATATAAAAGTTCAGTTGGAGGACGTCCTGTGTGGAATGGAGTGTAATTGAATTCCCTTGCTCTTGCTCTCAGGCTATTATCTTTGCTCCCACCATTTCATTATCGTGAGCCAGACATCAAAGGACGACGATTAATTGAAAGAGACAACTGTGCTTCTATTTGCACTTGTTAATTGTATTTATTTTTGAAATTCTTTTCTGTAACATCTGGTGGTTAGATTTTTCGTACTTGGGAAAATAATTTAGCAGCGTAGTTTTCAGTGATATTATAGATATTTACTTCAAATTGTTACTACATCTTTTTCGTATTGTCAGGATTGTCCGCTACATAAATGGGTTAACCTATATTTAAATTCTTATACAACGTGTTAATAAATAAGCGCAAAACCTCATACACCCCAACTGATTTATAACAAAATAATTAGATTGAAACAATAATTTCATTATTTTGACAGAAATTTAAAGCATTTTAAGTTTTGAGGCAAAAATGATTTGTTATTATTTCAGCAATAAATGAAAGCGCTAACGTGCTCATGTAGGTATACATTTTAAGAATCTTGTTTTGGTAGTAAGTAGGGTGAGAGTGTCCAAGTGGGTTGAGATCGAGTTCAGTAAATTTTAAATTTCACTAACAAATTTTTTAATATTATGAAAAAAATTACCTATGTTGAAACCATGATAATTCGATTCTGCTCTCGATTCTAAACAAACTACTTTCTAGTTTTGCATTAATTCATTAACACGTTGTATACAAGTATAGGTTCTATAATGAATTAGCGATGATTTTTATTTAATTTACTATATGAAGTAAGTCTGTTTTTTGTGCACGCATTACGTAAAGACTACTTGGATAGATAATTTCGTCGCAATCGATTCAAATCGATGTTATGTGAATTCAACGTTTTTGTAAATACTTTATCAAAGGTCTGTACGAGCGTAATAAAAGTGCACGGTTTTTATAATTGTATGTGTTTTTAAAAATCTCTGCTCCTTATACGAAACCAACAGAGGTAGATACGGTACTCTCTTTTACGAATATTTCTGGTACGTACAGTTTCAACATAACATAAGAATCTTAGATTACTATCACAGTTTTAGTGAACTTACTTATCAGTCAATTTTTTTTGGTTGGATATAACATTATCCAACCAAAAAAAACCGCTAACAATTCAATTGATCACGATTACTAACAGAATTGCTAGCATCTATCTCAAATCTGATAGATTAGCTATAATGAATAGGCAATTAGCAATACGGAACCCTGTAAACGCAGAATTTATTGTTTTAGCCCGATGAGATATTGCCGTGTCATTTTGGCCTGTCGGGACTGTCGCGCGGTTGAAATCCAGCTTATCCCGCTGACATGGACAAAGGGCATTCGAAGATATATCTAACAATACTTGAAAAGTTGGAACAGAACTTTTATTTGTTCGAATCACTGTTCTTGCTTTCATTGGTTTGACACTTATATGCGATATTAAAGTCGTATTATCATTCACTATTTATTTTTTATTTACTAAAACTGTAACTTAAATCCAACCATACAAAAAATGAAAATATTTAAAGTGGGTTCTCATACAAGAAACTAGTTTTATTCTACGTTTTTTGGTCTTGCTATATCTTAAAAACGGTTTTAAATACAAACGCCAAACTCAATATGATTATAGTGCAAAATCTACCAAAACATAACAAAAAATGCCAAAAATCGGCCAAGTGTGTGACGGGCTCGCGCTGAGAGTCCCGAAGAAAACGATTTTTTTTTGGTTACTAAATATTTTGCGTGGTGGAACCCTCAGTGCGCGAATAAACCAAGTCGTACTTGGCCGGTTTTTTGTTAATTCGAAACGGCAGGCATAAAGAAAGTTTGTAAGATATCCACTGCTTATAAAATGTGAAGGATCTATGATTTTCCGTAGTTTTTTTTTACGGACTGACTTTTCAGACGGATTAATAATTGCAGTTAAATAAATAGTAGACAACAAAATTTATCTCCTCGTACATTTAACATCAAAAGTTAATGATGACGTAGGTAACTTTCAAAATTATTATCGGCTGCTATATTAATTCTATACATTTTACTTGTAGTTAAAGATAGGTTAATGTAACGATCTTTCACGTAACATCTACCTAGAACATGTAAAATATCGATTTGTTCGAGATTAATTTCATTACGAATTTAAAGTTCATTTACTTTTGCTGTTGACTGTACACTACCCAGAAATAGTGAAAACCAATTATACAATCAGTAAATTTATTTAATAAAGATTCATGGAACATCGCATTATATTATTGCCCTTTTTAGGGTTCCGTAGTCAAACAAGGAACCCTTATGCTTTCGTCCATTCTGTCTGTCTGTCTGTCTGTATGCCCCGCATCAATAACTCGCTCATTTTTGCACCTATAGAATTGAAATTTGACAGACAGATAACAGTAACCCAAAAACAGAAATGTAATAGTTATTAAGACACAATTTTTTTTCGACCCTCCTCTTAAACAGAGACAGAAAATAAAAAGAGGGGTTGAAAAAAATAGTTTTTTTAATAAATCGAGTGAGGTACGTGTCGTTGGATAGGTCTAATGGAACCAAACTTTAAAAAATCTGAAAATGTTATAAAGTATAGATTTCTATAAGTACACACGGTGACACATCAAGCTACGCAAAACAAATATAAGCTGGCCGCGCGACGTTATACATTACTGTACCTACACGCGGCCAGCTTATTTTGGTTTTGCGTAGCTTGATGTTTCGCCGTGTGTACTTTCAATGAAAATAATAACGGATGCTGTAGCCCAACCAGTTTCTGAAAAAACCTGTAACTTAAATATATTTTCTTATACAGACTAGATGGCGTCATAGGAAATTAAATCGCGCTATCGTTAGGTTAAAAATTTTTGTACCCTGAAAACGTTTAATTAGCCTTAAAGCTATTTATATTATTACGATGTCTATTTAGAATTCTGTCCGCATTATGGAAGGGGCAATAATACAGACATTAATATTCAGCAGTCACCTGATTTATCGGTATAGTATGCGGCTTGACTAAATTAGACTACTGTAGGTATACTAGTTGAGATAAACTCATAATCGTAACAAAGCGTTCCACGCATGAAGTCCTTTCATAAGCGTAGCAAGGGGGGCTAATGGGCTCAATTTCAGCTGAAAAAATCGAGTTATAATGAAGCAAAATCTCGAGCTCGCTCCTGGCTGCAATGTGTCTGCATTGCAGTAAAACCTCGAGCGTACTTCGCTCGCTCGAGAATTTGGTGAAATCTTGATTTTAGATCGTGTATCTTTTTATAGTGTAGTTAAATCGTGAGCTTGTTTTGTTTGTTCCAGATTTTAGGCCGTAAAAAACTCGATCTCGCTTATCTCTCTCCAGGATATAGATCTTATTATACTGATCTCACTATTTAGAAGTAAAATCTCGAGCTTGCTTCGCTCGCTACTGGCTGCGATTATATCACAAGGAAATAGACACATTGCAGTAAAATCTCGAGTTCACTTAGCTTCGCTCGCTCCAGAATTCAGTGAAATCTTGAGCTCGCTTCGCTCTCTCTAGGTTTTGGATCCTATATGTTTTCATAGTGAATTAACATATGGAGCTTGCTTTGCTCGTTCCACATTTTATGTCGTCAAAAATAGGTATACCTACAAAAGTGATGTAGGTTAGTAGAGGTGAGGCGGCTCTGAAAGAATCAAGACCGTTCATTAGGAATACCTCTGAATCAAGAAATTTTCACATTTGTGACGTAGGTTATATGTAGAGTTCTGTACACACGGGTCTTGATGCGTGGGATTGACTCTAGGTTACATACCTATGTAGACTTAATAGCACACCCCAGTGTTATACAGTGTTAAGTCATAAAACAATTTTATTATTGTGCTTGCTTATTAGATTAATTTCACTTACATCAAAAATTGGTCTGAGCTGTCGCTGATCAATAATATATTTTGTTGGGAAGGCGGGAACCATTCAGCAATATAAATGTATTATATTTGAATAAAAGAAGAGTCGCTGGGCCTTTTCGCTGGCGGCCGTGTGTCGGTGGGTGCTTTTCGGTTCGCCACGAGGCTCCACCATTTTGTATCAGCTCGTACTCTCAAAACACACTCGACATTGGCAGCAATGCAGTGCTAGACACAAGCAAAAGGCTCTTAATTTATCAATAAAATGTATCATACCGATCGGATTATAGTAACAGCTCAAATTCTTACAAAAACATTCAATGTGCGTATATTTTTTATGATACGTAGGTAACTGAAGCAATTTAAATAACAAAAGCCACATTTTGGCATGCTACATTTTCAGTAGACTTCTGAAAT
Organism: Agonopterix alstromeriana; assembly: GCA_963924505.1. NCBI lineage: Eukaryota > Metazoa > Arthropoda > Insecta > Lepidoptera > Depressariidae > Agonopterix > Agonopterix alstromeriana. The sequence goes on from OZ004664.1 coordinate 13,158,786, forward strand.
ATTGTGTTCAGATTAACATAACATGTTGTATACCTATATTAACATACAAGCTGGCAGAATTTTATTACCAAATACGAAGTTGAACATCTGTGTAAGTACTAATAACCCCCTATGAGCCATATAATCCTAACATAGATTACAGGCTTTGCCAGTGCTATTATTTGTCCATTAATCGACAAATAAAGGAACTTAATGTTATTTTGAACAATGCATTAGGTACCCTATTTAAGTGAGTTGACTTTAGAAAATGTTTTCAAAGGAAAATATGTTTAAAGGTATTGTATTATGTATACTATATTTTATTTGTGCCCACAATTATATTCCCAGAGAGGGCAGAAAGACATTCTAAATGTAACGTACTCATAATATTCATAATATTGTTTATCTACACACATAAGTTATGTACTATAATACGATACAATGACACATTGTAACTAGAAATGCCAAAAGGAGAAAGTCCAAATTTAATCATGTAGGTTTTCTCCTTGATGCAATGTTTTCCTTAAACAAAAAAGCCGTGGTGTTTCTTAATTTATTGTGTCCGTGTAAACAGTACGAAGTATTGCATGCTTACGACTATATTCCCCGAGGGGGTAGTCAGAGATATTCTGAAACCACAGTATCGAAACTCTGTCCAGTGTGACGGGGAGTGAGCCCGTCGCCACTTGTAATGGACAGTGGGTACAATACATACCTCGAAATTGAAGCATGCAGGTTTCCTCGCGATGTTTTCCTTCACCGAAAAGCCAGTGGTTTTACAAATCGTACATAAATTCCGAAAAACTCATAGGTACGAGTCGGCCTGGACGGGGATCGAACCATCGCCTCCTGCACGGCATGCAACGTTACTCGCCACTAGACCGCCACGGCTTCCTTGAAGAACTATTGTCTTGGTACTAGAAAGAATAAGAAGAGATCAACTGAACTTACAAATTAATCGTCCTGTCTTAGTAGCGGAAGCACTTAGAAATTCAATGTTCATACTTTCAGAAAGCCGCGGGATTACGTTGGTATGCCTTGACCTAGTTTAACTGATGTAGGAGACTCTGATACTGATGTAGCATCTAGTTTATAGCTGATAATATATCTAAAAGAAAGTAGTACATAGTATCAGTATACTAAACCATCAGATTGTTTTATAAAGTGCGTAGGAGGGCACACAGACTACAGTGCTGCACTCAATCTTTGTTTTTTGAACTTTCTTAACAAGTATACAGCATTTTCAATTAACAAGACTGTCACATAATCACGCACAGTGTTTATGTGTTGTTTTTTTTGGAAATGTTGTTGAAGAGTTAAGATATTAAAAACCCGGTCAAGTTTGAGTCGGGGTATTCGTTCATCGATGGTTCCGTAATCCCGTACCATTCCAACACACTACAAATAATAACTTACAAAAAACATATACTATAGAGTTTGCTCTATAATTACACCAAGTTTGACGCTTGTATGTATTATCGTTTTTACGATAGAGCGAGAAGAAAAAAACGTTGATAAACACTAGTTTCTCGAATGAGGACACCCTTAATTTTTAAATTTCTGTAAATTTTTAGGGTTCCGTATCCAAAGGGTGAAAACGGGACCCGATTCTGCGACAGCCTATGCTGTCCGTCCGTCCGTCCATCTGTATGACAGATTTTTTTTTAGCAAACCCGCCATAATAGCACACATTCTGTGAATATTTCAATTGTCTAGCTATTACGGTTCAAAAGTTACACATAAGTTGACACACATACGTTGTTACACATTAGTTGACAGACCGACGGACAGCGTAGGCTTGTGAATAGGGTCCCGTTTTCACCCTTTGGGTACGTTACCCTAAAAATACGATAGATGGCTGGAGGCTTAGTGTCCTCTTAAAAGTATTTATTCATACTCAATCATCATCCATCATTATCAGTCCGCATCGACACGCTTCTGAAGTCCAGTTTTTGAAATTCACACGTTGTAATCAGTGGTAGAAAATTACCTAAACAATATCATGTTTGTGTATTCATTCAGTCATGATTTTGAATGTGGACCCACCACGATTTTGTTTAATATCACAAGGTGGACCGACGACCTGGTGAAGGCGGTGGGAACCCGTTGGATAAGGACAGCGCAGGACCGGTCGTTGTGGAGGCCTATATCCAGCAGTGGAGTCCATCGGCTGAGATGATGATGATGATTTTGAATCTCACTAGCACTTCTGGTCCTGTGCTAATCGTCTCCAAGTCTTTCTGCGGCTCTTTGCAATATCATAAAGTCTGCTTGCTCTTGCCTGGTCCTTCATTCAGTCAAAGCTTTACTTCGCCTGAAATCGATTCGTAGAAAGATTGAGATGCAACTTATAGCATCAAACGAATTGAATTGATTTCTATTTGAAAGGAGTTGGAAAGCTGAGACGCGTGTAGCATATACGCCAAAGGGTATATCTGAATTACTGTCAAATTAGACCAGTTTGACAGCAGTTATTAATTCACTGTTTTTCTAAGAGGCGACTGTCTTCTAGAGGCAATGGGTGTAGCATCGTTCTTATTAACCTTCGCTCGCGCGAGCGTGTGAGCAGGCGATCGCAAGAAATCGCGATCTAAAATACCAACCAATCTCCATCGAGTGACCTAATTGGCCATTATTATTATTGGATGGGCTATTGCAAGCAAGGGTCATTATGTAACACTGCGACCAATGCCGGTCTATTGTGTTCGCCCAAGCTCACCCACATTTTACACATACATCCGAACAATTTTTTTTCCATTCTCCGGTATGCAGGTTTCCTCACGATGTTTTCCTTCACTGCCGAGCTAGTGATAATGATAAATACAACCGTACATAAATTCCATAGAACTTAGTGGTACAGGCCAGGAATCGAACCGCTGCCTCGTGAATGAGTCGCTAGCTCTCTTCCGTATGGACTATCTTCGCTCTAATTGACCATAGAGCGCGGTCACGTGAGCAACAAGGTGTTAATGAATTAACGCAAAAATAGAAAGTAGTTTGTTTGGAATCGAGAGCAGAATCGAATTATCATGGTTTCAACATAGGTAATTTTTTTAATTTTTTTTTTTAATTTAAAATTTACTTAATTCGATCTCTACCCACCGCTCGGGCACTCTCATCCTACTTACCACCAAAACAAGGTTCTTAAAATGTGCAATGTTCTTTAAATGAGCACGCTAGCGCTATCATTAATTGCTGAAATGATAACAAATCATTTTTGCCTGAAAACTTAAAATGCGAATAACTTTAAATTTTAACTATCAAAATAATGAAATAATTGTTTCAATATATTGTTTTATAAATCTGTTGGGGTGTATGAGGTTTTGCGCTCATTCATTAACACGTTGTATATGTTGTATGCGGGTTCATTCGAACATCGGTGCTATGCGATCACGTCGCACGATCACGCGAGCGATGGCCAATTAGGATGCCTCTGCGCTCTGTGTCTCTTTTGATGTGTGACTACTGTTCGAAACTGTTCTATGAAATCGATTTCTAATTACGCTGATAGATAGCGTTCTCTATACAGGGTGAAATTGTTATAATTAGCATCCTTTTAAACTAAGAGTCTACCCATCAAACTGAACCACTTGTATTATGGTAGCAAACCGATCGGAGCAAAGAAAAAATCTGCTATTCGATTGTACACCACAATGCCTACTCAACTCAAATGTATGCAACAGCAGATTTTTTTGTGCTCCGATCGGTTTACTTCCATAGTAAACGTTATTCAGTTTGATGGGTAGACTCTTAGTTTAAAAGGATGCTAATGATATCAATTTCACCCTGTATAAGCCAGTTGCAGGCTTCTTGTAATGGATATCTTACTTTTACGTCTATGTCATTTCATATTTGGTCTAAAATTACGATCGAATATTAACCAGAATCGATGTGCAGAGACATCCAGTAATACAATTTACATACGTTTGTAAACTCACGACCGTATTCCTTTTCGAAGTACCTTATCAGAAATTCCTAACATTTAATTATTTTAGTTTCAATAATATAGGTACACAAGCAACAAGTTTTACATATTCAGATTCAGTATAAATCACAACAAACCATCATGCACTTAAAACAATGCAGTACGAGATTCCCGGGGGAAAGCCGTCGAACGACAAATGCCAGGGCTGCAAACTGATACACAGTTTAGTTGTTTAGTGCTTCCGAACCGAACTACACTGAGATTCTTAGTATGGCATCGCATCGAATGCGTACATTAAGGACAAACCGGGTTTCTGTTCTGTGTTTAGGTGTCAAATACTAATTAAATCTTGATTACTGTTTGATGTACACACGGCGACACATCAAGCTACACAAAACCAATATAAGCTGGCCGCGTGACGTAATAACAGTTTTGTATGGGATAAGCTGATTTCTTTTTCGCGTTTCTGGAGATAGGCTCCATAGTGAAAGTTGTTCAGAATGGTCTGAGTTCACCGTTTCAGTTTGCGGAGGGCTTTCCCGCTGTCCCTAAGGCTTTAACAGAAGAGACGTGTGGCGGTGGCGGATAGTCAAGGTAACACAATTATAAACCTTATAGTACGTAGCGTCGTTTGGAGAATTACGCCTGCGCCTCAAGGCGACGTCCCCTGGAGGCGCGGGCGCGATTCTCCTTTACGACAAAAACGTTTATATTGTGTTACTTAGATTATCCGTCACCACCACACGTGTCTTCTGTATAAACCGTGGCTTAAACCCTGTATATTATATACCTATCCACTTGCTTTAAAGGAAGAGTGCGTTCATTTAGAAATTTATTGTACTTTTGTACTACCAAAAACAATCCAACAGTGTAATAAAATACAGAGGTGGAAAAATAAATGTGGCAATAAGGGCGAAGTATGATGATAAGCAATAAAATTCGCTGCAAAAAACAAACCTGAAGATATTTCAACGGAAGACGTTAATTTGGCTCTGCTAGGATCTGCTCAATCATCTTTCCTATAAAATCTTGCGTTTTTTTCTAATAAACTCCCGGTTAACCAACAATGTTACTTCTCCAGTCTTCGAGGTCAGTAATGCATTCAAATAAGGTTTAATTTCAAACGTTGAAAGAAAAGGTAAATTTGCAATATAGATATTCTCTTGAAATTGAATGTGCGCATAAATTTCACAAGCGAGATTAAGTGAAGCGACAATCTGAGATTTGATATAATTTTTTGTAGAGTCAAACGGTGTGCTTAGGGAGAAACGGAGATTAAACCTTCTGTTAAATATTATACATACTTTCAAGAACGAAATAGAAATTCTGCTTCGTTTTTCTTTTTGTTGAACTAGAAAAATTATGTTTTGTAACAGTTTGAAGCGGACAATATTTTCCGGAAAAGAAACTGTCGTCTTTTACAATTAATAATTACTTTTTGTGCTTGGAAAAGGTTGTTCTTCTTGGTAGCTATGATGAATGGGTGCTATTATATAACACCACGTGCGCTGTGTGAACATTAGTGATAATGTGTGTAGACTATCACCACAGATTAACACTATTTTCTATTGTTCGCTAATTTCTTATAATCAAGGTAATCCTTCGATTAATAGAGCCTTATTTAGAGTACCCAAGATTTGCTGTTATTCCAACCTTAATTTTCTCTATACCTATAGTAAATGCGCAGGCATGGCAGAGATAGTATACATGGTGTTGAAGAAGTAAAAAAAAATTTTTAAAACTTTTAAGAGGGTTGTTTCGGCCATCAAACTGAACAACTTTCAATATGAGACCAACATCTCAATCGCGAAAAAAAAATCGCTTAATGTAACTGTTTACCCTAACACCCTATGCTGACACTTATTAAGGGGATGAACAGACGTTCAAACTGATCAACTTTCTCTATGGCATCAACATCGAAATCGCGTAGAAAAATCAAAACTGCAAACCTACTCGAGCCAAATTTATGGACCAGCAGATTTTTTTTCCCGATTTCGATGTTTACGCCATTGAGAAAGTTGTTCAGTTTGATGGTCTGGTTATCCCCTTAAAAAAGTGTTAGCATGTAAACAAAGACCTTGTATAATGTAGAAAATACTCTTTGTAAGCACTTAAGTTGTGTTTGCTAAGTGAAGTTAGATGCTATCGAACAGTTAAGTGCGAAACAGTTTTAGCTTACTTAACCTGCAGGTGTTGTACAAGAGAGTGGCCATAATTCAAACAGTTTAGTCTCATCTAGATGCACAACTTGAATTTTAAAGATTCTACTTGAGAAATTTTACTGAAGCAGGATTTTCGCGGGTTGATTTTCGCTATGTGTGATTTGAAGTACATCGACTGGTTAGTTTGACATAAACTTGAAACATAACACTGTTAAGCAGCAACGTACTTCTAATCACACTTGGCCTCATTTTTTTCATTCACGAGCAGAGTCAGAAACTTTGCTAACCAATTTTCTTTTCAACACTTTCGTTGCTGACTACCTACTTCGTATGTCAGCAACAAATGTGCCGCAGCGCGTAATAACTCACGTACGGAGTCAGTTCTAATGCATTTCACTTATGTCTTGCCGCGTGAGTCACCGAAAACCTTACGACTTCGCGGATGACCCACGAGGCGAGCAACGTTGATCGTTTGAACATTACGAATGTACGCACGACCTACGAATGGGGTCAAGTTCTATTGCATTTTGCCTGTGCTCATGACCTACAGCGTGAGTCAACTAAACCTTACGCTTGTGCGAGTGACCCACGAGGTGAGGCACTTTTTGGTTTCAACGACGACCTATGAGTTGCGTCTATTTTGGCACTGCGCGAGAGTCATGGTTTTGAACTTAGGTAGCAATTAACTTTAGCATTATACATAGAATAGATGGGTAGGGGGTGGTTGGGTGGTTGGGTGGTTGGGGTAGTATAGGACGGGATGACATGTCTAGTGGTGACACAGTCTTTCGACCACAAAAACGCTGCATAAGAATCCTTACAAGAAGAATCAATTAAAGTGCATTAAACTGCACGGAGAAAAAACATCTTAACTATTTTTTACTAGACAATTTGCATTTTTGATGTAAATCGAATTCACGCATTTTCTATTAAATTTGTAGTCTATGTACTTATAATACTATACTTCATTTCAAATAAGGACGAAAAAAAATCAGTTTCCTATAGATATACCTTTGATTTGTAAATATAATTTAAGTATCAAAAAGATATACTATCGGACATATCTTGGACGTTACTAAAGCTGTTCTAAGAATAAGTGAGAGGAAGTGTTTCAAATCTCTGTTTCGGTAATGCAAAATAGCCTTAAAATTTCGTTGCTATTTCAAATGTAGTATAGGTACTAGATATGTTTTCTCCGTGTGAGCCAGCTAGTTAGAATATTCATTTTTCGCTTGTCATGTAAGATGATTATAATATTTAATAGTCGCAAATGTTACATTAGCCAATTACTAAGTAATATGAAATTTCCAAAGTGTCTATCATGCCCGGAAAATAAAAAATTGGTAAGAAAAAGTGTATTTATCGCCTTCACAAATAATAAAAGAATTGATATATAGGGTCCTTCTTAAAACGCTGAAACTTTTTTAAGGGATTGATCAGACCATCCAGCTGAACAATTTCCTCTATGGCACCAACATCGAAATCGCTAAAACATAATCTGCTGTTCCATATAAAACTGCAAACCTACTCGAGCTAACTGTACGGGACGGCAGATTTTTTTTTTCGCGATTTCGATGTTGGTCCCATAGAGAAAGTTGTTCAGTTTGATGGTCTGATCATCCTCTTACAAAACTGTCAGCATATTAAGTTGGACCCTGTATAAGTTTTTAACAAGTTTTATTAAAGTCCCTTAAGACTGCATAATTATAAACGATCGTTAACCAAAATAAAAACCGGTCAAGTGCAAGTCGGGCTACTCGCGCACCGAAGGTTCCGTACCACACCCTCACACAACAAATTAAATTACGAAAAAGTTTTGTTTTCTCCAGGACTGCAAGGTCGACTCACACTTGGCCAGTTTTTATGATTTTTTGTTATACTGTAGAGTTTGTTCTATAATCACACCAAATTTGACGCATGTATGTATGACCGTTTTTAAGATTGAGCGAAAAGAAAAAACGTTAATAAAACTAGTTCATTGTATGAGGACCCCCCTTAAATTTTTAGCAAATCCGCCTCAATAACGCACATTCTGTGAAAATTTCAACTGTCTAGCTATAACGATTCAAAAGTTACAGCCCTAAATTGGTAGGACACAAAGACAGACCGACGGACGGACTGACGGACAGCGTAGGCTTAGTAATAGGGTCCCGTTTCCACCCTTTGGGTACGGAACCCTAAAAATTGCTTGCTTACTACAAAAAGCTCTTAACAACCCTTCGGAAAAGTATCTAAATTGTCTCTCTAAGTGCACTTGGATTAATCTGAAGACGTAAAAGATATTTAATTAAATAATTTCCATTTATCACGTAACTTCCTAGTTTATTAGATAAACTTATATCACTAAGGAAGCTGTCGGATCATAATTATTAAGTAGTATTACATAAGATAAGGTAACCAACGTAAATTATTACACTATTACTTGCCGTATATCACAACTGATTTATACTCAAAGGCCCACATTTATGTACACGAAGGTTCAGTAAATATCTACAAACCTATATGTGTGTTAGTTATAATACCTATATATAAGTTTGAAATCGTCTTACCGGGGCGAAACTGAAAACCGCCAAGAGTGTATCGGACTCGCCCATGATAGGGTTCCGTAGTCATTGTATAAGTAGTGACTGATGCGGACGCCAGCCATCCAGATACCCAGTTTGCATTCACCGCCATCTATCAACAAGCAAGAAATCTTTTTTTTTTTTTGTCAATTACAAATAAAAAATTCCGACCTCATTTTCATTGTATGGGTTGAAAAAAAAAAGGATTTCATCTTAGCACATTTATGATTTTTCGTTACTAATTACTATTATATTACTGTCTTCGTGCCAAATTTCGATAGGTGCAAAAATGAGCGAGTAAGTGAGGCGGGAATAGAGACAGACAGAATGGACGAAAGTTTAAGGGTTCCTTGTTTGACTACGGAACCCTAAGAATGTACTTTTAAAATACGAATCTACTATTTAACTTGACATCTTATTTAAGTTTTGAAGCTGCAGTGGTCATTCGGTTCAAAGGAAATTCCGTTTGGAAATAGTTCAATCTTATTTTCCGCTGGCTGCTACAACAGCCGTGGACTAAACCAGTTATGGACACACAGGATGCTTTTAGCCGAAGCAATCATGTTCAATAGAGAAGCGCAAGGAATGAAACATCGTGCCGCCAACGATATTAACACCAATTTCATTGATATCTTATACGTAGAGATCGGATATTCGGATGCATATCACCACATATCATATTCGAACTTCATTTTTGGCTACGAAATTATGGAAGCGGCTTCTTAATATTGTCTTTTTAAAGAAATTCCGTGTGCCAGGAAATACGGTATTACGTAACTACTCGGATGCATAGTATGAAAGCGACTTTTTAAAATTATTAAATGAAAACTAAAAATAAAAATGTCTATAAAAAAGTGCACTCCATAACAGCCAACTCCTCAACTTTAGGTAAATATGCATCCGATTATCCGATCTCTACTTATATGTATACAACTGAACTAGATTCACAATCAACGTTTGAAAAATGGCAGAACCAAAAGAGCTCCTAAGAGCTCTTTTTTGTACTAGCTGACAGTAAACATGACATAAATAAAGACTAACTTTATGAATCTAAAACAACATATTCGTGCCACTCAACATCATGCATACTTAATTTGCGTGGGTACCTAAGTGTCAGATACGGACAAAACGATGGGTGAATACAACAACGGCACAAGTCAAAAAAGTTGATTTTGAAAAAAATTACATTAAGGGTATATTACTGTTGGTGCGCTCCATACAAACGAAGTCTGGTGATGTTTTCAAAACTAACCTAACCGATTAAACTCAATGAAATTTTGCAGAAACAATCTAGAAACAAATCTCTATGCTTGTATAGTGTCAGATTTTCCTTAAAATTTACAGTTTTAAAGTTACAGTGACTCTAAGATTTCCATACAAATCTTAAATGAATCCTAGCATTGAAACTGTATATTTAAACGAAAATCGCGCACGATACAAGAGATTTGTTCCTAGATTATTTCTGCAAAATTTCATTGAGTTTAATTGGTTAATATTGAAAATATCACCAGACTTCGTTTGTATGCAGCGCGCATTTACGCATTCGGAATAAACTTCCCTTAAAGTTGGCGCGAGAGAGTGCGCTCGAACAAATTCGTCTGTAGTTACTGCACAGGAAGGGTTAGATTCAGTGAAATATCGAGTTAGGTCTATATTGCACGAGATAAAGTATGCGATGTAGAACTAGAATACGGTGCTAACTCAAATTTGTCATTTTTTGAGTTGTGCCGTTGTTGTATTCACATTCATATATTGTTGTTGGATTTGGTATGAGACTTGGTCTACAGTAGTTTTTCAGTGTACAATTTAAATAATCATTTCAATTCAAGCAGCGTTTCTAATGGAACAACAAACCTCTTCAAAAGTTAAACGTTTAATATATTACCTAGTACCTAGGCTAGAAAACCAACCGACCACTCGTCCAGACCGACTCGTACCAATGAGATTTTCGGAATTTATGTACGATTTGTAACACCACTGGCTTTTCGGTGAAGGAAAACATCGTGAGGAAACCTGCATGCTTCAATATCGAGGCATGTATTGTAGCCACTGTCCATTAGGTGGCGACGGGCTCACCCCCCGTCACACTGGATAGAGTTTCGGTACTACTGGTGAAACGTGGATGTTCTGAGGTTTCAGAATATCTCTGACTACCCCCTCGGGGAATATAGTCGTGAGCATATGCATATGCTTATGCTTATGCTAGGCTAGAAAACACGAACTTGAGCAAACATTGCATTTTGGTTTTTGACAGAGGTTACCTAAAAGTTAAGATAAAAGAAAAGATACGATTTAACCGTAAAATTGGGTAACTTTGTAACCATTTTATACATTAACTATGGCACTTTTTAAGCAGAAAACAAAACTAAACAATCTACAGAACATGAGAAGTGACTTGGTTTTTCTTGAAATCTATTTTAATAACTAAAACTGAAGAAAAAGGAACCTAAAGTCACCCTTTTTTTTCCAGTTGTAACCATTTTACTCTTACATTGTTCATCGGAAGAAAATGAAAATTTACAGTAACATAGAATGATTTGGTTTTCTTTTTTGTTTTAATCATTAAAATTAATCTCATTTTTGAAAGAAAACTGTTAAGTTCTGATCGGAGCCAGTATGGAGAGCCGTGTTCCCGGGCAGATACGCCTTAAACGACTTTCTCGGCTAGTTCGGTTGACGGCCCGATAGCTCAGTCTGTAGTGAACCTACCTGCCTGCTGTACCGAGGGTAGCTGGTTCGAATCCAGCAAAAGGCAAGTATTTGTATGATTAATATGAATATTTATACTCGAGCGAGTCATTCATGGATGATTGGATCGATATAAAAGGAACAGCCTAGCAAATACTGAAATGGAGAATACCTACAGACCATCAAACTGAACAACTTTAAATAAGGATCCAACCATAGATGAAGTATGTGTCTAGATCAAGCCTCACGCTTAGAAGCGTGAAGCGTGCGTTTATACGGTAGACCGTATAAAACAAAAATGGCCAAAGGATGGTGTGCGTGAGGCGTCATACAAATTATGTCTGTGACACGGTTTAACACCGAGAGTTCGGTGATATTTTTTTCGACACATCGTAGCTCCGACTGTCTATCTTGCTAGACATATAACGTATCAAAGGACGCAAACAACCTCAGGAAACTTGAAAAGAAAATCAGTTGTTTCATACAAAACTGCTCAAAACAATATCTAAGATATTTAATTATTTTAATAAAATAAATATTTTATTTATTTAATTGGCGTTAGCTACCCAAACCATGATACTTAATTATGTAATCGAAACCATTATCTACCTAGGTTTTAGGTACCTACTTAATTTATGGCGACATTAATGCTTTTCTCTGTACCTATTAATTCCGGTTCACTAAAATCTCTGGTACGCTCGAGCTATTACGTAATAACCAATCACATAGCAAATTTCCAACCTGTGTTCAGATCCTAAACGCGCGACGGAGGATGACATTAAACGTAATTAATGTCATTTCATGCGTCGTAATACCTACCTATTGATGTTAAAATATATAGGTATCATACGAAGTAAAGACATACGAAATAGCGTATCGATTAAAAAACATTGTATGAAAAGTTTTCGATAAAACGACAATCTAAATGTTGACTTTCGCAGTAACGTCCCCTACGTTACTGCGAAAGTCAACATTTAGATTCTCCCACCAGAATCTCGTGGCATAAAAAAGTAAAAAAATATTGATTTTCACATGGTAGTGTCAAACTGTCATCTGTCTAGTCAAAGGACGCACTTTACAAACCGTGACTTTTTCAGCTATAAAAACGCATGTTTGTCAATTGCATGACTGCATCTCAATACTAGCAATTAACAGGCGTTTTTATCGTATTCAAATGCGTGATTGTAGCGATGCACACGCACATTTGTACCGATGCAGACGCGCGTGTGCATTGCGACAAAGCCTGTCGACAAATAACTGACCAAATATTACGAATGTTTTGCATCGTGGCTGTATCGCGTTTGAATCGATGTTACATTGCGACTGAATCGATGCAGAAGCGCTGCAAAAAGTCGCAGTTTGTAAAGGGCCCTAATCCGATTACGCATGCCTAACGTCATTTGTTAGAGAGAGAAAGATAGCGGGAATGCGATCGCACGCGGCAGCACCGGCAGTGCTGCGACCTTGCTCGCTCGCTCTAGCCAATGACGTTCCTAAGCGGCAGAAAAGGATAGAGCATGAAAAAAATCGATTCCGTGCTGCCAGATGAGGCTCAACTGTTTATTTGTATTTTTGTAACACCTTGTACTTTATTGCACACCAAAACAGAACATGGGTCCAAACATAAACATCCTTCTTTTGTGTCAGCATGAGCTATACCGCATGACAATTACTCTTGCTGTAGTGAAAGTCAGCAATACTCGAGGTGTTCCCAGGGTTTCAGCTCCGGATCTAGGATTTTCCCGAGCTGGGGCAAAACTTGACTTTGGCGCCCCTCCCCTCCAAGGGAGTAGCAATATTTTTTTCCCAGAGAGGCTAGGCCACTTTAGACCGTTGCGGTAATACTTACCTAAAACTAGGAAGGAGCGCAGCAAGATCGAGATTTTACTGCATTAAGATTAGCTCGTCGTAATAATTATGATCCAAAATCTGGATCGAATTCTGCAATATATATGACTAGGTAGTTCCAATATAGTAAAATACCAGAAGCGAGCGAAGCGAGGTCGAAATTTTTTGCAGTAATTTCCAAGTCGTTGCTATAAATTATTTGTCAAACTCTTGATTTTGGCGCCCCTTTAATATGCCGCTCGGGGCGTGGGCCCCGGTTTGACCTCCCCTAGATCCGAGGCTGCAGGGTGCGCCAGAAGAACACAGGTTTCAACACTTGTGAGACGCTTTCCTCACACGCCTACACTATCATATGTATCACTGTACCCTTAAAGTATCCTATTAATCTTAACCCCAGTATAGGTATAACGGACAGAGATAATATGTCACCCTCGTGACGTATTTATAGCGACACGGGTCAGGATAGGCATAATGCTTTGCCCTCATCACAAGCTTTTAATAGTTTGTGACACTTGATGAATGGGTAATGCTAGTTATAATATTGTGAAAATAGTTTTTAACAATTTCAAAATTATTTTCGCCAACAAAAACGCGGCGTTTGCATTCGCGGAAATATTTTTATTTTACGCAGCGCTTTTGGGAAATGGGGTGTCCTAGCCAAGGACAATAATGTTACCTATTGCATGTTTAGCGTCATTAGTAACGAGCAGTGTACCTACCCTGAATTCTTGTCATTGTAAATTGAGGTATGATAGTTTATTACAATTGATAAATATAATGGACACATTTGGACCGGGTTCAACTCGAGGCGGGCTCTTCGATTGAGTTCAGTAAAATACTTAGAGAGATTAAATAAAATTACAAATAAAGGGACTTGAAACTGAAAACCTAGGATGTGGTGCAGGTTTAGGTCCCTGCGGGATAAACGCTTCGAAATAATCCGGCTGTTGTTTACAAAATACGTGTACCTATATAAACTCGCGACTATTAGTATCTTCTGGCAATTTAAAAATAGCAACCATATTGTTCTATCCATACTCCATTTGAAAAATAGTATTTCTAAACCTTTTACAGCTTTAAATAAATATGACGAGTACTCGAATGCATAAATGAATATCTCTTTCATCTACAGTATGGAAACATGTTTTCCGCTACAAAATCAAAAAGGCGTCGGCATTAGGGAGAACAGTATGAATATTGCATGTTTATTTCTACTAAAATAACTAGACTGGTACCACAGAATAAATACTAGTACTACCGGTACAGAAGGATTACTTCGAAAACAGATTTAAATAAATAGAGACTCTCTCTTCATGGCAATAAGGTGAAAAGTTATTCGCGCCCATCCTATCGTACAATAACGGCGCGCACGCAAACAAAAATGAACAGAGTCATTAGACATGAAAGCTTCCTTTACATAGTCTCCCTCTTTCATTTTTTCACGTGCTGACAGCGTGAAATCGCAGGGTTTTCAAGTTTCGCATTGACTACTCACAAAATGGCGGCAAGTCTAATGATATTTGACCAAGAAGTTTACCTAAACAAAACACGGTATACCTATCCTATTGCCATTCACCCCTAGGTGGGGATCGCCGTCAAACGTACCTGAACTGTGGAGTGAGACAAGCCTGCTGGTACCTCAGAGGAAGGGAGATCCTTCCTCTGAGGTACCAGCAGGCCTGTCTCACTCCACAGAGATAGAGTCCGCATAAATTTACGATTGTAGTTAGTCTCTTTTGTCTTATGACGTACCTTTAATAGTAGAAGGAGATGGAACTATAGATATTTGTTTATGCGGCTGTCCACTTTTTTTTGAGCTAGTGTGTGTGAAAAGTGACCGTAAACATAAGGCCATATGTCACTTGGTGCCTTTTGTCCATACTACTTGACACCACACACTCAAACCTAAACGTCGAAAAAAGTGGACACTTTACAATTGGTATGGTCACTCTATCAGGTATAATCTCTTTGGCTGGTACTGAATATCGGTACGAAGGTAGCCAATATCGGGAAAGATAAACTTCATATAAATTCTGACACACAGTCATTGCGTTTTCTTATAAGGTTCATGTGCACATGTTTTATTCATTATCGGGACATTATTGACACGTTGGTTGGCTGTCATAGGGTGTCATTGCCATCAATACAATTCAATTCTTGTTTAGTGGCATCCGATGTGTTATCACAATTCAGCCAATGTCTCGTTATGTGGAGAGTATACGTAGGAAAATGATCAGTAAAGTCCAGCCGCTGAAAGATTGCGTTTGACAGTTTCCATAAAATTGTAAAAAACTGAATGAAAATATTGTTTACCTGTGCTCACTCTAGTACACAGGGCACTAGCTGCCCTTTTAAGTTCAAAAAGCTACTAAATAATGATCGGCATTTATAGTTTTCATTCAGTTTTTTACAATTTTATGGTAACTGTCAAACGCAATCTTTCAGCGGCCGGACTTTAGTATTAATGAAGTCTTGTGTGGCAGTTTTGCCAATGTTAGTAGTTTATAATCTCAAGTGATTGTTTTAAGGTTAAAACACAAAAGAGTTCACAAAATGGCGGAGCCACGTGCAAGCCCAACGCGCCGATACGCACGCGTCCGTACTCCGCCAGACTTGCAGCGCGACCTCCCACCAATACAAGGAAAACAATATCTATAAACGATTGTGACAACTACTTACAGGGTGTCTCAAAAGAAATTTTATATTTAGTGGATCGATTAAAAAAAAAGTAAGCCGTATATAGAAAAAATGTTTATTAATTATTGAAATACACTTTTTGGGGATTTATTTCTTAAAAATGATATCGTCTAAATGTAGACCCTCGCGTTCTCGGCACTCATTTAATCGAACAGTAAAATTACTTTACTTATGACGGCTCGGCAGGTGGATTCAGGGATGGCTGCCATTTCGTGACGGATATTTTCTTTCAAATGGGCCAGTGAAGTCGGTTTATCGGGTTTCTGATGTTTGCGTTTTGGATTCGTTGCACTCCAGTAGCGGCAGTTCTGCTTATTTACGTGGCCATTAAGATGAAAATGAGCTTCATCCGAAAAAAAAATGTTGGTAAACGTTGAAAATCGCTCAATCACCTGATTTACGAAATGAAGCCTCTGACTGGCATCTTGGGGCTTTAATTCTTGCACCAATTGAATTTTGTAGGGGTGCAGCTTTAGGTCTTTGTGCATGATGCGATGTAATGATGATCTATGCACATTTAAAGCACTTGCGCGCTTCCGAATTGAAAGGTTCGGGTCGTCACGAACAGACTGATTAACATTCTCCACGTTTTCTACCGTTCTTGATGACCTAGGTCGCCCGGATTTTGATTTATCTAGTGTTGTACCGGTCTCTTCAAACTTTTTAACCCAATGTCGAATGAGAGGAATGCTTGGCGCATCATTTAAGTGGCGAAAACCTCGAGTCTCGAAAACTTTCAGTCGCCGAATCACCGTTTTTGTAAAACTCTCGCACGCACAACGCGCGGTCTGCTCCCGAGAAACGCTCCATAGCGACTGAATTCCCAAGAGCCAGGCTACCGATTGACATAACCCCCGCGCCCCTCGGATACGTTGCGCTCACGCAGTAAGCTAAATAAATATAAAATTTCTTTTGAGACACCCTGTACTTATTTTAGCAGTTTTTACTATATTATTGTTGTTGTTGAATTCTGGTAGATTTAACTACAATCTACTTATAAAGGATGTAAGGTAAAGTATCATTAACCTTTAAACCACATCCTCTACCCATCAAGCTTAACAACTTTTACTATGGGAGCAAACCTGTCAGCGCAAAAAAAATCTGCTGTTCCATACTAAACTGCAATGCCTACTCGACTAAAATGTATGAGACAATAGATTTTTTTTTCGCGATTTTGATGTTGGTCCCGTAGAGAATGTTGTTAAGTTTGACAGTCTGATCAAAAAAAGACCCTATATACTACTTATTTTTATTAGTTCATTGTTATTTTACTAAAAAGTTTTACATTAAACTATACCGGAGAACAATATTTAGGTATAACTTTGACTAATTATTATAAGGACTAGCCTTGCGGTAGCATTTCCCCTCTGCCACGGTATAAGCACAATTGATCTTGTGCATTTACATTCAATTTTACACCTTATCACTAAACGAGACAGCCTCTAATTGCGAAATAATAACTTCGAACTTAGAACGTTTGGGGTTCACACGAGACTACTTTTCATGATTTTTTACATTCAAAATTAGAATCTAAAGTTATGTGAAATAAAATCCAAAGTTGCGGATTTCATGTTACCTCGCCCCCCGCAAAAAGTGGCAGAAATGTTTGTTAGTAGAATTACACGCGTAACCAGTCCACATATGAATAGTCAAAGAGGTATAATTACGAAGTAGAATACTTCAGTATCTATGCAGGATTAGAGAGTCATCAAACTGAATTATTAGGAGACTAATAATACTGGATTACAAAAAAGTAATTTTTTGTTTAAGAATATACACGGATATTCAGGTAAATTCCTAAATCATTCGTTTTTGTGTGAACTTTAATTATTATAAACTAGCTGTTGCCCGTGACTCCGTCTGCGAAGACCTTAAAAAAGTATTCTGTGTGTTAATTCAGATCATATTCTATCTGTGTGTCAAGTTTCATCAAAATCCGTTCAGTAGTTTGTGCGTGAAAGAGTAACAAACATACATCCATCCATACATGATCATCATCATCAGCCCATCATCGTCCACTGCTGAACATAGGCCTCTCCCAAGGCGCGTCACAAAACTCTGTCCTCGGCCTTCCATCCATCCATACAAACTTTCGCATTTTTAATATTAGTAGGATGATAATTTGACTTTAAATTCCTTAATTATTTAATTATAATTTACAAAACTCATCAAAAAGCTTGCCGGCAACAACATGAAGAAGAATTGTTCAAAAACAAAGAAAACAAATAAAAATAAGTACTGTAGTACGTTTCTTTCACAAATAATAAATGAGAAAATATTAAATTCTCTCTACAAGCCGGATGGGCTCAGTATTTCAGCGCAGTTGTAATTAGCCGAGCCTTAGTACAACCTGTGACTCGGTGACGTTTTATCTTCTGTTAGTGTTGGGCCTCGAATAAAAATGGCGTGCAGTCACACCGTAGCGTAATATAGGTGTAAATAGGCGTTTAATAGGTTCGTAAAATGTCTTTGGTTGAATGTCGGCTAAGTCATTGCAAAACGCATGTGCCTCCTAGGAGATGGACATCCAAAACCGGGAGAACTTAGGTTTCTTCCCCTCAATGGTATTGCCTCCTTCAATGATCATGTAGATATTTGAAGGGTGAAGAAAGTAAAATTAAAGCATTGGGGCTAACGCAAAGATCCCTCTGGGTTGATGTGTTGCTGGCTTGTCAGCCCCCACAACAATATAAGATAAGCCACTGCCTCTTCTTCCACCTGCGCGCTCATAGCTATCTCAAACAAGAGCCGTGGAGAGAGAAGAAAGCGCAATTTCCACAAATATTTGTTTAAAATAATTGTTTTACGAAATTTTATTATTTTTTCCTTGCAAGTGTGTTGAAAAACGTCGTATGAAATGCGTGAGTGTTGGACTTTACAGTCTCGGCTCGTATAATACAGCACTCGTATACAGCTCGTGCTGAAATCACGCCTCGACTGTAATGGCCAACTTAACTCACTTGTATCATAATGTACTTACTATTACGCGACAGGAAGATTTAAATACGAAATTCGAATGAAAAATCAAAAATCTGTGTCGGAAAATAATTTGTTTCATCATAACTATTACATATCTGTTTTTGGGTTACTATTATCTGTCAAATTTCCATTCAATACCGAAACTCTGTCCAGTGTGACGGGGAGTGAGCACGTCGCCACTTATAATGGGCAGTGGGAATAACACATGCCTCGAAATTAAAGCATGCAGGCCACGATGTTTTCTTTCACCGAAAAGCAAACAAGTGTTACAAATCGTACATAAATTCCATAAAACTCATTGGTACGAGTCGGCCCGGATCACTCCTGCACGGCAGGCAAGGTTACTCGCCACTGGACCACCACGGCTTCTTTATCCGTATACTGGTATTAGAATAATATTGATATTACAGTTCCATCTGTAACGTAGGCATTCCTAAGTGCTACTGTGTCGTGTTGTTTTAGCCTCATATTTTGCTTGCACTGTACCTTTGTTGTCAGCACACGGCCCGCTTGGCAATTAGGGCTTTTTTCACACGAAATTGCTGTGCCCGTGTTGAATTTTTAACGGCATTTTATAATTTTATGTTCCGCTTTTATGCAGGTATAAACTTTGCACTGCAGGTGAAATTTTTAATATTTCGCCGTCTAACCACTTCATATTAAATTCACTTTTATTAGAAAATTCTTGAAGGCTACGTACGGCTTTTGACTTTATAATTTCTCTGTTTATGTAGAGTTAAGTAGTAAAAGTAACCGAATAAATGACGATTTTTTGAGATTTTTCGTAGGATTTAAATCAAAAACCGACAAAACGACGATTTATCCGAAAAGTCAACATTGTTTCTTTTCAAAAACATTACTAACTACATCCAATTTTAGAGGAACTATTTTCAGGCTTCCCGTTAATTTATTTCATTAAAACCTGATGAAGTTCCATATTTTAATTGCTTTTATTTAGAATGAATTTTCTAAGTTTCATTGCAAAGAATTGATACGTACCTATAAGCTATACTAGGTGTTATAAAAATAAAAATAAACATTTAAGGGGGTGGTTTAGACCATCAAACTGAACAACTTTCACTATGGGACCAATATTCAAATCACGAAAAAAAAACGAATGTTCCATACTGAACTACAAATCTACTCGAGCTAAATGTATGGGACCAGCAGATTTTTTTTTCGCAATTTCGATGTTGGTCCCATTGTGAAAGTTGTTCAGTTTGATAGTCCCCCTTAAAAGTTTTAAATGTTTATTTTTACTTTTGTAAAACCTTGTATAATAAGGTACCTACATACCAGAGAAGATTTAGAATGTCAGACTAAAAGTTTAGAAAATACTTCGCCAGCAAGTTTACCACTATGCTGCTTCCACAAATCTACACTGGACTCGCGTGGTGGAGTATTAGTCACTCCCTTTTCCCCTTACTAGTGAGAGCAAGCCTTTGCCATGTATTGGGATCCTACAGGCGATAATTTCTTACTTTATGTACCTTTAAGCCTACATGTATAATCTACAGTACGTCTTGTCATAAAACTACATTAATAACACTGGACGTAAACCGCAATATCGACGTTACGTAACTATATTACGTCACTATCCACGTTGTGTCCTTCGGGGCAATTCGGAGTACGTGTGTGCTAAATAGTTCTCTTCCTTTTATGTTGTCAAATATTTCACAAATGTACGACGTTATTAATTCCAGTAGCTTTTCGTATGTCTTAGATAGTATACATTTTTGTAGAGAAGAGCTAATTTCTTCATAAGCTTATTGATAGCCCGATCGCACTCGGTAGTGAACCTGCCTGGAACATCCCCATCAAAATGGAACAACTTTTAGTATGGGAGCAAATCGATCAGACCAAAAAAAATATCTGCTGTTCCATACTAAACTGCAATACCTACTCTATTCAAACGTATGCATATATATACATATATATCTATAACAGCTGGTATTTTTTATTGTTCTGACAGGTTTGCTCCCATAGTAAAAGTTGCTCAGTTTGATGGGTAGAGTATGTGGTTTAAAGGTTAATTATACTTTTCCTAACACCCTATGAATGTATTCTATATCGTTGTCTAGTAATCATAATACACGTCCAGGCTAGATTCTGGTACTTTAAATGTGACTAAATAATTTGTATGACAATGTCCACGATATTTATTTATTATTATTTGATAAACACATTTGGTTTTCTGAATTCATGACAGTTATCTTTTTCAAATTCGGTAAACCACTTCACTTCAATCCATTAACGTTCTCGGCCGATTTAATCCATCTAAGTAAGATGAGATTGCATCTTAGATTTCATTTTGACGACATAACATTTAAAAAGACTATCGATTGCCTCTTCGAGCCTTCTTGCCTATCGAGTCTTTTTATTTGGATGCTGGGTCCAGTTTGCACATTTTCTTTCCGTACAACAATCTACAGGGTGAAATTTATATAATTAGCATCCTTTTAAACTAAGAATCTACCCATCAACCTGAACAACTTTTACTATGGGAGCAAACCGATTGGAGCAAAAAAATCAACTGTTGCATAGTTTAGTATTGGGAACAGCAGATTTTTTTTTGCTCAGTCCGATCTGTTGCTTCCATAGTAAAAGTTGTTCAGTTTGATGGGTAGACTCTTAGTTTGAAAGGATTCTAATGATATTAATTGCAACCTGTATATCTGTTACAACTCTTCGTCAATTAATTAAATATAAATATATAAAATAAATATAAATATCTTAAATAAATATATTGGACATTATCACACAAATTATCTAGTCACATTTAAAGTACCAGAATCTAGCCTGGACTTCTGTTATGATGACTAGACAACGATATAGAATACATGTATAGATACAAACATCCATGACTCGGGTACAAATATTCATATTCATCATACAAATATTTGTCCCTTACGGGATTCGAACCCGCGACCCTCAGCACAGCAGGCAGGTTCACTACAGACTGTTCTATCGGGCCGCAAATCAGCAACATGGTTCGTCAGAATATCGTTCGTTCGTTCGTTGAACATAATTGCAACATGGTCAAAGATCCGTGTTTCGTCCAGAAAATCAATCTAATTGCCCCCTTGCGTTACTAATTGCTACCGGCACCAACGAACCCGTCACACACTATCTTGTAGCGTTTCTATGCTTGATGGCTACATCAGAACTCCTTTCAAAATGTTCTCACTCAATCTACTCAATATAGATCTGAAGACAAGGGCTTTGTCGCTTATCCGATACTTTAAAATGTGTCGATTATCCAAATTGTTTTTCTTTTTCTGGATAATCCTATAAGCTATAGCTGGCATTTTCTTTAAGATAATCCCAACGATTGATCTGATTGAATGATACAGATTAAAAAGGTATCTCGGGGCATGGTAGTGCCCCAGCCAAGACGAGCCAAGCGAAGCGCAAGGGCACTACCTACCTTTTCTCGAAGCGCTTCGTCGTTTTTTTAAACCCTCATAACTTGGGTTCGGATCATACCAGATTAAACAAAATTCTCAGGATATGATTTCAATACTAGTAGTAGACTTATTAATAATATACAGTTTCAATTGCACAGCTCTTATACTTTAGATTTGACTGATATCTAAAAAAAACAATTTCGTCACTCACTCGTATTATATTGTATTAAATTTGGTATGTAAGCTAGTAGTAGTAGTACACAAACAACAACAAAATTCTAAAACTTGGAAAATCCCACCAGAAACATTTTCATGTAAAATGTTTCTGATGAGTAACGAAACGGCCAAGCCACATACTTTGACTAAGGTGTACAGTTTGTGAAGCTAGGGATTGTAGAGTTAGAAGTTTGGCTCTACAAACGAGATCTGATTATTTTTTGACAATACGAGCTATATGGTCTCGTCTTGGGAAAATTTTACATGAAAGTGTTTTTGGTAGGATTATTTTCAGACAAGAAAATTCTTGCTAAGTCACTGAGAATTTGAAAGTAAGAGCGTAAGTAAATAAACAAGACAGTATTCATTATTGAAGATTGATAGCGATAAATAGATAAGAATATTTCTCAGAATGTTTTTGTAACAAAGTTTCATGGCGAGGACAGCGCAACAATGCAATTCTCTAAATATCACAAAACATCGTCACAACCTTAACTTCGTCATTGAAACATCGGCGAGCGGGCAATTCGATATTCGCTAAGGTTATTTGCAAGTATATAGGGTATAACTTAATATGCTGACACTTTTTTAAGGGGATGATCAGACGGTCAAACTGAACAACTTTCTCTATGGCACCAACATCGGAATCGCGAAAAAAAAATCTGCTGTCCCATATATTTGGCTCAAATAGGTTTACAGTTTTGTATGGAAGAGGTGATTTTTTTTTCGCGATTTCATATGATGTTGGTGCCATAGAGAAAGTTGTTCAGTTTGATGGTCTGATCATCCCCTTAAAAAAGTGTCAGCATATTAAGAAGGACCCTGTATAGAAAAACATCGACTTGACAAATTTTATCCAATCTTTTGTACTTTTACTTATTTTTCGTTGTATGTAAGAGGGGTCGACAAAAATGTGTTACTTCATAACTACTACATTTCTGTTTTTGGGTTACTGCTATCTGTCTTCATGCCAAATTTCCATTAGATAGGTGCAAAAATGAGCGAGTTATTGGGGCGGGGCATACAGACAGATAGATAGACAAACAGAATGGACGAAAGTATAAGGGTTCCTTGTTTGACTACGGAACCCTAAAAAGAGCTAAAAGAGGTTTTCTTTCAACGGACAACAAAAAATCCAATCTACTCGTTTGCATTCTAAATAAAGAGGAAGTTCAAACGCTATTCAAAACACATCGAACATTTGGTTAACAGGGCAACACAATAACGCAGAATAATAAAAGGAAAGTACACATTGAAAGGAAAATAACCAAATCGAGCACAAAATCGATTCGATGGTTCTGAACTGGCGATTACTGAAAACCGTTTGGGGAAGATACGTGACCAATTTAAAGATGTAATTACAACTCAATTGGAAACATCGATTAGTTACATTTAACCAGGAGAACAGGTTTTAGTAGTAGAGTGCGATCATTTATTTTCAAAACATCGACATTGTATATAAAATGTGAATCATCATCAGCCTGTTATATGTCGTTAAGGGTGAGAAGTATTGAGCCATACTCTACCACGCGGGCCTTAGAGGTTAGTAGTCAACTTGATGTCTCCATAAAACAAAGCTTGATTTAATTTTCAATATTACCCAGTTAAAGTCAGTATAGAAACTAATATTTGTGCTTT
Source organism: Agonopterix alstromeriana (assembly GCA_963924505.1). Lineage (NCBI taxonomy): Eukaryota > Metazoa > Arthropoda > Insecta > Lepidoptera > Depressariidae > Agonopterix > Agonopterix alstromeriana. The sequence goes on from OZ004664.1 coordinate 13,182,889, forward strand.
ACGTTTGTCAGATTACCTTTAAATATTGTTTCAAAGTTATCGTGGCTCAAAGTTTTTCATACAAATCTTAAATGAATCCTAACATTGAAAATATATATTTAACGGAAATCTGACAAATATAAAGCACAGATATTGGTTTCTAGATCGTGACTAAAAATTTGCATTGACTTTGATTGGTTAATATTGAAACTAGGACGGTACCTAGTTGTAATTAGAAAATATATTTAAGTTACAGGTTTTTTCAGAACCTGTTTGGTCTACAATTTTCATAGCTATATTTCATAACATTTTCAGATTTTTTACTCCAGTACTTTGAAGTTAGAGGGTTTACTGGGAAGATAGCCTAAGGCAGCTTAGTAAAATTAGCTATAATACAGGGTCCTTCTTAATATGCTGACACTTTTTTAAGGGGATGATCAGACTATCAAACTGAACAACTTTTTCCATGTGACCAACATCGAAAACACGAAAATAGAATCTGCTGTCCCATATATTTGGCTCAAGTAGCTTTGCAGTTTTGTATGGAACAGCTGATTTTTTTTCGCGATTTCGATGTTGGTGCCATAGAGAAAGTTGTTCAGTTTGACGGTCCAATCATCCCCTTAAAAAAGTGTCAGTATATTAAGAAGAACCCTATATACGTATTCTTAATAATAATTAGCTTCATATTATACTAATATAATATTTTTTTTATTATACTAATATACTAATATAATAATAATTTTTAAATACAATTTAATTAGTAAGGAAGATACTTATTAACTTCACAATCATATCGGATTATTATTGCATCACTCGGCCAAATATTCAAGAGTGGTTCAAATGATTAAACTGAACAACTTTTATTATTAGGAGCAACACTGAAATCTTTAAATAACGATCCTAAAATAAATTAACCTTAACAAATACAAAATGCTCACCAAACCTTTTATTTCCGGATCACAGTGTGCTTTTGTTGAATTTTATTTTTCAGGATATGACAGATGACAAGAGCGGAGTGAGAAAATATTGCAAAACACGGCTTTTAAAATCACCCGTATTATTTTGAACGCCAACGTGCGAATATGAGGCCGTTGAGGATTTCGTTATGTACGCAAAAGACAAAGGTAAATATTTACAGTACTGTTTATAAATTATTAATAAATACGAATATTTTGTATATAGGGTCCTTCTTAATATGCTAACATTTTTTTAAGAGGATGATCAAACCATCAAACTGAACAACTTTCTCTATGGGACCAATGTCGAATTCGCGAAAATAAAATCTGCTTTTCCATACTAAACTGAAACCTTACTGGACCCGATTGTATGGGTCAGCTGATTTGCTGGGAATCTAAACCGGTCAAGTGCGAGTCAGGCTACTCGCGCACACCTCCACACAACATATTAACTTACAAATTAGTTTTCTCCGAGACCTTTAGCGCGAGACCGATTCACACTTGGCCGGTTTTCATTATTTTTTGTTATACTGTAGAGTTTTTTCTATAATCATACCAAGTAAGACGCATGTATGTGTTACCGTTTTTACGATAGAGCGATAAGAAAATACATTGATAAAACTAGTAACAAGATAACTCTTGTATGAGGACCCTTAATTTTATATTTTTCACATTCTGTGAAAATGTCAACGTCTAGCTATTACGGTTCAAAAGTTACAGCCAAGTAAATAGGTAGGAGACAGGCGGACGGACTGACAGCGTAGGCTTATGAATAGGATCCCGTTTTCACCCTTTGGGTACGGAACCTTAAAAATAAGGGATTAAACTGTTGCTCAAACATTATTGTATTTTCTTTAACCTTATTCCACGTAGGCAAAACCCGAATACTACATTATTCAGAACAGACTGGACACATTCAACAAAAAGCTTTATATATGCTTATTTTGCAGAATTTGATATATTCCGATCTCCGAAAAGGTATGTACACTCAATTGTGTTTTATAACTCATGCCCTAAGGTTAGATCCCTATTCAAAAGTCACGAGCATGAACAGGTACCGTTGGGGTTTCGGTTTACCGTACAAAGTCCTAACAGTCAATTCATTATCATACTTGTGTAATTATTTCTGGAAAATAGCTATCCAAGTTAGTGCCAGATTGATAATGCTCCCACCATCGACACCTTATGTCTTATGTGCGTGATTTTATTAAGATTTTAAGTAACTCTAGTTTTTGAAATATCGGTGGGGACAGCAGTTTTTCTGGGTGCACTGAAAAATTTTGTTCAACAAAGTTTCAAAGATTTTTTTTAAATATTGACTCATATTTTTATATTAAGCTTTCATTTGATACCCCACACGATATAGTAGAAACAAAAATTTAGTTTTTCATCTCTTTCCGCTTCCTGAAACTGCCCCTCAATATAAACATTAAGCTTTTTGGACTTTATTTATGTAATTATTCATTATTTACCATTAATTACTATAACTCTACCAAGTTTCAGCTTCCTCTGTCCAAAGGTCTCCGAGAAAAATGCCCATGACAGACGAACGGACGGACAGACACCGAGGTGATTCCATAAGTGTTCCGTTTTGCCAATTTTGGTACGGAACACTAACAACAAAATTCATTGTTTTTGTAGTATTTTTCTTTTACGTGGTTAAATAAATTTTGCATAATTGCCTCGCTATCCGTAGGAAAGTCAGTATCAAGTTGGGATCCGATGGGATCTTACTCTTCAAACTTTACCGACGAGATACCCTCAAACTTGCAAGAGTTTCTCGAGTCCCTAATCAATGCTTTGAGAGCCGACTGACGATAAAATACGGTGTAATTAATCAACGTTTCATCTGTATTACTGAACTATCATACATGACCTTCTTAATATGCTGACACTTTTTTAAGAAGATGATCAGACCATCAAAATGAACCACTTTCTCTATGGCACCAAAATCGAAATCGCGAAAGAAAAATTCGCTGTTCCATACGAAACTGCAAACCTACTCAAGCCATATGTATGCGACAACTTTTTTTTTCGCGATTTCAATGTTGTTCCCATAGAGAAAGTTGTTCAGTGTGACGGTCTGATCATCCCCTAAAAAAAAGTGTCAGCATATTAAGAAGGATCCTGTATATTTTAAACGTATTTCAAGATGTCGAGCGTTTTCTTTAGAACCATCGATTTTCTACATTGTATGAATGAAACCGGTCAGGTACAATTATTGTATTGCAACGTTCGATGTACCTAAATAGACAAAATAAGAAGTTAAAATAGCTTGAGCGTGATTGTAGCTCCCACAGACAAACCGAGCAATTGGTTTTGCGGGATTCATTGTTATAAGTGTTCACTGTAACCTATGTAATAATAATAAATAAATAAATTATAATAAAGTGCGAGACGGTCTACTCGCGCACCGAGGGTTCCGTACCACACAACATAATAACTAAAAAATGTTTTTGTCCTATACCTTTAACACGAGACCGACTCACACTGGTTTACTGTATAATCACAACACAGCTTGTATGTATTACCGTTTTTACTATAGAGCTAGTAGAAAAAACGTTGATAAAAACTAGTTTCTTGTATGAGGACCCTTAAATTTTAATTTTTTGACATTTTTATTATTAGTTAACAAATCCGCCGTAATAACGCATGTTCTATGAAAATTTCAACTGTCTAGCTATTACGGTTCAAAAGTAACAGCCCTAAATAGGTAGGACGGACGGACGGACAACGTGGGCTTAGTAATACTACCGTCCATTACCTATAATGCCGTTAACCAACATCTGCTCGATTTTCACTTTTTGATGTCATCATAATCACAAAAAGATTCTCGATCGGCCTAGCTAACTCATATTTTCCTATTTTATCTAGTTTCAATGATGTCTCGAACTTGCAAATAGCGAGTTTATTTATCAGCATCCTTTTTACCTTAAATCCCGCGTAAATCGAAAACTCATTTTCGAAGATAACGGCATTATAAGTAATGGACGGTAGTATTACTAAGCCCACGTTGTCCGTCCGTCCGTCCTACCTATTTAGGGCTGTTACTTTTGAACCGTAATAGCTAGACAGTTGAAATTTTCATAGAACATGCGTTATTACGGCATAGGTTCCCGTTTTCACCCTTTGGGTACGGAACCCTAAAAACGATCCGTCTAAACAAAGCATAAATATCGAATATTGCCATCGTCGCAGTACCCAACCAAAAACATGTCTCGTAAAATCATAATAATATTTATAATGTTCAACAAGATTATATCCCAGGAGAGGATGTGCCGATAAATATTGATGATCGTATATTCGCGTTCACGCTTAATTTAAGCTCATGGACACGATTTGCATGCCAAAAGGTGGGATTTTACTCATTGGCATTTTTCTTGCAGGCTCCGCAGATTTTTTAGTACCTACTTGGAAAGCTTACCTGTAGAGATTTGTCAATGGTTCATTTGTAGAACTATATACTATTACCTATTCTGTGCTTTGGGCAAAGAGTTAGAGAATTTCTCTTTGTATCTAAGCAATACAGAAATACATATTATTTCAATAATTTATATTTATATAAAAATAAACATTTATAACTTTTAAGTGGGTTGTTTAGACCATCGAACTGAAAAAATTTATTTATGGGACCAACATAGAAATCGCAAAATTTTTTATAAATAGTATCTTTTTTTTGCACATTGCATTATATTATATATAAAAACATTAAGTTTGATTTAAGTAAAACTATTTCAAAATTATGGTATTCTGTACGCTGATGTTACGATAATATAAATTCGTGCTTCCCTTACAGTAAATTCCTGCTTCTCATACAGTTCAGATCAACTTTCCCGCAGTAAATAAAATCCAATACACTTAACAAGCCTTCATTGTACCCCAAAATGTTCGTAATAATGTGGCAATAATACTGCAGATAATGGCTACGCACCCAGGGCTGCCACTTCCAAAACATTGTCAAGATTAACGTTACGTTGTAAGCAATCTGCACAATCATAATTTTGACTCCAAGTTTAGCAGCTTGCTTAATGATTACCTACTCGAAGACAAATGTTTCATTGAAAATCATGTCTTCTTATCGTATGGGCAAGCCCTTGTGTCTGAGTTTTTTCAGACCGCCTTATGGCCTCTGACGTGGTTTTTATGTAACGACTACTACCACGAGAGTTAGTAGCGGGGACCAACGGCTTAACGTGCCATCCGAGGCACGGAATCATCTTTCTTTTCAGACAATCAGGTAATTCGGCCTGCATTGTCCTAACTCCGGATCAAGAGCCCAATGCTCTTAACCATTGGGACACGGAGGCAGTTAGCAGGAGGAAAATCATGTTAATCAACAGCTTTAGAAGTTTTTAAGTCTTCAAGTTCACTAAGTATTGAAGCATCCTGCAAAACTGTACGTAAACTGATACAAACGACAAAAATTTAAAAATGTAACACAAACATCCGTCAACCTTTTTAAAACTTCGGGTAAATAAAAGAGAAAGTAATTTCACCAGAGAGGCAACCCTGTACTAATTTGACTCTGAAGCCAATATGGAAGAACAATATGATTCAGATTAATCACTGGGGTTTATTGTTGAACAATAAAGGTTTTACAGATGCGAAACGAAAAGAAATAAACGTAAATGTGCAGAAGTGCAACAGTAAACTATCGTAACTGCGTAAGCGTAAAGAATTACATAACTTCAAAAACAAGCTAATTGAAGCAAACCGTAATTCGGTATGTAAAGTTTTTTTTTTTGGTGGGCTGAATCGAAAACCGGTTCGAGATAATTGTCTCAATAATAATATTTTCTACGTCAGAGATTTTAAAATGAAAAGATTACAGATATCTACATCTACATCTACACTAATATTATAAAGAGGAAAGATTTGTACCTATTTTTGTATGTTTGTATGTTTGTAATGAATAGGCTCAAAAAGTACTGGGCCGATTTAAAAAATTCTTTCACCAATAGAATGCTACATTCTTCCAATTTGACATAGGCTACATTTCATATTGAAAAAAATTAGGGATCCTTGGTAAAATTTGAACAATGTAACCGAAGGTGTAGAAAAATGAGTCTTACAATTTATTTGTCTACCCCGTGCGAAGCCGGGACGGGCTGCTAGTTTTTAATAAAATAACGTCGTATTTCGGTCCGTCCAGTGATGTCACTCAATAACCTGTGAACTCCTTGGTAAACTTAAAATGGCCATTATGAAAAAAAAACCGATTTACTATGTCAGAATTTGACATTTGATGTTGCCGTTTCTGTTTCCAGCATAGAATTAGAAAGAGAAGGCAGGATTTTTGTTTTTTAATAAAGCAGTAAGTAGTTTTTCTCCATGGAGTTCGAATTATTTTCTCTTGTTTCTCAACACCATGTTTGCATTTAGAAATTCCAGATTAAATAATTTAAAAATTAAATGTATATTTATAAACTCGTTGATCGCAATAAAAATTAAATTGGTTTCTTAAAATTATGTCTTCTATCCGTAAAAAATATAAAATGAAGTCCAAAAAAAAACGACTTGACGTCTTGACATACCGAATTAAGTATTATCTAATTCTATACATTTATTGTCACAATATCGAGCTCACTTTAAATATAAGCAAATATTTCAAGCTCATTGCTGCGTAATAATTAATGCTTGTGCGAAAAATATTGCGTTATTTGGAAGTTCCAGATTCAGGATCAATTCCACCGTATCCTTTTCTAAGTTCAGGCGGCGTCAATCTCTTGATTGAATTGTTTTGTGTCTCATTGTGTTAATGTGTAAACAAACTAACTGTATTTGATTGTGAATAATTACTTTTCTTTTCGAAACATTCGGATCGCAAAGAACGAAGCTTCGTTAGATGAAATAAAATTAGTTTTCCTGAGTATCGGAATTACATATAGCTAAGCCAAAAGGGCCTATGTCGGAAAATGATCAAAATCTGTTCTTTTTTTTTATTTCGTTTCCTTCAACTGTAAGGAATTAAAATTTTGTAAACAAAAAATATATGTTTACTAGAACTACCTGAAAAACGACTAAGCAATAAGACGTAAAGTTGTTTTTTGCGCCAATTCCCAGAGATATTAGACATATGTCTGAAAAACTAAAATGTCGTAGGATTCACTTACGAGTACGATTTATAGACAATTTATAATAACAATATTACACTTTTACGTAATCATTATCATCTCAGCTGATAGACGTCCACTGCTGGACAAAGGACTTCCCCAAGGATCGCCTCGAGCGACGGTTTGTGTAATGCATTCTGTTTTATCCTCCGGAAAAGCGAATCCCTAAAATTTGCGCTTTTTTTCTTTGCGTTTATTTTTTTAAGCACTGCCATCAACCAAACTTGAATACTTGAATAGTGTTCAGAATCAAACTTTACAAACAAGTATGTCTCTAAACTCAGTCCGAACGGAGATATAAAGGCTTAAAGTAAACGTAATGAATGTATGTTCAACTTCAAGCATTTATATCTCCGTTTAGACTGAGTTTAGGGATATACATAATGTAATAACAAGTTTTGTTCATTACTTTATTCAAGTTTGGTTGATGGCAGCGCCAAAAACAACGGTGCAAAATTAGACGCCAACCTTCTATACAAAACCCGCATTATCTTTTCATAAAATGTTATTGAAAGTAATTTTTATGAATGTTTATTTCGAAGTGTAATGACTCGTGTTTGATAAAGTGTTATCATATTCAGGGTTTTATTTGTATTATTATGTAGGCAATTTTGAAGGGAAAGGACGAAGGCTTTAGGGATTGCAATCAAATCCGCTTCCTATGTTGCCGGCCTTGTTTCTTTGACAACTTTGGCATCTGTGAAAGGGTTAAGGAGCCATCAAATAAGATGCTAAAGCAAATATGCCAGTATACAAACAGAATTTGAATAAATATGATTTATTAAAACTGCAATGTGACCAGTTACAATTAAATTTTAAAGATTGATCAAAAACTGAAAAAGATATAGGTGTATCTAGTGAATAAAGGTGTTTTTAACGTGTAAAATATTTATTTATTAATAAATTAATGAACTTTCGCTTGTGTGTTAGCATTTCTGCCAGTGTCAATTAGTTTAATTTATTATATATTTATTAGACATGCCAACAGTACACAAGTAAAACATTATATAAATAAATGAAGTAATGAAGTATATATGAATGAATAAAGTATAATTGATTGATTGATTGATTGATTGAAGAGGACAATATTCTAACTTATTTACTATTAACAGGCATGCGACAGCACTCATATTGACAATGTTGTCAGTATTTAAACATGTATATTAATTTAGGTTGAAACATTCTAGAAGAACATTTCGAAACAAAAGAAGATTAAAACAAGGTGAACAAAAATTTATTAATTGGTACACTGTTTGGTGATGTATCTGATATCTAACTATCTATAGTTTGTGGGAGTATCTAATATCTATCCCGATCTCGAGCATAATTTTAATCAAAACACAGTTGGCGGAGCCTCGTGGCAAGCTCAAACGCCAGAATAACTCAAAAATATTTATTGCTGAAGTTTTTTAGACTACTTTTTAAATGTTCTTATATTTAATTTAATATTGAGCAGAATAGAAATACTTTTTCAGGAATGGTCAAATTCTTTTTATTGGAAGAAAATTGGCTGAAAACTTTTCTAGTTAAAACATTTTGGAGATGCCTTCGTTTTCTACAGGATGTTAAATAACAGGCACGGTTCTTGCCTGACAATAGACCTACCAATTTCTTCTCATGAGATTCGAATGAATATGCTTTTGCAGTGATTTTGTGAGCATTCTTCTTTTGTGGTTTTTTATTGGCGATTTAAACACTTTTTTTTGGTGGTGGTGGAAGTGCACCGTCACTAACGTATATATTTGAAATCTGCTATTCACTAGCTTTCATTTAACACCCATATTGTATATTTTTACAAAAAAAAAATGTTTTTTTCCCCCTCTCTATTTAAATTCGCCGACGCCATCTTAAAATAATATACCCTATGTCACTCACTTTTTACGAATCTAACGACACCTCATACCTTGAAATCCATCAAGCCGGTTAGGCTGTAGGGCGTGCCAAAGAAATAGACATACAAACAAACATTTATACTCGCAAAATATAACCCTCCTTCTGGCGCAGTCGGGTAAAAGAGTAACGTAAAAAGAAACAGCCAGCCTGCACAGGGTGCAACAAAATTTCTTATTGTATAGTCTACCCCGTCGCGGTCGTTGTCGACGGTCAGTGCGCGTTCGAGAGAACGTAAGTGAACAATCACTCACGCTATCTTGAACGTGCATTGGTCTTGGAAATCGTTTAGTGATGTATAAAACTTTTGTGTACTTTTACCTACAATTTTGTTATAAATGTTAAAGGTGCCCAACCCAAATGTTTTTTTTTTGGTATCATCATCATAAATCATATTAAAGTTAATATTAAGTCAAAGTAAACTAAAATGTTAATAAATAATAAATAAAAAAAAAATTCACATCATCAAAAGGCAATCCTCCTTAGAGCAGATAAATTTCTTGGTAACTGCGAAGAATTTTTGTTAAAAGTTCCTAAGTATTTCGTTTTAAAATTTCTGTGAAATTTTCTAACAAGGGAGGAAGAAAACGGGTTGGCAAACAATACTAACCGAACTCAAAGTTTAACAGGAAATTAAATTTTCCAATATTCCGATGGATTCCGATCCCGAAACGAAAAATGTTTTACCGAGAATTCTAAAATATTTCGTGTCGCCCCATATTTGTCCAAAAAATGTTGGCAGCTTCTGGTGCTCGAAAATGGAAGACAATATTTGTATTTCTCCATTGTTATTCAGTTATGTTAGGACACGAGACTGAAATTATTATTTTAACAGACAAACTCAACGTGATCTCTGGTCACTATCACAAACCAACCAACTATCGTAGACCAACAATATAAATATGGTGATTGTAATAACATAAATATTCTTTATTTGCACACCAAGAAAACAATAGACAAATACAATGTATAACAAGATTAAGAAGGGTACAAAGGGCAGTCTTATCACTAAAAGCGATAATAGGTAAGCCGAAATAAATTGCATAATACAGGGTGTTATTGCAGACTTTAATGAGTGATTGTACTCATGATAATGAACAGCTTTTCCAAAGAAACATAAGGGAAATTCACACAAAAACATTTCAACTTTTCATACAAACGTTCGATCAGCTGATTGCATTTAGTATGAAAATTCAAAAAGCTTTTTGCTAATTTCCTATAGGTTCTGTTAGAGAAAGTTGATTATTATCATGGGTACCTACAATCACCCCTGAAAGTAATATAATTGTGTACCCTAACATTATGTATACGAAGAAATAATCTTGGTACACTACCAGGAAAATAATTCCGCTCCTCAATCTTTGTTTGCGCAGAGCAGACCCGAGTCCCCATCAAACCCCGAAGTCATTTAGTAATTAAAGAGTGGAAAGTAGGATAGCACCGAACAAAGCGCGAAAACAATTAGCCAATGGCAGCAAGGTATTGAAGGTGGCACATCCTGATTGGTCAATATAATTACGCGCGCTGTTAAAATTGCGCTGTGGATTGCGTATGCGCGTATGCGCGTTGCGGGGCGGGGAGCGGGGGAGGAAGTGACGCTGCCTGTCAGTTTTGAGAGTCTTCGAGTGCAGCCAAAAGGGGCGATCCATAGAGCTCGCAGAGGGAGAACGCCATGAACCACATTTTCGCTAACAATAAATAGATAAGAGACAAATGAAACGCAGCCATGGATTTATATCCAATGGATCCATAACCTCCTTACAAGCATGGAAGCACGAAAATTTACCATGGCGGTCGGTAATTTTCGTCCTTCTTTCGTACGTTTCCGTCTTTGATGTTTCTGATTTTACGTTTGTCCCTTTCTATCAACTTTTGTTGGTATAAAATTGACATCAGAAACAACGACGGGAATTTACGAAAGAAGGACGCTTAACATTACCGCCCGCCAAAGAGTATTCTCATGTTTCACTGCTTGTAAGGCAGTCTGCTCTCCAGCACGTCTAGCATGATTTCTCTACTTGCGCGCGACTCGGCTTTTTCCCATACTACAAGTCGCGGCAAGCGCGGCTTTCGCTCTCCGAAAAGCGCGGGAACAGGTTTTTTACAAGCGCGTCGCGCGCGTGTAGAGAAATCATACTAGACATGCAGGTATAGACAATACCTATTAACCAATACCTATTCCAACTTCCTGGGCGCCGCTCAAAATCTCATAAAACTGTCACATTCGACACGATGATGACACGCTTATAAACCTGAGACTAAACTTTTGATTTGCCATCTCATTACATCTTTAACTGTTATATCAAAAAACAAAAGGATTAAAATAATCGTAACTATTCTAAAATTGTAACAGAAGTATGTCTGTACATTGAGTATATTTAAAAAAAAAGATGACGATATGGTTTTTAGATGTCCCTGACTCCAAAACAACCTTTTTTAGAAATTTGTCTGTCTGTTTGTTTGTGCGAGTATCACACGAAAACTACTGAACCGATTTTGATGAAACTTTTTTGCTTGATAGCTTATGAGCTGACTTAAAATCTTGAATATAATTTAACTCTAGTTTATTCATAAAATCGCACAAAAATCAGAGCATCGTCAAACTAGACAGAAATCAGCAACATGTTTCGTCAATACAATAAAATATAGCCAGAGATCTCCAACACGCGTCGTCAACATAAAAATCCATCCAAAAGTTACAAAATATCCAACGATACTGGTAACCATAACATTTACCATACACTTTCGAAACATATCATAATCCACAAACAAGGAAGCCCTAAATAAACAAGGGTTGAATATTAAACTTATAACGCAGTTGCCTCTAATGGATTTCTTGTGTAAGTTCGTAAGTATCCCTCTCACCTACTTGTGTATCATCCCCATGAATAATAAAAGCTTGAGGTTATTTTATATTCACAGGGTGATTGGTTTGATTATAATGGTATTTTCCAGTTAATTCCAGTCGTGTCCAGATAATTTACAATTTATTACTGGGTGGATAGATAACATTAATTTTTTATTAATTTCTACCCAGTACTAAATAATAAATAACTTGTTAATTACATAAACAAAGATTTTATAAAATTTATTAATAAATAATAATAATAATATTATTGTATGTCATTTCCTTATCGCGGGACATAAGTGTCCCAGACTTTTGGGCGGTGTGCGTGGGGCCGAAACCAACACGTAGAGGCCCGTCAGACAATTTGATGTAAATTGTAATGTGACACCACCTTATTATTATAATTTTTTTATTATTTTTAATCTATTCATTTATTTTTTAAGTCTTTGCATTTAAACTTTTACTGCAAATTGATTGCGCCAGAGGTGACGGGACTATTATTAGCAAATGCTGAATTTGCAATTATTATACATAATTCCAATACAATCTATGCAATTATACTAATTACAAATGCCTTAGTATCATAGAGAAAAATTTCTTAGTAGTCGTATATGTGAGAACTATTTATTTTAGCAGACTTTACTAGAAAATTTGTTGTTAAATATAGATTTTAGTCAAATCTACCCGGATTCGATTTATATCAACAAATTTTCTAGTAATGCCAATGAATGAATGAGTGACAAAAATCTCAACATCTAAACTTTACTAAATTATTAGTATAATAAATAAATATCTTGGACATTGTCACACAAATTATCTAGTCATGTATACATACAAACATCCATGACTCGGGTACAAATATTCATATTCAACATACAAATATTTGTCCCTTACGGGATTCGAACCCGCGACCCTCGGCACAGCAAGCAGGTTCACTACAGACTGTGCTATCGGGCCGTCTAACACCGATATTAGTATAACACCGATATTTTAGAGACACACACACACCGTCACACTGGGCAGAGTTTCGGTACTACTGGTGAAACGTGGATGTTCTGAGGTTTCAGAATATCTCTGACTTCCCCCTCGGGGAATATAGTCGTGAGCATATGCTATATGCTTATGCTATGCATTTTAGAGAAAATGTCAGATATTTTTCCGTTGTATTATATTTATGAGACATAACCCATCACTAAAATCTCATTTATTGCTCATTCAAGTTGCATTTTATATCTCATATGAGACATAAAACCGATGTTTAATATCTGGACAAAGATTTATTACCCTTATACTTTGCTAAGAGATGCGCAACGAACCGTAAAACCATTGTAAAGCATTTTACGTGCACTCGAAAATTTTAATTTGTTTCGTGTTTGGTCTAACTCTAAAGCTAAAATTTCAAGAATGTAAAATAACGTTTCTACATTCGCAATTTCAAAAAATGTTTTGTATCCGATTTAATATATGCCCTCGGCTATATTCCCTGAGGGTGTATTCAAATATAAGTATTCTGAAAACTCATAACATCACTATAGTATCAAAACTCTGTCCAGTGTGTCGGGAAGTGAGCTTTCGCCACTTATAATGGACTGTGGGTACAATATATGCCTCGAAATTCAAGAATGCAGGTTTCCTCACAATATGTTTTCCTTCACCGAAAAATCAGTGGTGTTACAAAGCTTACATAAATTCCCAAAAACTCATAGCTACGAGTTTGCCTGGACGAGGATCGCCACTGCGCGTCCATCTGCCATCGCCTCCTGTACGGCAGGCATGGTGCCGATTAAAACGACTTTGATTTAATATAGGAGGATATTCTCATTTCGACTGTATTTCGATCATTAATCCAGATTTAATTAAACTCTTTGGATGTTTTGAGTGGACGATGGACCTCCTCAACACAATTTATGAAAGCAAAATAATCACTAATCAGATCAACAGAAACTTTTTGTTTCTTTTTTATAGGTAGGTACTTACGGCATCGCTTGAGTAAACTACCTACCGAAAACATACTTCACATTTGAGATGTTTCGTTAGCTGTACCTACAGGGTCCAACTTAATATGCTAGACTTGGTTTTTTAATAAGAAGATCAGACAATCAAACTGAACAACTTTCTCTATAGGACCAACAGGGACCAACATTGAAATCGTGAAAAAAAATCACCTGTTACGTACTAAACTACAAAACAAACCTACTCGACCTTAATGTATGGGACAGCAGAGTTTTGCGATTTCGACGTTCGTTAGTCCCTTAGAGAAAGTTGTTTAGTTTAATGGTCTGATCTGATATTTAGTTGAACCCTGGATAACTCACAAGACTAAGCCCTAGGACCTAGGTCTAGTTACCCTCGAAATATTTACAAACAACCAGTATTGTAATACTGTCAAATAAAAAAAGTAAATTTATAAAATAAATAAACCCGTCTTCGTAAAAGTGAACTTTAAACAAAAAGTGAAAAGAAAAAAAACAAGTTCAGTAGTTTAGAATTATGTTAAATAATTAACACTTTTTAGTTTTTTCAACTTTAAATCGTTATAGATCGTAAATGGTCACTCGAAATGAAATATGGTAAGAGAAACCTATAAATTATTTTCTAATACCTATTCAATGATACCCCATCGCCAATATAGTTCGCCAACTTTTTTTTCTTTTTCATATTATGGCGTCTGGTTGTTGCCATATTTAATTTTGATTACTGTCAAAATATCCTCTCAACTTACTGGAATATGTTACATAATTCCATGCATAATTCATAGAAAATGTTAAAACAACAATATCCCTAATTGGTTTAGCAGACACCATCTGTATCAGAAGTGCCAACATTTGCTATTCTTAGGATTCCTCATTATACTGTTATGTGTATAATAAGATTATTTTATTAAGGTGTATCTATAAAATATAAGGGCCTAGTTTTTTTCCGATTGCAAATACAAAACCCTGTGGAACTGTATGGATGTCTGTAATTTATAAAAATGTTTTAAATAAAAGTCTAACATGTTTTAGACAGAGTTCGATAAATGTACATAGTCCTTCTCTATTAAAATTCTTTTAAGATTTTAAAAGAAACAGACAACCGCAAAACCAATTTTATGAACCGATAAATAATAATTTAATATATCTTTTGATTTGATTCTCATCCTGCGCCATTTGTGTTTCATAATAGGGAATATATGTATGCTTTTCCATATAAATATAACAAATAAATAGCGTCCACACGCACATAAATTGATCCGATACCAAATAGAACCTTCCAGGCTAATTTCAACGGGAACTGGAGATATTGGTACATTCATAGGCCAATTGATCGCCACGTGCACTGAAAGTCTGAACTGCCCAAGAAAATAATCTATCATAATTACCTAAAATTTAAAACCACCACCCGAACGAAGTTAAAATGGCTTGGATGTGAATGTAGATCCCTCATACAAACCGAACAATTGGTTTCGTGGGATTAATTGTTATTTGAGGTATCCCGGACCGAACGACTTTAACCCTTTCAGAGCGGCCTCACCTCTACTAAACTACATCATTTTAGTAGGTATACCTATTTTTGACTGGTTTGTCCTTCATTATGTCACTTGGCCTTCTAATCCAAAGAATAAGAATCAGCATAAGAATTCGCACCAAATTTTGAATTTATCTGATTAACTCATTAAACATAAGATCTTAAAAAAAATTACTTCAGAACATTTTTTTGTCTACACAATGGTGCATGTCGCAAGAAAAATATTTTTTTTAAATATTTAGGCGTTCCTTTGAACACAGGTTTCGTATTGTATTTTTTAGAAAAATAAGAAAAACTTTCATAGCAAATAAAGCCCAGATGTTGAAGATCATTGCTATATTTTTCATCTTCTTCTAATCGTGTGGGCAGCAAGCCCTGGTGTCAGGGTATATATTTTATTAATGTATATGATTGTATTAAAATAACGAAAAGATAGCTTCTAAAAACCAGGAAAATATGGTCCGGCCTTGCGTTTACCGATTAATAATAATTAATAATAAAAACTGGTACAAAGCCACATGCGAGAACAATAGCAGAAGAGTAGCTACATTTTTTTATAGAGCTAGCTGTAAGAAGCAAACGGAATCCTTAGATTCATTGCCATGAGGGAATAAAATGCAGGATAGCATCAATATTTATGAGCGTCAATATTTCTTGAGGGCTCTTGTGACACATTGGAGATACCTACCTACACTTTCCATATTACAATGTATCAATCTATGCAATATTTCAGACAGTTACTGAACTTTTGTTCACTTTGTTCACCTTGTTTTAATCTTCTTTTGTTTGAAAATGTTCTTCTATTAGAATGTTTATACCTAAATTAATATATACATGTTTTGATGCTGACAACATTGTCAATATGAGTGCTGTCGCATGCCTTTTAATATTAAATAAGTTAGAATATTGTCCTCTTCATTTATTTATATACTGTTTTACTTGTGTACCGTTGGCATGTCTAATAAATATAAAATAAAATATAAGTCCTTCTTAATATGCTGATACTTTTTTAAGGGGATGATCAGACCGTCAAACTGAACAACTTTCTCTATGGGACTAACATCTAAATCGCGAAAAAATAAATCTGCTCCTCCATACAAAACTGTAAACCTACTCGAGCCAAATATATGGGACCGCAGATTTTTTTGTGATTTTCATGTTGGTCCCATAGAGACAGTTGTTCAGTTTGATGGTCCGGTCATCCCCTTAAAAAAGTGTTTTTTGCCTAACTTTATCCCGGCGACAAGATCGACTGGAGTAAATATAAGGTCTAACAGAATTAGCTGAAAGTATTTTAAGGGGATGATCAGGCCATCAAACTGAACAACTGTGTCTATGGCATTATTTTTTTTCGCGATTTCGTTATTGGTCCTATAAAGAAGCTTGATGGCCTGATCATCCCCTTAAAATAGTTTCAGCTAATTTTGTTAGACCTTATAATATCTTCTGAGTTAAGCTGTAAGTAGAGTTAACCTTATAATAAGTTTGACTCCAAATGTTTGCGTGATCCTACCATTATAAAAGTAATAAGTATTCAAAAAAGGCCTATATGCTTTGCCACAGTCAACGATATGTTGCCACAAGATTACTTTCTTTACACAGTATCATCGATTCGTAATTTAAAATTTTATTCATTTTTATTCAGAGTTTGATATTCCAAATTTGACCCAACACGTTCCAACAAGAACCCGGGGGAAATACGGAATTTAAATTGACCGTCCGACTTCGGTTCGGGAGCTTCGTAAAGTCGTTTGGTAAGCATACCACCGCTATTGACAAAATATAACTTTACCACTTAATGAAAACAATGTTGTAACCATTTTGTAACTACAACGTGTTAGGTGAAAAAGTTTTAACTGTCAAAGGTTTGGGATAGTTTGCTTGTTTGACGGTACACGTCGTTTTAGATTTTGGTTTAGCCGCAGGTAACGATGGCTTAACGAAAACCGCCATAATAAACGGCTGTATCCTGACCGAATGAACCGCCCTCCGATAACCGGAGATGAAAACTGAAAACCCATTCAAAGACACGTAGCGATTGACTTTTTGGTTAAGTTTTATGATCCAACCAGTTTTATGATACCAAAGCTCCACCATGTTAAGGTTAGTTAGTTTTTCTAGGAGAGTAGTTGCTATTACATACATATAATAGATATGAGCAAGTGCAATACGCCTTTGGCTTCAATGTACACCATCAGGGCTGCAATCGCGTTAAATATTCGGTGATTGAACCGTGATGGGACTACGTACGAATCATAACTTTTGGCAGATCGCTCAGACATTAAAGGCTGTCAGTTACATAGAGTTTGGCGCGATGTGGAATTCAGCAAAGTAGAATAGTAATTGGATTGCAATGTGATTAGAACTGAAATTGGATAAGAATAAGAACTTCGATGTTTTAACTTAGCGCAATCGGGAGTCAGTAGATGTTCTGAGATCAAGCGCAAAATAAAGTGATTACGAGAAATTAAATGTTATTGTTATCCGTTCTTAGTAATTTTGTGACTAAGTGAAATCTTGAATGTTATTTATATAATCAAATCTCATTTTAAGTAAATGGAAGCAAGAAAACTGAATCAATCGAGCCTCGTTTGTTTGGAGTAAACATAAAGCAATTAGCAACAGTGCTCTAACATTTGAGAAGAGCTCGGTAGGATCGTGTTACGTAATCGCATCGAACTCGAACCAAGCCTGTCTCACTCCACAGCTCAGGTACACTTGATGGCCGATCCCCACCGAGGGGTGAATGGCAATAGGTCAGGTATACCGTGTAAAATTCTTGGTCAAATCTCATTAGATTTGCCGCCATTTTGTGAGTAGTCAATGTGAGACTTGAAAACCTTAGCGATGTCACGCTGCCAGCACGTGAAAGAATGAAAGAGGAAGACTTTGTAAAGGAAGCTTTCATAACTAATGACTCGGTTCATTTTTGTTTGCACGCGCGCTGTTGCTATCCCGGTTGGTAGGTGATTCGCGAATTGTACGATAGGACGGGTGTGACAGCAGAATCGCTTGTGTGATAGGTCTCTCAAACATAATTATCTAGGCGTCTTATAAACAATACTTCTTCTTTTTGCTTTTCCCTGTCTAGACAGGGCTAACATTTCTAAAAGCAGACAGTACTTCGAACTTCCATATAAGATAAAATAAATAGAATGAATAGGTATTCATTTATTCCAACTTATAGCCTGTCCTTTGACAAAACACAAAGTGCCTACTTATCTTCAGAATTGGCGGTAATTTAAGGGTTCTCAATTTTTTTATTAGAAGCCGGATAACTCAGCTATTCTTATAACTCGATAATACTTACAGAATAATAAGCATAAAGTTTCCATCTCTTGGGAGCATAAATTAAGTAAAAACTTGGTGAGATTCCACTTAAGCCTAAGGCTTTGCTCTTAAAACAGCCAAGGAGGATACAATTTAGAAATAACTTCAGAAATTTAAGATAAAATGTTCGCGTTGGTTTCAAGGTAAAATTATTCGTAGGCCCATTCACCGGAAAACAAGAAATAATCCGATAAAAGTTAGGTACCTAACCATAATTGTTGAAATATTATGACCTGTTGCTTTAATTTACATGGATTACACCTGAATTCTTCTTAGACCATACAACTAGGGAAAAGTCTTGCGGTAGCATTTCCCCTCTGCCACGTTACAAGATCAATTGATCATGTACATTTACATACAATTTTATACCTTATCATAAAACGACACAGCCTATAATTTCGGAACAATAACTTCAAACGATTCGCATTCGGGGTTCACACGAGACTATTTTTAACAACCAAAATTTGAATCTAAAGTAATGGAATAAAATCCAAAGTTGAGTATTTCATGCTACCTCGTACCATACAATTCGTAAAATCGTGCAATATCCTCAAATCACCGCCCGCCCCACGCCATACGTCTGTGTACCAGGCCTTACAGAAAGTGTGTTTATATGTCTTTACATTATAAATACAATATAGGGTCCTTCTTTATAATGCTGACGGATTTTTAAGAGGAGAATCAGACCAACAGGCTAAACAACTTTCTCCAAGGAAACCACAAATAAAAAAATCTACTGTTTCACACAAAATTGCAATCCTACTCGACTAAATTACAAAAAAAATAATTGAGGGCGTTAAATTGCGTGCAAATTTTATAACGCACCCAATTAATTTTTTTGCAAATATCTTTAATGTACACACGGCGACACATCAAGCTACGCAAAACCAATATAAGCTGGCCGCGCGACGTTGTACATTACTCTATCTACGCCACAGCCACACACTACATCCACGCCAAGTTTAGAATTTTATAGATGACGGTATTTGTAGTAAGTGTTTACCACATGGAATCCATGCAGTCGCAAATATTTCGATATCTAAATGCAACCAACTTCTAACTTTAAATCGCAAGTGCAAAATGTTTTATCTCCTAACTTCGCTTTACAGTGTCCGTAAAGTTGAAAACTACTTGACGATATTTATAGAATAGAAACGTGCATTAGAAATGTTTTCTTCCTTTTAAACGTTTTTGTAGCAAAGTGCTTCTTAGTTCCCAAAAAGATTAGTTACTTACTTAACTTAAAAACATTATCCTTTAATCGTTTTAAAATACTTTTTTCCACCTTTTTGAGAAAAAATTTCCCAACGTTTGTTTCCTGTAAACCGTTATTTATTTAACTAAGAAATATGACACTGCCTTCATTGTATATTCTGGAAGCTTGTAAATTTGTTCTCAAACATAAATATCTCTTCATAACTGCTCGAGATGTAAACCCACGAAGAGTGAGAAATCCGGATGCTCTTGTGTTAGGGCACTGTCCAAGAACGACCATATATAAAAATATTGCTATAATATGAGTGTAAAAATTTTAAACAAAATGCCAAACAGATTCAAGATTTTATTATGAAATTGAGGGAATGGTTGCTCGATTCTAGTTTTTACAGTGTGCAGGAATTTTTAGAGTCTACTTAAATTCATTATCACGTGTATTTAATATTTGCATGCTTTGTAATATAGCAGAATAGATGAAACTAAATAATTATGTATATAATATCATAACATCTTAAATGTACCTTATTCTTTGCAAATGAAGATTTCATTTCATTTCAACGTAACTAAAGCGTTTTACTTCGTATCTGTCTGTACCTTGAACATTGGAGTGATGAATTTTGGAGTTTTTGTCGGTTAAGTAGTCACATAAAAACTACTGAACCAAATAGAATGAAGTTTTCAGAAAAATCTAAAGTTTGTAAAATGTTGTAGTCTTTATTTCATCTCAGGGTGGACGCAATACAGTAATATTTTATATTTGGAAAAATTGCTTAGAAAATCTAGATGCCGCGTATGTAATAACATTTGCAATTTATAATATAATTATAAAGATATAAAGCTTTAAACTTTTCCAATGAAATTACGGCGGATTCGTTAACAAATAATAAAAAAAAATCAAAAACTTAAAAATTAAGGGTGGTTCTCAAAAAGAAACTAGTTTTTATCAACGTTTTTTCTTCTCGCTCTATCGTAAAAACGGTAACACATAAAAGCGTCAAACTTGGTGTGATTATAGAGCAAACTTTACAGTATAACAACAAATAAGAAAAACCGGCGCAGTGTGAGTCGGTCTCGCGCTAAAGGTCCCGGAGAAATCAAAACTATTTTGTAAGCTAATATTTTGTGTGGTGTGGTACGGAACCCTCGGTGCGCGAGTAGCCCGACTCGCACTTGACTTTATTGACTATTACAACAATCGCAAAGACACAGCACAGTTCTGTCGACCCGAGAAGTGTTTAACATTACGAAGAAATGGTAAACCAATTATGTACTAAGTACCTAAGGACTACATAATAATAAGGTTCATTTGTGGTAAACAACTTCTCAGACTGAAAACAACTTTGTACTCCAATAAATTTAATTGGTACGAACAGTCTTGTGTTTCTGTTATAGAGCTAATATTAAGTAAAACCGATATCTAGTGCGAGTCGGACTACTCGCGCACTGAGGGTTCCGAACCACACCACCACACAACACAACATAGTAACTAACAAAACATTTTTTTTTCTCCTAGCGCAAGACCGAACAAACTTGGCTGGTTTTTATTATTTGTTGGTATATTGTAGAGTTTTCTCTATAATAACACCAAGATTGACACTTTTGTGTATTACCTTTTTTACGATAGAGCAAGAAGAAAAACGTTGATAAAAACTAGTTTCTTGTTGAGAACCCCCTTAATTATTAACTTTTTGCCATTTTTATTATTTGTTAACAAATCCGCCGTAATAACGCATATTCTGTGAAAATTTCAACTGTCTAGCTATAACGGTTCAAAAGTTACAGCACTAAATAGGTAGGACGGACGGATAACGTAGGCTTAGTAATAGGGTCCCGTTTTCAACCTTTGGGTACGGAACCTTAAAAAGATTACGATATGGTTTTAAGGTAACCCAAACTCCAAATCAACCTTTTTTTAGAATTTTTGTCAGTCTCATTGGTTGTTTGTTTGTAACAGCATCACGCAAAAACAACTGAACCGATTTTGATGAAACTTTTTTTGTTTCATAGCTTATGATCTGACTTAAAATGTGGTATAAAATTTTTGCAGACGAAGTCGCGGGTAAACTCTAGTATTTATAGATTTACCGATTTTCCTCTTTTCCCGTGCTATAACATACTTGTTACCTACTGGTAAGTAGTCCGAATTTGAATTTTGTTACTTCTGAAGCTCCTCTTTAAAATTTCCTTTCCTTCAATGAGTAAAATAATAAAGAAAGAACACTCTACGTTCCTTCTGAGGTAGATAAAAACTCAGGTTTTATAACAATTTCTCTCGGCGAATAATCTCGTTGTTGAATAATCGCCCTTGTGCTCTCTGGAGCGTTTAATCACGAAGGATCTTTGTAATAACTACAAAGATGGAACAAAATGCAAAGAAAAGGTCATTTTCTCTTACAAACGGGAGCTCATCCTATGGAAGTTTCTAGGGGTCTATGAACGAAGCTAATTTTGAAAGTAATTAAGACCACTAGGTAAACGCTGGGCCGGGACGGGCATTTTCTGGTTTTTAGAAGCTATCTTCTCGTTATTTGAAAGACATACAAATGAATAAAAAATAGCAATGATCTTCAACATTTCGGTTTTGTTATCATATTTGTTATTTTTCTATAAAATACATATGAAACCTGTGTTCAAAGGAAAGCCTAAATATTGGAAAAAATCTGTATTACGTGCATCTACTTTATAAGTTGAAGTCAATTTTACTTACGAAGCACCATTGTGTAGACAATATTATGAGCTAAAATTGCTAATTTAAAAAATTTTTTTAATAATTCGACAATTTTAAAATTTGGTGCGAATTCTTATGATTTTCGAATTTGGTTTCCTTGGATTAGAAGGCACCACTGTGACATAATTAAGGATAAGCCAGTCAATAATAGTTATATCTACTAAAATGACTCACTAGTTTAATAGAGGTGAAGCGGTTCTAAAAGGGTCAAGGTCGTTCAGTGGCAGATACCTGTTAATATCAAAATCTGACCTAGTAATGATGTCTTCAACGGCGTATCCGTCGACAGCGACCCTCATTGGTTCCTGGCGTAATCTTGGATGTTGCTGGAGAATCCGAGTATTGTTATAAATTATCTTCTTCTTCTTGCGGTGCCATCTCCTATCGAAAGTTGTCTATCATTAGGGTTATTCGGACCCTGGAGTCTGCAGCCCTGAACCGTGAGGTGGTGTTCATACCGAACCATTCACATAGGTTTTTAAGCCATGACGTCCTTCTTCTGCCAGACATTCGTCTTCCCAAAATGTTTACCTGCAGAATAATCTGGAGAAGTTGTTATTTATCACTTCTCATTATGTGACCGAGGTACTGTAATTTCCGAGTTTTTATAGTTTTTAGGATTGCTTCTCTCTTGTTCACCCTCTGCAGGACCACCTCGTTACAAATTCTGTCCGTCCATGATATCTTCAATATCCTCCTCCTTTAAATTATCACGCAGCACAATACAGTTGGTCAATCGAATTGTTAGTGATTTGGGACTGGTCAGGCGGCCTTGGCGTTTGTCGTAAAGGGTGGCCAACTTAGCAATCTCGAAGTACCCAGTCCCTTCCCTGGCAGCTTTCTGCCACTCAGGTCTCATCTGCGCAAGTTCTTCCCAGAAGTTTGAGGCTATGCCGCTTGCTGCCAGCTGAGCATTTCGTCCGAGGAAAATTATAAATCACATCCAATGTATTTTATTTGTACTTCTTTAGGATCGCCGTCAAGGTGAACATAATGTTATATAACAGTTACATAGAATGACAGAAGGCGTTTGCCACCTCAATTAAAGGCAACCACGGCGTGCAATAGGCAGGTTTGAGGATAGTTACCATAAAAATTATTAAGTTTCCAAGAACTAAAAGAAGAAAAAACTATGATTATATTGTATTTCAAGAGAACAGTACCAACATTATTCGTAACTAGAATGGGTAATTAATCAGCTTTTTTTTCTTTTTTTCATTCCTATTTTTAGAGTCTTACTATAATAATTGTGTCTGTATGTAAATACGCTATAAGCGCCGAACCGCATCTTTTGTTTCTTGATAGACTGTGGTTAATAATATTTCTGAAACTAATTGCCTACTTCTGTCTTCGTCTTCACCTTGAATACTCCAGAATATTTAAGTAAGTTTTCTTACAAAATTCGAATTTCTAAAATAGAACATTTTCAGTAGAGTTTCCGAGCACTGTTTAAACGAAGCTTGAATTAATAATTTATTAATGAATACTAATGAGTTGAAATTATACTTTGACGTTGCGGTTTTGTACCACACGTTTAGATTCTCTTCTGATGTAATGACAGTAACAGATATAGGTATATACAGGGTGTTAGGGTATACAGTTGCATTACTTTAAGGGGTGATTGTGTCCATGAAAATGAACAACTTTCCCTATTTCAGTATTTATGTTACCGGCAATTTGTATAATTCAGGTATTCTATACAATACTTAGGGAATGTATAGAATACCTGGGGCGTCCAGGCAATGTATGGAATATTATCATCCATTACATACTTTACCTAGGTAATGTATACAATCCCCAGGGATTGTATAGAGTACCTGCGGCTGGTCCACCGGCAATGTGTAAAGTAAATAGAAGCCCGCGAAGGGATTGCGGGAGGCGGATGCCCCCTGCCTGATGAAACCAAACTGGTATTTTTAAAGTTGTATGTAAAGTAGGAATATGTATCACGCTTAACGGAGCGAGCGATGCGAGCGGAGCATCAACAAGCTTGCTTGCATGCTGCATGCTTGCTGCATGCTTGCATGCTTGTTACTTGCTCTCGTCTTTTACACACATTACCGACTGCACATTCGGTATTGTATAAAATACCTAGGCAAAGTATAAAATTAATCATATTTCATACATTACCTAACGTTTTAGGTACCGTATTAAATGCCTAGGCATTGTATAGAATACCGGATTATATACATTGCCGGTAACATTTTCATTTAGTAGAAAAGTCGTTTTTTTTAGAATATCTCTGACCACCCTCCCTCGGGGAATATAGTCGTGAGCATATGCTTATGCAATGCTTTATGTCGGGTAATTTACTTTTTTACTACATTCTTAAAATATTTGTTTGTTACATTTATCAAAGCAATGTATCAGTATACTTAACTCTAAGAAAACCAAACAGACATTGTTTAAGTATGGCATTACTTATTCTTAACTGATTTCTACTTTAATAAAAGTTTCCTATCTTTAACTTCGAAGCAGTAATTTGTAAAATGGTACAGTTCGAATTCGAACGAAAAACGATAAGTTCCGAACACAAATTAGAAATTTCCCGGTTGAAGAGACGTCTTTATTGAAAATGATTTTCAGAATATCGAATTGGTAATATTATGATTCCACTTTCTTTCCCACACCTTTGTGCAGGCTTGAGATCAGAATAATCTAAGGTATAATAATATGAAGACGTTCAACGCTATTGAATACTAACTGATAAATTTTCAATTTAGAGGTTTTCCTGACCGAACGACCTTGACCATTTCAAAGTCACCGCACGTCTACTAAATTACTTATAGTAGATTATAAGTATTTTTGACTGGCTTGTGCTTCATTATGTCATTATGGTGCCTTCTAATCCATGAAAATCAAATTCGAAAATCTTAAAAATTCGCCCCAAATTTTACAATAATCGAATTAACTCATTAAATATTGGTCTTCAAAAAATTTACTTCAAAGCATTTTTAGATCTTAATATTGTCTACACAATGGTGTGTGTCGCAAGTAAAAGTGACTTCAACTTATAAAGTAGATGCACATGATACAGATTTTTTTCCAATATTTAGGCTTTCCTTTGAATACAGGATTCATATGTATTTTATAAAAAAATAATAAATAGACTTCATATCAAATAAACCCGAGATGTTGAAGATCATTGCTATATTATTCATTAAATTGTAAGTCTTTCAAATAACGAGTAGATAGCTTCTAAAAACCAGCAAAATATTGCCCGGCCCTGCGTTTACCTATTGGGAAGCGTCTTAAGAAAGGAATTGATACCTATATCCTAACTCGTAAAGGGTACAACAAATTTTAGCTTAGAAATTCAATGTTAAAAGTTTGGTTTTATAAAGGTAGTATGGTGATGCTGTCATATTCATATATCTCTCCAAACATTCAATCGTTTATAAAATTTTATAAGATACAGTTAATGGTAATATTGGTGAAGGTTATTTGCTCGTTCCTTTTGGGATATGACCTTATACGAGTACGATTCGAATCCATGGGGTCCAGACGCAAAACAAGTAGAAATCTGCGCGCCTAATCTAAACCAGAACGTCATTGTGATTAATTAGATAACACGTGTGATAAAATAAATGTCAAATGATGATTCAAATCCAGGCAAAGAAAATGCATGCAATTATTTTTTCAGTATTTTTCAAATAACTCGAGAAATAATGGTTACTTGACTCTAACAAAATTTTTCACTTTAAAGCTTAATATTTCGCTAAAGGATCCCTAAATCGAAAAATGGTTCTCCCACACTTACAATATTTTTAAAAGACCTATCCAACGATATACACACAGTGGGATAGAAGAGAATAAAAAATCATCCTCACTTTTCGTGTAGAGGAGACGTACCCTAAAAACAATATTTTTCAAAATTTTATTCTACCATTTTGTCGGCGTTATAAATATGTATACCCATGTAAAATTACAGCTTTCTAGTACTAAGCGTCTCTGAGCTAAGCCGCGGACAGACGGACAGACGGACGGACATGGCGAAACTATAAAATCGGTAAAATTCTATATGTAAGCTTTGTAGAACATACTCCGAACTCCGAACGGTTTTCTAATTTTTTTACTTCTCCTTAATTAAAATTTTGTCCATTGACGAAGCATGTTGCAGATAAACAGAATGTTTTTATTTGACGAAACATTTTGTAATATTTACCTTTGACGAAACCTGCTATAGTTTTTCGATTAATAAATTAATGGTTTTCTAGAAAACCATTAAATATTTCATTGTAAGTAGATACCTAATGTTTCAACGTTCACAAGATAATACAATTCTCGAAACACGTAGGTAACATTTCGGCGCAAATTCAGTTTAATGCATGTCGACAAGGCTGAAGCCATAAAGTTCTCTAGTTTCATGTTACTTTGCTACAATGTTATTTACTGTCAAAAGATCCCTATCTGAACCCTAATGCGTACATTTTAAGTATGAAAGTGGCTCGATTCGAGGGACCTAGTAGCATGAACTTTAGGATGGCGTATTCGAACAGTGCAGCTGCTGTTTTAAGTTCTATAGAAGACTTTAGTAAAGTATCAGTTTATAAGTTACAGATATTTTATGTATATTGAAACTCGTCAAACTAGGAGACTGCCTAAAGACTGATTTTTCATGAATGAAAACAGTTGCAGAAAAGTTACAAATAAACGCAAAATCTGAAAACCTTTTCTCCTGAATCTAGAACATTCAATAATTTATGTAAAAAAGATTGTATGAAAAGTCGAAACCACAATTTATTTCACAAAGTTTAGTTACCTCTACATGATCCTTCTTAATATACCGACGGTTTTTTAACGCGATGATCAGACCATGAAACTGAAAAACCTTTTCTGTGGGACCACCATCTAAAACTCATAAAAATCTGCCCCCATATAGGTACATTTGAGTATGTTTCAAGTTTTGTATGGACTTGGTCCCATAGAGAAAGTTTTGATGAAATTAAATACTTTATTTGCTAAAAAGGTACTTTGTTTTAAAGGGGTCATCCCTTGAAAAAACGATCAGCATATTAAGGAGGACCCTCTCGGATAAACTAGGAAAAAATTCGTAGCCGACCGCATACATCAACAGCAGACGACGTGTCGCTACCACACATCGCAGCGACACGTCGTTGCGTCATGTCGATGCAGTCATGATTTCGAACCCGACTGCAGCACCGTATTCCACTGTCAACTACATCGGTACTAAAATAGGTATTATTTTACATTACACCCTCCGCGCCCGCCCGTCGAAATTTAATACTGCTAATGAGACTACTGGTCTGCGGTAGAGCGACAGTGAAGTCCGACCGGACATCAGTGTCGTCAAGCGACGTGTCGCACGCTACGCAGGGTATTTCATAGAAATTTATACAAACTACAAACTTACTACAAACTTGTACCTTTACTATACTTTAGCAATGAGTAGCCGATACCAGTTTTACTATGGGGGAAAAACAATTTCAAAAAATTAAAAATATCGTTCAAAGTACTAAAGAGAAAACTAAATTTTTTCCATTTCAACTTTTACGTAACAAACAAAGAAGTAATTCATCGCTGCATCACGGTCGATACACTCAGCATATTTTGACATTTCCACAAAAGAATCAGGGGATCTCGTATAATTGGGTGGAGTAAACAAAAAATATTTATTGGCTAGAAGGACGTTGACCCTCCGGCTCCGGCATGTGGGTCGAAGCCTTCGTGGCACACTGCCAACACGGAGAGAATCGGCGACAGATAAATTTGTGAACACGCTTTGTAAACTACGGTGGCTTGTAAATAGACGCTCTCACAAGTAGCGACTAGATAAATTACCTGTTTGAAGAGCAAGTCAACTTGACGAGTAGGTGTATTGGTTTTGATGCTTTCAGTTTTGAAACACATATGTACTGCCATTTGCACGTACGTTTATTAAAGTGAATCCTCCATTACATCTCTTGCTGTCACCTTTTGTCTTGTTGACGTAGTTAAAGTAAAAGCTAGCAAGAGATTTAATCGAGGATTAACTTTAATAAATGTACGTGCAACTGTCCGTTACTCTCACTTAGTCCTAGTGATTATTTGTCGGATAGTATATTTTTCAGCGAAATCTATATGTTCCGTGACTGACTGACTGACAAACAACTCACAGCCTAAACAGATGAAGATAGAAACATGAAAGAACCGTGGCGAATTTGGACCCAGTCATTTTTACGACAGCTAAAAGCCATTCAGGTCGGTCATATTTATTAAAAACAGAAAAAAATGATTTTTTTTTAACTTCCACATCTCTAGAAGTCCGGATTCAAAAGTAGAAATTACTCAATTCATTCAAAAGTAAAAACAATTGGCTCGAGTAGGTTTGCAGTTTTGTATGGAACAGCAGTTTCTTTCGCGATTTTGATTTTGGTGCCATAGAGAAAATTTTTCAATTTCACTGTCTGAGGATCCTTTGTATTAATATGCAGTGTCAGCATATTAAGAAGGACCCTGTATATTCACTGAGGTCACTGAGTAATGCAGTCGTTTTTAACTACATACTTAAATATTTCTACACAATCTCTTCGTCAATATGTTCGTAGTAACTGTCTCCATTCATCCCCGTCAAGTGAAGTAAAACGCTCTCGTGCGGGTCGATATGGGTTTGGTACAAACTACGAGTATTACCAAGCATGTTACACGTGATACGGCTATATCACGCCTTTTATCTCGTTCGCGCGCAAATAGAAAGAGAGCGAAGGTGTAATAGCGCTATAGTATAAGGTCTAACAAAATTAGCTGAAACTATTTTAAGGGGATGATCAGTCCATCAAACTGAACAACTTTCTCTATGGGACCAATATCGAAATCGCGAAAAAAAATCTGCTGTTTGAGTCTAGTTATGTTTGCAGTTTTGTATGGGACAGCTAATTTTTTTTTCGCGATTTCGATTACGGTCTCATAGAGAAAGTAGTTCAGTTTGATGGTCTGATCATCCCCTTAAAAAGTGTCAGCATATCAAGAACCTCAACATCTGCCCTACAAACATGAATCTTTTAATTGTAAAATAATGCAATAATTTAATTAAGTAGTAACATAGATTTTAGTTTAATTGTTTTCGTAAACAAATAATATGGGTAGTAGTAAATATTGATAATGTTATATTTGCTGCTGTGACATTGAGCACTGATAATATTCA
The DNA here is from genome assembly GCA_963924505.1 of Agonopterix alstromeriana. Classification (NCBI taxonomy): domain Eukaryota; kingdom Metazoa; phylum Arthropoda; class Insecta; order Lepidoptera; family Depressariidae; genus Agonopterix; species Agonopterix alstromeriana. The sequence continues at coordinate 13,212,602 of OZ004664.1, forward strand.
TTAATTAAGGACATCGTCAAATCTGTAACTACAGTTAATACTAACTATACACAAATACGCATTTCTAAGTTTATGTGAATAAAGGAGAAATAAAACTTCTCCAAAAAATACAAGTGTGTAGTATATACATTACCTACCCTCATGGTATACAATATACTGAAGGGACTACGGGAACGTTATTAAAAATATCTATTTGATAAGCTAAAACCAGGATGTTAATTTAAATGCGTTACATTATTCAGATCATCAAACTGACCAACTTTGTCTATTGTCCCAAAATGGAAACCGTGAAAAAAATTGCTGTTTCATTGCGGTTTAACTCTTTCCAACGCAGTGGTTAGCTTTTCTAACAACATATTTTTTTACTTTTCTAATATCCGCGCCATTTATAGCGGTTTGGATTGAATTATTTTGAACGTACACAACTACACACTCTCTTTAAAATACCTACTAGTACCAATGCACTTTTTTTTTAATAACCTTTTAAAAGAATGAAAAAAACAGAAAAAATTTAACAATATATTGATCTTAAGTATTTTACTGTTGGCGCGCTCCATACAAACGAAGTCTGGTGATATTTTCAATTCTAACCAATTAAACTCAATGACATTTTGCAGAAACAATCCAGAAACAAATATCTATGCTTGTATCGTGCCAGATTTTCCTTAAAATGTACAGTTTTAAAGTTACTGTGCCTCAAAGATTTCCATACAAATCTTAAATTAAACCTAGCATGAGGAAACTGTATGTATTAACGAAAATCGGACACGATACAAGCATAAAGATTTGTTTCCAGATTGTTTCTGCAAAATTTCACTGAGTTTAATTGGTTAGTATTGAAAATATCACTAGACTTCGTTTGTATGCAGCGCGCATTTACGCATTCGGAATAAACTTCTCTTAAATAATGCAAAAATAGCAATAAAAGTATGATATTACTATTTACGTAAAAGTGTGCCGGAAATAGTTAAATTGTTCCATATGACAGATGACAGCTGCCACGCGCGTAGCATTGCTTGAACCTGCAGCATGGCACCGTGATATAGCGCTATCACACCTTCGCTCCCTTTCTATTTGCGCACGAACGAACGAGATATAAGACATGATACAGCCGTATCACGTGTAACATGCTACGGCTTTTGATATTAACAAAAAGACCCAATTGGGTCATTTTCGATTCTTCACTTTGCGCGCGTTATACTAACATGCAATATACATTTATTCCTCTTGCCACTCATTATTTATACCAAAACGTGAAACATGAACATTTTCAGTTCGCACTGCCGCTGCATTCGTCAGGAACAGAAGTTACGGACACATAGGAATATATAACTTAGATGTAATTTGCGTTTTACTGTCTTTAAACATTTTAACAGAAATAGATGGAGCGGCATGAAAAGGGCCGCTACTATGACTAAATGGTAAAAAAAAATCTGAATATACCTATATACCTTATTAATATGCTGACACTTTTTTAAGGCATTCCCTTATTATCAGACCGTCAAACTGAACAACTTTCTCTATGGCACCAACATCGAAATCGCGAAAAAAGAATCAGCTGTTCCATACAGAACTGCAAACCTACTCGAGCCAAATGTATTAGACAGCAGATTTTTTTTTCGCGATTTCTATGTTGGTCCAATAGAAAAAGTTGTTCAGTTGGACGGTCCGATCATCCCCTTAAAAAGTTTCTGCATATCAAGAAGGACCCTGAGTAATTTTTTTTAAGATTTCACCTTAACATCTGCCCTACAAACATGAATCGTTTAATTGTAAAATAATGCAATAATTTAATTTAATAGTAACATAGATTTTAGTTTAATTGTTTTCGTAAACAAATAATGGGTAGTAGTAAATATTGATATTGTTATATTTGATGCTGTGACGTTGAGCACTGATAATATTCATTAATTAAGGACATCATCAAATCTGTAGACTTTATAAGAAAATGAAATACATAATCGAAACAGTGAGAGCTTTCTCTAAATAAGTAGATTTTAAGAGGTCTCCCCGACCGAACGACCTTGACCCTTTCAGAGCCGCCTCACCTTTACTAAACTACATCATTTTAGTAGGTATACCTATTTTTTACTGGTTTGTCCTTCATTATATCACTTTAGTGCCTTCTAATCCAAGGAAATCAAATTCGAAGATCATGAGAATTCGCACCGAATTAACTCATTAAAAGGTCTTAAAAAATTACTTTATAGCATTTTTGATCTTAATATTGTCGACACAACAAGGGTGTGTGTGGCAAGTAAAAAAAGTGACTTCAACTTATAAAGTAGATGCACATAATACAGATTTTTTCCAATATTTAGGCTTTCCTTTGAACACAGGATTCATATGTATTTTATAGAAAACTAAGAAATATACTTCATAGCAAATAAAGCCCAGATGTTGAAGATCATTGTTTTTCATTGATTTGTATGTCTTTTAAATAACGAGAAGATAGCTTCTAAAAACCAGCAAAATATGGCCCGGCCCTGCGTTTACCTATGGGAAGCGTCTTAATAATTAACTTGACATGACATGTGTTCTTCAGTACACATGTCCGCTGGAAGAAATCTCTTCAGTCTTCAATCAGAGATAAGTTCGCCTTTTATACACATTTTCGAAACTATGTGTATCGTTCGGTCTGTGCGTACAATAAAATGTTAAAATAAAATTTTTAATTGATTTATAGGTGTGCCTTCAGTGAAAAAGGGTTCAATTAGAGTTGTATCTAACTGTAAATGTAACGTTTTTCACTAGAAGTTGCATAATAGCACTTGTGTCTCTCACCTTACGTCACTGTCACGCTTGTAGGAGATATTTTAGTTCTAACGGAGTGTTAATAGAGCTTCCTGTAAACATTTTTGATGGTAGTGACAGGTCTGTTTCTGCACACAAGAATTAAAAAACACATAAACAAAACAATACGATTTGAAAGAATCCGTGTATAAAACACCTAAGTACTTGAATAACGTAATAAAAGAGAAATCGTATCTGAAAGTCGCAAAAAAGTTGTTGTCCAAGTGGATACACAATTTTGGCCACCCTTTAAACGGTGAAAAAACGTTAAAATTAAAAATGTATATGCATTATTTTAGTTACCTTGTTTGGTACGGAACCCTTAATCGAATTCTGTTATACTAACTGCATTTTCATTATCAATGCACTACTTTACTTTACTTTACCAATATTTGCATTACGCTATGTATTACGACAATCGTATTATTTAATGACTTACTTTATCTATCAGTTTTAACTCTACTCTCAATCAAACTTGACTCTATTTAATTCATACCTATAAATAACATAAATCTAATATCAATAAAATATGGTTATACCAGAAGAGGTTCCACTGAAAACTGAGGATCAGAAAAAGAAGACTCTACGAGAAAAGTATCAGCATTTAAAACAAAACATAACTGTGGAACCAACATTGGCATGCTTCGTCATTCCAGGAGTTCTCGGTAGACTCGCAACTCAAAACCTCAACTTAGACAAAGCATGCCGCGTAAATCTGAATTACGGAGAAAGTGTATGCGATGCTTTGATAGCAAAACAAGGAAACAAATATCAGCAAGAAGAACTGGCTGTTCAAGAGCTGGTCGCAGGAATGGAAGCATGGAAGAACGTACTCCTAACAGCCATACCGAGTTTCATAATCCTTTTTCTCGGAGCTTGGAGTGACAGAACTGGGAAACGAAAGATATGTATACTTCTACCAATTGTAGGAGATCTGTTAATGTGCCTTAGTAATATACTCAACGCGTATTACTTTTACGAACTTCCTGTTCAAGTGACTATGTTCTTCGAAGGTTTCTTTCCAGCTATAACAGGAGGCTGGATATCTATCTACATGGGAGCCTTCAGCTACATAAGTGATATATCGAGCGAGGAATCCAGGACTTTTAGAATTGGGATTACTAATCTTTGTCTGACAGCAGGGGGTCCTATAGGCTCTGCTTTAAGTGGAATTTTGTTGAATAAGATTGGATATTACGGTGTGTTTACGTTGTGCTCTTTACTATATTTGTTTAGTATTGTGTATGGGTACTTCTACATTAAAGATCCTGAGAGACATAATCCTGAAAACAAGGCAGAGGTATAATGAAATATTGAAATATTTCTAAACACATGTCATGTTTTGACATCTATTGAGTTTTGTAACGCATCTTTAATTTCAGAATGAATCTTCTGGCGTGTGCTATTTCTTAAAAACGTTTTTCGATATAAAACACGTGAAAAATACATTTTCTACTGCATTTAAAAAAGGACCTGATCGTCGGAGGACAAAGTCAATTTTGGTGTTGGCGTCTATAGCTTTCGTTTATGGACCCACTTACGGTAAAACCTGAAAATGTCTTTAGCTCTCCATTGGAATACCTACACTACTCCTAGTGAAAATGTTTTTGATGGCATATTATGTAGTGTGCCGATACATACTCTACCCATCAAATTGAACAACTTTTACTATGGGAGCAAACTTGACAAGCAAAAAAAAATTGCTATTCCATACTAAACTGCAACTCCTACTCTACAAAATGTTTGAGAAAGAAGATTTTTTTTGTTCTGACAGGTTTGCTCTCATAGTAAAAGTTATTCAATTTTAAGGGTAGTTTAAAGGTTAATGATACTTTTCAATACACTATGTATTGTATACGGGCGACGTTTCACGAGTTCCCGATAAGTTCATGTTAGCCTATCTCACAGATCGTTTGACATATCTTTCATACAAAATATGTCAAACGACCTGTCAGATAAGCTAACAAGGACTTACTGAAAAGTGGTGAAACAGGCTCATAGTCTATTTTAACATAGATAGTAAATCTTGTGAATACCATAATCGAACACCGACATTAAATTCATGTTTCCGTTTTTTTTTTGTTCATTGATATTATTTACAATGTTTTACCGAAACTTATAATATAATTTCTGTTGGTATTCTTGGTATAAGTACAACAACATTTCTCAGAAACCCTCTATTATTATAAATGTAGTCTGTTCATAGTTTCATATTTACTTAGTTCTTCTTATCAACGTTCAAACGAAATGTTTTGTTTGTTTATTTTCCAGGAGAGCACACAATCCGATATCTGTTCACCCGTTACAGATTTAACTGGGACGCTCTCAAGTACAGTTTTTACAGTACCTTTCACATTGTCCTGCATGCATTTGGTTTGTATTATTGTGTTTTTTACGTTTTCCTTATTTACTAACTCTTAGACTTCGTTTGCAATGATTTTTGCGCAATAACTCTTCCAAAGTTCAATATAACAGACGATTGTGTCATTTTATTTGAATTATAAATTATATCTAGATAAGTCTCAATGTGATAAGAACATCGTACTATGGCCAAACATACCACCAAATATAAAGTTGTTCAATAAAAATTATTTTGTATAAAATTCATCCAATGAATATGTAACATCAATTCAAATCCTCATTAAACCTACAACTACGAAAATTCTTTCACAAATTCACGTCAATATCTCCGTTTTTTCTTTATGTGACTTGATATAATTTGTAAATCCATCACATTCAAGTTAAATAATAAAAAATTGTATCGCATCTGCACTGCCAGACAGTCCACCATGTGTGTCCAATGCGGATTGATAGACTTCAGATAGGCATAAGAATTTCTTATTCAGCGTATGCAGGTTTCCTCACCGATGTTTTCCTTTACCGTTTGAGAGCAGTCGGTATTACGTAAATAGCAGATATCTAAAATTACTACTAACTTAATGTTGATAATTTCTAAACTTTGTTTCAGGTGCATTGATCTCAATAAGTATATTCAGCCGCCGATGTAAATGGGACGACTCGGTTCTGGGCCTTATTTCAAACATGAGCAAAATCATTGGTGGTCTAGCTACAGGCTTAGCAAGGAACAGTTTCCAAATGTACCTAGGTTAGAATACCTACATTGAATTTGGTAGCCCTATTTATACAAGGTCCTTCTTGATTATGCTGACACTTTTTTAAGGGGATGATCAGACCGTGAAACTGAAAAACTTTTTCTATCTTCCCAACATCTGCTGTCAAAAAATCAGCTGTCCCACATATTTGGCTCGTGTAGGTTTGCAGTTTTGTATGGAATAGCAGATATTTTTTTCGCGATTTCTCTATGTTGGTGCCATCGAGAAAGATTTTCAGTTTGACGGTCTGATCATCCCCTTAAAAAAGTGTCAGTATATTAAGAAGGACCCTGTATACGAATATTACTGCGACAATATGATGCGATTTAAAAAAGCTTAAAGTTCGACAGAATTTTGAGCCAACGCCAACCAAGCCGAATTTTTAGTCGATCGAAGTTTTATTCAACGATCATCAAGCATTCAAATTTGCAAAAACTTTAAGTTTCCTATATTATAACCCGATGGCTTTGAGAATAAAACATCAGATTATTTTTTGGTTCTGGATGTTAGAATCCTTTTGAAGCAAAATAATTTATAATAGGACATGGGACATTTTTATATTTATTTAGGACTGGGTTCATTGTGTTTAGGTAATTAAAATTTACAAAATTTATAATTTTTTTATATTATTATCATAAGATTTGTTTAAAGAATATGTATTAAATTTTTAAGCTTTTGTTATATTATTTTTTACTAATTATTTAAATTTGTTTCAGCTGTGGCCATTGAAATGTTCAATGCTACGTCCTTTACTGCCCTTCGATCGATTTCTTCTAAATTAGTCACTAGTGACGAATTAGGTAAAATTCTTTTTTTGGAAATTGCCCTATAAGCACAATAATTATAAACTTTTGAGCTTCGATATTGTAATCGATCACCGAAGCTAAACACCCTTCGGCTGCTATCAAAACTAAAAACCAATAAAAAGGTTATAATACATGATAGGGACCTTTTTAGTGATATTTAATCTCAAACGCCTCAGTTCTCATGTAAAACAGTACTTATTCGTGAGATACGGGACCTATGGATGCAATAGGAAGGTAAATGCTATATTAAAATGTTCAGGACAGGTTAGCCTAAAACAAAACTTTACAGTTTCACTGCAAAAAATGGGAGTTTATTGAATTTAATAATAGAAAAAAACTAATAGAATTGTTTACTGCTAAAATACTTTCACATCTTTGTAAGACATATAACAACCATAAAAACAATTTCTGTATTTAAAAATTTTGTTATTAGATTGCGAAAATTTTAAAATGTCAGATTTTCATTAAAATTTGGTGTATTTTAACAATACAGGGTCCTTTTTAATATGCTGACACTTTTTTAAGGGGATGATCAGACCATCAAACTAAACAACTTTCTCTATGGGACCAACATCAAAATCACAAAAAAAAATCTGCTGTTGTTGGCTCGAGTAGGTTTGCAGTTTTCTATGGAAGATCAGTATTTTTTTTTTCGATTTCGATGTTGCTTCCATAGAGAAAGTTGTTCAGTTTGACGGTCTGATCATCCCCTTAAAAAAGTGTCAGCATATTAAGAAGGACTCTGTATATTAACTTCAAACAGAGATCATAACGTATATTCTTAACTATTATAAAACTGTAACAAAAGTGTCTGTAGATTGAAGATATTGGCAAAAAAAAAATGTTAGTTGTCCCTGACTCCAAATCAACCTTTTTCCGAATGTTTGTCTGTCTGTTTGTTTGTGTGAGCATCACGCGAAAACTACTGAACATTTTTTGTTTGATAGCTTATGATCTGACTTAAAATCGGGTATATAATTTGTGCGGACGAAGTCGCGGGTTAACTCTAGTAACAAATGAAATTTAACAATGCACGTTGGCCTGACTATAAACGCTCTTGCTTGCATCCATATTTCTGTCACGAAACACGAAGACATACGACGAGCTTTATATTAAATTATACGTGCTATACCTTTATACAAAACTTTTAGGTAAGATGATATCGCTATTTAATCTAATGGAGGTAGTAACGTCTATGGTGTTCGGGCCCATATACTCGTGGATGTACATGGTGACTATACAAATGGATGCTGGGTTTGTGTACTACTTCAGTACAGTGATGACAGTGCCGGCTATTATCATTTTTGTGTAAGTTTTTTATTTCTTCTCTATTTTATATACGAGGTGTAAGGAAAAGTATGATTAAAGTTTAAACCACATACTCTACCCACCAAACTGCACAACTTTGACTATGGGAGCAAGCCTGTCAGGGATCAACCAACCCAGGGATCTGCCGTAAAAACGGTCATACCCACAAGCGTCAAACTTGATGTGATTATAGAGCAAACTCTACAGTTTAAAAACATATAATAAAAACCGGCCAAGTGCGAGTTGGTCTCGCGCTAAAGGTCCTGGAGAAAACAAAACTTTTTTGTAAGTTAAAATGTTGTGTGGTACGGAACTCTCGGTGCCCGAGTAGCCCGACTCGCACTTGACCGGTTTTTATTTATTGATTGATGCTACTCTGCTCTCTTTGAGCTATGATGGCTCGATAGCTCTGTCAGTAGTGAACCAGCCAGCTAAGCAAGGGATATCATGTTCGAATCCCATAATAGGCTAATTTTAGTATGGTGAATACAATGTGTTTACCCATGTTATGGGTGTTTCTATATCGTTGTTGAGACGCGTGTCTGTAAATACATAATTAATCATAAACCATGCAAAAGATGAGCGCAATATATTTATAAACTGTTTATTTCAGATGGTTCTTCAATGAACACAGGAAGAGCTGTCTAAAACTGGAAGATGAAATAAAAACAAACGAAATGACTGAAATAAGAAACAAAATTGATTCAAACGAAGAATCTCTTCTTAACAGTATAGATCTAAGAAATGGAAAAATGTTTATAGAATAGGTTATTTTCTTAATAAATACTTAAGTTCATAACGATGTTTAAAATTAATCTTTTTTCATGATTGAGAAATATGTTTTACTACAATTGATTTCGATTGATTAGAATTTTGTATAAATGAAAACTCAATTACATCAAAACTTAAAACATTATACAACGTATTAATGAATAAACGCAAAACTAGAAAAGTTTGTTTAGAATCGAGAGCAGAATCGAATTATCAAGGTTAAAAATTAGGTTACATTTTTTCAAAATGTTAAATAATTTGTTCGTATAATTTAAAATTTACTGAAATCGATGCCAACCCACCGCACAGGCGCATTCACCTACTTACTACCAAAAGAAGATTCTTAAAATGTAGCCATGAGCACGCTTTCATTATTTGCTGAAATAATAACTAATCAATTTTTCATGAAAATTTAAAATGCGAATAAGTTTCAATTTTAATTGATAAAATAATGAAATTATTGTTTCAATGCAATTATTTCGTTATAAATCAGTTGGGTTGTATGAGGTTTTGCGCTTATTTACTAACACGTTGTATATCTGTGTTGAAAAGTGTAGGATCAACCCCATACAATAGGTAAAATAAGGTATATCGCAGAGTTCTATCCTACTACATTTTTGTGAATATCTGATAAAACGTTTCGGAGAAAATCTTACCAAATTCACCTTTACTGTTCAGAGTTCTGTGTTTTATTACACTATATGTAAAATGCACATCTTGCGCCACCAGAGGGCCAAGCAACATTTCTGGAGTAGCCGAATTGAATCAACAGTTTCTTCTTCTTCTGTCTTCGATTCAATTCGCTTATAAGAAGGTACAAACTTCTTCTTCTTTTGAGCTATATCTTATGATAATCACTTACAATACTTACCTATTATAAGAACCTAAAACGTATTCACTATTTACTGTCTACTCTACTACTATCTTTGTCTTAAAAAGATGAACTAAAACGGTTGATACCTGGAGTGTGATTATTGAAACTCACACGTTCAAATCAGGAGTTGAAAATGTCAAAATTACTATGGAGATATGCATCTTTCCAGTGCTGATTTGACTTTCAAAAATCATAAACCTGGAGTGCGATTTTTGAAAGTCAAATCAGAAGTAGACAGAGGCATAATTAACTCCATAGTAACTTGGACATTTTCTACTGCTGAGTTCAACGTATGACTTTTAAAATCGCACTCCTGGAATATTCTAATAGAGTACCCTCTTGGTAAATTACTTTTAAAATTAAGATAATAGAATCTTTTTTTGTTTTGATTAAAAATGAAACAAGTTTTCTCGGGCAAAAATAAATAGCTAATGCAATTTAAGCTTTTATGAAAGGTTTTGATTTGACCCTCATGGCCCATCTTGTACCCTGCTCGTATAATGTTACTAGGAACATTATAAACAAAATTACAAAATATTAAACCATTACTAAATAAAATTAATTACAAAATTGGCAACATACCTAGTCCAAAAGGAAGTAGTCAAAAATCGACGACAAGCTTCGTCATAAGAAAGTATACATAAAAATCCACAACACATATTGAAACACACGGAACATTGTAATATTACAACTTTGAGAAAATTCCTGCAAAAAGCCTTCGACATACGCATACTTTAGATAAAGTAGGTACCTACCAACCAAACCAAACTGAACGGTTTTTGTTGTGTAAATTAATTCCTTGTTTTTATAGATATTCATTCTAAATTTGCCCTTTAGGCATTCCTGTTTCATTTTCAAGCCCAAACTTTTATCTTTTCGGGAATTTACCTGCAAACTTCTATATTATTCATTGTCTCATAACATGTTTTCTTTCTAGAACTATAAACAATACGAACATAAAAAACCGGCCAAGTGCGTATCGGGCCACGCGCAGGTAAGGGTTCCGTAGCTGTCCGTCACAACATACGGACTTTGAAGGATGCTTTTTGTTTTATACTACGGTTTAACGGCTAATAAAGTCTAAAAAGTACATTTTACAAGTTGGTCGACTATAACTCCTTAACTAGTAAAGCCTACTTAGTGGTGATAGTTTTCCTTTTAACTTCGTAATATATACACTAGTGCCATGAATTTTTTCACGTATCCAGAAACAACAGTTTATCCGGCAGGGAAGGGGGGGGACACTTGACTCTAACAAAAATTTTCCCTTTAAAGCTTAATATTTCGCTAACGGATCCCTAAATCGAAAAATGATTTCCCAGATCCGTATTATTTTTAAAAGACCTATCCAACGATACCCTACACCATAGGATAGACGAGTAAAAAAATGTCATCCCCACTTTTCGTGTACCCTAAAAAACATTTTTTCAAGATTTAATTTTACCACTTTGTTGGCGTGACAAATATGGTATACGCGTGTGAAATTACAGATTTCTAGTACTGAGCGTCTCTGAGCTTAGCCGCGGACAGACGGACTGACGGACGGATATGGTGAAACTATATGAGTTCGTTGTTGACTACGGCACCCTAAAAATTGTATCACGTCGAATATTTCACTGCTGGATTCAACTTCAATTTAAGCTGAAAAGAAAAATCTCGTGTTAGATTGATTTATGTTTTACTGAAAACATTTTGTGTTTAAGTCTCTTGAGAGAATTTCGCTATTTTACTTAGAAGGATTTCCAGACGTGTTCAAGATACGGCTGGGTTGTTATTTGGAACTCTACAAAATATTGTATTTCTGAAACAAACTAATTAATGACATTGTAGGTCGTTATTTTTAACAATAAGTTTTTGTGGGTGTGTTGTTTGTAGGTTGCTAAATAATAGTATATTATGATTACAAGTGCGCAAAGTTGGTATTTTTATGTAAAAAGATGCTGAACCTGCTAATATGCCAATATTGGCATATTGGAAACTGGCGGCCATTGAAATAGTGGCCGTGATTCGCTTACAAATTCAATTGCACAAAAACACGATGCCGTAATAAATCGAATCTCCTCCTTCACTTTTATTTAGTTAGAATAAAAAATACTGTTACAGATTTTTTCTTCTAAATGGAAATTGAAGGGTCTAAGTTACACGTCCCGTTATTCGATCAAGATTTATCACCTCGCAGTCTTGAGAATATGCAAATAAAATTTCCCACCTACGCTATGTCAGCAAAAGGCTGATTCATATTTTCTGAATAGGCACCTAATTGATATGTTCAGAACCGCTAACCGTTGACAAAAGCGCGTCAAATAGAGGGACTCTATTATCCGTGAGGTACTGAAGTACAATGCTATTCAGCGTTAACCAGAAGGTGTTTGAATAGCTTTTAGGCGGGGTCCTAAAATAACAGGTCATTGTCGTTAATCTCAACTGTATAATCCCTTCGTTAGTAAAGGATTTTGTGCCTTTTTTCAACCAAACACTTCTGTTGCCGTGATAGGCTTCTGCGATCCCTATGGTATTTTAGACAATCAGTGTTCAAGAGAAAACACGTGGCAGTGATTTAAACACCGCAAGCTCCCTTTCTCACTAACTTCTGAGCAATTTCTCAGCAAAGCACAAAAGCAGAATCACGATTTTAAATCTAAGGGTACACGAAGACTCACCAAGAAGTCGCTAAACTAAAAGGCTGTTCGTGATAAATGATGGACCCACCAATACAAGGAAAACAATATTTATAAACGATTGTGACAACTACTTACTTATTTTAGCAGTTTTTACTAAATTATTGTTGTGGTTATACATAGAATTCTGGTAGATTTAACTACAATCTACTTATAAAAGATGTAAGGTAAAGTATCATTAACCTTTAAACCACATACTCTACCCATCAAACTGACTAACTTTTACTAAGGGAGCAAAAATGTCAGCGCAAATAAAAATTGCTGTTCCATACTAAACTGCAATACGCAGACACAGATTCTCAATTCATTACCACATTTCGTATAATTACCCAATTACCAGCCATTTTAAATCTGCCACTTCAACCGTTGTTTTTTGCTTCAGAATCGAAAAGAAATCCAGAGAATATCAATATTTTTAATTTATTTTATTCACTTACAGTTATTACACTAATACAATAATTAGGATACTTCTTACGCTAAAACTTAAAGATAAACACAACATTTTTGTAATGGAAAAACGCTTCAGACAATGACAGAAAATCATGAACAAAAAAAAATTTCTAAAATACAAATTTGTAAAAAAAATCAATAAATAACAATTGCATGGATAATGTAGTGTAGATAGACAATACAATGGACACATTTTATTTTATATATTTTTTTTACTTTTTCCTTTCTTCTTTCAAACTATGTTCGTTCTGAAACTATAGAGAGAGTCAGAGTAAAGATCTGCTGGCTTATCACAATTATTATTCAGTCTACAGAGTCGTGATACAACAGAAAGAAAGCCAAAAGCTGTTCTTCGGAATGGCGGTGCAAGTAGTGTTGTTACAATTATCTAAGTTAAATTAACCCATGTTGAATGGTGGCTCAGCATTTGTCTCCAAATGGAAGAGGCCACTTGATCTGGAAATAGACGGATTTCAATAAATCAAATTGCATTTTACATACAAAAAAAACCGGCCAAGTGCGTGTCGGGCCACGCGCATGGTAGGGTTCCGTAGTTGCCCGTCACAATATACGGACTTAGAAGGGGGCTTTTTGTTTAATACTACGGTTTAACGGCAAATAAAGTCTAAAAGTACGTTTTACAAGTTGGTCGACTATTACTCGTCAACATGTAAAGCCTACTTAGCGGTGATAGTTTTCCTTTTAACTTCGTTATAGTTATACAAGGTGTTACAAAAATAGAAATAAACATTTAAGGGGGTGGTTTAGACCATCAAACTGAACAACTTTCACTATGGGACCAACATCGAAATCGCGAAAAAAAAATCTGATGTTCCATACTAAACTATAAATCTACTCGAGCTAAATGTATGGGACAGGTGATTTTTTTTTTCGCGATTTCGATGTTGGTCCCATAGTGAAAGTTGTTCGGTTTGATGGTCTAAACGATCCCCTAAAAAGTTTTAAATTTTTATTTTTACTTTTGTAACACCCTGTATACTAATGCCAAGATTTTTTTCACGTATCCAGAAACAACCAACACAAGTTTGCACTTTGAGATGGACGAGAAAAAAAAATGTCATCCCCACTTTTCGTGTAGCGTAACCTACCCCAAAAGAAAATATTTTTCAACATTTCATTTTACCACTTTCTCGGCGTGATTACAGAGAATTACAGCTTTCTAGTTCTAAGCGTCTCTGAGCTAAGCCGCGGACAGACGGACAGACAGACGGACATAGCAAACTATAAGGGTTCCTTGTTGACTACGGAACCCTAAAAAAGTATGTAGTCAATAACATTGTGTTCATATTGGTTATTATTATTTGGTTGTTAAGGCTCGGTCAATGAGTTGGACGAATTATCCAAGGTCAATGACCAATAGCTACCGCGACCTGGTCAGATCTTAGGCTCACGGACCTCATAAACAGTGTTATTTTTGAAGGGGAGGTCCCTAATGTCAATAGGTAATTTTACTATATATCCTCTTAGATGGCGACTCCTGCGGTGTTATGATGTTCATTTGGGTAAATACCCACCGAATTAATCTCCACGACATCAAAAAAAAATAGATAACTACCTACTTTACTAATCTGTAACCTAGTCACATACTTAAGAATAATCATCTACCTACATCAATAATCTACACTGTGATCTATGTACAGGGTGTAACAAAACACCCTAGTAATATTTAAAGAGTTGGTTTAGTTAGATCATCAAAATGAACATCTTTCATTATGTAGGGTACCGACTCGACTCAAATTTATGGGATATCAGCTTTGACTTACCACTACTGGACGGAAGGTCCGCGCTCGAAAGTGTCCGAATTAAAAGAGAACGAAAACGTAAAAAAGAGAACGAATTACGCAACAGTCTTCGTTTGATCGGCCGACTACACGCACGCGTGGGCGCGCAGCGCGCGCCGTGCCCCGATGGGGGAGTGGGACGGGAAAGAATTTCAGTGTTTTCAATGTTTTTAGTTGGTTTATATTAGGTACTATACGTACTTAGGTTTGTGTATTTTAGTCTCTGACACTTTATTCGAGTATTTTGTACTAGACCCGGCGTCCATAGTATTCTACGTTAATGGATATAAGATTGTTTTCTCGATTTTGGGACCATAGTGATAGTTGTTCAGTTCTATGGTATATACGACACCTTTAAATATGAATAGGGTGTTTTGTTATACTCACCCTTCACTTTTGGACAGCTACACAATCTCGGCGTGATTGCATTTTGATGGGCTAGGCTGTATAAATCACCATGTCCACGCGGACAAAGTCGCATGCATCAGCTGATTAGGTATATTTTCGTCAGGTATAGGTTTCAGATACTTCAAAATCGTATTTTAATAGTGACTATAAATAATTTATACAATATGCTACCGAACCGGCGGAAACTGGATTTTTCTTTACGCGCTGTATCTAGTGTCATATAGATATCGTTAATCTAGATAGCCTTTGTAATAATTTAGATTATTACAGCGATACCAACGCGTATCATGACCGTAAATCTCCGATGATAGCCTTTGTGATTTGCGTACCAAGTGTGAAAGAAAGGTCAGGCAGTAATTTGCGCTGGTCTAGCTTTTTTGACCCTTTCCCACTTAATGGTGGAACACCTGTCACGAATAAGACCTGTGCTAAATCCTCGTTACTTCATTGTCATTCAAGCCAGCCGATTTATTTACCTTAGGAGTTTTAAAAAACGACTACTACAGGAGTAGCGGCCTGTCCACACAGGTGCTGGCGTTCCTTTGTGTGTGGGTGCGTCAATGATATATTATACCAACAAATCGTATATATATAAATAATTGTAATCGATTAGACGATGACAATTTTGCGGTGCCAATTTTTTTGCACAAAAAAAACAACGGCACGCGGTCGTTTACACGATGCAAATTTTCAGCGCCAATCTTGTTCGCATGCGTATGGATTTGCTTGAGATAACCGTTCCAGCGATTAGCACGACGTATTTACACGAGGCGAAAAATTGGCGCGGGGGATGCTAGGGATGCGGGCGGAGGTCACTAGCACCGAAAAATAGACGCGTACTCTATTCCTTGCTAACGTTCCGCCGTGAAAAATTCGTGCGAAAAGTGTTTATACGGTGCTTTTTTTGAGGCGCTGCAGATTTTGCACCGCAAAATTGTCATCGTATAAACCTGCTTTTAAAGATCCTAAACGGTCATTCGAAATGAAAAATGATAAGAGAAACATAAAAATGATTTTTAAATACCATTCAATGATACCCCACAACATAGTTCCACAACTTTCATTTTTTCTTCACAATATGGCGTCGACGTCTTCTCAGTGAGACTCGCAAAATTAAGACAAATCGATTGATGTAAGAATCATCAAAAACGGCCCACGCGTTTGGTCTCTAGAGTGCCACAAAGAAACCAACTTACATACATACATAGGCTGATAAACACATTACCCTTACTTTGCATCGCGCAGTCGGGTAAAAAGAAGGGGTACGGCCAAATACTGCAATACTGCTAAACGTGCGGGCGACGATAAATTGGTAGAGAGGTGAGTGTCACTTCTTTACCTAGTGATAGTTGGTATTCTATGCCTGTACTATGCAGGGAGACGCAAACTGATGATAACAATGACTCTCTTACCCAGTCTTTGGCCTCAATCCTCCCATTCTAAGGGAGCCGAGTCCAACGCAGAGACCAAGTCGTGCTGTGGCGTAGGAAGTGCATCTCCTGCCTGTGAAGCCTGTGGTAGTCGTCAGGGTCTCTCCGAAGAAGTGGAAACTCCTGTTAATGATAGTGATATTTGATAATGCAATACAGAATATTCTTAGTGCCTTAACTCTGCCCAGCATAAAAGGTACGCCACTTTACTCACAATTCGTTGCCTACGCCGCAAAAGGCGAACCTCAAATGATAAGATTTTATAGGAGAGCCAATAATAGTTTTTTTTTTCGATAACGCGCTTATTTCGACGATATTTTGAGATCCGCCGTCAATATTTTTTCGTTCCTATTAATCTTAGAGCTTCGTCTTTATGTGATGAATGTCATAAAGCATTTTTGTATATAGTTAACTCATTTTTGACCGTTTGATATTCGCCCCTTTGCGGCGTTGGCGACTAATTGTTCTTTTAATGTTATTTAGACAACCTTAAATTATTATACTAACTAGCGGCCCGACCCCGGCCCTTCGCACGTGTAGACGAACCTTCCTCGTGAATCAGACTATGCATTATTGAAAAGCGTAACAAAATCCCTACAATAGTTTCTGAGACAACCCTAGGCAGACAAGATGACAGATAAATACACGACAGGGGGACCTCAAAGTATAGGTATAATAATTATGTAGTGATAGCGACAAACGAAAGCTTATTCGGATATCTAAAATACAAAGAACAATGTTCCCACAATAGTTATTACCTGTTATGGTTGCAAAGGAAGTTGAGACCACAACCAGGGTTGTAATCTCCACCATTGGGATAGAAGTCGACGTCAGCTACAGGATTTCCGTGACCCATGATGTCAGAATTTGTGTGAATAGCTTCAGTGTAGATACCAGCATCGGGGCTGAAGATGTGGCCGCTCTCTTCCATGTTCGCGCCAGGGTCCAGCGCTATGAAACATAACAGTAAATCTAAATCAGAAGAAAAATTGGTATAACAGAAGGATAGCTTCAGATTTATATATGGAGAGTAACTTTGTATACTTATTCAAATCATCAATCAGTTTATCTTACCAGTAATGTAAGGGATGTTTCCGTTCACATTTCTGCCGGCAACTGCAGCCTGATGAGCTCCAAGACTGTGTCCGACGAGATGGAAGTTGCTGATCGGAGTTCCAGTAATGCTGCGGATCCAGTCAATGACGCGAGCAACACTTCGACCTAGCAACATAATATTAATCATTTTATCCCAGTTTTATCCATGCAAATAGAAGCTGCACCGGCGGCATGGAAGTGCGATATAGCGCTGTCGCGTCTCAGCTCTCTTTCTTTTGGCGCGCGAACGAACGAGATAAAAGTTGCGATAAAGCCTTATCGCGCGCATCATGCAGACTCCTCTTATTTAGATTAAACTAGATTTTATACTAAAAATTAAAAGATTTTGTACACAATCCTATCATAATCAAAGACTGCGAATCGCAATTGGACACCTTGGAAGTACTAGAAGACCTATTAGAAAGATAATAAATATACCTACTAACCTGAGGCAACGGCATTAAGAGGACCAGCTGCACCAGCAAGGACACTAGCGCCAACGCTCCAGTCCACAACGAACACGTTCAATTCTTCAGCTTGGAGGAAAGCTGAAATTATAGCAATTAGAATAAAGAAAGAGCAACATTCCCTAAAATTATTCAAAATTTAATCGTTGAACTGTCAGATACGAAGATTTGCGCGACGAAAAATGGATTTTCTATTTTATACGTATAGAATTGCGGCAGTTTCATGATGAATTATTAAGATTGGAATTTACTAGTGTGAAAGTTGAATTATCTCTTTCCTTATTTTTTACCCCTGTATTAGGTACAAATACCTATATAGCGTCCTTCTTAATATGCTGACACTTTTTTAAGGGGATGATCCAGACTGTCAAACTGAACAACTTTCTCTATGGCACCAACATCAATATGGCAAAAAAAAGGTGCTCCATACAAAACTGCAAACCTACTCGAGCCAAATGTATGGGACAACTGATTTTTTTCGCAATTTCGATGTTGGTCCTATAGAGAACGTTGTTCAGTTTGATGGTCTGGTCATGCCCACAAAAAACTGTCAGCATATTAAGAAGGACTCTGTATAAGCGTTGAAGATTACCTCTCATATTAAGCCTCTTGACTACATTTATTTACTTCATGAAATCCCAATTCAACTGATAGCCACTGAATTACATAGCAGGTTAAATTGAAGTGGGTTTCAATGTAATTTGTATATACCTGGTACAAGCACAGTGTTGACGTCAGAGGTAGCGGATCCAGTCCAGCCATGGATGATGAAGACTGTCCTAAGATTAGGATTGAAGTTGGATGACCTGAGGAGACTGTCGCTACCAAGAAGCATGGGCTGGCTCACTGAAGGGTTTTTTCTAGGAAAAGAAGTTATTTATACTAGTGGTTAACTTACATCTATAAACTCACTACCGTAACTCCCTTTTTTGGGGTGGTCCGAAAGATTGCTACACCTTCCAACTTTCTGTTTAAGGGTATATTACGGTTGTCGCGCTCCATACAAACGAAGTCTGGTTATATTTTAAATACTAACCAATTAAAGTCAATTTTGCAGAAACAATCTAGGAACAAATATCTATGCTTATATGGCGTCCGATTTTCGTTAAAATGTATAGTTTTAAAGTAACAATGCCTCAAAGATTTCCATATAAATCTTATAGTAATCCTAGCATTGAAACTATATATTTTAACGAAAATTGAACAACATACAAGCATCGATATTTGTTTCTGTAAAATCTCAATGACTTTAATTGGTATTATCGTAAATATAACCAGACTTCGTTTGTATGCAGCGCGCATTAGCGTTTTGGAATAAACTGAATCTAAGAATGTAGTTATAGCAATGTTCACATTTAGCAGCAAGTGGTGAGAGGTGGCTAGTTTTTCACCCACACAAACACTGAATAAGAAACCTTTAATCCTTTAGTCGCCTTGTACGACACCCACGGGAAGAATTATTGAGGTGGTCCTTTCTAAGCCGAAACCACACGGCTAATTAAAATTAACTCAACCCATCAGAAGTAACCTTCAAAAGAAAATTTCCAGTGAAAAGTTCAAAGTGTTTTCCAGCAATTATTATTTCATGACTCGTACCAACTACGTTTAAAAATAAAACTGTCATTTGACAGAAGAAATGTACCTGGTGAAAAGATGATAAACATTTTGTAGGTCTGGGTTGTAGTTGGAAGCAATTTCTGCATCGCTGGCCTTCAGCCATTGGTCTACCAAGTGAGGTTTACCTTCGGCGTCCTCACGGTATTGATACCGCAGACCTGAATTCCACTTTAAAATTACTGGGTCCTCTGCCGGCAGGGCTAGAAAAATGATATAATCGGTTATAGAAACTTTTAATGAATAGCCAGATAAGATTCTTGATTTCAATTTGTAGTTTCTTCAAATAAAATGATCGAAGGGTAGTCTCTTCGAAAGGGTAGTGATTTCAAATATAAATATTTGCCACATCCAAACTTGATAGAATACTTCTATAAAATGTTTCAGTTAGGTAAACACCAGTTAAATTGAATCTAATGACATCTCATATCTCATCTCATCACACGTAGGTATTGCATTGAAAAAAAGATTTTTCGTTTCCTATATAGCTTTCTGGCCAATTCTGATTTGTAAATATAATTTATTTATCAGAAAGATAAACTATCTGACATGTCTTGGACGCTACTAAAGCTGTTCTAAAAATAAGTGAGAGGAAGTGTTTCAAATCTGTGTCTGTAATTCAAAATAGCCTTAGAATTTCGTTGCTATCTGAAATGGAATATAGCTTAGGGTGAGTATATACTAGGTTGGATAGGTACCGTAGAGCCAATGCATATACCAGATGATTTTATATCGTTCCAAAACTTTGAGGGGTGGTTCAGACCATCAAATTGAACAACTTTTACTATACATGTGCAAAGTTGAAATCGAAAAAAATCTGCTGTTCCATATGTGATAGCAAGCTATGTATACATAACATTGTTAAATATTATTATATATCTGAGAGTAAATTTTAGAAAGCGGAGCCGAGGTTCCACATCTGCTACCCATTTAGAGATTCGACGAATGGTTACAAATAAAATTTTATCCTAACAAGACAATAAATGAATGTATTTTTAAGCGAAGGAAATAAATTAGAAAGAAGGAAACAAAGAGAGACGCCAAACAAAAGAGTTTAAAATCTAATGACT
Organism: Agonopterix alstromeriana; assembly: GCA_963924505.1. Taxonomy (NCBI): domain Eukaryota; kingdom Metazoa; phylum Arthropoda; class Insecta; order Lepidoptera; family Depressariidae; genus Agonopterix; species Agonopterix alstromeriana. The sequence continues at coordinate 13,233,281 of OZ004664.1, forward strand.
TCCCACGTTTCATAGAATTTAACAAGAAATACAACATTAAGGAAATATCCCTAACTGATAAAAAAGGTCATAAACCCCACGGGAAACGATTTTGCGTTGCAATAAAAACAAAAGTTAACTTCCTCTAATAAAATATAACTACAGCGTATGGACTTTCTTTGTTAGCATTCACAGAAACCTTACAAAAAAAACGTTGTGCAAACGAAAATTAATAAAACGAACGCACATGTGGTTGTTACACGAATTTGAACCTTAAGGTCTAACGGCCTAATAATTACCAGATAACTGTGCGAAGTTTTCTCAAATTTTCCAGATTAAACAGTGAATGAAAATCTACACCTAGGCAACCTGCGCTGAATCTGGGATACAAACCTAGATCTTAACTCAAGACACATAGTCTTGCTAGCTGACCTAAGATTCTGGACCGGGACACGCGGTGGGCGTGACGGCGTGGCGTCGAACCGACGCGCATCAACCACCCAATTGGAGACGGGCAAGGCAGAAGGAACAATTGTTCAACTCATGCGCAGATAAGAGAATTGGAACGTTATTGTTTTAGGAATAAGAGATAGTATTGTATAAAATGCTTAAGGGTTGATGTTTAATGGAAGAGAAGGGAGGTTTCATTTTTGAAATGTGACAGTACAATTTTAACCCGGAAGGTGGACGGTTGAGTTTTATCTTGAGAGAGTATAATTTTAACACGTGGAGAGGGCGGTTGAGTTTTATCTTGGAAGAGTGTGGTTGTTTTGTAAATCTTCCTAAGAAGTTCAAAGTATTGGTGTAAAGTAATGTTATAATTTGAAAGTGCACTTTTGAATAACCTAAGAGTTAATTAAACTTAGACTCAGTGTCTTAGGAGATTGGAGATGTTACAAAAACAGCTAAGTCGTATCGAAGTTTGGGAACGTGTTTATTTTGTCTGGAGATTAAATGTTGACATCAATATAGAGAAATACATTATACATTGATATTTAAAACCAGTTGCGGCAATACGCACAAAATTACTAACTCCAGAATAAACACGTTGTCCACTATATATTTAAAATTGTGTGTGAACTTAATCCTGAAATTATCGTAAAAGAATGCATTGTTTAATATCTTAAAACCTTAGTTTGAATTGGAAGTCTTTTGGCTTGATGACAGGAATCAATTAAATTGACCTAACATTAAATATTTCAGGATTAACCAATTTGCAATAATAATTAAAGTGTTGTTATAACATAGTTCGGCCAAACAGAGGTTTTTTATTTCCCTGATACTTTTTCCTCTGAAGTAAGATTGTTTGGGCCTAGGAAATGTAACAGGGGTTTTAGAAATTCGTTCATCGGATTTCTAGAGCTAAATAATCAACAGTTTCGAAGTAAATTCAAAGATATAAAATAAATGAATATTATTAACTTATCATTGTGGTATTTTTCTTATTCTACACCCCAGAACCGATGTTTCGATTATTCATATAAATAACAGATATTCATATTAATAATTAGATTGAATTATTGACTCAAAGATTATTCTTTCCTCTAATAACATTGAATCATTTTACAAGAACTCGAAAGCATATAGATTTATTTGCCAATAATTTTACCTATCAAAGCTAAATAACTCAGTCCAAGTTGGGTACAGCAAAGTATTATATTTTGATTATTAATTCAATGATTTAAGTGATAGGAGCACGATGACGTGATATATTTAAAAGTTAGAGAGGCCTTTCTAACTTTTTTGCTATAACTGGTGACGATCAGCTCACATCATACAATATTATAAACAAGTCCCTCTGACAACAGTAGAATCCCAGGTGACAAAGGTCACAACTGCTTGTCCAATTTCTGTCGAGTGTTGGCGCCTCACGAGGAGTTGTCAATCCAATCACAACAGTATCAAAGCGCTAAAAGCTGATCTCTCGAGTGGCCACTCAATCACACAACTACATCACAAACAAAAGAATACATAATATATAAAAGAGACAGCTTGATTTACCAGGTCTGACCTAGGAAATCAGAATAATCAAATATAAAAAGAAATAAGGCTCGGACTACAAGTTGAACGTACGTGGCGGCCAGAAGCTTAATTGCATCTCGGAAGGGTACGGAATACTTCGTTAAGTCAGCCTCACAACGTCAGGCACTCCTGAGGACTTCTTTCGCGGAACGAACGTGGCGGCCTGGGTTCTCCCCAGGAAGGGTTCGGAAAGCACTGATGGTCAACATTTACATTAATTGGACTTAGCTATTTCATTTATTCATTTCATACATTCAATTACCTTTTTTGGGCAGATATAGTTTGCTTAACCTAGACTGAGACCTAGATTTTACTCTCGAAAGAAAAGTCACTTCTTATTATTATATTGGCAAGTTACATATTTTCAATAATTATATTCACAAGTTAATAAGTAACAGATACTAAATTCAAATAACTTCATTTTCAATTAATTGATCAAGATAATTTCATAATCCTCAATTGAGATAATATAGACGATCAGGCATATGGCCAAGGGCAGACGACGCGACGACTACACACATAGTCGTGCATATATTGAACAGCGGGCGGGGGCCACCACACATGGTGAGCGTGACCAAGATTCTAGATTCTGTGTTGATAAAAGTAGACACAACTAGAATAAAAGGATCTAATAAATAAATATAAAAAAATAAACACAACGTAGGAAAATAAAATATAGAATAATTTTATCTTGATTAATTTTGACTTTTAGTTATTACAGTCAATAACAAAATCAATCTTTGAAGGAACACGAATAGTGTCAGTTTTTACCTGTACAAAATTAAAACAATTGAACTAGAGATTTATAAGAATTTACATACATGTTTAATCGAGACATCTGGGAGAGGTGATTTGAAAATAAAACATTATTATTATATAATAATAATAATAATAAAAATATTTATTAGACTCAAGTAAAAGGATTACAATATGCCTTAACATTAACAAGTTTATAGTTATGTTTGACTTCCGAATGTGCGTTGGCTCTTTTGTTTCTTTGTTTCTATTAAACGTATTGTGTGACTACAACCGAGGATATTCAATTTAGATAATGTACGATCAGGTAGCTATTAGATGTGGAAGGAAAAGATTAGTAAATATGAGTAGAACTTTTAAGAAAAGAACGGGGGAAATGCTGTTTCTTATACCTACTAATTTAAAAACGTTAGGTATAGATTTTTAGAAATACACAGGGTAAGACATTTAGCTAAATAGCTTTACTGTTACTATAGAACAGTCAGCTGCGCGCCAGTAACGTAAAACAATTGTCTAACTACAGCAGGTAGAAAATGACCAAATTAAGGGTCAGTGATGGGTTTTTTTTTGCGATCTTTAGCAATTTTAAAATGATATTTTAACCCCGTGCGCTTTCTATAAGGACTAAAGAAATAAAAATCGATTCCTAGAGTAACCGATGTTGTAGAGAGAAACCTAATATAATAGTGATCATGACGAGATATTTGATTTGATTATGACTAGATATTTGATATGATTATGACGAGATATTTGATATAATTTGATATGTATACGATCCGTCCGATTCAGCCTTTTTACATCTTAGTATGGATTGCTGAAAATTATTGTATGGAAAGTATTATAAGGAACGTTTAGTTATGAAGCGCAATGTACGAAACGAGCACATCATCATCAGCTCCTTATTATTATTACGAAGTGAAAGAGTGTGTTAATAATTAAGAATACATATTTGTACAGAGGTGAAAGAAACCTGATGGCAATAAGATGATACGAATTAAGGTAACCTATTAATACATGATATTATATGGAATACAGTGGGCAGAGTATTATGTATGTTTGTGGGAGGTACAGGAATGTAATGATGAGTTTAATTACAAATTAAGGAAAGGTGTTAATCAAAGTGCGCGGTTGAATATGTATTGTATGTTTGGAGGTAACAGAAACATACCGAAGATGAGTTTTATTATGAGACGAGAGAAGTTGCTAATTTTAAGAGTTCAGTAGAATTTAAGTAGATAACGAGGTGAAGGAAACGTGACGATCATGATGTTTATTCGAATAATAAATTATGGAAAAGAGTGAAAATTCATAGTTGAAGCAGACTTCAAATTCATATGAATGTGAGCCGAATTGAGATGAAAAACTACTGAATCGCCATTTTTGCGGCTAATTTCTATAACAAAGCTGGGTTTGACGAGACAATAAGATCGGAGTATTTTATATGGATAAACATAAGACAAGCATAAAGTAATTTATTGATACTGAGATTATAAGCATTTGAATGTAATCATGGGAAAAGAAACGAGATACACTATAATCCCAGTCGATTTAATTGATCACTTATAGTCCCCCTAAACTATCTAAATATAAAGCGAAAGAATGATTAGTGAAAATTTTTATTTTTGTAATCAAAGGTCGTTGTTCGTTGATAACTTATGGAAGTGATATTAATTTCTTCGCAAGTTAAATGAATAAATAATAAAATAAATAAATAACTTCCAAATTACTGACAGATTCTGTAGAGCCTGATTGATCCGTGGACGCTGTTTTGTATGATAATATAGACGATAGTTATTGCAAGATTATTTAGATTAGAGAAAGGGCGAGAAGTTCAATTCAATTCAATTATACTTTATTGCACACCAAGACAGAACATACATTTGAATACTGATAAAGAATTAAAAGTAGGTACAAATAAGGCGGTCTTATCGCTAAAAAGCGATTATAATAAGTTAAGAAGCGAAGTGAAGCGAGGCGAAGTTATTAATGATGAGAGAATAAATTGTTGATGGAGTCGCAGGTTATAATAATTAAAATATATAAACATCACCAAATGCCGTAAAGTCTAGGTTGTGGTATATTTCGAAGACATAAGGCATTATGAAGTAGCAGTAGAGTAAAATAAGAGAGAGAGATGAGTGAGTGTGTTTAATTTGATTAAGCTAACATGGCATACATGTAGGATCAATAAATTCGAGCAGTAGAGTGAGTAATTATGTTGTATTCTCCATTCAAAATAGCAACGAAATTTAAGGCTATTTTGCATTACAGAAACAGAGATTTGAAACACTTCCTCTCACTTATTCTAAGAACAGCTTTAGTAGCATGCAAGATACGAGTATGTCAGATAGTATATGTCTCCAATAAATTAATTACATTTGGTATTCAGTATTGGACAAATAGGAATCGGAAACCTTGTCGTCCTTATTTGGAATGAAGTATAGTGAAAGACAATTTTATGTAATTAAAAGTTTAGAACAAACTATGGTTTTATTTGAAGAGGAGAATATTATTTCGCTAGATATAATGATTAAATATGATAAATAATTAGTTTAAAAGACATAATATTATTTCTTCAGCAGATCTTCATCTGCTAGATCATTATATTTGTATCAACAAATTGAATCATTATATTTGTATCAACAAAAACGAATGATTCATCAAAATCCTTTGCAACCGATGGGGTTAGAAAATTAAGTTGAAGTATCGAGGTTTTAGTTATGAAAACGTGGTGTATGATTGCATTTGTTTACACCTAATATGAACGTTCGAAAAATTCTTAACCGATATTAGAAGATCTTGTCAGAAAAATATAGACGTTAGAAACCTTATTAGAATTAGATCTAAGTGATTAATACTAGAAATACTAGGTAATTAGAATTCATAGAAATTATAGTTATTATAATAACTACCAATTACAAAGGTTTTGGAGTAGCAAATAAGCTACTAGATAAGAAGAGAAGTCAAGCATTGATATTCTTCCAGTTTGAAGTGGACCGTACTTACATTAAATAATTATTTGGATTGAGTAGCAACAGTTGAATCAAATTTGCGCAATTAACTTATGTTGATGGTTGGATCTTTTGGCACTGAAATGAAAAGGCTTAATACCATGGCACAGCCATGATGATGCTGAAAAGCTGACGTTAAACTGAAAAGTCCAGAAGTTAAAAATTAGTGAATGTTGAGCGTTACACGCTATAGGTTGATGGATACAATATTCAATAACTAATGCGTTGTTGATGATAATTAGATCCACTTGTTTAGATATTGAATAAGTACAAGTGTGAGGAACGTAGATCACATATCATAGAACATGATTATAATGATTATATTATAGCAAAGAGTGGCGTTTGTTCGAATCAGATGCACACAGATTATTTATTTAACACTACATGCAAATAATTATGATGGGACGTTGAATCAAATATATAAACAGAGGTTACGATTCTTAGAAAGCAAAGAGTGGCATTTGTTCGAACCAAATGCACACATACTAATTAATATGGCACTTCACGCAAGTAATTATGATAGTTATGGTGGGACGCTGAGGCAAATACATAACAGGGTTTTCGACCTCTAGAAAGCACGAAGAGAAGCAGTTTGTTCGAACCAAATGCACACAGATTAATTAACGAATGATTTTTTTTATGATGGACGTTTTAAATTAAGAGGTTTAGATATCAAGTGATGGAGAGAAATGTTATGTATTAATAGTTATGTATAAAGCTAGAACAAGTTAAACCTTTATCCAGGGAGAGGTCTGTGATAGCAAGCTATGTATACATAACATTGTTAAATATTATTATATATCTGAGAGTAAATTTTAGAAAGCGGAGCCGAGGTTCCACATCTGCTACCCATTTAGAGATTCGACGAATGGTTACAAATAAAATTTTATCCTAACAAGACAATAAATGAATGTATTTTTAAGCGAAGGAAATAAATTAGAAAGAAGGAAACAAAGAGAGACGCCAAACAAAAGAGTTTAAAATCTAATGACTTCCCACGTTTCATAGAATTTAACAAGAAATACAACATTAAGGAAATATCCCTAACTGATAAAAAAGGTCATAAACCCCACGGGAAACGATTTTGCGTTGCAATAAAAACAAAAGTTAACTTCCTCTAATAAAATATAACTACAGCGTATGGACTTTCTTTGTTAGCATTCACAGAAACCTTACAAAAAAAACTTTGTGCAAACGAAAATTAATAAAACGAACGCACATGTGGTTGTTACACGAATTTGAACCTTAAGGTCTAACGGCCTAATAATTACCAGATAACTGTGCGAAGTTTTCTCAAATTTTCCAGATTAAACAGTGAATGAAAATCTACACCTAGGCAACCTGCGCTGAATCTGGGATACAAACCTAGATCTTAACTCAAGACACATAGTCTTGCTAGCTGACCTAAGATTCTGGACCGGGACACGCGGTGGGCGTGACGGCGTGGCGTCGAACCGACGCGCATCAACCACCCAATTGGAGACGGGCAAGGCAGAAGGAACAATTGTTCAACTCATGCGCAGATAAGAGAATTGGAACGTTATTGTTTTAGGAATAAGAGATAGTATTGTATAAAATGCTTAAGGGTTGATGTTTAATGGAAGAGAAGGGAGGTTTCATTTTTGAAATGTGACAGTACAATTTTAACCCGGAAGGTGGACGGTTGAGTTTTATCTTGAGAGAGTATAATTTTAACACGTGGAGAGGGCGGTTGAGTTTTATCTTGGAAGAGTGTGGTTGTTTTGTAAATCTTCCTAAGAAGTTCAAAGTATTGGTGTAAAGTAATGTTATAATTTGAAAGTGCACTTTTGAATAACCTAAGAGTTAATTAAACTTAGACTCAGTGTCTTAGGAGATTGGAGATGTTACAAAAACAGCTAAGTCGTATCGAAGTTTGGGAACGTGTTTATTTTGTCTGGAGATTAAATGTTGACATCAATATAGAGAAATACATTATACATTGATATTTAAAACCAGTTGCGGCAATACGCACAAAATTACTAACTCCAGAATAAACACGTTGTCCACTATATATTTAAAATTGTGTGTGAACTTAATCCTGAAATTATCGTAAAAGAATGCATTGTTTAATATCTTAAAACCTTAGTTTGAATTGGAAGTCTTTTGGCTTGATGACAGGAATCAATTAAATTGACCTAACATTAAATATTTCAGGATTAACCAATTTGCAATAATAATTAAAGTGTTGTTATAACATAGTTCGGCCAAACAGAGGTTTTTTATTTCCCTGATACTTTTTCCTCTGAAGTAAGATTGTTTGGGCCTAGGAAATGTAACAGGGGTTTTAGAAATTCGTTCATCGGATTTCTAGAGCTAAATAATCAACAGTTTCGAAGTAAATTCAAAGATATAAAATAAATGAATATTATTAACTTATCATTGTGGTATTTTTCTTATTCTACACCCCAGAACCGATGTTTCGATTATTCATATAAATAACAGATATTCATATTAATAATTAGATTGAATTATTGACTCAAAGATTATTCTTTCCTCTAATAACATTGAATCATTTTACAAGAACTCGAAAGCATATAGATTTATTTGCCAATAATTTTACCTATCAAAGCTAAATAACTCAGTCCAAGTTGGGTACAGCAAAGTATTATATTTTGATTATTAATTCAATGATTTAAGTGATAGGAGCACGATGACGTGATATATTTAAAAGTTAGAGAGGCCTTTCTAACTTTTTTGCTATAACTGGTGACGATCAGCTCACATCATACAATATTATAAACAAGTCCCTCTGACAACAGTAGAATCCCAGGTGACAAAGGTCACAACTGCTTGTCCAATTTCTGTCGAGTGTTGGCGCCTCACGAGGAGTTGTCAATCCAATCACAACAGTATCAAAGCGCTAAAAGCTGATCTCTCGAGTGGCCACTCAATCACACAACTACATCACAAACAAAAGAATACATAATATATAAAAGAGACAGCTTGATTTACCAGGTCTGACCTAGGAAATCAGAATAATCAAATATAAAAAGAAATAAGGCTCGGACTACAAGTTGAACGTACGTGGCGGCCAGAAGCTTAATTGCATCTCGGAAGGGTACGGAATACTTCGTTAAGTCAGCCTCACAACGTCAGGCACTCCTGAGGACTTCTTTCGCGGAACGAACGTGGCGGCCTGGGTTCTCCCCAGGAAGGGTTCGGAAAGCACTGATGGTCAACATTTACATTAATTGGACTTAGCTATTTCATTTATTCATTTCATACATTCAATTACCTTTTTTGGGCAGATATAGTTTGCTTAACCTAGACTGAGACCTAGATTTTACTCTCGAAAGAAAAGTCACTTCTTATTATTATATTGGCAAGTTACATATTTTCAATAATTATATTCACAAGTTAATAAGTAACAGATACTAAATTCAAATAACTTCATTTTCAATTAATTGATCAAGATAATTTCATAATCCTCAATTGAGATAATATAGACGATCAGGCATATGGCCAAGGGCAGACGACGCGACGACTACACACATAGTCGTGCATATATTGAACAGCGGGCGGGGGCCACCACACATACTACACTGCAGTGCCTACTGGACTCAAAAGTATGAGACAGCTGATATTTTTTTCAAATTCAGGTTTGCTTCTATACTAAAAATTGTTCAATTTGGTGGTCTGAATCACCCCTGAAAGTTTCGGAACATTAAAAATATCATCCGGTAGAGGAAGGACTATCAAACAACTAATGGGTGACTTTCACTATGAGCCTAATTAAAATGACAAACATAATAAATGCATTCAGAGATAGACCACGATTGGTGCATCCCGTCGCATTTAGATAAAAGTGTCTCGAAGGGGCCTCTACGTGTTGAACCTGTGTCCCAACGCAAGCCTTCCAAAGGTCTGAGTTACAGCCCGTGAGTAAACCTTTTACAGAGATACATAATAATAATAAAATAATTTATTTTCTCCTCAAATTTTAAGTTTTATTTAACCATTTATAAATTATACCAAAATTTTTTCTTACCTGATACCGCTGCGATAATTGCAATTAGTATAACAGTACCTAACCCGGTCATTTTGATTGTTGATCTGATGGTATTAACGCGAATCCATTATTTATATTTCCCATTATCAAAAGATTAAAAACAATTCCAGCCAAGTTTAAGTCAGGTTCGCACAAAAGGGTTCTGTAGAGGTACCAAAATTTGCTTTCGGATAACCGACCTGCAGGATGTACCCTGCAGAAGACTGGTCGTTGTGAAAATTATCGGGGGATGCCAATCCGTCTTGGCTAAGATTTTCTAATACTACCTATATTAGAAAACCTTATCCATACCATATACGCTAGAAAACTTGTATAGTAAAGCTACGAGGTTGTCAAAACAATTATTAGACATTAGAGTACACGATCATAACAAGACCAGGCGGTCTTTTCTACAATCCATGTGTCTAAAACACAAATTGTTTGAAACCGTTCGAACTCCTACATTAACCAGGATTAACAGCAGTGATACTTACAATATTTTTCTATAATTAAATCCATCGAGGTCAAGAGATTACCTTAAAGTGTCTTGGAACCCGCAACAAATTTAAACAGCCAAGAACTTTAATAATATTCTTAAATATAACTAGTGCAAATAGCAAGTCTCACGAAAGGTGAAACTTTGTAAATACCCCCACAAGGTTGAGAAACCCACAAACTTGTGATTTGCATCAACAACTTGTGGAAGGTGCGCTTAAATAATAAATGAGGCTAAAACTTCAAGAACCGTACTGTTTATAGTGCGAAATCTGAACTTGTGACATTTTAAATGGGTTTCTTTATTTATAAAACGTTATAGTGACTCTGTTTTATTATTTACCTACTACCTTACTACTTACCAATAATAAACTATGAAAAGAGACGCAACAACAAAATAAAAATCTCCAAATGCTATTTTGATGAAAATCTCTAAAATTTACAATTTTACGCACAAAATAAAGCCGAACAAAAATTCACAAGTGTAAGGTTCGTGCAAAATACCAACATCGAATATTTAAAAAAAATTATGTAATAATAAACTCTCTAAGAATAAAAACGGCACGAAAACTGTTACATTTATAGTAACCTCTTTAACAGAGGACTTGATAACGTAAAACTTAAAATTGTTGTCTTGCAAGTTTAGAATCCTCTGGTACCTATCTTATTATAATAGCGTATACTGTGCCCCATGAAAGATGTGTTAACCTTACTGAGTCGAAAATGTGGGAATACTAATTTATTATTATTTCTTGTTACTGATATCGGAAAAAAAAAATCTGCTGTTCCATACAAAACTACAAACCAACGTGAGCCAAATATAGAGGAGAGCTGATTCTTTTTCCGCGATTTCCATGTTGGTCCCATAGAGAAAGTTGTTCAGTTTGATGGTCTGATCATCCCCTTAAATAGTGTAAGCATATTAAAAAGGACCTTCGGAAAGGATTTAGAAGGGCTGTCTTGGATGAGTGATCATCAGGTCTATTTGATACACAGCCTAGCTACTGACTGTTTCGAGCAAGGTCCCTTTCTCTATAATTACGTTGCTCACCCATCCGTCTCCATAGCTCATGCTTTGAGATGGTGTCTGGCCAGAAAATTTTTAAGATTTACCTGAGGTATTTGTTGATGAAATCTTGGACCCTATCCTGTGACTGCTTCATGGACAGACCAAGTTTCACAGCTGTATACCTGTAGTAAGCTGTTTAGCTTGGCCATCTTCATGATAGTGGACGACCGCCATATGCTCTTTAATTTACCAAAAGCTGTGTAAACTTAAATGCGTTACATATTGAACAGGGCACTTCAGACCATAAAACTGAACATAAAAGTTGTTCAGTTTTATGGTTTAAAGTTGAAATCGCGAAAAAAAGAGCTGTCCCATACTCGACCCTAATCATGGAACATCTGATTTTCTGTACGCGATTTAGATGTTGGCTCCATAGTGAAAGTAGTTCAGTTTGATGGTCTAAAGCACCTAAATGTAACGTTTTCAATGTTACACCCTGTATAATGTTAACATTATAGTTGCTTTTAATTAAAAAATGGTTATTACAGGTATATGTAAACGCAGGGCCAGGCCATATCTTGCTGGTTTTTAGAAGCTATCCTCTCTTATTTGAAAGACATACAAATTAATGAAAAATATAGCAATGATCTTCAACATCTCGGCTTTATTTGCTCTGAAGTATATATCTTATTTTTCTATAAAATATATATGAAACCTGTGTTCAAAGGAAAGCCTGCTAGGGATATTGATATTGGAAAAAAATCTGTATTATGTGCATCTAAGTTATAAGTTGAAGTCACTTTTACTTACGACACACCATTGTGTAAACAATATTAAGATCTAAAAACGCTATGAAGTAAATTTTTTTATTTAATGGGTTAATTAGATTATTGTACAATTTGGTGCGAATTCTTATGATTTTCGAATTCGATTTCCTTGGATTAGAAGGCACCATAGTGACATAATGAAGTACAAGCCAGTCAAAAATCTGTATACCTACTAAAATGACGTAGTTTAGTGTAGTGTAGTGCGGCTCGGTAAGGGTCAAGGACGTTCGGTCAGGGAAACCTCTTAAGGTGGTTGCAGAGTTGTCAATTTCATACAAAAGTTCGACGCGTAATACGCGAAGCCGGTACAATTAAAAGTAATATTTTATATATGGAAAAATAGTTTAGAAAATCTAGATGCCGCGTAATTTATTTGATACGCGGCATCTAGGTTTTCTAAACTATCTTTCTATATATAAAATATTACTTTTAATTGTACCGGCTTCGCGTATTACGCGTCCAACTTTTGTATGAAATTGACCAATCTGCAACCACCTTAATCAAAAGTTATGAGTATTTAAAGTCAGTGGTCTGAGCGTACGAAGTTGCGGGCGCGGCTAGTGTATACCTATAACGTTTATCTTTTATACGTGCACACCAAAATAATCAAAAGATTAATTATGTAAAGTAGGTAGGTGTATATTTATTTTATCACAACTGCAGGGAAAACATCATAATATGCTGATAAATTACATTATTTTAAGATAGGGCGGAGCAACGACGTCCAATGCGTCATCTACTTTTAAGGTTCCTTAGGCATTCAAAAGACCCTCTTAGTTTCATCAGTTGACGCAGTAAAGCAGCGATTACACTACCAATTCGTCAGGACTGATCTCGTCATAGATTGCCTGTTTTATTCTCTCTATTTTTAAAATGTAGCGATCAAAGCAAACAGTGTATGCCGAATCGGTCCTAATTAATTAGGTAATTTAATCACACCTTTTTTACGCTCTCTCCTTTTCTGTCGCTCAGGAACGTCATTTGCTATAGAGAAAGGTATCTTTCTCGCAGCACTGCCGGTGCTGCTCCGCGCTGTCGCATTCCTCTAGCAAATGTCGGTGCTATCTTTCTCGCTCTAGCAAATGTCGTTCCTGAGCGACAAAAAAGGATGGAGCGTGACAAAATTCGATTCCGTGTTGCCAGATGAGGCTCGAGACTAATGGTATAAGCTAAAGTATTCCTTTTTCGATATTAAATTGTAGGTAGGGTCAAAATTACCTAAAAAGCAACCTCCAATACGGGCCATCTTTGTAATTGGTTCCGAATGTTATGTACGGCACCATAAAAATATAGTAATAATGGTTTACATAAACATATTACTAAAACTTTAACGATGTATTTTGTCATACAAACGAGATTTCTTGAATTTTACGACGGAAAAAAATCGGTTCGGATTTAGTGGAATGATCGTTTTTTTGTATCGCTATCTGCGCTACTTGTAATTACTTCGAGTTATCATAATATTACTTTGAATGTTTTGAAACACAAAACTACTTTATTTGGGCCTATTTTTTGCAATTGGATTGTATTTCTATCATATTCGTCTAAGCTATCACATACATATCACAATTTAGCCAAAAGGTCCAGACATGGACGCATGTTTCATTTGGCACAGATTTTGAAGAGCCTTACAAAAAATTAATTAGTTAATCTACTTGTTTTCTGATAGTTGTCTTCCGTTTGGAATTGGAAAATTGTGTGTTCAATTATATTTCTCTACTCCTCTTCAATCATCTGTGCTCTCTAGACTCTATTATTTATTGTTATTGTTGATACTGGTTACAGGAGTTGCAGTGACGGGTTAGTTAAGGGCGTCCTTCGAAAATAAAATTGAGTAAGTTTGTAATCATTTTATTCATTAACTTTGACACTTTTTAATCAGAAAATTATGAACAATGTACACGACATGAGAAGTTATTTGGTTTTTCTAGAAATCTATTTTAATTAATAAAACTGAAGAAAAAGGAATCTAAAGTCACCCCTTTTTTCAGTTTTAACCATTTTACTTTTACATTGTTGATCGTATGAAAATGAAAATTTACTATATACGAGTACTTTCCAGTACAAGATAGAATGATTTGGTTTCCATATTTCTAGAAAATTCATAATAATTATCCCATTTTTCAAAGGAAACGGCTAAATTCTGACCTGAGCCAATCGCTTGTTCACATCCATTAGTATGGCGAGTCGTTTTCCCGGACGGATAAGCCTTAAGCTAGCTCTTGACAATGTCACACAATGCAATTCAATATTATGTTTATAATTGTACTTTGCAATTGCTATGTTTAAAAGATGTGTTTTGTAGAGTTTCTGACCGCTTTTTCAGAAATCTATCTATTATTTTGAATAAACAATTTTAAGTTTGAGTTTCGAGTATTGAACTAATGTAATTCCATTTGCACCCAAAGTATTAAATTATTTTTTTCGATCTCTTTCGCAAACGCGATCTGAAAACTATGCAGCATAAATGAAAAACTGCACAAGATAAACTCGTTCGTCCCCTGAAAAATAATAAGTCTATAATCCCACGATAAATCAAAATTTATCTTCTGATTGTTGTGCGTGCGCACGTTCAAATAGATAAAAATTAATTCACACGTACACGTAGCCAAATAATTGAGTACTTACAATAAAGATAAGTTACGTCATTAGTAAAAACAAGTGCAAGTTGGACCACGCATAGTGAAGGGTTCCGTATTCGGTTAAAATTGATTGTTAATAATAATTTATAGATTATTCCTTTTAGCAGTAGTAAAAATAAGTTTGCATTTTATTTATGGTAGTTTTTTCTCTGAAAAAAAGTTATTTTTGCGGTCTTTAAACTCAATATTCTCAAAATAAAATGCATGTGACATATGGACGGATAGACGGACAGTACGAAAAATAAAGGTTTCGTTTTTTGTCATTTGGCTACAGACATGCGGGCCTTTGTGTACCTTTCTGGTACATTCTGTGCGTGGTACAGTCACCATCAGATTTATCGTAGCATACAAGGTAGTCAAATATTTCTGAGCAGTGCTAATTTTCAATAAATTCTTTACAGTAAATGTTACTAATTATATCTAAACGTGAATTGTGTCATAAATTTATGATAAATATCTGAATAGCAAATTTTCAATAATTTCTTTACAATGTTATTTAAAATTGAAATGTAGAATAACGGAATAAGGTCTTTTTTCCTAAAATGCTTTAATGTTTATGATCACCCTGACTGCGTAGATATATTTGATGTTCTAGGCGTTCAGATATTTTTGATTGGTTATGTGTACAAAGAAATTATTGAAAATAAGAGATGCTTAGAAATATTGGACTACCTTGTTTGCTATGATATATCGGATGGCGACTGTATAAGGTCCAACCTACCATACATTTTATTTAGTTTAAAAGAAAAACAAACAAACGCATCTTAAAGCTTTATTAACATTTTGTATTCTTCAAAACACAAAGTCAAACTTCATCTGTAATCCACAAACTGTATTTTTATAAAAAGTTCAGGTGATAGGTATGATTGAGATTGGATATCAAAATTTGAAAGGCTCTGGTGTTGAAGAAGGGTTGATCAAATATTAATTAGAACAATCAACCCCTGTTGAACGGTGGTGACGCGTTGGTTTGCAAGTGGAAGAGGCCAGACCTGAAATATACAAAACATAGGTAATTAAGTTAATTTTCGGAGGATGTTCCTTTAACTTATTTATTTAATAAACAATTATAAATAATCAAATTAAAGATTTAAAAAGTCGGGCGGCGAGCGGGATTCAAACCCACGACCTGCCTATCCGGGGCATGATCCGCTCCAACAGAGCTGTCGGCGCCCCGCAAGCCACGACGAAATTTTCAATCTATATCAACGTCTTTAAGGGACGTCATTTTTAATTTGATTAAGCTAACATGGCATACATGTAGAATCAATGAATTCAATTATAAATAATGTTGTCTAACAATTGTTAAACTATCGAAAGGTACTATCGTGACCTCAAAAATTGTTACAATATACCGGATGATTTATTACCGTTCTGAAATTTTCAGGGGTGGTTCAGATCATCAAACTGAACAACTTTTAGGGAGCAAAACTGAAATCGCAAAAAAAAAAGGTTCAATACTAAACTGCGATGCCTACTCGACTCCAATGTATTTTTTACGAATTCAGGTTTGCTTCGATAGTAAAAGTTGGTCAGTTTGATGGTCACGAATCAACCGGTGGATAGTGCTATCGATAATATCGATGGTGTTTACTTTAAGATATTAAGACTTTACCGCTCGATTTTGCCGTAAAATTTGGTAACTTTGTAACCATTTAATACATTAACTATGACACTTTTTAAGCAGAAAACAAAACTGAACAATCTACAGGACAATTTACAATACCTATACTTCACAATACAACATATAATGATTTAGTCTTCTAATTTGTCAAAGAAAACGGCTAAATTCTGACCGGAACCACGCGCTCGTTCACATCGATTAGTATGGGGAGTCGTGTTCCCGGGCGGACGCGCCTTAATGTTTTAAAGCAATATTATCGATTAGATAAATAAATTCTGAAGCAATTATGTGAATAAGTCTACCAATCCCCATTGGGCACGCGTGGTGGACTAACGCTCATACACTCTCCCTGAGGGTAGGCCTGTGCCCTGCAGTGGGAAGTTTATATAGACTGATGATGATGAATAGGCACTATCATAGCACTATAAATATTGTGATAACGGAATAAATTTTATCAGTATGTTTGTTGGCTTTATACGAATATTTATTGATAAACAAATGATAAAAAAAATTCTTTAGAGATAATAAGATTGTATATAAAACACCGGCCAAGTGCAAGTGGACTCGCGTACTTAGGGTTAGGTTAAGACAAACTTAATTTTGCAGTGAAAAATAATTTATCCACCTACTTCGGTCTAAATCACGGCCGATGCTCAAACTGAAAATGTAACTTTGTAACTGAACTTTGAAGCATCAAATTAACGATTTCTTTCTTTACTTGCGCTTCCTGGCAAATATCATGATTCCAGGTCAACGGGAAGTATTCCTAGGTTTTGAAATGAAGCACTAAGATCCGACCGTAAAATTATGCACCTATTTCTTTGGTGAACGAATTAAGTGAAAGTTTACACAGAGGTTCATACAATGCCGCCGGGTTGCCTAGCAAAATCTTGCGGCAAGTATATATTATTAGTAAGTTTATTATTATTATATTTTTGGATTTTTTTTCCAACAATTGCACCTATCTGTTTGGTAAGTAAATGAGGTGCCATCGGAAGGAGACCAATCTAAAGAACTGGAAAAACTAGGGTTGCCACCTCTCAATCTGCCGCAACTCTAGGGTTAAAAATGACTTCTTTGAACCTGACAACCCTAGAGTTGCGGCAGACTGAGAGGTGGCAACCCTAGTTTTTCCAGTTCTTTAGATCGGTATCCTTCCGATGGCATGTCATTTACTTCCCAAGCAGATAGGTGGAAAAAATTGTACCTAAAATCATAATGATAAATGTACTTGTGGCAAGATTTTGCTAGGCAACCCGGCGGCATTGTATGAACCCCTGTGTCATCACATTTCGTTAACCACCGTTAATTTTACGGTCGGATCACTAATCACATTTGAGTGATCTTCCGAAAATCTAAATTTCAATCAAAAAGAAAACAAGAACCAAAAATATTATCGAACATTGTTTTCATGAAAAAATCTGTCAGGTGTTGTTTTTAATGAGGCGAAGCTTTTTGTTTGTCGCACAAAAGATTTATTTAGGTGTAAAATTTTCATGGCATTAGGAATGGCGGTTTCAGAATGATAATGCATATCGTATTGTGGTTATTTGTGGCTAGCATTTTGACCACAAACACTGCATAAGAAACCATATCAAAACCATAAGAAGTCCTACGTTCATCTACCACTAAAATACTTAATGACCTTACCCTGACTTGGGTCTGAGGCCTCCCATCCTCAGGGTGCCAGAAAGAGCGCAGGTACCAAGTCTTGCTGCAGCGTAAGTGGCGCACCTTCTTCCAGTGAAACCACTAGATGTGGTCAGAGTCTCAGCGAAGAAGTAGAAACTCCTATAAACGAGATTTAATATTATTATCATTTCAGACGGACGTCCTTCGCTGGGCTTATACCTCGTCAAAAGATCAACTCAAATGCATTTCCCCAATTATTACCAAAAGAATCAATTTCTATTTCTATAGCATAAGGCGGATCACAATGAGACCTATGAATTTTTAAACTTGTATTTACTTAACCTGTGTATCTCAAATAAATAATCAATGAACAGACTGGACTTTACGTATGTCTTCTAATTGAAAAATTTAAAATATTTGATGAACTACAGATTTAATCCTCTAATTATAGCTATCCTTCAGGCACTAGAAGAAGATTGAAAATAGTACAAATCTTTATCTAGCCACCATTACCATTATACGTGTATAAGTCTATAGAACAAATTCTAGAACTTCAATTTGGACTAGATAGTTTATATGCATCTACTACGTCTATACCTGACCAGATAAGTCAACTGTATACTGTACAAATGCAACTTGTGCTAGGTTCGCGCATTGTCGCTGATTTCTGATTTGTTTCTGTTTCACATCGATCATTTATATTTCATACATTTATAATTAGGTACTTAAATGTATGCCTTATGGCAGATCACAGTGACACTAAACAATGCATGTACCATCAAATAATTTATACCCGTGTATCACAGATATATGAATTTTGTATTTATAGGTAAGTTACTATAGGTAAATCAATAAAGTCAAGTCCTGGTTCACAACAGAGACATAATTCTCTTGGCTTAGAGTAAAAATTGTCATCATTAACCTATATCATCCACTGTTGAACATAAGCCTCTCACAAAACACGCCACGAAAAGTTGTTCTCGATCCTGGTGCAGCTACCTGTCATAGGTCCACCGAATCAGATGCCATTTGCTAATCTATACTTTATACTTCAGTAATTAGAGTGAAGATAGCGCTACTTACCTATTGTGATTACAAAGGAAGTTGACACCACAGCCGGGATTGAAGTCACCGCCATTAGGATAGAAATCAGCGTGAGCCAAGGGATGACCATGACCCATAACTTCGGCATTTGTGTGGATAGCTTCGGTGTAGGTACCAGCATTGCGGCTGAAGATGTGACCGCTGTCTTCCATGTTAGCGCCAGGGTCCAGAGCTATAAGACAAGTATAAGCATAAGCATATGCTCACGACTATATTCCCCGAGGGGGTAGTTTCACCAGTAGTACCGAAACTCTATCCAGTGTGATGGGGAGTGAGCCCGTCGCCACTTGTAATGGACAGTGGATACAATACATGCCTCGAAATTGAAGCATGCAGAAGCATCACGATGTTTTCCTTCACCGAAAAGCCCGTGGTGTTACAAATCGTACATAAATTCCGAAAAACTCATTGGTACGAGTCGGTCTGGACGGGGATCGAACCATCGCCTCCTGCACGGAAGGCAAGGTTACTCGCCACTGGATCTCCACGGCTTTTATGCTATACGACAGGTGATGATCACAATCTAGTTTATCATATTCTAATGGAGTGGCTTAAACGACCACAGAATAAAAATACTGACAAAAATATGCTTTATTTTTCATTCTTGTTGTTTAGTTCGAATATTAATTCCAGTATCCTCAATTTAAACCCAGACAATGGACGAACATATATTTGAAAAATATAAATTTGATTCCAAAGTAAACGTATATTTTTAAGTACCTGTCACGTAAGGTACGTTTCCTCTAACGTTTCTGCCTGCTACAGCAGCCTGGTGGGCTCCGAGACTGAATCCAACGAGGTGGAAGCTGTTGATGTTTACGTTCATCTGTGTCATGATCCAGTTCATGACACGAGCAAGACTTTGACCTGAAAGTAAAATGTAATACTATGCAAAATTCTATGGAAAAGTTTTTGCCTAAAAATTTGAAAAGGACTTATGATTTTTCCACATGTTTCTCTTAATGCCTCCGTAGTATAATGGCTTTGGAAAAATATAGGTATTGAAGGAGAATCTTTTTCCCAGCCTAGCCTGAGAACTATCTCATTCTACCACTTCTGGCAAAGCCTTTCATCATACTCTTCCACTGATCCTTGATTGTCATTCATTCATTAATAATCTTGAATATACACTGACCAGACGAAACAGCGTTGATAGGTCCATTGTTTCCAGCGGCAACACTGGCACCGATACTCCAGTCCACAACGATTACGTTGATGTCTTCAGCTTGGAGGAAAGCTGGAATCAAAATTCTCAAATCAGAATACACAAAAACGAAACTAAGAGTTAATCTAATACTCGTATGAAACACAGGATTATTCACTTGAGGACACCAACATTTACAAATCCAAGCGTGGCGGTTATGGGAAATCACATCTTTATGTAGGAGGAGATGAGTATTGCTTTTCCTTTTGACGACCATCATGTTGGTGTAATGATTAACACACCGGACAGCCAAACCAAGGTCATGGGTTCGAATCCCGGTTCTGTCATGGATGTTATATGTTTTGCTGTTGTTGTATAGTTTCCATAGTACAAAGCCACCACCGTTTGGAACATTTTACTTGGGATCATTACAATGTATGTGCCTGTGAGCGTTATTTATTTCCTGATTACTTGTAGCTGATTATGATGCATTAGCAGTCATCCAGTCTGCCATGATAATCATCTTGCATTTATGAGACAAGAAGAAAAGGCATTTATTTTCAATGATATTACATTTAAAGAAGGTTACAATTTGCCAAGAATCTTTGCCTTGGTTAGAAATATGATATACCTATTTATTGTCAACCCTTACATGGTACAAGCCGGAGAGGAAAAATGATCGGACACTTGATACGAAACGACAATTACTTTAAAACCATATTGGAAGGGAAGATAGAAGGAATGAGCAGCAGAGGAAGACTTAGACAGAGTTGTCTAACCCAAGTGAAGGAAAAGGTTGATGTCGTGTCGTATCAAGAACTCAAGACACTAAAAGAGATAAGATTGGCGAATACTGCACCGACAATAGCGTCGCTCTTAAATATTATGATGATGACCTGGTACAAGAACAGTGTTGACTGCAGCGGTAGCAGATCCAGTCCAACCGTGGATGATGAATACGGTTCTGCGTGAGCGGTTAAAGTTGGAGTCACGAAGAGCATTGTTGTCATTGAAACGGAATGGCTGGCTTCGTGATGGGTTTTGCCTGGAATAAAAAACGTAGCAAAAATTAAAAGGAATTCATTGTTCACTTGATGTGGCAAAAACAAGAATAAAACCGGGCAAGTGCGAGTCGGGCTACTTGCGCACCGAGGGTTCCGTATCACACCGCCACTCAACATAATAACTAAACAATTTTTTTTTCCTGGACTTTTAACACGAGACCGACTCACACTTGGCCTATTTATTTTATTTGTTGTTATACTGTAGGCTTTGCTCAATAATCACACCAAGATTGACGCTTGTATGTATTACCGTTTTTACGATAGAGCGAGAAGAAAAAACGTTGATAAAAACTAGTTTCTTGTATGAGAAACAACATCTTTAACATTTTGACGTTTTTATTATTTGTATATTTTATTTATTTGTATAACGCATATTCTGTGAAAATTCCAAATGTCTAGCTATTACGGTTCAAAAGTTACAGCCCTAAATGGGTAGGACGGACGGACAACGTAGGCTTAGTAATAGGGTCCAGTTTTCACCCTTTTGGTACGGAACCCTAAAAAGATATCAAGCGAAGTTAAAGATAATAGACGCAAAAGATCAAGACCCAGTTGTCTGGATAATGTCTGATGATGAGTGAAATAATAAACATTCACATACCTGGTGAAAAGATGGTAAACATTTTGCCTGTCAGGGTTGAATCTGGCTGCATCAGCGAAGTCGCTGACTTTCATCCATCTGTCGACCAAGTGCAGTTGGCCATCAGAGTCCTCAAGGTATTGGTACCTTTCACGATCAGTCCATTTAATAAGAACTGGGTCGTCAACAGGCTTAGCTGGAAAGAGAATTATTTATTGGTTATTTTATTACTATTGATTAGTAATATAATAACCGAACAGAAAATATTAAATACAAGCATATGCTCACGACTATATTCCCTGAGGGGGTAGTCAGAGATATCCTGACACCACAGGACATCCACGTTTCACCAGTAGTACCGAAACTCTGTCTAGTGTGACGGGGGGTGAGCCCGTCGCCACATAATGGACATTGGGTACAATACATGCCTCGAAATTGAAGCATGCAGGTTTCCTCACGATGTCTTCCTTCACCGAAAAGCCAGTGGTGTTACAAATCGTACATAAATTCCGAAAAACTCATTGGTACGAGTCGGCCTGGACGGGGATCGAACCATCGCCTCCTGCACGGTAGGCAAGGTTACTCGCCACTGGACCACCAAGGCTTCCAATAAATACAACAGCCATTTAAATCAAGTACGGGACTACTATAGGTAATCGATATACATAACGAATATACAGGGTGAAATTGATGTCATTAGCATCCTTGTAAACTAACACTGGTACAAATAAACGTGTATAAAATGTTATACCAAGAATAAACTAAGAATAAGCAAAATGTCTACTAATAAAGTCGGAATAACTTAATCCAAGTATAACCCTCGGCGTAACTGTTCTGTATCATAAACAAATTTCTGTTTTTTTTCTTAAGTTTATCTATGAACCGCGATGTCGCCACCAAATGAGTTATGAGTTTATAAGTAAGAAATTATGATCTCCTTATTCTTAGCTTATTCTAATCAAACTATTTCTAAGAATAAGTAAATTTTTATTTGTACCAGTTAAAGAGTCTACCGATCAAACTGAGCAACTTTTACTCTGGGAGCAAACCGATTGGAGCAAAAAAAAATCAACTGTTGCATACATTTGAGTCGAGTAGTAGTCTGTAGGCATTGCAGTTTAGTATGGAAAAGCAGATTTTTTTATGCTCCGGTCGGTTTGCTCCCATAGTAAAAGATGTTCAGTTTGATGGGTAGACTCTTAGTTTAAAAGGATGCTAATGATATCAATTTCACTCTGTATAGTTTTTCACACACTAGGTAAATAATTTATTCTTATACAAAATGAACGTAAATCTGCACGGAGAATATCTAGTATAAGTGACAACTGTTTATTTTAGCAGACTTTACAAGAACTAGAAATTAGTTCTGATAAGTCGATTTTAGTTAAATCTACCAGATTTCGATTTATTACCTACAACAAAGAAAGGTGGCGAATTTGGAGTTTTTGAACCTTGCCTTTTTTGCGAAAACTAAAAGCCGGTCTAGTCAAAATTATTTGAGACGGAAAAAATTTTGGAAATGTAATAAAAAACCTTCAACGTATCCAGGATTTTGGATTCAAATGTATAAATTAGTTGTAAAACGGACAAGTCATCAAAAAATCCGTAGCAAAATGAGGTACTGTTTGGTCGTCGTTACGAAATATCTTTGGTTTAATAACTGATAGTGTCACTCATTTGGTTTTCTTCAATATTATAACATTATACGGTTATCTACAATTTCACCCATGGTTTAAGAAATAATAACAAATTTGTAACCCGTCGCCCCTGTACAGAATATGGAAAACGAAACATACCTTTAGAGGGTGTAACACTGTTCAATGCTCTACCAAGTGATGTTAAAACAACTCAATCTCTCAATTTTTTTAAAGAACAAGTTGAAAACATATATCTCTATCATGTATTAATCTGTGAAAATAATGTACCTACCTATCTACGTATACTATATATTTAAAATAATTATTGTTACCCATCCTTATGCCAACTCTAGCTAAAATAAAACTTTTGTATTCTCACTAAGTTCGCTGTAACTGTTTTTTTGAGAAATAATAAATATCTTTAAATTGAATGCATAGAACATGTGTGTAAACCTCATAATCATTCTCATTATATAGTCCACTCAATCAGTGGACTATTTAATAGGTTTACACACACTTGATTCAAAAAGTATCATAAGGAGATTAAAACCTTTCCCCCAACTTCGACAAGTTACAACCAATTAACATATTTGTTAATTTACTCTACAAGTATTGCTAAGTTTAAATTATGTACTGTCGCTTTAAGACGGAGGACAAACAGATAGAGCATACTGCTTTTATGTTCTATTCTATAGTTTGGATGTTCTTACTGAGACACGAATAATGTTTTCTTACCTGACACTGCAGCAAAAACAGATACTACCAAAATGGTTGCCAACCAAGCCATGATGAATATCGTAGTCACTGATTTGACCAAAACATTTTGCATTTTATACAAACGATATCTTCTATCAAAAGGATTAACAGTTGATAGTGCAGTCAATGCTGATCACGGTGCATTAAGAATGTTAAGTAGGTAAAGGTGTAGTTATACACAATTTTCATGAGCAAAATTTTATGAAAGTTGGGCGGAACTTGCGTATGGCCCCTAAAGACAGGATTCATAATTCAGATCCACTGTGGTATATGTACAGAGCTAACACCACGCTTCAAGACGTTGTCCTATTCAACTGCGGTGATACAACAACTCTTGCATTTAATCACTCTTTCACTGCGGTCACGTGTAGCAGTTTGATTGAAAAAAAAAATTAAATATCATAAAAATGCCATGGTGTGTACTGAGATACTGCACAAACAATTCAAGTAATGTAAACAAGTGTAGAGGAATAACTTTTCATAGGTAAGCAAGATGAATTAATTATTAAAAAGCATTTTCAATATCATTTTAAACAATATTTCTTCCCGCCCTCGAAAAATATTTTAAACAAATGCAAATAAAGACAAACCTGTACGCAAAACAGAGAAGACAAGAGATATTGCCACTCATATGGATTATAGTGAAGGACAAACCTGTACGCGAAAAAGAGAAGACAATAGTAAGCACGAAACTGAGCAAAGTTCGTTAAGTTCGCAACATTTGTTTTTTCTTTCTCGCGCGTATAATTTTTACTATCTTTTTATCTCTCTCTCTGTCATCTTATTGTGCAATCCCCAAATAAATAGTAAAATGTTACTCCATTTTGATCAAATAAATCCGAAGCAGCAGTTTTGAAGTGTATGCATGAAAATAATTTGCCGTTTAAACGGCGTACAAGTGCAAAAGTAGATACAACAAACTCCCTTTTAGCTATGAAACCTACCCAAATAACCCTAGTTATAATCATAATTATTATAGGTAGGTAAACCTTACATGTAATACCGTATGTATATTGTATGTAAGGGTCAGATTCTTTAATCCATTCTCATTGTTCTGATGGAATATACTACCATTATCTTGAAATGAACAACCTAACTTATAGAATTTAAAATTTACCCTTGTGTACTCATTCATAAGATTTGGTGTCCATAAATAAGGTGTCGAATGTCGTTTATTCGGATAGTAAAGATTTTTCATAAACTTTTGACAAACAGTTCTTAACAAGAATTTCCTTTATAGATCCATTGAGATGTTGCTTCGAACGAAATAACATTTCACACAAAAGAATGTTGAGGAAAATGCAGTCCTTTTGTGTGTTGTCACTTTATTAGATTTGAGAAGTTCTTGGCAAAAGAATAAAGAGTATAAACCTGGGAACAAGGTTTGTTCTGATATTTTCTGTGTTCGGTCAATTCAAGATTTTAATGCATAGTTGGTAAAAATAAAAATTACCGGTACCTAAAAATACACGTTGGAACAAAAGACCCTAGTAATTTTAAAAGTATCACCAAAGTGAACAACTTTCACTATGCAGCCAACATAGAGGAGAAATAAAATAAAATCATCTGTTTCTTACAAAACTGCAGTACCTACTTGACTATCCTATGTATGGAACAGATGATTATACAATGTTATTTCCATGTTGGCTCCATAGTGAAAGTTGTTCTGTTTGATGGTCTAAACTACCCCATCAAATCTTACTTGGGTATTTTGTGTGTGCACTCTATATACGTTGTTAAAATAATAATCTTGCTTGTGTGGTTCTTGCTTAGATAGAATAGACCACGCAATTTCTTCTAGTAGATGACTAGAGGGATAAGGTTTCTTATGCGTTTGGAGGCGAAAGACTAGCCATCTACTACTATTTGACACGTCATTCCATCCTGAAACAATTGTACTACAGGTGAGTCCTTCAACTAGATGCATAATAAAATCATAGTTGGTGGTTGTAGCGAGGCTTCTGGCGACCTCTAAAAGGATTATGGTCGGTAAAAAAAGGCATGCGTCCTAGCACGTGCAAGCCAGACGCTTTTCTGTGCACGACTGTGATTAACCAATAACATATTAATCTATGACTGTGATGCGCTCAAGTCAATGTATATATTGCAGTGCGAATTCTGCGGCGCCTAAAAAAACACCGTATAAACACTTTTCGCACAAATTTTTCACGGCATGCGAACGTTAGCAAGGAATAAAGCACGCGTCTATTTTTCGGTGCTAGTGACCTCCGCCCGCTCCCCTCGCATCCCCCGCGCAAATTTATCGACTCGTGTAAATACGTCGTGCTAATCGCTGGAACGGTTTTCTCAAGCAAATCCATACGCATGCGAACAAGATTGGTGCTGAAAATTAGCACCGTGTAGACCACGCGCCGTGTTTTTTTTTTTTGTGCGAAAAGAATAATTGGCGCCGCAAAATCGTCATCGTCTAAACCTGCCTTTAGACACAGTTTAGCGAGCACAAGTTAATGTAGGTATATGCAGTCGTTATAATTGTGTAATAAGAGTCTGGGAAATTATTTTGTAAAAGTGTCATAAAAACGTTGTTTAATATTTCGTCATATTTCTTTTGTTAAAAACATCAAAAGATTTCCATGAATTCAGAGCCTCAGTGATTTTTGGTAGGTATTCCTAACACAAAAGTGGCGCCTGAAACCGTATCATATAAGTAATATGAAGACAACATGATATGTTTTTATTAAAGATATTATCTATAAAAGAGAATACAGAGGTTAATATTTTACATAATTTAAACTATTATAAAACTATAACAGAAGTGTGTCTGCACATTGAAGACATATACCTACAAGAAAAAGATTACAATATGGTTTTAAGGTATCCCTGACTCCTTTTCCTTACACCCTGTATACATGGTCCAACTAAGAAATGTTGGACCATGGCCGGTTCCCAGACTTCACACCTAGCCTGGCGGAAGATCTTCCCTTTTCAATGGAGGAACATTCCAACTAAGTTCCTCCACTAATTTTTTTAGATTCTTAGATTCTTTAATGTCCACTAAAACATCTAAAATTATGAAAAATTACAATTAGTCGTGATATACAAAGGCGAACATAACTCTAAAAGATTTTTCTTCCAGCAAACCTTTGAGGGAGAGGAATACTAATGTGTTAGGATAAAATCAGTGAGCACACAAATAAAGTTGACATTTAAGTATAACGCTCTCTGAAAAGCGAGACAAGTAATTTCCTAATGAATTCACGTCGCGCGCGAATAAAAATGATCATAGAGGCTTTGCGTTCATGTTATATTTTTTTGTCATTTTGTATGTAGGCAACTTACAGACAAAATGACAATCTCTCTTATGACTACACAAAATAATAATAAGGCAACTCTACTGCGTTACCTGCGAGAGCGGAACATTGAAACTCATTTTTGGAATTGCCTGCTAATTATAATCTATCTAGAAGCTGAGATCACACAAAAGTAGGTAGGTTTATTTAACAGGTAGGTACTACGGGTTACCTACCGCCGGTACTGCAGGTACTGCGAGTTTACTATTGTAAATGTTAAGACAATGGTTATTAGTGCTATTACCCATCGTAATCCTCGATCAAGATAACTTTTTGGTAAAGTTTCTGATCATCCTGACAAGGATAACTGAAAGGTACATGGCCGATTTAATCTCAAACGGGCATTTAAGGGTATTTTACTGATGGCGCGCTCCATACAAACGAAGTCTGGTGATATTTTCAATACTAACCAATCAAAGTCAGTGAAATTTATCAGAAACAATTTAGAAAGTAATCTCTATATCTTGTCAGATTTGCGTTAATAGCTTTAATGTTACAGTGCCTCAAAGATTTCCATACAAATCTTAAATTAATCCTTGCATTGAAACTGTATATTATAACGATAATCGGACAGGATACAAGCATAGAGATTTGTTTCTAGATTGTGTCTACAAAATTTCATTGACTTTAATTTACTGTATTGAAAATATCACCAGACTTCGTTTGTATGCAGCGCGCATTTACGCATTCGGAATAAACTTATCTTAAGGGTGCGTGTCCACTGAAGCGGAGCTAGGCTGCGGAGCGGAGAAATGAGAAAATATTAACCAATAAGATTGCATTAAATCTCCGCAATTTTATTTTCTGCAATCCTATTGGTTAATATTTCCTTGTTTCTCCGCTCCGCAGCCTAGCTCCGCTTCAGTGAGCAGGTAGCCTAAAGGTGGACGCATATTTATCCGCGGCGAACGAGCTGATGTAGGCGAAAGAATCGAATTTTAGAATTCTTTATATGAAATTCTATGACACCTCGCACACTTATCCGCAGCAAATCGGACGCATCGTGAGAAGAATTAAAAATTAATTCATTTCGATCGCCTCCTTCGACTCCTTCGCCGCGGATAGATGCGTTCACCCTTAATTCGCCCTCTCCTTATCGTTTTACTCAAACCACCACAACATCGAACTTGGTGCAACTTCGCGTCAACATTCTTCAATAAGAAGCCGCGGTTCATTGTAAACGGAGCAAGTTTGATGGCAGACAGCCATCTTTGTTGGTATCGTGTAACTACCCCGGCCACTATGTTCAAACTAATCAAACTATAAGTAAAGTAGCCAACAATTACTAAATATTGGGTAACAGCCAGACCAACTTGCCACAGAATAAATACTGATACTAACTTTTACTAATTTTGAAAGTTTTTGCGCTAATGGACGTATTACCAATATCGTCCATCATCATCATCAGCATATACTGGTTGTAACTTTAAATGGTGATTGTATTTATGATACTGAACAACTTTCTACAAGGAACCTAAGAGAAATAAGAAAAAAAGTTTGGCAGTCACGGGATGCCCAGCAGATGTGAAACTTCCCCCGATTTAAATTTCGAACTTCCGTCACACAAAAAGGTTGTGGATCAGAATTCCAAAGCCCTCCCATAAGACGTTTACTTCAAAAGTTTCACTTAAAAAAAAAACGTTTATGAATGAATATGAATGAGTATGAATGGGTGAAATGGGTATGAAGGCCCATAAAGTATTCACCTTTAACACAAACAATCGCGTTCGATTAGCTGGTGCATTTATAATAGTATGAAAGCCCAAAAGTATCACCTTTCACACAAACAATCGTGTTCGATTAGCTGATTGCATTTAGTATGTAGGCCCAAAAAGTATCACCTTTCACACAAACAATCGTGTTCGATTAGCTGATTGCATTTAGTATGTAGGCCCAAAAAGTATCACCTTTCACACAAACAATCGCGTTTAATTAGCTGATTGCCTTTGGTATGAAAACCAAAATTTTTGTTTGCTTCTTTCTTATATGCTCCGTAAGGGTACAATCCCCCTTTAAAGTTATGGAACTGTCTACACTTACACCCTGTATCTGATTTTTTTTCGCGTTTCCTGATGAAGGCTCCATAGTGAAAGTTGTTTAGTTTGATGGTCTGAGAGCGCCGTATGTGCTAGGCTGTCACTAACACCCTGCATAGGGTTCTTCTTAATAATATGCTGACACTTTTAAGGGTCTGATCAGAATGTCAAAATGAACAACTTTCTCTACGGGACCAACATCGAAATCTGCTTTTCCATACAAAACTGCAAACCTATTCTAGCCAAATGTATGGGACAGCTGATTTTTTTTCACGATTTTGAGGTTGGTCCCATGGAGAAGGTTGTTCATTTCGACGGTCTGATCACCCCCTTAAAAAATGTCTGCATGTTAAGGCGCAATATAGGACGAAATACCTTGGAGGCATCTTTTATTTTTCATTTTCTGACTAGATTTATACAATTTACCGAAACCAAAGTCATACCTCAGTATTCTTGTATAGTTTATCCAGTGAAATCATTAATTGAATACACGATTGGAATTACTTCACTCGATAGAAAATTTTTACAAAGATGACGTATTTTCATATATTATTTTAAAAAATTCTCGTTTTAGAAGAACTTAAAATAGTTTCCCTTTTTGGTATTTATACTCACATACTAACTATTAGTTTAAATAGTGAAATCTATAAAAGTACTTTTGTTAATTGTAAATACGGTAAACGCAGGCATTTTTCGGAGGGCTGGGCAATCGCGTTTCTCATAGAAAATATTCGTCTGAACCTATAGCCCCTTAAGAAGGACCATGTATGTGTACAGGCCTTACCTCAGCACGGGTGCCTTATGCGGGTCGATAGACTTCACATGCACATCCGCGTATGCAGGCAGGATACACTGAAGAAGGAATACACTGAGTATTTCGTAGTAAATTTCCTCATGAATTTTTTTCTTCACCGAGCGAGAGGTCGGTGAACTCATTGGTACATGGCATGTTGTGCATGCGGATTCGAACCTGGACATCATGATTGGGTATCCATACAACTGTGCAACTATCTAGTATTTGGAGAGCGTCAGTGGGGCGTTACGAAAAGGTATGGACATTGGTCTGGAAAACATTTTGGGTGGCGTTAGCGACCCGGGCCCTTCGAACTTCGAACTTTAAACTTTTGGCGAATTGTACGAATCTCAGCCTGCGAGTGTCTGTGACTACCTGGAGACCGATTGCGCTAATTTAAAACATCGAAGTTCTATTCTTATCAAATTTCTGTTCTAATCACATTGCAATCCAATTACTATTC
Source organism: Agonopterix alstromeriana (assembly GCA_963924505.1). NCBI lineage: Eukaryota > Metazoa > Arthropoda > Insecta > Lepidoptera > Depressariidae > Agonopterix > Agonopterix alstromeriana. The sequence goes on from OZ004664.1 coordinate 13,264,175, forward strand.
AACTGTGCTGAATTCCGCATCGCGCTAAACTTTATGTAACTGACAGCCTTTAACGTCTGAGCGATCTGTCAAAACGGCTCTAACGGCTGTCATGAGCTGTACCGCGATTAGCGCAATACCAAATGTGTCAAAAGTTATGGTTCGTACGTAGTTCAGTCACGGTTCAATTACCGAATATTTACCACGATTGCAGCCCTGCACGCAAAATAGATACAAACAACTGGCTTAATAATTGGGTAATCTCAGACTCCAATTCAGAAACATGTACCTAACTAATTATAATTTGACCTAAACTCAAATATTGTTTGAAAATAAAACTTTAAAAAAACTCTTGCCTACCTGATTTTCATTCATTTCGTTGTACATAGTTCGCATGCGTAGCCAACTTTTTTGACAGTCTTTTGCAACTGAAAAATTTCGTTAATACAGTAGGGTTTCTAAGTCTTACCGATGTGCCTGCGCAGTTGACAAATTTTTATAGCGCGCGAAATTATATTGACCAATCAGGATGTGCCACCTTGAATCCCTTGCCGCTATTGGCTGATTGTTTTCGCGCCCTTTTCGCTGCTATCCGACTTTGCATCCTTTAGTTACCAAATGTCTTCGGGTTTTGACGGGGACTCGGGTCTGCTCTGCGCAAACGAAGATTGCAGCGGAATTAATTTCGTGGTCGTACTCTACAACTTCCAACATTCTCCGCAAATAAGTAATTAAAAGACGGACGGATCGACATCGAAATGATTGTATATAGGGTCCAACTTAATATGCTGACACTTTTTTAACGGAAATCGCGAAATCGAAATCTCGAAAAAAAACTCAGCTCTTCCCTACAAAGCTGCAAAGCTGCAAGCTGCTATTTAAGCCAAATGGGACAGCTGATATTTTTTTCACGATTTCGATGTTAGTCCCACAGAGAAAGTTGTTCAGTTTGACGGTCTGATCATCCCCATAAAAAAGTGTAAGCATATTAAGAAGGACCCTGTATTGTGTTCCATTTCTCAAATGCTCAACTACATTAAGGTATTTATTTTTATTTATATTACTGTAAATCATTCTTATATTATACCTACTCTGAATCAAAAAATAATTACTTATCGTAATCTTGTCTAAATCTTGTGATATTCTTGTCTTCATCCTTGATTAATTCTTGTTGTAAATATTATTATAAATTATATCATCAACGGATTAAGAGATAAAATGTATGACGATCAATAGTCTAGTTATAACACTGTAACAAAACAATACCTATAGGGTGTAACAAAAAAGCAGAGGGTCTCAAACGGCGGCGATATGCCACCCTGGGGGACGGCTACATTCTTGCGCCGGCCGTTCGGTGTAGAGACCCTGGGGCCGTGGGGGCCCGAAGCCCGTCAGCTCTTCAAAGAGTTGTCGTCGCGCCTGGTCGAGGTGTCCGGTGACCGAAGGGCTGGCGCTTATCTCGGGAAATGAATATCCATTGCTATCCAACGAGGTAACGCACCCTTGGGCACCCTCCCGCAGGACGGCGGCCTGGAGCATGTCTTCTGTTTTGTGTAAGTCGAAGGGAAATCATGCTCGATTTAGTGGCTCATTTCTTTTAGCCCTATGTGTTTATTTTTATTTTTAATCATAGCCATATTTATTTTTACTTTTAGCCATAAGTTGTATATACTGTTGTAAATATAACACACACATAAACTCACGATCGTAATTCCCTTTTGGGGTATTCAGAAGCATTGCTACAACTACCAACATTCTGTATAAGAACGTAGTTGTAGCAGTTGTTATAATTATTTTTATTACCAACTAGATTATACCCGCGAATTCGTCCGCACAAATTAAATACCTGATTGATCCACTCTTAGCTATGATGCTACAGAAAATTTTTAAAAACCTTTGTATGACATTCCTATTTTACTTACACATACATTCACACACATACACGCACTCACACTATACCGTTATCACTTAAAAATAATAAAAAAAATGTATATTTTAAGAAAAATTTGTAACTGTAAAATAAGTTAATTACCAATAATTTGTGTCAACCGAGTTTGTATTTTGTATTCCGTGTTCTAGTAATAACTATATTCTGTAAATCTGGGCCGCCACGAATCGGGCCTTTGCTGCCTTGTCCGCCAGGAAACTTTTAATTTGTAACACTTAATTACGGTAATAAACGAATTTATTATTATTATTATAAAGCAGTGTGCAAAGCCTTAAAAATGTGCAAAACAATTTTACCATCAGGTTTTTTGGAACGAGACAAATGCAAAATTTTAAATTTGGGGCTGTTGCTGACATAATTTTATTAATTTTGGTATATTTCTAGGCTCAAATTGGCTCTTTAATGATATACCGAAAAAAAACTTAACTAGTCCCGGGTCAAACCGTAAAATAACTGGGCTATTCGTTGTTTTCATGTGGCTCCGCTCTAAAGGTTTAACAAAAATCGGAAAATATCTGTTTTTGAAAAAAACAAAACCGAACAATGTTCTTCAAAGGATTTCTTACACAATATCTTAATAACTCCTTCGAAACTTTCTTTTGTAAAATATAAATTATTATCTAGCCTTCTTTTACTCGGCTTCTTTGTTCATCTTTGTGCTGTATTTCAAGGTAGTTAAATTACTTTGGAAATTTTGTAGCAGTAATGTATAAGTACTTATCTATTTCTTGTATTCAGATTTTTTTTTTTATTCGCGACGTCGCGTCCGCGTATAATTCAACGGTTTAGGCATGAAAGTGACACAAACTAACCCACTTTCATCTTACTATAGGTATTCTTAATATTCTGACACATTTTTAAGGGAATGATCAGACCGTAACACTGAACAACTTTCTCTATGGGACCAACATCGAAATCGCGAAAAAAAAAACTGTTGTCTCATACATTTGGTTCGAGTAGGTTTGCAGTTACGTTTGGAACCGTTGTATTTTCTTTCGCGATTTCGATGTTGGTCCCATAGAGAAAATTGTTCAGTTTTACGGTCTAATCATCCCCTTAAAAAAGTGTCAGCATATTGAGAAGGACCCTGTATATTCTACTTCTATATAGGGTGAAAGGAAAAGTATCATTAACCTTTAAACCACATACTCTACCCATCAAACTGAACAACTGTTACTATGATCAAACCAGTGAGAACCAAAAAAATATCAGCTGTCCCATACGTTTGAATCGAGGAAGTATTTATTAGAAAGTGTTTAGTATGGGACAGCTGATTTTTTTGCTCGCAAATCATTTCACTAAGTCTGTATTTTTTCTAATATTAATATTGCTGACGGTTTCTTAATTTTAAGGCGATGATTAGACCATCTAACTGAACAAACTCTATAGGACCAGCAAAGATATAGGCGAGTCGTCATTGTCGTTTTCTATAGTGATAGTAGTAGATATATAGTTGTTTAGTTTGATGGTCTGAAGCAACCTGTTTGATTTGTAACGCATTTAATTTTACACTCTGTATAAGGCACGTACACACGGCGATACATCAAGCTACGCTAAACCAAAATAAGCTGGCCGCGCGTAGATAGAGTAACACACTTGACTCTAACAAAAATTTTCACTTTAAGCTTAATATTTCGCTAACGAATCCCTAAATCGCAAAATGGCATTCCTACTTCAACAATATTTTTAAAAGACCTATCCAACGATATAGATGAGAAATAAAATTGCATCCCACTTTTCGTGTAGTGGAAGTACACTTAAAAAATATCAATGTTTTATTTTACCACTTTATCCGCGTTATTAATATGTATACCCATGTCAAATTACAGCTTTCTAGTACAAAGCGTCTCTGAGCTAAGCCGCAGACAGACGGACAGACGGACGGACATGGCGAAACTATAAGGGTTCCTTGTTGACTACGGAACCCTAAAAACTACAAAATAAAGATGTTACGCATTACGACCCTAGTAAATTTTGTGTACCTACTTATTTCCTCGGACAAACTTTTTGGCGACTATAATATCTGGCTTTGTAATAAGATAGTGAATGTAACAAAGACTCCGTTATGAAATAGTAGCACATATATTACCAACCTTCTTTTACACCATAATAATGGCGAACAGTGTCCATATAGCCAGCGTACACGTGACGGGAAACAGAATTACTTTAGTGTCATTAAATAGTTCCTAAATAGTGACGCCGTAGTTTACGAGAATTTTTTTTTACCTTGTACGCTAGCTTGACGTCAACATTTTCTGTGGCAATAACGGCTTACATTACAGCAATGATTTTACACGCTATAAATTGTCCCCCAAAAGTTCCCTTAGGCATAAAAAATCTCATAATGCTAACTAGATCTTAAAGAAACGGAGATAAAAACAAGTCTTTTGAATAAAATACCGAGCTGGCATTGCGCTTACACACGAATTCACACGATATCAGGCGAGTTTTCTTATTATAAAAACTAATGTTGTATGTAAATTCGTAGTAAGATAATATAAAAAATCTATGCAAAGATCCATTCATTATGAGATTCTGATCATTACGCTATTTTTGATCATTTGCAGCACTATTATTAACACTATTAACTATAATTTTTGTGTTGTAAAATTATTGCAGTTATTTAAACAGTTTCAAGCTACAAAAAAATTTGTTCGCTAGCTTGACGCTAACTTCTTAATAAACTAAAGGGAACTAATCAAATTAGAGATTGCAAAATTACGCACTCTTCTAAACCGGGGGATTGCGTTTTCCAATTTTGCCACCGAGCCCACTACCCAGAGAACGAAATTTTCAATCTATTGCGTCTAAAGGGAACTATTTAATGGCATTAAATTAATCCCGATTTCCGTCATGTATGCGCTAGCTGTACGGATACTAGCGAACAAGCACAGAATGAATGTCCTTCCAAGCGTTTAAAGAATATAGAGCAAAAGAATAATAATATAACAGCTATTCTTAAACTGTTTTAGAAGCCGTGGTGGTCCAGTGGCGAGTAACCTTGCCTGCCGTGCAGGAGACGATGGTTCGATTCCCGTCCAGGCCGACTCGTACCAATGAGTTTTTCGGAATTTATGTACGATTTGTAACACCTCTGGCTTTTCGGTGAAGGAAAACATCGTGAGGAAAAATGCATGCTTCAATTTCGAGGCATGTATTGTACCCACTGTCCATTTAAAGTGGCGACGGGCTCACTCCCGTCACACTGGACAGAGATTCGGTACTACGGTGAAACGTGGATGTTCTTAGTTTTCAGAATATAGTCGTGAGCATATGCATGCTAAAAAGCTATTCTTAAAACCTGCTAATATTTGGAAAAAAAGGCAAAGTTCGACAGAACAAGACTCCATTCTACAAAGTCCGGATTAACGGACTGTGTTGTATCTCTGCGCCTCATAATGGCAGTTGGACTTGCTTTAATGGTCGTTGTTTAGTGGTCAAAAGTTCTTAGTTGTTTTAGTAGCGGAAGTTCGTTTGGCTAATAATTAGCTGCTACTTTTGTAAAAGAGAAGACGGCAAGAAGAAGAGCACCAACTTAAAAGTCGCCGAGAAAATCCTGGGGCCAGTATAAAACGAGGATAGCAGCTGGAGTGTCTGGAAAATGCCGAAATTGAAGAACTCATGGGGTTAAAAATCATCACCGGTGAGACCAAAGCACACCGCATCCTCTGGTATGACTACATTTTCTTTAATCTGAAGGCCACGTAGAAAATGGGTGAAAATCGCGTGAGCTTCAAGCCAGCAAGCAAGAGTCGCGCAGAATCTGGTAAAGTGGCATTCTGTTGTGTCGGAGGTAAAGACCCACTTTGGGTCGCAGAACCAGCGGAGATAGTTTGTGAAAATGTTTTGAAATTAAATTAAATCACAATAATTTATTTGAATATCGCAATTCATGGCTAAAATAACAGTTGTAAATGTGTTATTTATGCTTGAAGTATGCCTACGAAGCTTAGCAGTTTCATTGATTTTACCTGTAATATTTAATTCCATAAACGGTAAATATTCTTAAATTATAATAATTGACTTAAATTATTGACAATGGTCGGATCTAAGCTTGCCTATCAAGTCCAATTTTCAACAAAGTTTTAGTAATATTACAAACCGCTGGTTTATTTTTGAAAATAGTTTAAATTCTATTCATCTTGGATACAGTCTAGGTACCTATACCAAATCTATCTAATATAAACCCGTATTTTGGCTCAACAAAGTGTAGCAATTCTGTTTAGTTCCAATACATTTGGCATGCTTACAAAAAGTTAATAGAATTAGAGAGCTTACTGCATAGGTACGAGTATTCGGACTACTAATGCTGCATACAAAATCAGCTCTCTCCTTATCTCAAGCGTCTTCGACCACCATTTTTACCAGGGCAGAAGATCTTGCATTTGCATCTGATTCAAAATTCAAGGTAAAAAGTTATATAAAGAATTCCTTAAAATATTCTAAACTTAAACACCCCTATTTTGTTATGGGTTTCTCTTTAGACCTCCCATAGAAAGTCGATCCGCACTTTACTATGGAAGGACCAAAAATGTTTCTCGTAATGGTGTAGATGTAGAACTATGGCCAAATAATCCCCCACACTAGGCGGCAAAATGTGCCGGGCAAAATTATCATTTAGCTCATACAGTGAGCGGTACATTTATTAACAAGGGCAAACTTTTAGTTATTTATTTAGGCAACACGGTGGTTATCAATCCTTCGCACCTTCTATTGGGTAAAGGTACCACTACAAGCCAGTTGTAGCAATGTCTCCGAGTGGGCTTATCGTCGTGAGTTTATGAAACTAAGCCATTATCAGACAAACCGCATCCTAATACTAAAATGTTTCTGAACTAATCTGAAGATAGTTTTGCAGTTTCACACTTAAATTAGTATAATATAGAGCAAAAGTTAGTGGAACTACTCGAATGCTGAGTATTTTAACACTGTATTAGGTCTAAGGAATTTACAGTGTTGGACAATGTTAAAGTGTCTACAGTTTTATAATTTACTAGAGTTAACCCACGACTACGTTCGCACAAATTATATTATTACCAGATTTTAAGTCAGATCATAAGCTATCAAACAAAAAAGTTTCATCAAAATTGGTTCAGTAGGTTTCGCGTGAAGCTCGCACACACAAACAGACAAAAAGACGGACAAAAATTCTAAAAAAGGTTGATTTGGAACCAGGGACACCTAAAAACCATATCGACATCTTTTTTTTGTTGTAAATATCTTCAATATACAGACACATTTCTGTTACAGTTTCTCCGTTGACTTTAAAATAGTATCCGACCTATGTAGGTAATCCATAGCATACTTTATTAAGCCAACTTATGAGCATCAAGACGAATTCAAATTCAAGACAAATCTTCGATTCATAATTTAGCTTAATTATCTAGTACATGCATTTTAGACAAAGCTATAAGGCTAAAGTAAACAAAAAAAAACAAAAATCTAGTTTTTTGTCCAAATGTTCCTTAGGAAAAAAGAAGCAAATTTTTATCAAATTTATTTCATTTTTTGCACGCACGTTTCTCTCTTTCAGTTTCGGATTCGGGTTTTTCAGTTTCGGAACAGTTTTCGGATTTGGCACCCATCTTCGAGTTTGAATTTTGCTGAAAAAATTTAATGTCAAAAAAGTGGCCAAGACACCTGATATGCCTCAATCGGTTACGATTTGGGCTGGCTGTAATTGACTGGAACCCTGGTGGACCTGGTCTGCGGGGTCAATCGCCCGCCATCGACTGTTCGCCAAAACGTCCACAATTTTTTAATTATTTAATGTTTTCTTCCATACTAAGAATTATTTAGTATGATGATCTAAACCAACCCTGAAAAATTTGGAAAGTATTTAAAAATCACCCAGTATATGAAATTTTACGTTTAGAAATCCGTTACGACTACCTCTTTGTATGAAGCACCTTCACGTTAAGCTATACTTCATTCCAAATAAGGACGACGAGATTTTCCGATTCCTATTTAGCATTCTGGCCAATTCTGATAAGCAAATATAATTTATTCATCAGAAAGATGTACTATCCGACATATCTTGGACGTTACTAAAGCTGTTTTAAGAATAAGTGAGAGTAAAGGCCTGTTTCACCACTTTTGGATAAGTTCTTGTTAGCTAATCTGACAGCTCATTTGACATATTCTTCATACAAAATACAGGGTGTCTCAAAAGAAATTTTATATTTAGTGGATCGATTAAAAAAAAGTAAGCCGTATATAGAAAAAATGTTTATTAATTATTGAAATACACTTTTTGGGGATTTATTTCTTAAAAATGGTATCGTCTAAATGTAGACCCTCGCGTTCTCGGCACTCATTTAATCGAACAGTAAAATTACTTATGACGGCTCGGCAGGTGGATTCAGGGATGGCTGCCATTTCGTGACGGATATTTTCTTTCAAATGGGCCAGTGAAGTCGGTTTATCGGGTTTCTGATGTTTGCGTTTTGGATTCGTTGCACTCCAGTAGCGGCAGTTCTGCTTATTTACGTGGCCATTAAGATGAAAATGAGCTTCATCCGAAAACAAAATGTTGGTAAACGTTGAAAATCGCTCAATCACCTGATTTACGAAATGAAGCCTCTGACTGGCATCTTGGGGCTTTAATTCTTGCACCAATTGAATTTTGTAGGGGTGCAGCTTTAGGTCTTTGTGCATGATGCGATGTAATGATGATCTATGCACATTTAAAGCACTTGCGCGCTTCCGAATTGAAAGGTTCGGGTCGTCACGAACAGACTGATTAACATTCTCCACGTTTTCTACCGTTCTTGATGACCTAGGTCGCCCGGATTTTGATTTATCTAGCGTTGTACCGGTCTCTTCAAACTTTTTAACCCAATGTCGAATGAGAGGAATGCTTGGCGCATCATTTAAGTGGAATTTTCTACGCGCTACATTCGCCGAATCACCGTTTTTGTAAAACTCTCGCACGCACAACGCGCGGTCTGCTCCCGAGAAACGCTTCATAGCGACTGAATTCCCAAGAGCCAGGCTACCGATTGACATAACCCCCGCTCCCCTCGGATACGTTGCGCTCACTCAATAAGCTAAATAAATATAAAATTTCTTTTGAGACACCCTGTATATTAAATGAGCTGTCGGATAAGCTAACAAGAACTTATTCGGAAGTGGTGAAACAGGCCCCAAGTGTTTCGAATCACTGTTTCTGTAATTAAAATTAGCCTTAAATTTTCGTTGCTATTTTGAATAGAGTATAGTTGCGACCAAACTCTCGTAATTTTGACAGCCAGTGTACTAATTTACATTATAACTATACTGCTCACTTATACTATCTATGTAAAGTGAAATGGGGGAGTGGTGGCGTGGTTAAGAACTAATTTAAAAGTTCCTCGATCGAGTTGGGAACATCTAACGGTGGAAGGATTGGGCTCGCCTTAATAGAATTCAATTGAATGGAGCTTTTTATCAGAACTTATTAATTAAGTAATTAAAAAGAAATTTCAATGTCAAAAATGCCTTTGAAATAGGTAGGTATACCTAGGTAGGTACCATATATTACTCAAAAATTACAAACAACAATGACTGTTTTTAGGGCTCCGTACCCTAAGGGTGCCAACGGGGCCCTAATTATAAGCCTGCGCTGTCTGTTCGTCCGTCCGTCCGTCTGACGTCCGTCCGTCGGTCCGTCCGTCCGTTCTAGCTTTAAAGGGCTGTATCTATTCAACCTATTACGGTTCCTTTAAAATTGGAGTGATTATAATAAAACTATAAGGTCAAGTGTGTCGGGCTTGCGCTAAGGGTCCCGGAGACAACAATTTTTTTGTTAATATTGTATGTTGGTACCGAGTCCTCCGTGCGAGAGTCCGACTCGCACTTGGCCGGTTTTTTTCCATATGCATCTCGCGGAAAGCGCGGCTTTCACTCTCTGAAAAGCGCGGTAAGAAGCTGGTCCCCTTTGTATGCATCAAAGGCGCGTCTCTCGCGTTTAGAGAAACCATACTAGAGGGGCAGATATCCACAGAAAGAGTTATTTTTCAAGTCATATCACGTTCGCATATTGCAGCGATTGCCGCTTATTGCTTCTTTGATCTACTTCATACAAGATTCATAAAGAGGTTTTATCGCTGCTGGAAAAAGTGTTTAAAAAATCTGCCAGTGCCAAGTCAAGCTAAGAGCCGGCCAAGTACGATTCTTGTTATTGCCATGGCCGACGGTTTTTAGGGTTCCGGAGTCAAATAAGGAACCCTTATACTTTCGTCCATTCTGTCTGTTATTTTTGCACCTATTGAATCGAAATTTGACATGAAAACGAATAAAAGTAGCCCAAAAACAGAAATATAGTAGTTATGAAGTAAATAACTTTGCTTCCCATACAACGAAAGAGGGGTTGGAAAAAAATAGTTTTTTTTAAATCGAGTGAGTGTCGTTGGATAGGTCTAGTTCAATGGAAAAGAACTCCCATAGAAACTAAATCGACATAATGCTTCTGTCTCGAGATATCTGCGCTCAAAGTCAAAATAGAGCGTACCCCCCTCTAACTTCTAAAATATAGGAGTGAAAAATCTGAAAATGTTATAAAATATAGCTTAAAATATGACAAACTTGATGGCGTTGCACGAAACTAAATCGCGCTATCATAGTGTTTCAAAAATGTATCTAAGGTAAGATAAACAGATTAAAAACTGTCTTCTTTTTACCCGACTGCAACAGAAGGAGGGTTATGTTTTTCGAGCGTATGTATCTATGTATGTATGTATGTATGTATGTATGTTTGTATGTCTATTTCTTTGGCACGGCCTACAGCCTAAACGGCTTGATGGATTTTAACGTATGGGGTGTCATTGGATTCGTAAAAATCGTGAGAGTGACATAGGGTATATTATTTCAAGATGGCGTCTACAAATTAAAAAAGAGAGGGGGAATAAACAATTTTTTTTTGTTAAAAATTACAATATGGGTATCAAATGAAAGCTAGTGATCAGACGATTCCGAGTATATAAATATTATAGTACTTTTATGTTACCGTTTCGACACAAGACTAAAAAGTATGAAATAAACTAAATTATTAAGATAAACAAAAAACCCGACTGCATGAAAAACCTATTAACTGAAAAGAGAAAAACAAGCTCTAAAATCACTAATCAGCTATAACACCTGTATTTAAGCTAATATAATTTGAATGTTATTAGGTAGGTATTGCAGGCGGGGTCAAAAATAACTAACCAAAAAATCTCCTTTGTCCCCGTTTGCGATACCTACCTAATAACATTCAAATTATATTAGCTTAAATACAGGTGTTATAGCTGATTAGTGATTTTAGAGCTTGTTTTTCTCTTTTCAGTTAATAGGTTTTTTATGCAGTCCGGTTTTTTGTTTATCTTAATAATTTTTATACTTATACAATGGCTAAGAAACCCTATCATGGGCGAGTCCGACACGCTTTTGGCCGGTTTTATTATTTGCTGTTTTACTTTAGATTATCATACTACAGGAGTCAATTTCTTTTAGGGCCACAAACGGTAACGTTTATTGAGGGTATTAAAAGCATAATGTAATGTATGTATTGTATTTACTATTACCATTTTTACGACAGAGCAAAAACGAAAACACTCTTTGGGTACGGAATGCTAGGATAAATTTTAAATTAATCCTAGCATTGAAACTGTATATTTTAACGAAAATCTGACAAGATACAAGCGTAGAGATTTGTTTCTAGATTGTTTATGCAAAATGTAATTGACTTTAATTGGTTAGTATTGATAATATCACCATACTTCGTTTGTATGCTACGCGCATTTATGCATTCGGAATAAGCTTCTCTTAAGGGAAACAATCTCTATGCTTGTATGAAATCAAGCATAGAACCATACTTCGTTTGTATGCTACGCGCATTTATGCATTCGGAATAAGCTTCTCTTAAGAGAAAAAATCTCTATGCTTGATTTCATACAAGCATAGAGATTTTTTCGATTTTTAGAATGAAATCAATTTTTCGTTAAAATATGCAGTTTTAATGCTAGGATTAATTTAAGATTTGTATGGAAATCTTTAAGGCACTGTAACTTTAAAACTATACATTTTAAGATTAGTTTCTAGATTGTTTCAGAAAAATTTTAATGACTTTAATTAGTCATTATTGAAAATATTACCAGACTTCGTTTGTATGGAGCACACTCCGAATTATATTCTTAAAGAAGTTGCTCAAATTTTGTTAAGTAGTTATACACATTTTGTCAATGTTAGAAAGATACGCTAGTAACTTAACGTGCTCGAGGCTTCACAACAATGTGGAGGGGCATTGCGATTAATCACTTAGTGTAGTTTATCCAAACTTGAAGGTACGACATCATTCTAAATTGCCGGAACGTCGTTCGCGAGGGAAAACCAACAGCGCTCTGAAATATCTTACAAGCATTTTCGTTCACGGAAGGAAATACTTAACATAATCAAACCATTTTATGAATATTTACGTCCATATTTTCTAAGATTTATGTTCTTTCTCGTATAAACAACGTGAGTTAATGTTGAAAGCTTCGATATTTTGAGCGACGTTTAATCCAGTGAATAAAAACACAGCGAAGGAATCTGATGGATGACCACAATCTATCTTTCTTAAGTAAAGTGTAGCCAAGAAAAATATGTCGCATAAAGTACTTTATGGCAATATCTAGAGTGTTATCTCTAGCCGTCTTAAGTTGGGTATTGGCGTTAATTGCGATTAGCTTGTTTTCTAAGAAATTAAAACCTACTTAACATTTTATGCTAGCTGTTGCCCGCAACTCTAAATCTGTTTAGCAGTTTATCCAAACATCTAAACATCCTTAAAGCCGTGGTGGTCCAGTGGCGAGTAACCTTGCCTGCCGTGCAGGAGGCGATGGTTCGATCCCCGTCCAGGCCGACTCGTACCAATGAATTTTTCGGAATTTATGTACGATTTGTAACACCACTGGCTTTTCGGTGAAGGAAAACATCGTGAGGAAACCTGCATGCTTCAATTTCGAAGCATGTATTGTACCCACTGTCCATTATGAGTGGCGACGGGCTCACCCCCCATCACACTGGACAGAGTTTCGGTACTACTGGTGAAACGTGGATGTTCTGAGGTTTCAGAATATCTCTGACTATCCCCTCGGGGAATATAGTCGTGAGCATATGCTTATGCTAAACATCCTTAAATCTTAACTATTGTGGGGGTGATTTATATGTATATGTATAAATATTGTTTAGCTATTTGCACTACTTAGGTCTGACTCCAAATACTAGTTATGAGAGTTCTGAAATGATAGTCCACGAGTCAATTTATCACTGTTATATTTCCGGATTAAGATTAGGTAAAAATTAAGTATTACATTGTTCTTTGGTCAAATATCCCTATTTTTGCATTCCGGAATAACTGTATAAATACCTATAACTACAAGTTCTATACAAACTAGCTTGACGACAGCGCCAAAACGGAAATGTTGGAACTAAGTGCAAATTTCACCGTCGCATCTGTAGCTTGCTAGATATCAGTAATCTGTGGCGAGGACGGCCAGCAGCGCTGTAAAATTTTAAAGCTTTCGTGTTTATGAAAAACTTCTGTTTAAGAGGTTTCCCTGACCGAACGACCTTGACCCTTTCAGAGCCGCCTCACATCTACTAAACCATAGCGTAATAATACTTTGACTAAACTACGTCATTTGAGTAGGTATACCTATTTTTTACTGGTTTGTCCTTCATTATATCACTGTGGTGCCTTTTTAATCCAAGAAAATCCAATCCAAAAATAATAAGAATTCGCACCAAATTTTACAATTATCTATTTAACTCATTTAATATTAATCTTAAAAAAATTGGCTTCATGGCAATTTTTAGATCTTAATATTGTCTACACAATGGTGTGTGTCGCAAGTAACAGTGACTTAAACTTATAAAGTAGATGCACATAATACATATTTTTTCCAATATTTAGGCTTTCCTTTGAACACAGGTTTCATATGTATTTTATAGAAAAATAAGAAATATACTTCATAGCAAATAAAGCCGAGATGTTGAAGATAATTGCAATTTTTTTATTAATTTGTATGTCTTTCGAATAAGGAGAAGCGCTTCTAAAAACCAGCAAAATATGGCCCGGCCCTGCGTTTACCTATGGGAAGCGTCTTAAATTAAAATTCAAAATCACAATCGACTTAAATGTTAAACACCTTTGCGTCTTAAACCTTAAAAGTTAGAGTTCCAACAATGTACATTCAAAATGTTCCCAAAGGTACACTTCGAAGCAAAAAGTCGAAAGGATCCCGAGCCTTGATGCAGCCACTTAAGGCAAGAGGCTTTTTGTATTTTTATTCAACTCTGTTACGTTTGCCTTCTTGTACTCTTAAAATGGTGCATCAAACTCTTAGACTATTTATATTATAGAAGAGTTACGCTTACGTGTGTAATTCTACTAACAAACATTTCTGCCACTTTTTGCACGGGTAACATGAAATCCGCAATTTTGGATTTTATTCCTCATAACTTTAGATTGTAATCTTGATTGTTAAAAATCATGAAAAGTAGTCTCGTCTGAACCCCAAACGAAATAAGTTCGATGTTATTATACCGCAATTATAGGCTGTCTCGTTTAGTGATAAGGTATAAAATTGTTTGTAAATGCACATGATCAAATTGATCTTGTACCGTGGTAGAAGGGAAATGCTACCGCAAGGCTGGTCCCTATTTAAATAGTCAAAGTTCAAACTAGATAAATTACGAGCTAAGTGCTTGACTTAAATTTACCAAAATGCATTTTCAAAATCTCTACAGCACGCAATTTAAGAAAACATTTGAAACATTAAAAATTGATACAACATCAGTTGACATCGTATCGGATGCGACAATTTAACCAAAATTTGGCGGTGACGATGTCAGCCTCATAGTTTTTTATTATTGGTCTAGGGCAAGGGACATCCCAACAAACTGGTATAAGCTTGCTGTTCTGCTTGACCTACATCGTTACAATACGTAATTCATACTCGAACCATTTCGCATAACTCACCATAGAATGTTTTTCATATTTCTCTACCTATAGAATGTTTTGTTTCACCAACAGAAACATTTTTCCTTTGTGACATCGAAACCGGACTCAAGGACCATCAACGAGTGATCTACTGGAATCCGAAACCCAATGGGGCGTAACCAACCCTTAATGACGAAGGGTACAACATAAAACAGTTTCCCCGTGTTTATTGTTTTCATCATACTGCCTTGGTTTTTAACAAGGGCTTTTCTTCAAACACTCAATCCAATATGACCGATATCATACCGTAGTTACATAAAAATTCAAAATTTTGGGAGAAAACGAGGTGGTTTTTCCAATTGAAAAGAGGATGTCATTTCACGTCTTCTGGTATCTCATAATAAGGAGTCTATAGGGTCATTCTTAATATACTGACACTTTTTTAAGGGGACGAACAGACCATCAAACTGAACAACTTTCTCTATGGCACTAACAAGGAAATCGCGAAAAAAAATCACCTGTTCCATACAAAACTGCAAACCTACTCTAGCCAAATGTATGGGACAGGTGATTTTTTTTCGCGATTTCGATGTTGGTCCCATAGAGAAAGTTGTTCAGTTTGATATTAAGTCTGTATATTAAAATCCATAATTTTAAATACATATATTGAAACTTAAAACACGTAATCATTAAAATCCATAACGTTGAAACGTATACATTTAAAAAGCATACCTTTAATATGAATAACATAAATATGCATAACGTTAAAAAACGTAAAATTAATACACGTATGTATTGGCGAGGCCCTTTGAAGGGAGTTGAGAAAACTTATATTTTCGGGTGGACTATTCTATACTCGCTGCGCTCGCTCGGCTCGTGCGCTGTGGTCGTAGAATTTTTCAAATTATGGATTTTCATTATTATGCCAAATTATCTAAACTATTATAAAACTGTAATAGAAGTGTGTCTTTACATTGAAGATATTTACAAGATAAAGATTACAATATGGTTTTTAGGTATCCCTGACTCCAATAGAATAGAATTGTTTAGAATTTTCTCTGACTGTTTGCTTATTTTTTGTAACAACATCACGCAAAAACTACCTTACCGATTATGATGAAACTCTTTTTATTGATAGCTTATAATATGACTTAAAATCTGGTATATAATTTGTACGGACGAAGTCGCGGGTAAACTCTAGTACTCGTACCTACAATATAAAGTGGTACGAGTATTTTTGAACCCTAGATTTTTCGGGCGGAAGCTTTTTGTGTAAACATTTAAAATCTACTTTTATTGCAAATTAATTGTTATAATTACAGTTAATATCTGGCCAAAAATACATTCCTTAATATTTAGCACCATTTTAGCCGCCACGCGTATTTCTTTCTTAACACGGCGTTTGCGGCGACAGGGTCTGAATGAAAGATTAATGAGGGATATGAGCTTAGAACAAAGACAAAAGGTTTCTTCTAATCTTACCTTTGCAACATATTTTGTACCTAGTTTGAGAAAAATTGGTAGGATTCCACATAGATTTTTTTCTGTGCGATAGAACTTACAAATCAGAATGCCACAAAGTAAGATAAGATAAGATAAATATTATATTATAGCATATTATTCTATTATATAGGTAATAATATTATATTATTATTATGTTAGTACATGAAAGATGCACGGGTCCACTGGGACCCGGTTCTTTGGGAGGCGTACATGGGGCCGAAGCCAACACGAAGAGGCCTTTTTTCGTACCATTTATTCTAAATGTGAGATGGCATGCACCTATCCAGGCCTATCCCTAAATACACCATGGAGATGCACTAGAAGATAATTCCCGACAGATGCTGAACTATTGCCAGGAAGGGATAAATTTGTCTGGGCTATGGGGTTGGGATTCTGTGTACTGGATAACTGGTTTATGGAGTGAGATAACGGACGCCTGCTCTAGTTAAATATCTCACAATTTTTAAATCTAGCAGGCGGTGACTTGCCAACTCATTGAATGGGCCCCCCAAAAAGGCCGCTCGCAAGGAGCGACAAGGCGGCAACATGTACTCAGCTGATAAGGTTTTAGAGAAGTGAGTCTGCGGGCGCCGGTTCCCGGTGCTAAGCGCACCAGTCAGCAGGTCCCGGCGTTATGACATTTTACACTTCCAACCTGGAGCATAGGTTCCGCTCTTGCAACTCCACTCCTGGCCGGCCGGTTAAGGCAAGACAGGAGGTGAGGGCCAAATCAATTCGGGCCCTCTGGAGAATCGGGTCCGTGGTGTCGCCACTCACCAACATTATGTAGATAATTATTTTATGTGCTTAGAGACAAATCATAGTTAATTTGAATAAAACCTAAAAAATTATCATAGGGCCACTTTTGATACAACCTCCAAGACATAGCAAGGTTGACTTTGATAATTGGAATGATAAAAAAATGTTTATCATCATCAGCATCAGCCTATAAACGTCCTATTGCAGGGTACAGGCCTAACCTCTGGGAGGGTGTATGGGCATTAGTCCACACGCGTGCCCAATGCGGTTTGATAGACTTCACATACACATCAGAATTTCTTCCTCAGTATGCAGGTTTCCTCACGATGTTTCCCTTCACCATTTGAGAGCAGTCGGTATTACGTACATAAGTTAGAAAAACTCATCGGTACATGGCATGTTGTTAGTGCGGATTCAGACTGCCATAATTGCGTGTCCATAACTCTCCGCAAAGCGCCACCGACACACTCGCCACCGACGCTCCATATCTATAATTTTTTTCTAGAATCTTTGACAGTAGGTTTTGCGTGATTGAGATACTTTTTTTATTTTAGGCGGAATAAAAGTACCACAATGCCTTCTCTTCGTTGTTTACTCGTTTAACAAATCATTCAAAAAGAAAAAATCAAATCACATGGCATTACTTTTCACTCGTAGTAAGTACATGAAAAACAGGCCCATGATTTTTTGAGTACGTAATGCAAGAGCGTCACCGATCTTCCGCTATTTTAATTTAATCAAAGAATTAAAGACCTAAGTTTTATTAGTTTTAAATTATCAATATGTACCTAGATTTTAGAAACTATCAATTTAAGCATAAGCATATGCTCACGACTATGTATATGTATATTCTGAAACCTCAGAACATCCACGTTTCACCAGTAGTACCGAAACTCTGTCCAGTGTGTCGGGGGGTGAGCCCGTCGCCACTTGTAATGGACAGTAGGTACAAGACATGCCTCGAAATTGAAGCATGCAGGTTTCCTCACGATGTTTTCCTTCACCGAAAAGCCAGTGGTGTTACAAATCGTACATAAATTCCGAAAAACTCATTGGTACGAGTCTGTCTGGACGGGGATGCAAGGTTACTCGCCACTTGACCACCACGGCACTATCAATTTGCTATTTAATAAATGCACAAAATCATAAACACAGTAGCTAAAGAAAAGTTCACAAATGCTCAAACTTGATGTAGAACTCTAAAGTGCTTATAATGAAATAATACGCCAAACTACAACAAAAAATAATACACGTCCCTACCTACAAGTTTTAATAGAAATTTATTGCCTACATTTTCTGCTGTACAGCTTTTATTGCAAGCAACTCGGAAAAGTATTCATAGACAATCTGCTCGACGGACTTCTTATTGACTGCACAACAATTATGCAACATCAAAGTGCTTTAAAGGGTGCTAGGGCAGTAGCAGGCAGGTAGTTAGTTGCATTATTTTAATGGGTGATTCTATTCATAATTCTGAACAACTTTACCAACGGAACATAAGGGAAAAACGCAAAAAAAATTAAACTTTTCATAGAATCGATCAGGTAATTGCATTTTCTATAGGTTTCTTAGGAAAAGTTTTCCAGTATCAAGGGTACAGTCATCCTTAAAGTAATGCAACTGTTTACCCTAACACCCGTCAAACAAACATCGATTTCTAATTTGATAGTAAAAACAGTTGCTTTAGTATAAGCTTATAAAATTACTGGAGTTAATTCGCGATTTCGTATCCACACAAATTTTACACCAGATTTTAAGTCAGATCATAAGCTATTAAATAAAATAGTCTCATCAAAATCGGTTTAGTAGTTTTCGCGTGATGCTCACACACACAAACAAACAGACAGAAAAAATCAAAAAAAGGTTTATTTGGAGTCAAAACCATATGGTCATCTTTTCTTTGTAAATATCTTCAATGTACACACACACTTATGTTAGTTTTATAATAGTAAAGATTTAAAAAGCTTACTAGCCTAAATGTGTGGCATTGTTTTAGGAATTATTACTCCACCGTACATAACACATTGTTGCTCATGTGATAACTATAATTTTCATATGAAATAGTACATTACTGCAGCGGCCAGCAAAAGAGGCATTGATGAACGAACGTGTAAATGTGGGCCGCGGCGAAGCCGGAGGCACACATACGTAAGTCCACAGAACATTATAAGAGGGGTTAAAAGTGCAAAGTAGGGTGGAACGTGTCGCCACAGGTTATGCAATAATTTGCATAACACCATATGGCGCGCGGCGTGGTGCGAGCTAGAGGGCATGAGTAATTGTAGCAGCGTGAGCGGGAAGACAAGTGGCGACAGCCGTCTCCGAAGCAAAAGCGCTACTTTGCATTTCTAACCCCTCTTATAATGTTCTGTGCGTAAGTCCATCAATGCCTAGTTGTGGCCAAGGCTTGTATAGTACTTTTCTCAAATAATGCGCGGAAATTAAAACTAAGTTTCCCGCGTTAATATGTTCATTTGTTTTTTTTTTTCAATAAACAGCTTTCTATTTGCAAGCCAGTTCCAAATTTAAATAAAACTTTGATAAGTTACCTCCTTGATTGAAATGTTCAGGGTTTAAGATCGTTCCATTTTTAAATTACACGACAGATAATATGAGTTTACTATGTAATTTATTTGGCCGCAAAACCAAGACAGATATGGATTTCCATACAACCGGCCGCTGCTCCCATGCATTTGGCCAGTACATTTCGATTTATCTCGAAGAAGGTTGTCAAAATAATGCTCAAATTTCCAAGCATGTTTGAGAAAAGTCTATTATGATGGTATTCAATGTTGTAAGCCGACCACGAAGTAAAATGTGATATGATCCTACAAAGAGTCCAGGGTAATTAAAAAGATATTAAAAACGACTGGCCGTAAAGCTTGAAGTACCAACCTTCAAATAATTTACTAGTTTCTGTCTGCGGCTTTTTTCTCATATTCTTGGCATCCAGATTATATTCTGGGAGAAAAATTACACACAAAATTACATGGGACCTGTTTGATCAAATGCATCATCTTTATAGGTACGCAATATGCATGGCATTATCCGATATATCAAATATTCATCCATAATTTCAAAGCTATTAAGTTTAATATATACATGGTGTAAGTGACTGCCTAGCAAATACTGAAACTGTGAATTCAGACCATCTAACTGAACAACTTTCACTATGGAAACACCCTCAGAAAACGCTAAAAAAAATCAGCTGCTCCATACAAAACAGCTGTACTGACTCGACTCAAATGTATGGAGCAGCATTTTTTTTTCGCTTTTCCTGAGGGTGGTTCCATAGTGAAAGTTGTTCAGTTTGATGGTCTGAATTTACAGTATTTGGTAGGCTGTCACTTACACCCTGTATAAGGTTTTTCTTTTTAAAGGGATGATCAGACCGTCAAACAACAACAAACAACTTTCTCCATGAACAACTTTCTCCATGGCAACAACATCGACATCACGAAAAAAAAACTGCTGTTCCATATTAAACTGCAATGCCTACTCGACTCAAATGTATGCAACAGCAGATTTTTTTCTGCTCCGATCGGTTTGCTCCCATAGTAAAAGTTGTTCAGTTTGATGGGTAGACTGTTAGTTTAAAAGGATGCTAATGATATCAATTTCACGCTGTATAATCACTAATCAGCAATAACAACTCTGTTTGAGCAAATAAAATTTGAATGTTATTAGGTAGGTATTGCAGGCGGGGACAAACCAACCAAAAATCTTATTTGTCCACGTTTGCGATACCTACCTAATAACATTCAAATTTTATTTGCAAATTATAAATTTGCTCAAACAAAGTTGTTATAGCTGGTTAGTGATTCTAGAGCTTGTTTTTCTCTTTTCAGTTAATAAGTTTTTTATGCAGTCGGGTTTTTTGTTTTTCTTGATAATTTAGTTTATTTCATACTTTTTAGTCTTGTACCGAAACGGTAACATAAAAGTACTATAATAATATATTTTTGGAATCATCTGTTCACTAGCTTTCAAAATAATAACCCATATCGTAATGTTTACAAAAAAAAATTTTTTTCTTTCCCCTCTCTTTTTTAATTCGCAGACGCCATAGCCTATGTCACTCTCACAACTTTAACGAATCAAATGACACCTCATACGTTAAAATCCATCAAGCCGCTTAGGCTGTAGGGCGTGCCGAAGAAATAGACATACATACATATATACACTCGAAAAACATCACCCTCGTTGTGGCGCAGTCGGTTAAAAATGTGTAATCAGTATTATTATTTTTTACTTTTTTATTAATACACTAGCTGCTCTTCCCTCATTTGTCATAACCTAAGAGTATGTTTCATCATCATCTCATACGATATGAGTATCAAAATATATAATAAAATTCCCGAAAGCTTTAAACAACAAAACACCAAATTAATGTTAAATAATTTATACAGATGGCTAGAGCAACATAGTTTTTATAGCATTGAAGAGTTTTTAAATTTTAAATAGTATATAAAATAATTACAGAATGTTAGTATTGTAGGTTTTAGCTTTTTTTAAGATGTTACACATTTGCATGCTGTTGCTACAGCTGAACAGAAGAAGCTTATTTTATTATATTTTACCATCTTTTGTATACCTGTTTCAAGGCAAATAAATGATATTCTATTTCTATTCCTCAAACGATGGACGTCCGTCCACTGCTGGACATAGGCTTCCCCCAAAGATCGCCACAACGACCGGTCCTGCGCTGCCCTCATCCAACGGGTTCCCTTCCCCAGGTCGTCAGTCCACCTCGGGGGGGTCCTACCCACGCTATGCTTTGCGGTACGTGGTCGCCACTCGAGAACTCTTCGGCTCCATCGACCATCGGTTCTGCAAGCAATATGCTCCGCCCATTGCTTAGTTTACCAATTCTTTGGTCTATGTCGGCTACTCTGGTTCTTTTGCGGATCTCTTCATTTCTGATTCGATCTCGGAGGGAAACTACAAGTATGTACAAGCCACAAAAATTGCAAAGCTGGGGCTTAAAAATTCGTTCTTGAAAAGGATCCTAAATAATGCAGACCGCCTTGTACGCAAAGCACAATATGAATAATGTTGTAACATTTGGCATTCACCTTTGTCTGCCATCACATTGCGTTACGTTTTCACATCACGTAGCTCCTCCATATAAAAGTAACTTGAAGCTACTGACTTAACTACAAAATGTAATAGGAAGAAATGCTGAACGAATTTAAAACTTCTGCATACAGTTTAAAGTCTGTATTAAATCAGAACAATTTGCGCCTGAAAATTTTACTGCAGCGGTTTGGAGACAATTCTATCTGACGATATTATATTATATAGATATTTCGTATCAAATGGAATTATTCGAAACTTTATTTATAAAAACAATAAAGAAATAGGTTTAGTACAATAAATATCTTGTACATTGTCATTGATAAAAACTAGTTTTTTATTTGAGGACCCCCCTTAATTTTTTACTTTTAGTCATTTTTATTGTTCCTTAGCAAGTGCGCCATAATAACACACATTCTGTAAAATGTATATAAAGCAATTCCGATTGTAAAGTTACAGCCCAAATAGGTAGGACAGACAGACGGACGGACGGCCGGAAAACGTGGGCTTAGTAATAGGGTCCCGTTTTCAACTTTTGGGTACAGAACCCTAAAAAAAAATCCAACCTCCTTTTCGTTGGATTCCAACCGTGTTTTCTTCTTTAATACTACATTTCTGCTTTTGGGTTACTGTTTTCTGTCTTCATGCTAAATTTAGATTAAATAGGTACAATAATGAGCGAGTAATTGGGTTGATGAAAATTAGTATTAAATGTTTAATTTTATTTTTGTAACATCTTGTATACAACGTGTTAATGAATAAGCGCAAAACCTCATACACCCCATTTCAGTTATAACAAAATAATTAGATTCAATCAATATTTTCATTATTTTGAGACTTAAAAGTTAATGTTATTCGCATTTTAAGTTTTCAGACAAAAATTATTTGTTATCATTTCAGCAATGAATGAAAGCGCTAGTATGCTCATGATTACTTTTTAAGAATCTTGTTTTGGCAGTAAGTATGATGAGAGTGCCCGTGCGGTGGGTTTAGATCGAGATCAGTAAATTTAAAATTTTAAAAACAAATAATTTAATATTATGAAAAAATTTCCTATGGTACTTCGACATGATAATTCGATTCTGCTCAATTCTCTCTTCTAAACAAACAATGCTCGATTCTAAACAAACTACTTTCTAGTTTTGCGTTATTCATTAACACGTTATATACAACGTGTTAATGAATGAACGCAAAACTAAAAAGTAGTTTGTTTAGAATCGAGAGCAGAATCGAATTATCATGTTTTATAATTAGGATTTTTTTTTAAATATTAAATAATTTGTTTGTAAAATTTAATATTTACTGAACTCGATCTCAACACATCACTCGGGCACTGTCACCCTACTTACTACAAAAACAAGATTCTTAAAATGTATCCATGAGCACGTTAGCACTCACATTCATTGCTGAAATGATAACAAATCATGTTTTCCTCACAACTTAAAATGCGAATAAATTGAAATTTTAAGTCTCAAAATAATGAAATTATTGTTTCAATCTAATTATTTTGTTATAAATCAGTTGGGGTGTATAAGGTTTTGCGCTTATTCATTAACACGTTGTTTATATTATAATACTTTTATGCTACCATTTAGAAACAAAATTAAAAAGTCTCCAATAAAACCAATATTATCTTGTGTCTTGAAAATGTTACTTTAACCCATGCATAGTTAGGGCTACAAGCTGTATGATTCTCGACATGGCAAAACTCTCCTCTCGCCACTTTGAAAAGATTTGAATTGAAGAAAAACTTAAAGCCAGTACATCAATGAACATAATCTGTGTTAAGTACTCTTGAAAAATCCGCTCTATCATTATCTACCTTCATCGTTAGTGACGCCTGCGTCCGCTCTGGTACCGAGTGAGGATTTTTCAATGGATATCAATGCACTCCAAGTTATCTTTAATTAACACAGGCTGTGTCAGTTTACCCATACAACTAAAGTAATAGTAGACCGTTATTTTTGAAAATAACATTTGTCTGAAGATGAAATTCTGATGCGTATGTGAAGTCTACCAATCCTAATTAACGTCCGTACACCCTCCCTGAGGGTAGGTATGTGCCCTGCAGTGGGACTTATACAGGATGTAAGTAAAAGTATCATTGAGCTTTAAACCACATACCAACAAAAAATCTGCTGTCTCATAAATTTTAGTCGGGTAGGCAGTGCAGTTTAGCATGGAACAGCATATTTTTTTAGAGCAGGGTAGAATATGAGGTATAAATGTTAATGATACTTTTCCTTACACCCTGTATAGGCTGACTACGATCAGTGGTTGGAGAAATTAATGAAAGCCGTATCGAAATATTCAGCTTTAAATAATAAAATACAATTTTTGTCAAGAGTCAAGTGTGCCCCCCCCCCCCCCTTCCAGCTAAACGGTTGTTTCTGGATACGGCAGTAGTGTATACAACGTGTTAATGAATAAGCGCAAAACCTCATACACCCTAACTGATTTATGACAAAATAATTAGATTAAAAAATTATTTCATTATTTTGATACATAAAATTTAAAATTATTCGCATTTTAAGTTTTAAGGCAAAAACTATTTGTTATCACTTCAGCAGTGAATGAAAGTGCTAACGTGCTCATGAATACATTTTAAGAATCTTGTTTTGGTAGTAAGTAGTGTGAGAGCGCCCGAGCGGTGGGTTTGCGATCAAGTTCAGTAAATTTGAAATTTTACAAATAAATTATTTATGTTGAAACCATGATAATTCGATTCTGCTCTCGATTCTAAACAAACTACTTTCTAGTTTTGCGTTAATTCATTAACACGTTATATAGTGTAGGAAAACTAACACCGCTAAGTAGGCTTTACAAGTTAACGAGTAATAGTCGACCAACTTGCAAAATGTATTTTTTAGACTTTATTAGCCGTTAAACCGTAGTACCTATAAAACAAAAAGCCCCCTTTTAAGTCCGTATATTGAGACCCAACCGTGGCCCGACAGGCACTTGGCCGATTTTTAATACCTACTGTTGGTTTCTCCATTTTGCTATAAACACTTTGACTTTATCGATGTGCCCGAGCGAAATCGAGAGGCCCAAGAGGAAAATAAGCCAAGATCTAAAAAGCTCAGTAAATTTTAGTTAAAAGAGTCAGCTAAATCGCAAATGGAAAAAGAAGGAGGCTCAATTACATGATGACAATTCTCGGCTTACCAAAGTGAGGAACGCCGAGTCATTTAACGACTCCATGAGTCTCCATGATAGTAGCTATAATTGAGCTCTTTTGTGAGGCAATCATGTCATTTACAATGGTCACGTTTATATGAATATACATTTATATTGTGGACAAACTTGACCGTGTATATTACACATACTTACAACGTGTTAATGAATTAACGCAAAACTAGAAAATAGTTTGCTTAGAATCGAGAGCAGAATCGAATTATCAATGTTTCAACATGGGTTACGTTTTTTCAAAAAATTAAGAGAAGTTTATTCCGAATGCGTAAATATGCGCTGCATACAAAGTCTGGAGATATTTTCAATACTAACCATTTAGTAATGAAAATATCTCCAGATATATATTCATTACTAAATGGTTAGTTTTTAATGAAATTTTGCATAAACAATCTAGAAACTGTATGCTTGAATCTTGTCAGATTTTCGATAAAATATACAGTTTCAATGCTAGGATTAATTTAAGATTTGTATGGAAATCTTTGAGGCGGGTGTCCTTTAAGTTATAAAACTTTAATAATCATATTTTGAAAATCCATAACAGACATGACGTAATGTTAATATGTCTAGCAATTAATATATTTAATATGGAAATATATAGCATTATTTGCCATAGTAATGAAAATCCATAATTTAAAAACACATAGTAAATGAAAATCCATAACTCTACAAAACTCGTTTTCAGACCCCAGATCTAACTCAATCGGATAGGTTAGCGAGGAGCGAAGCGACGAGCATGTTAGGTATCTTGCGACCACAGCGCACGAGCCGAGCGAGCGCAGCGAGCGTGCCGCGGCAGTGGCCGGCGAGAGCCAGAACCGAATTGCTACTGTTTACCTAGTCCACCCGAAAATATAAGTTTTCTCAACCCCCTTGAAAGGAGGGTTCACCTTCACCTCGCATTTTATAGGTTGCAGAGCGTGTCAAAGAAAGGGACATTCAATAGATACTAATTTATTAGTATTACAATTATGTGTATTTATTTAACGTTTTTTTTAACGTTATTGATATTCAACGTTATTATGTAAATCATATTAAAGATATGCGTTTTAAATTTATACATTTCGACATTATGGATTTTAATGATTATGTGTTTTCAGTGTTAAGGGTTTTAAAAAAATATGCATTTTCAATTATGGATTCTAATATAGACCCCTTTTAGCCACTGTAACTTTATAACTATAAATTTTAACGAAAATCTGACAAGATACAAGCATAGAGATTACTTTATAGATAGTTTCTGAAAAAATTCACTGACTTTAATTGGTTAATATTGAAGTCTTCATTTGTATGGAGCGCGCCAACAGTAATATTCCCTTAAATACTTTATTAGTATAATTTAAAATTTACTGAACTTGAGGCCAACCACCGCACAGGCACACTCACCCTACTAACCACTGAGCAAGTAATCACTACGTTTTACTACTTACTACCAAAACAAGATTCATCATTCTTGCATGAATATTTAAAATGCGAATAACTTTCTATTTGAATTAATAAAATAATGAAATTACCGTTTCAATGTAATTATTTCGTTATGTTGGGGTGTACGAGGTTGCACATAAATATTGCAACCGAAAACGTTTTTTTTTTTTTTCAAATCTAGTCCTTTTTTATTTTACCCAACTGCGCCAGAAGGAGGATTAGGTTTTTCGAGCGTATGTATGTATGTAAGTATGTGTGTATGTTTGTATGTCTATTTCTTTGGCACGCCCTACAGCTTTAACGGCTTGATGGATTTTAACGTATGAGGTGTCATTAGATTCGTAAAAATCGTGAGAGTGACATAGGGTATATTATTTCAAGATGGCGTGTACGATTTAAAAAAGAGAGGGGGAATAAAAATTTTTTTTTTCTACAAATTACTATATTAGTATCAAATGAAAGCTAGTGAATAGCAGATTCCAAATAAATATTTATATTACAGTACTTTTATGCTACCATTTTGACACAAGTGTATAATGTATGAAATAAACTTAATTATTAAGAAAAACAAAAAATCCAACTGCACAAAAAAAATTGTAACTGAAAAGAGAAAAACAAGCCTTATTATCATTATTCAGCTATACCAAATTTGTGAGAATATAATCTGAATGTTATGAGGTAGGTATTGCAGGCGGGGACAAACCAATAACCAACAAATAGGTAGGTTTTCTAATTTCTTTGTCTCCGTTTGGGATACCTACCTAATAACATTCAAATTATTAGACTTAAATGTACCTAACAGGTAGTTACAAGATAGTTAAACTTTATAATGCACAAAACGAGTAAATTGAATACAAAACCAAAAAGTAAAATTATAATTTCTCCATAGTCTAATTGTACCTACCTACTTGTAGAAAACAAGGAACCAGCCCCGGATCTAGGATTTTTCGAGCCGGGGCTAAAACTTGACTTTGGCGCCCCTCCCCTCCAAGGAAGTAGTAATAATTTTTTTCCCAGATGGGGCCAGGTCCACGTTAGGGCGTTGCAATAATACTTCATATTCATATTCTTTATTGCTAGGTAACTTGGAGGGAGCGAAGCTCGAGATTTTATTGCAATAATAATTAGCTCGTTGCAATAATTATGATCCAAAAACTGGATATAATTCTGCAATATGTAAGACTATGACTAGGTAGTTTAGTTTCAACAAATAACTCTTGATTTTGGCGCCCCTTAACCTGACGCCCGGGGCGTGGGCCCCGGTTTGACCCCCCCTAGATCCGGGGCTGCAAAGAACAAGGGTTATCTGCCAAAATATCTTAATGTTATCTAACAGACAACTTTTTCTATTAATTTGGAGTACTGTTGCCAAATTCTACTGACCCAAATCACTGTCTGTCCATCTGTTTCTACAAGGATTTTCTGGTTTCTATAAATCTGCTCTATTATAAGATTAACTGTCAGTAAGAAAGGAATTTTATATTAAACTTGCGTTATTCGAGATCAAACGTTGTTACCATACAGTCTAGCTGATATTAGAGTAAACTCTCCAAATTTAATTAAACATTGTGTTTAATATTTAACTAAATCCGCTTTTACTTAATCGCTTCATGTACAGCCCAGAAGTAAACCTATCTGATATACACGGTGTAAGGAAAAGTATCATTAACCTTTAATCCTCATACTCTACCCATCAAACTGAAAACTTTTACTATGGTAGCAAACCTGTCAGAAATAAAAATTTCAGCTGTCCCATACGTTTGAATCTAGTAGGTATTGCAGTTCAGTTTAGGAAAGCAGATTTTTTTGTCTGACAGGTATGCTTCCATAGTAAAAGTTGTTCAGTTTCATGGGTAGAGTATGAGGTTTAAAGGTTAATGATACTTTTCCTTACACCCTGTGTATGTGTAAATTTTAAGCACATTTTCGATTATCCAGATTAACAAGAGCAATGAAATATCGATCGTGACCGGCTTATAAATTATTCAACTAGTCATTACGGTTTCCAAGTACGGTGTTAAGGTTTCGAATGCCATCCAAAGATGTGATTATATGTTATCTTCAGCCTGCTATAACCACTGCTGGATATGGCCTCTTTATTTTTACGTGAAGTTAAACGATCCCACTCTATTCTCATCCCCTGTTTGCCGGCCACTCTACGTGTAAAGTCAATGTTTTCTTCTATCTGCCAGCATTCCAATGATTACACTCAGTCCGTCTGGCTTACATTCAGTTGCAGAAACGCTCATTAAAGCTAATCCTTCATTAAATCTCTTGCTGTCACTTTTTGTCTTGTTGACGTAGTAAAAGCTAGCAAGAGATTTAATGAAGGATTAACGCTAACGAGCGTTTCTGCAACTGAGAGTTAGTGTCCTACCCACTATACTTCCACTTTTCAGTCGAAATCCACTTGACGACATCAACCTACCTTTATGTTCTGCGTCTCGTTATCATTATCATTATTGCTCTAGAAATCTTGCTTACTTGCTTGTTTGCTAGCTTTAGAAAGTTCGTAGTTGTAGCAATTTTACTGACCACCCCAAAAGGGATTACGGTCGTGAGTTTATGGATGTATGTATGTTTGATTTTTTTTTTTCGATTTCATGTTTGCACCTGTAATAAAAGTTGTTCAGTTTGATGGTCTGAACCACCCCTGAGAGATCCGGAACGGTAAAAAAATCATCTGATATATGTAATGCTATACAACGTGTTAATGAATAAGCGCAAAAAACACAACTGATTTATATCCAAATAATTAGATTGAAACCATAATTTCATTATTTTGATCTTTAAAATTTAAAGTTATTCGCATTTTAAGTTTTCAGGTAAAAGTGATTTGTTATCATATCAGCAATTAATGAAAGCGCTAACGTGCTTTTCTGTTGTTTTGGTAGTAAGTACGGTGAGTGTGCCAGTGCTATGGGTTGAGATCGAGTTTAGTAATTTAAAATTTATTAACAAATTATTTAATGTTTTGATCAATATTACCTATGTTGAAAACATGATAATTCGATTCTGCTCTCGATTCTAAAGAAACTACTTTCTAGTTTTGCGTTAATTAATTAACACGTTGTATAAGTAACTCGTCCTTCCTTGCAAAACAGAAGAATCGGCCTTTACGGGAACAGCCTGTTTTTGTGACAAGTTCATATCTTTGCTAGCAACTGGATTTCGCTTGTGGAATTCATTTGTGAAATTTGCACAACAATGGCCCGCTGAGCGATGCAAATTCCCGCAGTGTTTGGACGCGCAGCGGAGTGCATGTGAATAATTAATGCAATTAGAATAGTGTGCGTCGTGAGGTATTTACGACTTTACTATAAATTTCGAAATTTAAATAAGCATATGCTCACGACTATATTTCCCGAGGGGTTAGTCAGAAATATTCTGAAACCACAGAACATCCACGCTTCAGTAGTACCGAAACTCTGTCCAGTGTGAAGGGGAGTGAGCCCGTCGCCACTTGTAATGGACAGTGGGTACAATACATGCCTCGAAATTGAAGCATGCAGGTTTCCTCACGATGTTTTCCTTCACCGAAAAGCCAATGGTGTTACAAATCGTACATAAATTCCGAAAAACTCATTGGTACGATTCGGCTTGGACGGGGATCGAACCATCGCCTCCTGCACGGCAGGCAAGGTTACTCTCCACTGGACCACCACGGATTTTTAAAGATTTTAGAGAGCGAGATATAAGAGATTTCGAAAATTAAAGATGTGTCAAAATATAATAAACTAGCGGCCCGCCCCGGCTTCGCACAGGTTTGTTTTTCAAATAAAATATAGTGTTAGAGTAAACAGTTGCATTACTTTAAGAGGTTATTGTACCCATGTTACTGATCAACTTTTCCAAAGAAAGCTATTAGTCGCAAATAACAATTAATTAATTGTCAATCTTTAGTTGCCCCAGTAATTAAATTTTGCTTAAAACTGAGTATGAGAGTACATTGTCGCTGACAACAACAGTCAAACGAATGCACGAGTGGTAATTGCAAAAATTTAATACCAACATGCGAGTTTCCCTCGTTGTTAGCCTTGTCAGTGAGACAAACGACAATGTGACGGTTAGTGTCAGCATGGAAAAACAGCCACGAAAATATAGCACCACTGCATCGGACACCAAATAAAGTAAGCCCTCGCGTAGGTATATATCAGCGAAATTGCAGCCGGAATCCGGATTAAAACACCGCAAAAATAATGCAATTCCATTCCGAAAACGAGAATGTCCGAATAAATTATCGATGCCTAGTGTTGACAATCTCTGTAAACCAATTAGCATGGATTAATTTGCTGACGTCACTGGTTATTTACTCTGTGGAAGGCACACTGCGTGCAAACAGAGCGAGTCAATGAATACAAACTCGATGGATATCGATATTTTTTTTATAAATCTTATCGATACCGAAATCTTAATTAAACTTCATTTCTTTTTTTAGTCGAGTAGGTAGGTAGGTATTCAATTCAATTCAATTCCTTTATTTTGTGTCAGATCATAGATCCATAGAGGTGTTAGTAACAATGACTTAAGATATATGTTAGTGACAAAAATAAGTAATAAGTATTGCACTTTAGTATTGAACAGCAGATTTATATTTTGCTCTGACTGGTTTGCTCCCATAGCAAAAGTTGTACAGTTTGATGGGTAGAGTATGGCGTATAAAGGTTAATGATACTTTTCCTTACACCCTGTATATGAACCGAGATTAAAAAATCAATTTAAAAAGTTAAAAAATAATCCCAGTATAGTTAAATTAATTTGTTTAATTTATAAATACATTAATGTACTTTTGATTGTGCGTTACCAGTTAATTTCTGCTAGTGACAAGTAGTTTGTGGGGATATCTATCCCAATCTCACGGATTTTTTGACAACACAGTTGAGAAGAGATGGCGGAGCCTCGTGGCAAACTCAAAAGCTAACCGCACGAACACCACGCGAGTGACAACCACTCGCGAAAACTTAAAACGTAACTCCAATAACGTATTTTTGATCATTTATTTAATCTACGAGTATGCCAAACATTAATAATATTCTTTTTGGATTTCTATCCAAAAATAATATGTTTGGCGTTTGTATGTTTGTTTCCTTTTATATAGCGTACAGAAATACCAAAACAGAACCAATTTCAAGTTGATATATGATCGAACGTAAAAGAACATTAATTCTGTGAACCATGTGCTTGGAAAACGTACAAAAAACCATAACTTATTCTGCTTATGCTTTGTTTCCCAACTATTCACTTTTTAGGGTTCCGTACCTCAAAAACGAAAAAACCCTTATAGGATCAGTTTCCGTCCGGCTGTCCGTCTGACATGACCTTTTTTCTCAGGAACTGAAAGGTATCGAGTCAAAATTAATATCAAATACTAAGGTCTACGATCCCTTGAAGGTGTAACAAATTTAAGCTTTTATCATCAAAAGATACGCCCATTTATGTCACAAATTTTGATATTCGCAAGCTCATCATCTCACTCATCAAAACCTACAGGTACTTTTCGTTGACCTAGAATCATGAAATTTAGCAAGAAGCAAAGTACAAAAGTAAAGGAATAAATATAGTTATATGAGGGGAAAAAAAATGTTTTTCGATACAAATGTATGACGACGATGTAAACCAATGTATGAGAGAAAAATTTTTCCGCCGCAAAGTTTGTCGTTCATAATTAAGTTTTTCCAGTTGGCCGTTTTTATTCTGACCTTTCTTTTTTTACTATCCAGCTATGCCATACGATATTGAAGCTAATGAAAAATGTTCCAAATGTTCAATGGTAAAATTTTAATTTATATAGGGTCCTTCTTAATATGCTGACGGATTTTTAAGAGGATGATCAGATCATCAAACTGAACAACTTTCTCTTTGGGACCAATGTCGAAACGCCGAAAAATAAATCAGCTATTCGAAACAAAACTGCAATCCCACTTGACCTAAATGTATGGGACAGCAGATTTTTTTTTACTATTTCGACATTAGTCCCATAGAGAAAGTTGTTCAGTATGATGGTCTGACCAAAACCGCATATTAAGTAAGTTCACCCTGTATAGGTATAGTACATTACTGCAGCGCCAGCAAAAGAGGCATTGATGGACGAACGTATAAATGTGGGCCGAGGCGAAGCAGAGGCACACATACGTAAGTCCATCAATGCCTAGTTGTGGCCAAGGCTTGTACCTATATAGTACTTTTTACAAATAATGCGCGAAAAACAACGAACAACAATAATTTTTCCCGCGTTAAAGTGTTCATTTGTTTAAATTTTTTTAATAAACAGCTTTCTAGTTGAAATTTAAATAAACCTTTGATAAGTTACCTCCTTGGTTGCCATGTTTCGGAATAAAAGATCGTTCCATTTTTAAATTACACGACAAATAGGGATTTTCATACAACTTTTTCCGGCCGCTGCTCGCAAGTATTTGGCCAGCACAGCAATTTCGATTTATCTCGAAGAAGGTTGTCAAAATAATGCTCAAATTTCCAAGCATGTTTGAGAAAACGTATTTAACTTGAAAAGTTCACTCTTTATGGATTTTAAAAGCAGTATAAATATTTAATAACTTAAATCGTTGTTGGAATCAATGAATGCTTTCAGTGAAAACGGAGTTCTACAAAACAGACTAGTCTATCATGAAAATTAGTCTCAATTTCGAACAAAGTCTAAGCTATGCATTGTTATTAAAATTTTCAAACAAGGAATTAAATTAATTTGTTCAAGTACTTGGCACCACCTGAAACCAGTTATGGTTTTAGGCCTTTAATATTAAATTTAAGCTAGGACATGTTGTGGAAAGGGGCAGAGTGCCTAATTTGAATAATTGTGGAACCGAGGCATGCGACCGGCGAGACTTTCTCGAGCATTATATCAAGTAACTAATTACGCTAACGAAGCTTGAAAGATATGCATTACAGGCGCAATTAATTTGCATCTTAAGGTAGATTCCGATCCTAGCGCCCGGCGAATGCGACGCACAACCGACCCACTGGGCTGCAATCGCGGTAAATATTCAGTGATTGAACCGTTACTGGACTACGTACGAACCATAACTTTTGACACATTTGTTAGAGCCGTTTTGACAGATCGCTCAGTCGTTAAAGGCTGTCACTTCCTTAGAGTTTAATGCGATGCGTAATTCAGCACAGATGAATAGTAATTGGATTGCAATGTGATTAGAACTGAAATTGGATCAGAATAGAACTTCGATGTTTTAAATTAACGCAATCGGTCTCCAGCTCTGTGAATTTGTCCGGTCGCCTGACTCGGTCGCTTGCATTCGTCTTTGCTTCATATAAATTCATACAGAGCAGTGGGACGCGGTCGCGGTCGTGGTCGCCGGTCGCGGTCGTGTACGAATGTACGAATTTGGAATTACTTCGGTGTTTGTCCGTTATGGTGGTTGCAGAGTTGACAATTTCATACAAATGTTGGTAGACGGTACAATTAAAAGTAATATTTGATATATGGAAAAATAGTTTAGAAAATCTAGATGCCGCGTATCAAATAAAATTTGCAATTTATAATATGATTACAAAAATATAAAGCTTTGAAATTATTGATGGATAAGTTCAAAGCTGTATATCTTCATAATTATACTATCAATTGCAAATGTTATTTGATACGCGCATCTAGATTTTCTAAACTATTTTTCCATATATAAAATATTACTGTTATTAAGACGGTCTACGCGTATTACGCGTCAAACTTTTGCATGAAATTGACAACTCTGCAACCACCTTAATAGAAGATCGTTAATAGAGAGTCCGAAATAGTTGTAATAACAAAAATGTATCAATTTGACTGACATTTTAATTAGATTCATTATTTCGATGCCGTTCCTTAAAAGTTAACAATTATCTTTTCGGGGTGTTTTGAAAATTATCCAAGAAATATTTTTGTATGTTTTTATATTACAGGGGTGCGGTCCTATCCTAACTACTTTTGAACTGTTTCCTAGAAGTACTTGCTCACTGAATATACATACAATATTTTTGTATATGGTATATACAGGGTGAAATTGATATCATAAGCATCCTTTTAACCTAAGACTCATCAAACTGAACAACTTTTACTATGCCGAACGGAGCCTCAATGCCTCAAATGTATGCAACAGCAGATTTTTTTTGCTCCGATCGGTTTGCTCTCATATTAAAAGTTGTTCAGTTTGATGAGTAGACTCTTAGGTTAAAAGGATGCTAATGATATCAATTTCACGCTGTAGTATTTAAGGTCAATGGTATAGGTAAAGTATACATTCTTAGACGGACATACGTAATTTTGTCTCTTCGGCGTAGATCGGGGCCGTGTCTCCTAAATTCACCCCTGTAGAGCAGTAACAATAATTTATCCCGGAAGGAATTCACTAAAACAACGTCTAAAACACCTGTCAAAGTCCTGACGATAAATGAAATACTTACCCAACTACGGGAACGAGACGTCGTTCCCTTCCTAAAACCGTTCTTATTTCATTTCGGAAATTTTCCTCTTATTTTAGGCTTTCCACTCGCTTTACTAACTTACATAAATTCTCAAACTGTAAAATTTCTTGTGCGTGAATACGTTTTTGATTGTCTCTTTGCTTCCAACATCGATAGAAATCGTTGATTTTTAGTTTATGGAACAAAATTCAACGTTACAAAAACGTAATACGTTGTACATACTTATACTCCATTCAAAATAGCAACGAAATTTTAAGACTATTTTGCATTACAGAAACAGAGATTTGAAACACTTCCTCTCACTTATTCTTAGAACAGCTTTAGTAGCATCCAAGATATGTCGGATAGTATATAGGGTCCATCTTAATATGCTGACACTTTTTAAGGGCATGATCAGACCGTCAAACTGAACAACTTTCTCTATGGCACCAACATCGAAATTGCGAAAAAAAAACAGCAGTCGGCTGTAGGTCGGCAGTTTTGTATGGAAGAGTAGATTTTTTTTTCGCGATTTCGATATTGGTGCCATAGAGAAAGTTGTTCAGTTTGATGGTCTGATCATCCCCTTAAAAAGTGTCAGAATATTAAGAAGGACCCTGTGTGTTTCCAATAAATTAATTACATTTGGTAATCAGAGTTAGCCAGAAAGCTAAATAGGAATCGGAAAATCTCGTCGTCCTTATTTGAAATGAAGTATAGTTACTATAGCTGTCGAATCGAATTAGTTCTGTGAACTCGTAGTAACCAATTTATCAGCCTCACAGGCTCAGTGGCGCAGCTGTTGACAATCCTTAAGTGCTCTTCTTTTTTAAAAGATGAGTCGCTATTTATTCAGAGTGCACTTTTACTTACATTACACTCAATGAAAGCCAACTTTGTTAGCTCTCGCGTTGCTCCGGAGAAATACAAAAAAAATTTTTACAGTTATATTTTTTTGTCAAGTCGATTACATGGCAGTCACTGAGATTGACGTGAAGAGATTTGTCATCCAGCATTAGAAGCGAGGGTAGTTTTTTTTTCGCTCTATACAAACGAAGTCTGGTATGCTGACTGTTGTCAGTTTTTTTTTTGCGATTTTGATGTTGGTGTCATACAGAAAGTTGTTCAGTTTGACGGTCAGATCATCCCCTTAAAAAGTGTCAGGATATTTAGAACGACCCTATTATAAGGTGTTACAAAAGAAAAAATAAATATTTAATTTTTAAGTGGGTTATTTAGACCATCAAACTGAACAACTTTCACTATCGGACCAACATCGAAATCGCGAAAAAAATACAGTTGTCCCATACATTTAGCTCGAGTAGATTTGTAGTTTAGTATGGAACATCAGATTTTTTTTTCGCGACTTAGATAGTGCTCAAATTGTGAAAGTTGTTCAGTTAGATGGTCTAAACCACCCCCTTAAATGTTTAAGAAACCGTATGTATTAGTCGCCTCGTACGATATATACTTAAACACGTGGTGTCACGTGGTAGGCCTTAACAATTTTGCATCCCCTTTCCAAGATTCTTAGCCGTACAAAAACAGTCCAAAGCCTGTTTAATTAAAAACCCATAAAGTGCTACCGCGTTTCTTGAAACAGACGTCATTGTTCTCTTCCCTTTTTTAAATCTTAACAATCAATCTTCTTTAGCCCGAGATTCTAAGAGGAATTATTGTTGGATAACGTCGGTTTTGCTTTTTTATACAGGGTGTAAGTGACACAGCCTGGCAAATACTGAAACGGTGAATTCAGACCAACTTTCATTATGAAGCCACCCTCAGGAAACGGAAAAAAAATCAGCTGCTCCATACAAAATAGCTGCACTCGACTCAAATGCATGAAACTGCTGATTTTGTTTCACTTTTCCTAAGGGTGGCTCCATAGTGAAAGTTGTTTAGTTTGATAGTCTTAATTCACTGTTTCAATATTTGCCAGGCTGTCACTTACACCCTGTATACAGTTTGTTTGACTACCATTTCCTCCTACGTTCATTAAAGTTAATCCTCCATTAAATCTCTTGCTGTCACTTTTTGTCTTGTTGACAAAGTAAGAGCTGGCAAGATATTTAATGGAGGTTTAACTTTAATGACCGTACGTGCAACTGACTGTGAAAAGAGTAGACAACTGTAAAGCAGGCACTACATTCTCGTCGAGAACTAACGAGAAGGGCCAAGAACGAGAATGTGGATGCCCTTCATTGTTCCCGTGGCGTCGTGGGGCCTAGTAATTTTCCTTTAGAAGTTCTCGCCGAGACTTCTCGCCGAGAAGTTCTCGCGAGAGTGTTGTGCCTGCCTTACAACAGGAACTAAATATTTAAGTACAAAATAATGAACTGTCTTGCCCGGTTATGCGTGGTTTTGAAGTGGCGACGGGTTCACTCCCCTTCACACTAGACAGAGTTTTTACTAGGATGTTCTGTGGTTTCAGAATATCTCTGACTACCTTTGACTAATTATTATAAGGACTAGCCTTGCGGTAGCATTTCCCCTCTGCCACGGTATAAGCACAATTGATCTTGTGCATTTACATTCAATTTTCTACCTTATCACTAAACGAGACAGCCTATAATTGCGAAATAATAACTTCGAACTTAGAACGTTTGGGGTTCACACGAGACTACTTTTCATGATTTTTAACATTCGAAATTAGAATCTAAAGTTATGGGGAATAAAATCCAAAGTTGCGGATTTCATGTTACCTCGCCCCCCGCAAAAAGTGGCAGAAATGTTTGTTAGTAGAATTACACGCGTAACCAGTCCACATATAAATAGTCAAAGCTGACTACCCCCTCGGGGAATATAGTCGTGAGCATATGCTTATGCATGCTTTGCTTATGCTGAAGCTATTTTCACACCTTGTTTATACATTTCTGCGTACGTGCATTTGCGTGCACGTGAGTTTGAATTACACTGCTATCTTTTGTTCACTGTTTCAATGAAAACGATTTACTGCATAAAGCAATTTACTTCAAAGGCACAATGCACGTGCACGACATTGTATGAACAGCTGAAATATCGCGTAGGCCTGTGGAGTATGTCACCGAAATTGCGAAAGGGACGGTAAACAAATTGGGCTAAGGTTAGGGGGCGTCCATTAAGTACGTGATGCGATTTTGGCGATGTTCCTCCCTTGGTGTGATGTCGTGAGATTAGGCTCGATCCCCTCCCCCCACCCTAATCACACGTCATAGTCATGTGATTTTTCAAAATGCGTGTTTTTAGTCCAAATAGGATCTGTAGGTCTACCATGAGATTTCAGTGTACTTTACTACTGTAGTTACGTCACATAAAGTATTGAATTTCGTACAGCGCTCCTAGTGGTCACGTTGAGAACTAATTTCTGCCATACGAGATTGGTGACGTAACTACAGTATTAAAGTACAGTGAAAACTCATGGTAAGCCTACTGTGCTTGATTGCGTTCGAATTATTTAAAAATGTTGCCATATTTTAGTGGAGAAACCTGTTTTACATAATTCAATCCAGTTTTCTCGCAATTTAACACTAATGCTTATGGAAAAGAAATTGTGTGATATTTTCCGAGACCCTCTCCCCCACGTGAGATTGGGTGAGATTCGGCTCGACCGCCTCCCCCCCAAACGCATCACGTAATTAATGGACGACCCTTAGGGCTACTATGTACATTTTAGCTTGGAATGTTTGGCATATTAAAGTGAAATATTACTAAAAGTCGGTTTTTGAAAAATCTCTCTATCGTTAACTTTGTTGAAACCTCCATGAAAACGATATCGACATTATCGTAACATCGTTCCTCTTTAGACTAGCTGTGAAAAGCGCCTTCGTCTCAATCTCGGCGGGCCCAGATAATTATTCTTTCAGTCCTGACAATACCCTGAATGCCATTGTAAAGAAAAGTAATATATTGTGAACCCTTTTTCTTTTCACATGCGTTGCGATAAAATATATCATTTTTTTAGGTCTACCATTGCTTCATGTCCTATACGAATCGAGAGATTGATGAAGATTTAACAAAATAAACTACTTATTTTCAATACAAAAAAAACAAAGCGATCTTAGGATTGCTTTAGATATTTGGTTGTTTGTATCGAAAATCAGTCGTTTACTTTGTGTTTCATAGTGGGTATTATGTAGCGCGTTCACCCAGAAATTGCCTATTTACTTTCCCCTCGAAAATACCTCTGAGAAAACGGACAGGGAAAATTTCACGCATTCGCAAAAAAAGAGGTTAATGGTCTCGGACAGGTTATTAGGATGTGCGTGTTGGTGTTGTGTACACACGGCGACACATCAAGCTATACAAAACC
Source organism: Agonopterix alstromeriana (assembly GCA_963924505.1). NCBI lineage: Eukaryota > Metazoa > Arthropoda > Insecta > Lepidoptera > Depressariidae > Agonopterix > Agonopterix alstromeriana. The sequence goes on from OZ004664.1 coordinate 13,303,697, forward strand.
AAAATAAGCTGGCCGTGCGTATGTCGAGTAACGTATAACGTCGCGCGGCCAGCTTATGATGGTTTTATACAGGGTCCAACTTAATATGCTGACACTTTTTTAGGGGATGATCAGACCATCAAACTGAACAACTTTCACTATGGGATCAACATCGAAATCGCGAAAAAAAAACCAGCTGTCCCATACATTTGGCTATGTTAGGTTTGCAGTTTTGTATGGAGCAGTTGATTTTTTTTTTTCGAGATATGGCTGTTGGTCCCATAGATAAAGTTGTTCAGTTTGATGGTCTGATCATACCCTTAAAAAAGTACCCTTAATGTATCGCCGTGTGTACATCCCAATTTATTTTTTATTTTTATCCCATTGCCATTTTCGACGCTTTCAGAATTGTTTAGACCGGTATCCATCATCATTCGATTCCTCTTTTTTTTAATGTTATAGGTATTTTTATTTTTTGGTTCTTTTGCGGTAGCGCCTTCAACTCTGCCATAAACGATCTCTGGAATTGACTCTCTAATAGCCATGGTTTTTTCTTATTGCTGTCTCCCGTTTGCAATGGAGGGAAGTCGGATATTTCTTTCTTCTATGCCCTCCTTCTCTTCTATCTCCTCCTATCTTCTTTGATTAAATCATAGCGGGTTCCAAGACAGATTAGAGTCATCCCCCGGGCTAGCTGGACTTCATTGTCTAGTGTTGTGAATGGTCGCCGCTGTTGATCCTGGTTTACAGGAGTTACAGCAGTGGGAATGTGTGGTGGGCCTATGCCCGAAAAAGGCCGGCATTCACCAAAATGGAGATGGGCGGAGCGGAGAAAAGCGGAGATGTGTGTTGACAAGCGACAAGCGTTAAGCGGCACCGCTCGCCGTCCGCCGCACACCGCTCTCGACTATACATAATAAAAAGTCAGGGTAAACAGTTGCATTACTTTAAGGGGTGATTGTACCCATGATACTGAAAATACCGAAATAAAAATTGCAACGCTTTATACAACTTTCGATCAGCTGATGGTGTTAAAGGGCCATGGGTTCAGACGAATATTTTCTATGAGAAACGCGATTGCCCAGCCTTCTGAAAAGTACATGCGTATGCCTTTGATTGTGATTTTCGATTAAAAGAATTAATAAAAGTACTTTTATAGATTTTTTATAGATTTTACTTGATAAACAAATAGTGAATATGTGAGTAAAATTCCAGTAATTATAAAAGGTTGCAAGTTTTTCTAGTTTGAGAAAACAATGCGTTATTTTCTTAACATTTCGAAAAGAAATTCTATCGAGTGCAGTTATTTCAATCGTGTATTCAATTTATGATTTCACTAGATAATCTATCCAAGAATGCTGTGTCTTTTCTTCATTTTTATAGAAAAACTAAAAATAAGAGTTCCAAGGTAATTTCGGGACGTATGGCCCCTTAAGAATGGAAAGTACAAAAACTTTAAGTCGAATTTATTGATTCGACATGTATGTCATGTTAGCTTAATCAAATTAAATTATAGATTGAAAAAGTCGGGCGGCGAGCGGGATTCGAACCCACGACCTGCCTATCCGGGGCATGCTCCACTCCAACAGAGCCGTCGGCGCCCCGCAAGCCACGACAAACAGGCAGGCAGGTCGTGGGTTCGAATCCCGGTCGCCGCCCGACTTTTTCAATCTTTAATTTAACTTTAAGTCGAGTACCTAGATTAAACCTTTTTTTTTTCCTATACAACTTTTATATTGCACAACATTGCGATGTTGGTCCCTAAGTGAAAGTTGTTCATTTTGATGCTTTGAAGCACCCCTTTAATCATGTAACGCATTTATGTTTACACCCTGTATAAGTAAATTATAAATCACCGTACTGATGGAACTAAACCTGGCATTAACAGAGACACATTTAAAACGTTACGTCTCTCTCTGCGGCCGTAAACGAGCGAGCACCACACATTTGCAGTAGCACATTGTAAAACGGATCCCTAACGATCTTTTTTATGTAAAATCGCTCTTTAAAATGTATAAAATGCAGAATATGGATCGTAAAAAGCTTTGTTAGAGTCATATTGGAGTATAATTGGCTAAAGCTCGAGTAGAGGACTGACATTAGCAACGCCGTTGCGCTTCTTTTTAGGGTTCCGTAGTAAAAAAGGAACCCTTATAGTTTCGCCATGTCCGTCCGTCTGTCCGTCTATCCGTCTGTCCGCGGCTTAGCTCAAAGACGCTTAGCACTAGAATTTTTGTCCGTCTGTTTGTTTGTTTGTATGTTGTAGCAGCGTCACGCAAAACTACTGAACCGATATTGAGGAAACTTTTTTGTTTGATAGCTTATGATCTGACTTAAAATCTGGTTTATAATTTGTGCGGACGAAGTTGCGGGTAAATGCTCGTATAGCATAGAAATGTTTAGATATACGACATTCCTGACAAATACAGACAATTATTTTTGGAACAAACATAATACCGAAACGCAAATTAACTTTCACAATGTGTAATTTAGGTAACTATATTAATTACGGTGTATAATTAAGGTACACGTTATTCGACGGGTGTCGTATTTTATAATATTATATGTTTACGTAGAATACATCCATGCTATCCTATATTATACATGTTTAGGTGGAATAACTTGTACTACAGGGTAAGCGATGAGGCTAAATGAGCTAGTGAGGAGCATAGTAAAATGTCATGGAAGAGGGCAAGTATTTAATACGAAACATCTTTATAATTTGTTAAAATTCATAAAAAGCCGTGGTGGTCCAGTGGCGAGTAACATTGCCTGCCGTGCAGGAGGCGATGGTTCGATCCCCATCCAGGCCGACTCGTACCAATGAGTTTTTCGGAATTTATGTGCGATTTGTAACACCACTGGCTTTTCGGTGAAGGAAAACATCGTGAAGAAACCTGCATGCTTCAATTTGGTGGCGACGGGCTCACGGGCTCGTCGGAACAGAGTTTCGGTACTACTGGTGAAACGTGGATGTTCTGAGATTTCAGAATTTCTCTGACTACCCCCTCGGGGAATATAGTCGTGAGCATATACTATGCTATGCTATGCTAAAATTCATAAACTATTAGAGTTGAAAGATTTTAAGTAAAATCATAACCTATTATACAAAAAAGTGTCATCAAAATCGGTTCAGTAGTTTTTGCGTGATGCTCGAACAAATATACAGGGTCCTTCTTACTATTCTGACACTTTTTTAAGGGGATGATCAGACCGCCAAACTGAACAGCAGACTTTCTCTATGGGACCAACATCAAAATCGCGAAAAAAAAATCAGCTATCCCATACATTTAGCTCTAGTAGGTTTGCAGTCTTGTATAGAACAGCAGATTTTTTTTTTCACGATTTTGATGTTAGTGCAATAAAGAAAGTTGTGCAGTTTGACGGTCTGATCATTCCCTTTAAAAAGTGTCACCATATTAAGAAGGTCCCTGTATAAAAAACAGACGAGCAGACAGACAAAAATTCTCAAAAAGGTTGATGAGTCAGGGACACCTAAAAACCATATCGTAATCTTTTCTTTGTAAATATCTTCAATGTATCAATGTACAGACACACTTCTAATACAGTTTTATAATAGTTTAGATAAAGGATTGACTACAAGCTGTTTAAGAGTATTTTTAATTTTTTAATCCCTCTAACTAACTCTATGTAACGGTAGAAGCCGGAAAGGTAGCGTTGAGGCATAGTGTAATTAAACAAGTAGTCGCACTCGGTGGTCGCGGCGGGTCTATGCTCGCGCGGTGTGCGGGGCGAGGCACCGGCAAATAGGGTACGCGCGCAGGTAAATCGGTACTGGAACACGCTCCCCCCGGCCCCTGCTAACCGCGCACGATAGACCTGATCGGTCTCCTGGCTTTACTTTAAAATTTTTAGAAAGTTCTTTAAACCCATTAAATGTATGTTTTGCAAAATGCAAATTTTTTGTACACAACATCATTCTACCTAATGGAAAATGGTTTTGTAAATAAAAACAAATGAACACTATCACTCTCTTAAATAAGCCTTAGTTTATATAAGTTTATTGTATCTATTTGTTTTTATTAAAATATGTATTTTATATTCATTTATGTATATATATTGACGCACATCTACTCATTATAGTTTTTATCATTTCTGCTGTACACATTATGTCTGCCTCACACTTTAGAACCGTCTCTGTTGCGGGTCTGCTGGACGAAATCTCTTTAGAGATAAGCTCGCTCTTTGTACATGTCTACTTTAATTGTTTTTTCTGTAATGTTATGTGTACAATAAAGTGTTAAATAAATAAATAAATAAATAAAATCCTTATTTTATTTCATTATGTATCAGCTTCACATGTACAAATTTTCTCAATTTAAATAGAACAAGAACTATTCCAACTGAGCTGGCGGTCCCATGTGGATTTTGCATTTAATATTCACGTCTTACGTCAACATAGTAAAACAAAGACCTCATACAAGTTTCTGCTACTGCTTTTTACCTCATTTAACTTTATAATTGTACGGGCTCGGTGGGAGCTTACACCCCCTCTCTTGACGTCACTAAAGATAAGGCGTATTATCTCGGTGACGAACTCGTTTGGAACGTTGCCATAGCTCTCCTGAGACGCCAACCTTTCCGTCTGAAGTCACAAACTATTAGAGGCAATAACGCTTGAAGCCAGGCTATTTTGTGAAGCCCAAATTTTGTTACCTATTTTGTTTGAATGAGTGTAGGGACTGCTACTTTGTTTACCTGGTCAATGTGTAGGTAAACTACATACCTATAAATAGTTATATAATAAACGCACCTAAGATTTTATAGCTTGAAACTATACAGGGTTACAGGAAAAGTCGACCTAGATCCGTTAAGGGCGTGTAGTACACATCATTTCTGAATGATTTCACTATTGAACCCCCCATCCTAAACTTAACCGTTTTCGAGATATTCGAGTTTTAATTTTTTTTAATGAAAATGCCCAATTTTTCGGCTATTGAATTGAATATTTTGAATTTTATTGATTCTAATGATTATTTTTTTGGTTTTTTACATGAAGAATGAGATGCTTAATGACCTCAATGACTAACTATCTTAACCTAAAATATGGTGCAGGTTTGGGCCGCGCGGGAGGGTATCCAAGATGCTGGCAGCGTTTCCTCGATGACGGGCTAAACTGATCCGTTAATAATTAACTATATACTATGATATATTCTAAATATTTTCATTATCAAATCTTTTTTTGCGAGAATACATAGTGGTTACAGAAACAACATAGCATATTTTGAATATCCATATTTCATTAGTAATGCCCAAACTAAGTCCAGCTCCTGCGTGACAGGAAGTGAGTACGTCACCACAATAATGAACAGTGTGCAGAAGCTTCACAACGGGAAGTGAGCGCATTGCCACTTCTAATGGAGAGTGGGCAGATCCTTGGCAACAGGTAGTGAGCGCGTCGCCTTTTATAATGGATAGTGTGCAGAACCTTGGCAACGGGAAGTGAGCGCGTCGCCACTTTAAAAGAAGAAGCTTGGCAGAAGTATAATTTGAGTTGCCTTGAAACTGAAACTTGTAGGAAAAATTTCTTCACGATGTTTTTCTTCATCGCAGAACTTGAAAAATTCATACATGCAAATCTAAACAGGTATCAGAATCTCACCATCTAAAAAGTCACAGCTATTATTCAAACTAAAAAACATGAAAATAAACAAGAAAATAAAAATTCTAAGACGCCAAGATCAAGAAAGTTGAAACGAATTATTTTGTTCGCAATTAAAAAAGAATTAACCTCAAATATTAATGGCCGTGTCGGTCGGCTCAAGGATTGTGAATAAATAATAATGCCATTAGACTTATTCGAAGGCATTTATCTGAAAAGAAGGAATTCTCCTTCATTTGTTATCTTTATAAGTACATCCGGATTCGGGCGTCGTTGGAATTGTCCCAATGTCTCATTCTAATCATTAGTAGGTCAGTCCATTCTTATGTACCTACAAGTTTAATTTACACACTCGATTATTCAATTCAATTTTTGTTTAGTGGCATCCGATGCGTTATCACAATTCAGCCAATGTCTCGTTATGTGGATATTATATGAAGGAAAATGATCAGTGGTATTTATTAAGCATTATTAAGTCTAGAGTGGCAGTTTTGCCAATGTAAGTAGGTTATAATCTCAAGTGATTGTTTTAAGGTTAAAACACAAAAGAGTTCACAAAATGGTGGAGCCACGTGCAATCCCGACGCGTCGATACGCAAGCGTCCGCACTCCGCCAGAATTGCAACGCGACTCCCCACACTCGATTACCAAAATATCTTAGTTGATAATCTTTGACAAATGACAAAACTGTTTTAGGTTTTTTTTTTTTTTTTTTTACATAATATTTCGACTAGGCTGAAGCCGAATTATTAATGTTGTTGCAAATTTCCATTTTTCTTCACTAATTTTACGGCTAATCCATTGGGCCTTAATCGCATTACTGAGATCCTTATTTTAACCAAAGTCTGTGAAGAGTTTAGGTACACTTTAGTAGTAGACTCGACGTCTTGCAAATTGGGTTCAAACTTCATTGACTTTGATGTATTGGGAGGTCTGAACTTTTCCTTTCGAGATTAGGATTTTGGAATTAAATTAAATTGTTTAGTTCGAATATTTGCTTTTTGGATGTAAGTAAATAAGTAAGTGTAAAAGTTAATTGATTTCAGAAATCCTTTTTCTTTAGGATTGTGCGTGCGTGTTATAAAAGATGTCTAAATAATATTTTTCAGACAGTATTCGAGAACTTTACATGCTTGAAATGTCTTTTCATGATCAAATCAGGAATGAAGAGATTTGCAAAATGCTATCGACATCACTCAAGAATTAGTAAGTTTAAAAAAGGCAGTGGGTGGAGCATAGGGTGTGTCAACATGTGGCGCACTCGCGAGCCGCTCACGAGCTACGTACGCGCTGCACGCGAGCCGTTACCGTTACTGAAATTTTTGGTCTGCCTCTTTAGCGCAACTCATGAAAGACTTGTAAAGTGAACGCGCGCGTGCAGTTCGCACGCTTACAGTTCCGTTTGCTTTCATACTGTGAGCCGCAGCTGTTGACCAAGTTGGTGCAGCTCTTGCGCCGCGCTCGAGCTGCGCGCGTTTTTTGTTTGATAGCTTATGATCTGACTTAAAATCTGGTTTATAATTTGTGCGGACGAAGTTGCGGGTAAATGCTCGTATAGCATAGAAATGTTTAGATATACGACATTCCTGACAAATACAGACAATTATTTTTGGAACAAACATAATACCGAAACGCAAATTAACTTTCACAATGTGTAATTTAGGTAACTATATTAATTACGGTGTATAATTAAGGTACACGTTATTCGACGGGTGTCGTATTTTATAATATTATATGTTTACGTAGAATACATCCATGCTATCCTATATTATACATGTTTAGGTGGAATAACTTGTACTACAGGGTAAGCGATGAGGCTAAATGAGCTAGTGAGGAGCATAGTAAAATGTCATGGAAGAGGGCAAGTATTTAATACGAAACATCTTTATAATTTGTTAAAATTCATAAAAAGCCGTGGTGGTCCAGTGGCGAGTAACATTGCCTGCCGTGCAGGAGGCGATGGTTCGATCCCCATCCAGGCCGACTCGTACCAATGAGTTTTTCGGAATTTATGTGCGATTTGTAACACCACTGGCTTTTCGGTGAAGGAAAACATCGTGAAGAAACCTGCATGCTTCAATTTGGTGGCGACGGGCTCACGGGCTCGTCGGAACAGAGTTTCGGTACTACTGGTGAAACGTGGATGTTCTGAGATTTCAGAATTTCTCTGACTACCCCCTCGGGGAATATAGTCGTGAGCATATACTATGCTATGCTATGCTAAAATTCATAAACTATTAGAGTTGAAAGATTTTAAGTAAAATCATAACCTATTATACAAAAAAGTGTCATCGAAATCGGTTCAGTAGTTTTTGCGTGATGCTCGAACAAATATACAGGGTCCTTCTTACTATTCTGACACTTTTTTAAGGGGATGATCAGACCGCCAAACTGAACAGCAGACTTTCTCTATGGGACCAACATCAAAATCGCGAAAAAAAAATCAGCTATCCCATACATTTAGCTCTAGTAGGTTTGCAGTCTTGTATAGAACAGCAGATTTTTTTTTTCACGATTTTGATGTTAGTGCAATAAAGAAAGTTGTGCAGTTTGACGGTCTGATCATTCCCTTTAAAAAGTGTCACCATATTAAGAAGGTCCCTGTATAAAAAACAGACGAGCAGACAGACAAAAATTCTCAAAAAGGTTGATGAGTCAGGGACACCTAAAAACCATATCGTAATCTTTTCTTTGTAAATATCTTCAATGTATCAATGTACAGACACACTTCTAATACAGTTTTATAATAGTTTAGATAAAGGATTGACTACAAGCTGTTTAAGAGTATTTTTAATTTTTTAATCCCTCTAACTAACTCTATGTAACGGTAGAAGCCGGAAAGGTAGCGTTGAGGCATAGTGTAATTAAACAAGTAGTCGCACTCGGTGGTCGCGGCGGGTCTATGCTCGCGCGGTGTGCGGGGCGAGGCACCGGCAAATAGGGTACGCGCGCAGGTAAATCGGTACTGGAACACGCTCCCCCCGGCCCCTGCTAACCGCGCACGATAGACCTGATCGGTCTCCTGGCTTTACTTTAAAATTTTTAGAAAGTTCTTTAAACCCATTAAATGTATGTTTTGCAAAATGCAAATTTTTTGTACACAACATCATTCTACCTAATGGAAAATGGTTTTGTAAATAAAAACAAATGAACACTATCACTCTCTTAAATAAGCCTTAGTTTATATAAGTTTATTGTATCTATTTGTTTTTATTAAAATATGTATTTTATATTCATTTATGTATATATATTGACGCACATCTACTCATTATAGTTTTTATCATTTCTGCTGTACACATTATGTCTGCCTCACACTTTAGAACCGTCTCTGTTGCGGGTCTGCTGGACGAAATCTCTTTAGAGATAAGCTCGCTCTTTGTACATGTCTACTTTAATTGTTTTTTCTGTAATGTTATGTGTACAATAAAGTGTTAAATAAATAAATAAATAAATAAAATCCTTATTTTATTTCATTATGTATCAGCTTCACATGTACAAATTTTCTCAATTTAAATAGAACAAGAACTATTCCAACTGAGCTGGCGGTCCCATGTGGATTTTGCATTTAATATTCACGTCTTACGTCAACATAGTAAAACAAAGACCTCATACAAGTTTCTGCTACTGCTTTTTACCTCATTTAACTTTATAATTGTACGGGCTCGGTGGGAGCTTACACCCCCTCTCTTGACGTCACTAAAGATAAGGCGTATTATCTCGGTGACGAACTCGTTTGGAACGTTGCCATAGCTCTCCTGAGACGCCAACCTTTCCGTCTGAAGTCACAAACTATTAGAGGCAATAACGCTTGAAGCCAGGCTATTTTGTGAAGCCCAAATTTTGTTACCTATTTTGTTTGAATGAGTGTAGGGACTGCTACTTTGTTTACCTGGTCAATGTGTAGGTAAACTACATACCTATAAATAGTTATATAATAAACGCACCTAAGATTTTATAGCTTGAAACTATACAGGGTTACAGGAAAAGTCGACCTAGATCCGTTAAGGGCGTGTAGTACACATCATTTCTGAATGATTTCACTATTGAACCCCCCATCCTAAACTTAACCGTTTTCGAGATATTCGAGTTTTAATTTTTTTTAATGAAAATGCCCAATTTTTCGGCTATTGAATTGAATATTTTGAATTTTATTGATTCTAATGATTATTTTTTTGGTTTTTTACATGAAGAATGAGATGCTTAATGACCTCAATGACTAACTATCTTAACCTAAAATATGGTGCAGGTTTGGGCCGCGCGGGAGGGTATCCAAGATGCTGGCAGCGTTTCCTCGATGACGGGCTAAACTGATCCGTTAATAATTAACTATATACTATGATATATTCTAAATATTTTCATTATCAAATCTTTTTTTGCGAGAATACATAGTGGTTACAGAAACAACATAGCATATTTTGAATATCCATATTTCATTAGTAATGCCCAAACTAAGTCCAGCTCCTGCGTGACAGGAAGTGAGTACGTCACCACAATAATGAACAGTGTGCAGAAGCTTCACAACGGGAAGTGAGCGCATTGCCACTTCTAATGGAGAGTGGGCAGATCCTTGGCAACAGGTAGTGAGCGCGTCGCCTTTTATAATGGATAGTGTGCAGAACCTTGGCAACGGGAAGTGAGCGCGTCGCCACTTTAAAAGAAGAAGCTTGGCAGAAGTATAATTTGAGTTGCCTTGAAACTGAAACTTGTAGGAAAAATTTCTTCACGATGTTTTTCTTCATCGCAGAACTTGAAAAATTCATACATGCAAATCTAAACAGGTATCAGAATCTCACCATCTAAAAAGTCACAGCTATTATTCAAACTAAAAAACATGAAAATAAACAAGAAAATAAAAATTCTAAGACGCCAAGATCAAGAAAGTTGAAACGAATTATTTTGTTCGCAATTAAAAAAGAATTAACCTCAAATATTAATGGCCGTGTCGGTCGGCTCAAGGATTGTGAATAAATAATAATGCCATTAGACTTATTCGAAGGCATTTATCTGAAAAGAAGGAATTCTCCTTCATTTGTTATCTTTATAAGTACATCCGGATTCGGGCGTCGTTGGAATTGTCCCAATGTCTCATTCTAATCATTAGTAGGTCAGTCCATTCTTATGTACCTACAAGTTTAATTTACACACTCGATTATTCAATTCAATTTTTGTTTAGTGGCATCCGATGCGTTATCACAATTCAGCCAATGTCTCGTTATGTGGATATTATATGAAGGAAAATGATCAGTGGTATTTATTAAGCATTATTAAGTCTAGAGTGGCAGTTTTGCCAATGTAAGTAGGTTATAATCTCAAGTGATTGTTTTAAGGTTAAAACACAAAAGAGTTCACAAAATGGTGGAGCCACGTGCAATCCCGACGCGTCGATACGCAAGCGTCCGCACTCCGCCAGAATTGCAACGCGACTCCCCACACTCGATTACCAAAATATCTTAGTTGATAATCTTTGACAAATGACAAAACTGTTTTAGGTTTTTTTTTTTTTTTTTTTACATAATATTTCGACTAGGCTGAAGCCGAATTATTAATGTTGTTGCAAATTTCCATTTTTCTTCACTAATTTTACGGCTAATCCATTGGGCCTTAATCGCATTACTGAGATCCTTATTTTAACCAAAGTCTGTGAAGAGTTTAGGTACACTTTAGTAGTAGACTCGACGTCTTGCAAATTGGGTTCAAACTTCATTGACTTTGATGTATTGGGAGGTCTGAACTTTTCCTTTCGAGATTAGGATTTTGGAATTAAATTAAATTGTTTAGTTCGAATATTTGCTTTTTGGATGTAAGTAAATAAGTAAGTGTAAAAGTTAATTGATTTCAGAAATCCTTTTTCTTTAGGATTGTGCGTGCGTGTTATAAAAGATGTCTAAATAATATTTTTCAGACAGTATTCGAGAACTTTACATGCTTGAAATGTCTTTTCATGATCAAATCAGGAATGAAGAGATTTGCAAAATGCTATCGACATCACTCAAGAATTAGTAAGTTTAAAAAAGGCAGTGGGTGGAGCATAGGGTGTGTCAACATGTGGCGCACTCGCGAGCCGCTCACGAGCTACGTACGCGCTGCACGCGAGCCGTTACCGTTACTGAAATTTTTGGTCTGCCTCTTTAGCGCAACTCATGAAAGACTTGTAAAGTGAACGCGCGCGTGCAGTTCGCACGCTTACAGTTCCGTTTGCTTTCATACTGTGAGCCGCAGCTGTTGACCAAGTTGGTGCAGCTCTTGCGCCGCGCTCGAGCTGCGCGCACATGGCGCCTAGCATGCGCGCGAGCGGCGCAGGAGCGACAGACGAGCATAAATGCCCGCGCGCAGCTGGTGGGCGGCTCGCGAGCGGCTCGCGAGAGCGCCAGATGTGGACGCACCCTATAACTCGTAGAACAGCTACCCGGCGGATGATAAGCATTATCGAGTTGAGACTTCGAACGAACTGTAGGATGGAAATATGTACCTTACAAGGTGAATTGAAGATCTTGTAAACGCGAGCGGAGCTGATGGATGTAAGCTGCTCAAAATCGATTGTTGTGGAAATCATTGGGAGAAAAATTGTGTTCAATAGTGGATGTTATAGTACTGAAATGATGTTGATAATGTCTTTATAATAATTTTAACTTACGATGTACAATGCTGCAACCATTCTTTGTACATACATACAACATAATCCGAATATAATCCGTTGTAATAATGAAGTTAAATAAACAAAAAATCTAAAGTTTATTATACTAATACCGCACTAATACATGGTAATACCCAATGATATTTCTTTTCACCAGTTTTATTCACCACGGGATTATATCTACAAGGGTGCCTTTCCATTATTAGAGCTGTGAGACTAATCTGTGATCGAGGAAAAAGTCACCAATAACATTACTTCATTTTCTTAGCCTCGCATAATAGCTCTGGAGGTAAAGGGCCCAGTAGAGCGAGGATAGTAGTAGAGGACGAAAGTAATTTTTTACACACAATGCAATCTAGAGATGGACGGGTGCGTGTGAGGTATGCGTGTCAAAATCCAAGTAAACATAATATTTTATTCTCTCTCTGAAATATTAGCTCTCGTGCAAAGCCACCCTCTAGCAGTGTCAATACTGATTGACATATTCGATTTAGTTGTAAGACAATGGCGTCTACAGGTAAAGACATGCCATCAATCTCCGGATCGTTTCCTAAACAAAGCGTAACTACAAAATGTTAACAAGAAAGAGTTCTTTCACTAGACATTATTTATTATCAAAGTAATTATTTTTTACGTGGCTTCCAATGACGTCCAGTCACGTAGAAATGGATCAGTTTTAGGTAGTGTATGTGTTAAGCTAAAGTTAATCATTTTAACGGGTTCTTACTCGTTTTTATTGTTTTTGGATTTCCCGATATTTCAGCAGTGTTGCAACTGCCATGATCACGGGGTGACTCGCTCTAGAATTTGTCAATTTTTCAAGATAAGAATACAATATCTTTTCTTACATTACATTACAGAATTACTCTCTGTTAAGTTTTACTGATATTATTTCTGGAGTTTAGACAAGAAAATGTAAGAGACTTTTCCCACGTAGCACTTTCAGTGTCGCCTACAAATAAGTTTCTGACCAGTTACCATAGGAAATAACTTCTCTTGTGAAATATTTCCTTGATCAAATGCCTGCCAAAAAGTTCTGTCAATTCTTCTGTTCACAGATCCCCATATTAAGATTTGTTTACACCTATAACCGACCGGTGTCATAGTCCAACACCTATACCTACAATATCGTGTTTGTTATTGAGGTCAGTCATGGGAGCTCCCTATTGCTGTTGCTTTGCACGGACCTCCTTATACGGACTCCATAGTGTTACCTACTGCCTTTGTCTGTCACTGTTCATCCTGCATTGTTCTGATGAAATAAATGAGTTATATATCTATCTATCTACAATAATGTTTACACTCCCAAACCGAAAGAGCATAACAAATGTAACCGATATTTCTATTTCTGTTCACAATGTTCATTTTATCGTATAGTGCCCCTTACTAGCATTATGGTTAAATAAGAAATGTGCCAAGTGCAAGTTGAACTGATGTTATGTGTTCCGTATCCGTACTTTTATACTTTCAACCTGTTGAATACCTACCACGAGATTACCCAATCCGGCCAAAAATACATCCATTCTGAGAATAGAAAACAAACTAGATGATAAACTTCCTTCTCCGAAAACTACGCACCGGAGATGCGCTATTAGCGCTTTTCAGAGACCACATCACATCCTATTATAGTTACGACGAAAAAATAAAAATGGGACTAAAGATTCGGTACTAATTTACACCAAAAATTAAGGTGCATCTTTTATCATTTGTTATTGTGGCTTAACTTTGAAATGCATTCGCGGTTTTTGCTTCGGTCTCTAGTCTGAGCCACTGCTATAGTGATTAAGACCCATGAATCGACCTGATTAGAGGCTTCTACGTTATTCACTTCCCATATCATAAGAAATCCTTCAAGGACAAAACAATCGCATACCTTTTTAGGAATGTTAAATACCAGAACCGTTCCGTTTTTCCGCCATCATTACTGAACACTAAAAACTACTTTCAACATGATTTATTGTTAGCTAGAAACTCAGGTGTCCGTGTTCACAAGTTGCCCGTCTATTTGTACTTGATAAAAACTGTTCCACGAACTTAAATAGCTTTTTCGTCCGGGTTGCAAGTTAAACAAGGTTATTCTACACAATCTCACAGAGGGAACAACTTAGTGGTTACTTGAAAACTTTGGGTACAGGCTGTTGAGAAAGGGTTTTAAGCTGGAGTAATTGATAACTAAAGCTTAAAGTACCTAAAGCTTAAATTTCTATTGAATGGTTACATCTACACTCCGTGAAATTTTAATGATTTTGATAGCATAGCATATGCTCACGACTATATTCCCCGTGGGAGTAGTCAGAAATATTCTGAAACCACAGAACATCCACGTTTCACTAGTACCGAAACTCTGTCCAGTGTGACGGGGAAAGAGCCCGTCGCCACTTGTAATGGACAGTGGGTATAATACACGCCCCGAAATTGAAGCATGCAGGTTTCCTCACGATGTTTTCCTTCACCGAAAAGCCAGTGTTGTTACAAATCGTACGTAAATTCCTAATAACTCATTGACACGAGTCGGCCTGGACGGGGATCGAACCATCGCCACGGCAGGCAAGGCTACTCGCTCACCATGGCTTTTGAATTTGATGTTGATACTGTTAGTTAAAAGTAGCGAGGTGATTCGCGTTCAGTAGGTAGTCCTGTAGATTTCGTCAACTGCATTTAAAAATATATATATCTTCTAATATTTTTGATTATGAACTCTGAAGTGAACGTGAACGTAGGCATTTCGACAATTTTTACAACTATGGACTATGGAGACAAAGTCGAACAAAAATTAAATAATCTGTGGTTCTATACATATTTTGATTCGAGTCGGTGTACAACAGTTTTGTATGAAACAGCAGATATTTTTATTTTTTCTCCATAGTGAATTCGCTTGCCTAAACTTTACCGGCTAAAATCTGCAAAAATACACCCTGTAGGTACTTTTAATGCCATAAAAGAACAGAGTGTTATTTTTCAGATTTTAGTCGGTTCGATTTCCGGGACGTGGCAAGCGAATTCTTACAAATCTTTAAATGCAGTTTCGTTTCTTTTTTTAAAATAAAGGAATGTTTCCTTTGAGTCAGATTTTCTATCTCCAGTTTTTATAGCTCTTTCCCTCCAGGTGGCGTTAAAAAATTTCAACATGTATTGTAGGTATAAAATAGCAAAATACTTACATATAATAATAATCCAAACCTTTACATTCACCGGCAGAGGAATACGCCTCCCAATTATCAATATCTTCTGCATCAAAAACCAACATTCATTCAAGCGCGACTACTTATATGAATGGGAATGAAGCTAAATCCTTTTTCTAAAACCGCATCATCTAGACCCCCTTTTTATACATCAAAAGGAAAATATTTACATTTGTAAAGCTAAATAAGCGTTTTTTTCTTTGAATATGTGAATAAGACGAACCAATTTGACCTTCTTAAAGATTTTATAGGATACTTTTAGCTTTTAGCGACTTCGGTCGTAAAAGCGGTCGTTAAAACTGAAACAAAAGATACGCTGAATATGTAAAAGACTTTGTAAATTTAAAAGTTTATATGTGCGACTGTACCGGCTGGTTTTAAATAGGTTTGCAGTTAGTTTTCTACCGCTTCGCTTCGTTCGCGTTATTGTGTTAAATTAAAGGCTATGACAGCTTGGAAATGAGCAAGTTGCAAGTGCTGAGATTGAAGCTGTACAAAGAAACAAAAATTATTACAATAATGGATCAAATAAATCACCTCTAAAATCATAATTATGTTTCTTATGTCCGTTATACCTAGCCCTACCCGTATTCCCGCTCGAGAGCGGGAAGGAAAAACGTTGATACAAACTAGTTTCTTCTTGTATGAGGACTCTCCTTAATTTTTAGGGTTCCGTAGTCAACAAGGAACCCTTATAGTTTCGCCATGTCCGTCCGTCTATCCGTCTGTCCGTCTGTCCGCGGCTTAGCTCAGAGACGCTTAGTATTAGAAAGCTGTAATTTGACATGGGTATACATATTAATCACGCCGACAAAGTGGTCAAATAAAATCGTGAAAAATATTTTTTTTAGGGTACCTCCCCACGAAACGTGGGGATGCATTTTTTTTCTCGTCTATCCCATGATGTGGGGTATCGTTATCGTTGGATAGGTCTTTTAAAAATATTGTGAGTGTGGGAAAACCATTTTTCGATTTAGGGATCCGTTAGTGAAATATTAAGCTTTAAAGTGTGAATTTTTGTTAGAGTCAAGTGTCGTCGTCCAACATTACCTGTCAAACCAAGATGTATAACAAATTAGTTTTTTTTACATATATTAGTTAGTATGTTTTATAAAATAAGTAGTTTTAAAATTTTGATACCTAATATTTTGTATGTACGACCTACTAAAGTGCTATATTGAAACAGATCTCATATTATGCCGCACTTCATAATTATAAACCCTGTGGTTTCTGACAGTGCGGTTGATATTAATATATAACGTGTTAATGAATTAACGCAAAACTACAAAGTAGTTTGTTTAGAATCGAGAGCAGAATCGAATTATCATGGTTTCAACATAGTTTTTTTTTTTCAAAATATTAAATAATTTGTTTGTAAAATTTAAAATTAATGAACTTGATCTCAACCCACCGCTCGGGCAGTCTCACCCTACTTACTACCAAAAAAACAAGATTCTTAAAATGTATCCACGAGCACGATAGCGCTTTCATTCATTGCTGAAATGATAACAAATCATTTTTGCCTCAAAACTTACAATGCGAATAACTTTAAATTTTAACTATAATAATAATGAAATTATTGTTGCAAACTAATATTTTGTTATAAATCAGTTGGGGTGTATGAGGTTTTGCGCTTATTCATTAAAACGTTGTATAGATGACGATAAAGTAATGTATTGAATAAAATAAAATATAAAAACCCTTATTAGGTACTGTCATCAATTTTTCTACAAACTAACAACTAACCCTAAGCGATTCATTTACGGACATTTGTGATGTAGCAAATTGACACATTCGATACTAGCGAAGCTCCGTATTTGAGTAGAAAATAGCTTACCTACCTAACGTTGTAACTGAGTTCCTGTTAATTTCCGTGTCGTAAATTCTACACCATAAACCGTCATGTGCAGATTTGGCCCACATGTAATAATCCTCATAAGCGAAGTAGGTACCTAAATAAAGTTTTCCCTTTACTCGCTTCTACCATCTCCGGAAATAGGGTTGCTATTTACTGGAAAACTAAGTAATACACGACTAAAATAAAACTGTAACATAAGCACAGGTCCGGCACTTCAAATTCAAACAACGTTTTGGATTTGATTGATGGCGTTCGCACATGCGCACTTGGTACAAATTGTCTTTGACATATGTGTAGGGTTAACTTACCACGCATCGTATGAACATCATCTATATACATTTCGTAACTTTCTATTATTCGTTCTGTTATTAAAAATAGTATTTGAGCTAAAGAATTACTGAAAAAGACTAAATTTTATGTAGTCAAATACTACGGGTGCGCGCGCCTGACTGCATTCCCTTGCTCGACTTCCCTCAAGTTTCCCAGAATGTTTGAGGTGGGGGATCTTTAGGATTTTTAGGTTTCCCTGACTCCAAATCAACCTTTTTTATAATTTTTGTCTGTCTGTTTGTTTGTAACAGCATCATGAAAAAACTACTAAACCGATTTAAATGAAATCTGGTACATAATTTGTGCGGACAAAGTCGCGGGTAAACGCGGGTTTATTTGTTCGTTTTATTTTATTCCACATAATACTAAGCTTAATTTATGTTGGGTACCTCTAAGACTGATTATATACATTCTTAATCAAAAACCCAATAATGAAACGGATGAACCTTTTGTGTCAGCCCTATCACCAGTAAAACGTCGGTTAATTTAACACTGAACTCAGCTAAATTCAACACGCTAAATATATGATTACAAATTTTCTAACCCTCACCAAAAAGTTTGCCTGCTCTTAATTTGGAATATGTTAACACGTTCCAAGGTAGAGCCCGGGTGTGAACGTGTTGATTTGATTATAAAATAAAAGGAGCGTCGGTGGCGCGTTGCGGAGAGCTATGGAAACTCAATCATGAGATCCGGGTTCGAATCCGCACGGACGACATGCCATGTTACCAATGAGTTTTTCTAACTTATACAAGGTGTTACATAAATACAAATAACATTTAAGGGGGTTGTTTAGACCATCAAACTGAACAACTTTCATTTGACCAATATCGAAATCGCGAAAAAAAAAACTGATCTTCCATACTAAACTACAAATCTATTCGAGCTAAATGTATGGGACAGCTGATAATTTTTTTCGCGATTTCGATGTTGGTCCAATAGTGAAAGTTGTTCAGTTTGATGGTCTAAACAACCTCCTTAAAAGTTTTAAATGTTTATTTTTACTTTTTTAACACCTTGTATACGTAATTAGCGACTGCTCTCAAACGGTGATAGGTGATAGTCTACCAATCCGCATAGGGCTCGCGTGGTGGACTGACGCCCGCTTCTTGAGGGTGGGCCTGTGCCCTGCAGTGGGACGTAGGTATATAGGCTGATGATTATGATGATAGACGTTTATGTATACGTCGATAACGTGCTAAACAAAATTAACGTAACACTTGAAAACCATTTGCTTTATACAGAATCATAAACTCAACGACCATGTTTCTCCGGGTCGTGCGAAGGAGGTCATATTCTGTTATGGTCATGTTCTGGTATGGTCATATTCTGATTTGGTTGTGTTGGTCATGTTTATGTACAATACACAATTAAATCAAAAATAAGTCAGTCTCATTGTCGCTCCTCCCTTGCTATAGACTAAATATCCAGGAGAGAGCTGTTTTTAATTTATTTTTCTATTAAATGCGCTAGAAGTTCCTATTTATGACAATTATGTATAGGTAGTTGAACATTTTATAAACCAAAGGAAATGCAATCGTGAGTTTATTAAGTAGCATAATTATGCCATGTTATAGATAAATTAATATACAATGTTATAGATTATACAGGGTGTAAGTGACAGCCTAGCAAATACTGAAACGGTGAACTCAGAACATCAAACTGAACAACTTTCACTATGGAGCCTACCTCAGGAAACGCGAAAAAAAACAGCTATCCCATACAAAATTGCCGTACCTACAAGACTCAAATGTATGGGACAGCAGATTTTTTTTTTTGCTAGGTTGTCACTTACACCCTGTATATTTTTTCACTGTAATGAAACAAAGCACCGTTTATCAACCAGTAGGTATTCAAAGAGAATAAATCTCTCATTTCATTGCCTTTGTTACTCAAAATCAATCCGACATCAAAGACCTCTAAGAATCACAGAACATTCCCGAATATTCGAATAATTTACTTTTCCCTCGAATATTTAACAATGAAACAATAAACGAACTGAAACAATTTTGATAAATTACAAGCGGTCAAATAGACGATTAAATTTTAAAGATGAAATACCTACTTAAAACTTTTTACAATTGAACAAGTCCTCTATCAAAATTCATCTTTGAAAATCCATCAAAATTCTTCCAACAATAACACTTTGCTATTGATTTCCGAATTTTCTGATAGATGCATGAAAAGAAGATTACTTAATTAATAAATTCAATGAGGGCTCCCCGCAGAAAACATTTCTGGAATGCCGGAGCTCGTCGCTTATAAATTGATTTATTATTAAAATCAAACGAAAACTTCGCTTTTGTTTCTCTGTGAAAACGATTACTGTCTGCTCATCACCATCGTGAACGGGGGAGGACTAATGATGATATAATAATAGCCATTTGGGTAATGAAAAGAGAGAATTGATGTTAAGTTTCTATCACATTTAATTTGACATGTAGGCAAAATTATTTGGCGCAATCTCAGATCAATATCTTCGGTAAAGGTAAATAACATGGATCTATAACTAATGGATCCATAACCTCTTTACAAGCATGAAAAGTTACCATGGCGGTCGGTAATGTTCATCCCTCTTTCCTACTTCTTTCGTACGTGTCCGTCTTTTTGTCCTTTTCTAACTCAACGACAAACATTTATGACGAACGTAAAATCAGAAACATCGACGGGAATTTACGAAAGAAGGACGAACATTACCGCCCACCAAGGAGTGTTTTCATGTTTCACCGCTTGTAAGGCAGTCTGCTCTCCAGGTATAGACAATACCAAAGAGATTATACCTAAAGGCATAGAGTGAGCCATACCAATTGTAAAGTGTCCACTTTTTTTTACGTTTAGGTTTGAGTGTGTGGTGTAGTATGGACAAAAGAGGACCAAGTGACATATGGCCTTATGTTTACGGTCACTTTTCACACACACTAGCTCAAAAAAAAGTGGACAGCCGCATAAACAAATATCTATAGTTCCATCTCCTTCTACTATTAAAGGTACGTCATAAGACAAAAGAGGCAACAACAACAATCGTAAATTTATGCGGACTCTATGGAGATCCTTCCTCTGAGGACAATACCTATTCCAACTTCCCGAGAAAAACCGGTTTTCCCGTAACAATGAGACCTTTTTGATGTTTCTCCTAAGCCTCTCGGTAGAGAGTAGTATATTCCTTGTCCTAAGCCTGTGTTCAAGAAATCAGTAGCTGTTACTTTGCAGCTTTGGCGAGATAAAATTGGTGGGCACCTAAAGCTACGAAATAGTTTTTTGGAAATGTTCTATAAGATAATTATTAAGAAATAAAAAAATACTATTTAGGGCTCGGTACCAAATCGGTACCATCTTAAGGAGAGTGTACGGGAAACGAACATTGTGTATCGAAATCGGGAAAAAAACAGTTCTTCCATACAAAAGGGCAAACTTAAGTTGACCCCTATGTTTGGGACAGCCAATTTTATTCGGAATCGAAGTTAGTCCCGTAGAGGACGGGGCTCACTTGATGGTCTGACTATATCCTTAAAAAACAGTCAGTATATTAAGAAGGACCGTATATTTATAATATGACATACCCATAAATTCATTGCCTGCAGCTTGAACCGCACTAAAATGTATATTCTCATACGATAAGCGTGAAAATTACATGATTCGAGGGAACTGACCAAAGTGAACATAGAAATAAAACTAAGCTAACTGAACTGCGAAGATAAACGTATCTATTTGTACACGTCAGTCATTCCATTGTGTTTCGAAAGTTTTCAAATTGTCAGCTGGAACTGTGAAATAGTTTTTCTATGATAACATTGGCACTGATTTATCCATATCTATCTATATATATAATAAAAATGAATCCCTATTTCCCTTGGTCACGGCATCACGCCTGAACGGCTGGACCGATTGCGATGAAACTTTGGTGGGTTGTTGTGCATATGCCAGGGAAGGTTTATAAACAAAAAAAAACGGCCAAGTGTGTGTCGGGTAGGTGTAGGGTAGGTGTAGGGTAGTTGTAGGTCCCGAGGCAGGTGGGTCTGCTATCGGGCGCGTCCCCCAGGTGGTGGATAGGGGAATGCCCCCCTAGATATAGGGGGTACCGGCTTGCCGGCGCGAACCAACCCAAGGTGGGGTGGTCGCATCACTGAGATGTGACCACCGGAGGGCGGCGGGTCAGCTTGACCCGACCGTGTAGTTCGTTCCTCTACGTGTCCCTCTGTTCATCAGAGGGCATAGTGGAGGAGCAAGGGCGGGCTCTACGTGTACTCACCCTACCGTAGAGCAGGCCGGGAAGGAGTTCCTTCCCCGCCACCGCCGGGCGACATAGGTCGTTATCGCCTGGAGTGTCGTTGATCACGTCTAGCGGCTCCAGGCGACCGAGGGCCTTGCCTTTATTGGCCGGGCCAAGACAAGGAAAAGTCAATAAGACCCGACAGCGAAGTCGTAAAAACCTCAGGATACCGGCTGGCCTCCTGAGTATGTAGGCTTATCCGGGCACAGGGGGCTCTACCCGGACGGACGTTTTTATTTCCCCCATACTCGTGGGACTAATTATGAATTCACAAAATATAAATAAGAATAAGGGAGGCGGCCCATCGGGCAGCAAAGGGGAGGTGCCAGTTGTTTCGCTGACGCGAGTGCAGCTGCACAACACCATGGCAGGCTCTCGGGCAGAAAGCGAGGGGGAGGACACTGACTGTTCGCTGATGTCAGTGTGCTCACGGTCATCTGCGGCATCGTGCACCTCCAAGACGCGAAAAAGGAAGTCGGCAGCCCTCGGATACGACACGCAGTCGAAGAGGAAGCAGGTAACGGTTGAGGATGAGGAGGACATCCTCAACCCGTTTGTGAAACCTACGACCACAAGATCGAAGGCCAACCTGCCCAAACTGGAGGATCTCACCAAACGGTTGCAAGATCGGCCTACAGCTGATCTTTCATCCCACATCCAGGAGAACCTCCAGACTATCGAGAAGGCGATGGACAAGTCCGGAAACATCCGAGGAAATTATGTCCGTATCATGCGGATTGCGATGCTGGAAGTCCAGGCAGCATCACAGGAAATGTCCCAAAGGGCCTCCGTCGAGCGCCTGGAAGAAGAGAACGCCAAGCTCCGAAATGAGGTCGAGCTTCTCAACAGGGCGATGGGCCTACAAGAAAAGAGACTTGACAGTCTGAAGTCCCAGTTGGAAGCCCACACCTCGGGCCAGGTGGACACTACGGTTCCGGTAGACCAGTGGAAGGCCATGGTAGAAGGCAAGCTTGCCTTCCTCCAGGGACAGATTCGCCCGGAGGGCATAGTACGGCCCCCACTTGGGAAAAAATCAGCTGGTCTCGGTGGCCGTACGCCAGCACTACCGCCGAAAAGTGGTAAGACGGAGCCTACTCCAGTGCAAGCCCCAATTGGAAAGGTGCACAAGCCTACCCCTGGACCATCTGGGGAAGGGCCTAAGCTGCCCGGCGAGAAGGCCAAAAGTAGGAAGGCCCGAGGGTCACCCCCTCAAGAACGTGCGGCCCCTGCCACCACGCGTGAAGTGGAGCCTCCCTCGGCGGAACCTGAACAGCTTTGGTCCAAGGTGGTGGGCAGAAAGGTCAAGGCAAAGACCAATGCGGAAGCCAAGAGGGCTTCAGCGAAACTCGAGCCGCCACCGAAACAAGCGGCCAAGAAAATAAAGCCGCCGAGGGAACCGAAAACTGCGGCCGTCACTATGACGATTCCCCAGGGGGCTAAAACCAACATCGCTCAGGTGATGTCGGCAGCGAAAGAGCGGGTCCAACTGGCAGAACTTGGCATCCCAAGTATCCGCCAGAAGAGAGCGATCAACGGAGGCTTGATACTCGAGGTCGCCGGGCCGGATGGCGCCGAAAAGGCGGACAAGCTGGCTCAAAAGCTCCAGGTGGTTTTGGCGGATTTGGAGGTGCGCATAGCGCGCCCCGTAAAGACGGGCGAGTTGAGAGTCTCTGACCTCGACGAGTCCGTCACGCAGCGCGAAGTCGCAGTTGCCATCGCTGAGGCTGGTGGTTGCAAAGCCGAGGACGTTCGGGTGGGTGAGATCCATCACTCCTCCAGACGCCTCGGCACAGTCTGGGTTCGCTGCCCTCTCGGCGCGGTCAGCAAGATCGCGACCACTGGGCGGGTGCAAGTGGGCTGGGTGTCTGTTAGGGCGGAGGTACTTGCGGCACGGCCATTACAGTGCTACAGGTGCCTCAGGTCAGGACACACTGGCCTCCAGTGCAAAGAGGCAGCGGAAACAAGCACTTTGTGCTTTAAGTGCGGGCAGGCTGGCCACAAAGTCAGTGACTGCACGGCCTCTGCACCCAATTGCCCGCTTTGTGCGGGCATTGGCCGTCCCGCCGACCATCGGATGGGGAGCAAGAGGTGCACCCCACCCAAGGAGAAGAATGGCAGAGTAGGAAGTAAGCAGGCTTCCCCCTCTGCGAATCCCCAAACGGCCGGTGAGACCTTAGCGTCCCAAACGGGCAGCAATGCCCGGGGAGAGGATATGGAGGCCTAACACTCCTCCCATTACCTAAAGTCCTCCAGACTAATTTGAACCACTGCCGCGGGGCGCATGACCTGCTACTGCAAACCCTCGCGGAGTGGTCGATTGGTCTGGCAGTGATCGCGGAGCCATACGTCGTTCCATCTCACCCTCGCTGGTTCCGGGACGACCTTGGCTCCGTCGCCATCTACTGGGGCGGTGGGGAGGGTGATCCTCCATGCCTCTTTTCACAGGCCGAACCGGGGATCGTGGTGGTGGAGTGGGGGACCATAGTTGTGGTGGGTTGTTACGTCTCTCCCAATGGCAACCTCAACGATTACGAGGCGTACCTAGACCGGGTAGAGGGCGTTATACGTCGATACCTGCCCCGTCCGGTACTTGTCCTGGGCGACCTCAATGCCCGCTCCAGGGTTTGGGGTGACGTCCTCGACAATGCCAAGGGAGAGATGCTTCTCGAGCGGACGGCGGGGCTTGACCTCCGGTTACTGAACCGGGGGTCGTGTTCGACGTGTGTTCGGTGGCAGGGGGAGTCAATCGTGGACCTCACATGGGCGACTCCCTCCGTCGAACGTATGGTGTCTGGCTGGAGGGTGGCGGAGGAAGTGGAAACGTTGTCCGACCACCGTTACATCGTTTTTGATGTGGCCCTCCGCCCTCCGGCCGACGCCAATCACCGAAGCGGCAGCCCCCAGCGACGTTGGGCGCTTACTCGGGTCGACCGCGACATGCTGGTCGCCGCGGCACACGTCGCTGATTGGATCCCCACCGAAGACGAGGCCTGGCCCGAGCCGGAAGCTGAGTCGACCTGGTTCCGGGATATCATGACGTCGATCTGTGACGCCTCGATGCCCCGGGTCAGGACGACGAAGAGGCGACCGGTGTACTGGTGGTCGGAGGAGATAGCGCAGCTGCGAGTTTCCACCCTCGCTGCCCGACGCCAGTACCTTAGAGCGAGGAGACGCCGGCGAGCGACCGAAGAGGAGAAGGCGGCAGCCTATGAAACGTACCGGGACTCGTCTAAGTCACTTCGGGCTGCTATAGCGGATGCCAAGTCCCGGGCGTGGAACGAACTCCTCGAAGGCCTCGACAGAGACCCTTGGGGCCGGCCATATAAAATGGTGCTGGGGAAGCTGCGCCCATGGGTCCCTCCCCTAACGGAGACCCTAGAACCCGAATTCGTGCGAGGAGTGGTGGAAACACTCTTCCCACGGATCGGAGGGGGTGACGTTAGGCAGGATGAGCCGCCGCCTCCGGCATGGACTGACGACCTTTCGGTCACGACGGAGGAGCTCAAATGGGCAGTGAAGCGCCTCGCCGCGCGAAACACCGCACCAGGTCCCGACGGAATTCCGGGTCGGGCCTGGGTGTTAGCTCTGGCTGTGCTGGGCGAAAGGCTGAGGCGCCTGTTCAGCAGCTGCCTTCGTTATGGCCACTTTCCCACGCAGTGGAAAACGGCGAGGCTGGTCCTCATAAAGAAGGAAGGGAGACCCGCGGACTCCCCCTCTGCGTACCGACCCATCTGCCTGCTGGACGAGGTGGGCAAGCTCTTCGAGCGGATTATTGCCTCCCGTATCGGCAGGCACTTATCCAGCGATGGCCCGGACCTGTCAGACAGCCAGTTTGGCTTCCGTCAGGGTCGCTCGACAGTGGACGCGATTATTCGCGTCCGAGAGCTGTCCGAGCAGGCAACATCCCAGGGCAGAGTAGTGTTGGCTGTCAGTCTTGACATAGTCAATGCTTTCAACTCTCTGCCTTGGAGGGCGATCAGGGAGGCCCTGGTGTACCACCGTCTGCCTCCCTACCTGCGCGACGTTGTCGGAGCGTACCTGTCTGATAGGGGCATACGCTACATGGGTCGGTACGGAAGTACCGAGCAGGGGGATGTCGTGTGCGGGGTTCCACAGGGGTCGGTGTTAGGCCCTCTCCTGTGGAATCTCGCGTACGACGCTGTTCTAAGGACGGCACTCCCCAACGGCGTCAGTGTCGTTTGCTATGCAGACGACACTCTAGTTCTGGCAGAAGGGGAGTCCTTCGAAAGGACCGTAGAGCTCGCCGAGCTCGGGGTGGCACGCGTTGTGGAGAAGATCCACGAGCTGGGGCTTCGGATAGCGCCTCATAAGACCGAGGCGCTATGGTTCCACAAAAGCAGGGGAGCGATACCTCCCAGCTTGACGGTGCGAGTAGGTGACGCAGAGGTCCAGGTCGGCCGTCATATAAAGTACCTGGGCCTCATTATAGACAGTCGCTGGAGCTTTGAGGAGCACATCGACCGCCTGGTCCCCCGAATACAAAGGGTAGCGGGTGCTATGCACAGACTGCTGCCCAACCTCGGGGGACCGTGGGAGGGAGTCCGCCGCCTCTACGCAGGAGTCGTGCGATCCATTGCGCTCTATGGGGCGCCCGTATGGTCGAAGAGACTATCGGGCGTCCGGCGTCTCGCGGCCAAACTGAACGCCGCGCAGCGTCAAATCGCAATTCGGGTCGCACGCGGATACCGGACAATATCGTACGAGGCGGCGAATATCCTGGCGCGGTTCCCGCCCCTGGATATCCTGGCGGATATGGACGCGAGGGTCTACGACCGGATTCGTGTCCTACGTCAGAGAGGCGGGACCGTACCCGAGAGGGCGGTCGCAGAGCTCCGGAGGAAGGCTCGACGACGTGCGCTTAACTGCTGGCGTGAGCGGCTCCATGAGCCGCGAAGTACACGGCAGCGCGTCGTCGGAGCGATACTTCCCTGCTTCCAGGCCTGGCTGGACCGGGAAGGCCGAGGCGTCACCTACCGTCTTACTCAGGTGCTCACCGGACACGGCTGTTTCGGTGACTATCTGAACAGGATCGGGAGGGAGACTACAGTGCAGTGTCACCACTGCGGAGGCGATCAGGACTCTGCACAGCACACGCTCGAGGAGTGCCCAGCGTGGCATTCCGAGCGGCAAGTCCTGGTCGAACACACTGGAGAAGACCTCTCCCCACCGGCCCTAGTAGCGGCGATGTTGGGGAGCCGGGCGGCATGGGACGCCGCGGTCGCCTTCTGCGAGACCGTCATGGAGCAGAAGGAGAGCGCAGAGCGAGACCGCGAGCGGGCAAATCCCGCCCGAAGACGGAGACGCCGGGGACGTCAAGTTGGCCCCCCGATGCGTCACAACAACGCCCCGGGATAAGGGCGCCCAGGGTCGCGGACGGTCGGAGAAGGGGCTCAGGCCGTCCATTTCCAAGCGACCCCTGGAAGGCAGCGGTAGTACGGCGTAGTCCCGTCCCGCTGCAGCGCAGAAACGCTGCGGGAGTGTTGGCCCGGCATTATTGCCGAGCCGGGAGAGCCTTGGCGAAGCGCTAGGAGGGCCGTGGACGCACATTGCTTCCCCATAGCCCTTCGACATGCGCTTAGGAGACTACCGGGGGGGTTTTAGTGGGTAAAAATCCCACATAACCCGACTCCTCCCCTAAGGAGCCGGGTATCTTTTCAAAGATTTCCCCCTCGACAACAAAAAAAAAAAAAAAAAAAAAAAAAGGTAGTTGTAGGTGTAGAGTAGGTGTAGGGTAGTTGTAGGGTAGGTGTAGGGTAGTTGTAGGTGTAGGGTAGGTGTAGGGTAGGTGTAGGGTAGGTGTAGGGTAGTTGTAGGGTAGGTGTAGGGTAGGTGTAGGGTAGGTGTAGGGTAGGTGTAGGGTAGGTGTAGGGTAGGTGTAGGGTAGTTGTAGGGTAGGTGTAGGGTAGGGAAAATGGCAGAACAACGTCTGCCGGGTCAGCTAGTGATATTATAAATCTGAAACTATCTGTGGGTGTGTCTTTATGTTTGTCACTTCACGTCAGTGAAATCTAAGAGTGAGATAAATTATAAATAATATTAGACAAGGCAAACCAGACCAGAAGGATCCCTATACAATTCTTTTTGGATTTCTGACTTTGGGTCCTACCAGTACCAGCCAGAAAAAAATCGGAAACAAATAATTTTATTTAGATTCATTGAAAATGTAGTGAACTTAATATCATCTAATCGGACTGTGTTTTTGTTAAGAACATTACCAAAACATTTTCATGTAACCAAGCTTCTAACTCTACACGCCCTAAATTTTTGACGGTAAGGTACAGAATGTTTACTTTAACAAAATGTCTACTTCCCAAAAAAGACTCTACAGTGCGAGCCATATGGTCTCGTCTTGGCAACATTTTACATGAAATTTTTGTTGATGGGACTGATGACAACATTTTACCCTTGCCCTTGGGGTAGTGCCCTTGCGTTTAGCTTGAGTCGTCTTGGAGATTCCTATGCGTATTTTGAAGTCTTTCAGTCCGCAATGGACACGCGTTGTGTATACACCCTACCTGAGGGTAGGTCT
Source organism: Agonopterix alstromeriana (assembly GCA_963924505.1). Taxonomy (NCBI): domain Eukaryota; kingdom Metazoa; phylum Arthropoda; class Insecta; order Lepidoptera; family Depressariidae; genus Agonopterix; species Agonopterix alstromeriana. The sequence goes on from OZ004664.1 coordinate 13,332,123, forward strand.
GTGCCCTACAGTGGGACATATTATAGGCAGATGATGAATCTATAGTTCCGCTGAAAACAAAATACCTCAACTACAATAACTAAAACTACACGATATGTATCAAACTTAAGAGGCTATGTGAAAAAAATAGGATTCTTCAAAGCATCATATCTCATGAAGTACTAACAGTAGGAGTATGATTTGCGGATATGTGTAAATTGAATATATAATTGAAGTTTTGATTAGAGCCAAAACACGATTAAGATACATTTTCTCGATAGAAAAACAAGCCATAGTAGCCTCCGTCTTTATCGATAAACGCTTGGAAGTGCTAAACGGTGAATATTAGAAACAAGAGGCTTGATTTAAAAAAAAGAGATAGATTTTTTATAAATTTTGATTAGAGCAGAATTGAACTTACATAAATAGTGCAATTACAATGAAATAAAGTTTGTTTTATGCTTGCGTCGTTTCAGGCGCGCGCGCCGCCCTGTCTCTTTCTCTCGCATCAGGCAGTAATATAAGCTATCACACGTCCATTTCGCTTCATTTATTTTTCGACATAGGCCCTTAACGATCATGACGACTAGTCCATAAAAGCATTTCATTTTCCTTTAAGCATAGTGGTCGATATTCGGACGTGACTGTCGTCGAACTTAACTCAAATTGTGTTCACGTACAACCCAACTGGAGCCAAAGTCGAAACACACGTATGTTCTCAATAACCGAGACCTATGAATCATCTTTGGATCACACGACGTTTCAAAAGATAAGTCTCCACAATCAAGCCTTTTCCGCATCTATTCCGTAGACATAAAAGTTATTTTACGGAACGTCGATTTTGAATGAACTAGTAAAGAAAGAGAAATTGTATTAATAAACTTTTACGTATTTCACTCACTGGCTTTGCGTTGGTGGCCATGTTTGCTACGACGTAGCTATCGTAGTAGTTACTACGCTACGTACGTAGTAGACCGTCCAAGTCGAACTTGCACATTTAGTGTTCTAGTATGGTTCTAGAACCTTACCCTATTCTTTTAGACATACTTAACTACCATTTTCACACTTTTTCTCAAATTAAATTGATAGGTGTCACCTCGCCCTAAGGGTGGATGCACATGAATCCGCGGCGAAGGAGCTGAAGGAGGCGAACGAAACGAATTTACTTTTAATTCTTCTGACGATTCGTCCGATTTGCCGCGGATAAGTGTGCGAGGTGTCATAGAATTTCATATAAAGAATTCTAAATTTAGATTCTTTCGCACAGATAAATACCAGTATCCTTCGGCTCGTTCGCCGCGGATAAATATGCGTCCACCTTAATATTACGAGATACACTGCCAGTGGCACGTACATTTATTATAGTTAATCCTCCATTAAATCTCTTGCTGTCACTTTTTGTCTTGTTGACTTAGTAAAAGCTAGCAAGAGATTTAATTAAGGATTAACTTTAATGAACATACGTGCAACTGACCGAAAGTATCATAATTTTAAGTTTTAACATCATAAGCATCACTTTGATATCTATTCGGTTTTGTTCTCATAGGTAAAGTTATCATATTACTGTTTGAAAGCTGATACTGATTTTGCTCGAGCAAACAGACTAATGCTCAGTTGCAGAATCGCTCATTAGAGTTAATCCTCAGTTAAACCTTTTGCTAGATTTTACTAAGTCAACAAGACAAAAAGTGACAGCAAGAGATTCAATGGAGGATTAACATTAATAAGCGTTTCTGCAACAGAGTGTCAGACAACCCGACAATAAAAATTCAAAAAAATATATTTAGTATTTTCTTAACATCTGTTTTATAATGGTATAAAGAATGAATGCTAACAAAGAAACTTGTTGTGAAACGCGAAAATGTTTTCTATTTTCGACTCTTAGTTTAGTTTCGAACAAAACAATCTCAGATAGAAAAGCGATGCTGAAAAACGCCGTCATTTGCAGCGCACCGCGTAGTCGTTAAGCCCGAGACACATTTGACACTAGAATTGAAAACCTATCGATTACATTCCCGTAACATATTTTTTCTTTGTTACATTGCAATGGAACTATAAATAGAACGTGAATTTTGGTAGAATTTTCAATCTAACTTTAAGAGTCCTTTTAACGGTCAGTAGCGCCCTAATCACAATATTAAAGATTTCTCAATAAAAAAACCTAAATTATAAAAGTACTACTCCAAAATACTACAAAAGCCTAAAAGCTCTGTGAGAACTTATTACCTACATCCTAAGTACCACCAAAAGTCTTACAAATAAATGATTTCATTCATTCATTCAGCTATTTTATACAATCGGTTTTTTGGAGGTTTAAACCCATTGATATCTTATACAACGTGTTACAAAAGTAAAAATAAATATTTAAAACTTGTAAGGGAGTAGTTTAGACCATCAAACTGAACAACTTTCATTATGGGACCAACAACGACCAACATTTAGCTCGAGTAGATTTGTTGTTTAGTATGGAACATCCGATTTTTTTCGCGATTTCAATATTGGTCCCATAGTGAAACAGTTTGATGGTCTAAACCACCCCCTTAAATGTTTATTTGTATTTTTGTAACACCTTGTATACAGGGTGTAAGTGACAGCCTAGCAAATAGGTATACTGAAACGGTGAACTCAGACCATCAAACTGAACAACTTTCACTATGAAGCCTACATCAGGAAACGCGATAAAAAATCAGCTGTCCCATACATTTGAGTCGAGTAGGTACAGTAGTTTTGTATGGGACAGCTGATTCTTTTCGCGTTTCTGAGGTAGGCTCTATAGTGAAAGTTGTTCGGTTTGATAGTCTGAGTTCACTGTTTCAGTATTTGCTAGGCTGTCACTTACACCCTGTATAGAACAGAACTAGATTCACAATCAACAATCCAAAAATGGCAGAGCCAAAAGAGCTCTAAAGGAGATTCTAAAAAAGGATGATTTAGAGTCAGGGACATCTAAAAACCATATCGTAATTTTTTTTTGTTAATATCTTCTATGTATACTGTTACAGCTTTATAATAGTTACTAGAGTTTACCCGCGACTTCGTCAGCACGAATTATATACCTGATTTTAAGTCAGATAATAAGCTATCAAACAAAAAAGTTTCATCAAAATCGGTTTAGTAGTTTTTGCGTGATGCTGTTACAAACATACAAACAAACCAACAGACAGACAAAAATTCTTAAATAGGTTGATTTGGAGTCCGGGAGACCTAAAAACCATATCGTAATCTTTTTCATGTAAATATCTTCAATGTACAGACACACTTTTGTCACAGTTTTATAATAGTTAAGATAAGATGATTTCCACCACGCCAGTATCACTAATAAGTCGCTACAACTGTGACACTGCCCTAAACAAGCTGTTTGTTTTGTGATGGTCAGATACAGTCGGCTCTTTATTGTATGGAATGGGATAAGATCTGTGGTTTGGCGGAGTTCCGGTCGTATTACGTAAACGAGCCAAATTAGTTTGTTAAGATTTCTATCAGTGATTATGCCAGGGTAATTAGGTTTCTGAGACTCGTGCAGTTGATGTCTAAAGGCACATTGTAGTTGAATATTTCTTTCGTTATGCAAATATAATTAGTGGTAGCTCTGGGTCGGATGTGTGTGGAAATAGTTATTTGTTATACAAGAGTGCAAAGTTGCTTTTTAACCGCGTGCTCAATTTTGGTGACCGAGCAAGCGAAGGACCCTAAAATTAGCTGCAAACTGCCTCCGTGGTCTAATGGTTAAGAACATTGTGTTCTTGACACGGAGGACGTGGGTTCGATTCCCACGGGGGCCACCTAGTGATATGTCACTTTGAGCGTTTTTCCCCAGTTGGTTAGGACATTGCAGGCCGAATCACCTGATTGTCTGAAAGAAAGATGATTCCGTGCTTCGGATGGCACGTTAAGCCGTTGATCCCGGCCACTATCTCTAGTGGTAGTAGTCGTTACATAAAAACCACGTCAGAGGCCGAAAGGCGGTCTGAAAAAACTCTGACACCAGGGCTTGCCCACTCGGTAAGAAAAGAAGAAGCCAAAATAAGTCTTATCAGATCCAATCATTTAAGGTCATACGAATACGGTTCTAGGTCATAGACATCAAAGTTTATTTGGCCAAACTTACAAAGATACCTACAAAGCAAATAAACATTCCACATTCACTCAATTTCCTGAAATTCCTTTTGTTAAACTACTCCGGGATTCTTGCGTTATATTTCCTCTGGGAATCTCCATCTCAACCCGTAGTGCCAATAATGTAGGCGCAGCTATTCAACCACAACGGTGAGACTGGGAATACGCCAGAAAGAGGGATATGTAGAGGGAAACCAGATATACAACGTATTAATGAATTAACGCAAAACTAGAAAGTAGTTTGTTTAGAATCGAGAGCAGAATCGAACTATCATGTTTTCAACATAGGTAATTTTTTTTAAAAATTTAATAATTTTTATGTAAAATAAAAATTTACTGAACTCGATCTGAACTTACTGCTCGGGCACTCTCACCCTAGTTACTACCAAAACAAGATTCTTAAAGTGTATCCATAAGCACGTTAGCGCTTTCATTCGTTGCTGAAATGATAACAAATCATTTTTGTCTCAAAACTTAAAATGCAAATAACTTTAAATTTTAACTATCAAAATAATGAAATTATTGTTTCAATCAAATTATTTTGTTATAAATCAATTGGGGTGTATGAGGTTTTGCGCTTATTCATGAACACGTTGTATATACGATAACATATACAGGGTCCAAATTAATATGCTGACAGTTTTAAGGGGATGATCTGACCATCAAACTGAACAACTTTCTCTATGGGACCAATGTCGAAATCGTGAAAAAATCTGCTGTTCCATAGTAAACTGAAATCGTACTCGGCCCAATTTTATGGGACAGCTGATTTTTTCTTCGCTATTTCGACATTGGTCCCATAGAGAAAGTTGTTCAGTTTCATGGTCTGATCTTCCTCTTAAAAAACTGTCAGCATATTAAGTTGGACCCTGTATATTTTAGGAAATTATAGAATATTCTATATCGACGGGCCATCAATTTTCGAATTTAAATACTCATAACTTTAAATTGGATGAACCGATTGCGATGAAATAAAGCCCTAAAGCATAAACGTTAAACCTACACCTGAAACCCCATCCTAATCGGTTCAGAAGTTTTTAAGTAATAAGTACACAAACAAATAAATAAATAGACATAAATTCTAAAAACCGGCCAAAAGCATGTCGGACTCGCCCATGATAGGGTTCCGTAGCCATTGTATAAGTAGAATAAGAAATAATAATAAAAAAATGTTTTTCAAATATTTCTCTTAGGTAAGGATAAACAGATTAAAAACTTTTCTTCTTTCTCTACTTTTTCAATGGCTACAGATTATTATCGTTTCAATATTATTATTTTTTCATTGGCGATATATAAAAACTTTTCGTCATGAGCAATTTTGAGCTGCTACGCTTCAGTTCAGTTCGAATTCGAAGTCCCAATAACTGTATTAGACTTTTCCTTCCACCCCACCTTAATCTTTCTATGCCCTAACTTAATTTCAGTTCTAGCTACCAAGCTACATACAGTGCTAACTTAGATGTAGTTTGGAAGTTGATTTTTGTAGATATAATTAGCCCCAAACCCAAATAAAGTGGTGATCCAGTGGCGAATAGCCTTGCCTGCCGTGCAGGAGGCGATGGTTCGATCCCCGTCCAGGCCGACTCGTACCAATGTACGATTTGTAACACTCGCTTTTCGGTGAAGGAAAACATCGTGAGGAAACCTGCATGCTTCGATTTCGAGGCATGTATTGTACCCACTGTCCATTACAAGTGGAAACGGGCTGACCCCCCGTCACACTGGACAGAGTTTCGGTTCTACTGGGGAAACGTTGATGTTCTTAGGTTTCAGAATATCTCTGACTACCCCTCGGGGAATATAGTCGTGAGCATATGCCTATGTCAAACCCAAATAAACACATAGTTAAAGACAAATTCCTGGGAAGAGCTTGTATTTACTTTTACTATTAAAATTATTATTTCTTTATGTTCTACCTACCAAGTGATCAGGTTTCATAGCTATACAAACCTACATATAAACTATATGGTCGCCCTCTATACGCTCCGCGCCACATAGATCAATAGATTGTGCAACCGTCTATTTTTAGACTATCAACTCTATCTCAGTTTATGTCTGTATAATGTACTCTTTGGGATCTACAGAATGGCCACACCCCGCCCCCCTCTGACTTCAGATGACCCACCTCACACTTTCTGGGGACACTTTAGGAGAGCCGAGCAAGGGAATGTAATCAGGCGCGCGCAACCATTGAATTTGAGTACATAAACTTCTTTTCAGTGCATAAAAAACGTTAAAATATAACGATAAATTTACATTTTCTGTAATTTTTTAGCTCAAATACTATTTTTAATAACTGAACTAACGGTAAAAGTATCGAAATGTAGATGATGTTCATATGATGCGTGGTAAGTAAGCCCTACACATATATCAAAGACAATTTGCACTAAGTGCGCGTGCGCAACCAAGCCCGGGCGAAATAAACAATACCTACATCTTTGATTAATTTAATGTCAAGATAGAGCCTCACGCTTCTAACGTACTAAAACATACGGGCCAACTTTCTTATGTCGGTGTGCGTGATGCGTCATACAACTTATCTCTGTGTTTATGCATAGTGATAGGGTTTATCGACCTTGACTGGTTGAAATTTTATTCGACGCGTTGGTTCGTAGCTTCGACTGTCTATCTTGACTTGACAGACCTCCTTCTGTCGCAGTCGGGTAAAAAACCTACATATTAGCTAGAATAGTTTTCCAAAATAAAAAGATTTCCCGCTTACGACATTAATTTTTTATTAGTAATTAATTATTTGTATTAGTAAATAAATATTTATTGCGTAATCATATGGTACACAAGTTTTATTTTAGTCTCAAGGGAACAGCAAAAATGTAAGTATGTACATTTATTCAATGACATATCAACATTTGACAATTAATGTTGAATATAAAACATATTGTTGTCGCACAGAATTAATAATAGTCAATAACTAGGGAACCTCGCGTTAGCATTCCCCTCTGCCAAGTTACACGATACACATTTTTTTTACTTATAAAACTCTTTGCTAGATTTAAAAACAAACTATAGAAAAAAAAGTAACATTACCGCACTGAGCAAGTGTGTTGAAAAATGTATTATTAATTTAGTACAGAATTTTATTATAAGTTTATTCGACATTATTATTTAAATAATTTAGGTGCCAGAACAAATGGAGCATTTCAAAGAATTTTCAAAGCACTTCATGGTTTTTCACCAGTATGACTACGTTTTGACAATTGACCCTTTTTGACTACATTTGTAAGCGCATTGAGAGCATGAATACGGCTTTTTTCCAGTGTGAGTACGTAAATGTACCGACAAAATACTTTTATGCGTACATTTGTAATCACAGCGAGAGCATGATACGGCTTTTCTCCAGTGTGAGTACGTAAATGTACTGACAAATTACTTTTATGCGTACATTTGTAATCACAGTAAGAACATGAATAAGGCTTTTCTACAGTGTGAGTAAGTAAATGTACTGACAAATTACTTTTATGCGTACATTTGTAATCACAGTGAGAGCATGAACACGCCTTTTCTCCAGCGCGTAAATGCAATGACAAAGTCTTTCTATTGAATTTGTAATCACAGTAATGGTTTTTCACCGGTGTGAGTACTTAAGTGTGTTGATAAATGATTCTTTTGACTACATTTGTAATCACAGTGAGAGCATGAATAAGGCTTTTCTACAGTGTGAGTACGTAAATGTACTGACAAATTACTTTTATGCGTACATTTGTAATCACAGTCAGAGCATGAATATGGTTTTGCACCGATGTGAGAACGTACATGTTCTGACAAATTACCTTTCTGCTTACATTTGTAATCACAGTGAGAGCATGAATACGGCTTTTCTCCAGTGTGAGTACGTAAATGAACCGAGAAATTACTTCTATGCGTACATTTGTAATCACAGTGAGAGCATGAATACGGCTTTTCTCCAGCGTGAGTACGTAAATACAATGACAAGGTACCCTTTCTATTGAATTTGTAATCACGGTAATGGTTTTTCACCGGTGTGCGTACTTAAGTGTGTTGATAAATGATTCTTTTGACTACATTTGTAATTACAGTGTGAGCATGAATACGGCTTTTCTCCAGTGTGAGTACGGAAGTGTTTCGACAAATTACCTTTTTGCTTACATTTGTAATCACATTGAGAGCATGAATACGGCTTTTCTCCAGTGTGAGTACGTAAATGAACCGACAAATTACTTTTATGCGTACATTTGTAATCACAGTAAGAGCATGAATATGGTTTTGCACCGATGTGAGAACGTAAATGTTCTGACAAATTACCTTTATTACGACATTTGTAATCACAGTAAGAGCATGAAAATGGTTTTTCACCGGTGTGAGCACGTAAATGTTTTGTCAAATCACCCTTTTCATTGCATTTGTAATCACAGTGAGGACATGAATATGGCTTTTCACCAGTGTGAATACGTAAATGTCTTGACAAATTACTTTTTTTATTACACTTGTAGTCACAGTGTGTGCATGAATATGTTTTTTCACTAATGTGAGTACATAACTGGCATGTTTCTGATATTCCGGGTATTTGATTACATTTTAGTGGTTCGTTCAATGTTATACTTGTTTTTATATTTGTGGATGAATTATTTTTAAAGTCAGCATTGGAGATGAGTCTTTCAGTATTATCTTCCTTCATTCCCATCTGAGGTTTGACTTGATCTGTCTCTTCATCTGTTATCTCTAGTTTTGGCTTCTTGGGTACAGGTACATCTGAAATTATAATTCATATTTTACGAACATAAATAAATGCACGATCTCATTCTCTTCGACTGTAATAAAAAAAAAAATTGCTGCCAGAGGAACTTCAGTAAATATACATTCATTAAATGTTATAAATGTTTCCCTTGGAATCATACAGAGGAAATGCTATAAGCTGATATTGCTGCCAAAACTGAAATGAGTGACAGTGGGTACCCGAGTTGCATTATATAGGTAGTATAAAATCCGAATTATTTTGAAAAATAAAAATCTGACTGCGTGAAAAAAGCATTAACTAAGTAGTCTACCTATACTTATACGAGTAGAATGCTGCTCGAGCAAATTTAACTTCACCCTGTATATTTTAAATTTATAATTATAATCTTATAAAGGGGATAACCAGACCATCAAACTGAACAACTTTCTCTATGGGACCAACATCGAAATCGCGAAAAAAAAATCAGCTGTCCCATACATTTGGCTCAAGTAGGTTTGCAGTTTAACAGCTGGCTTTATTTTCGCGATTTCGATATTGGAACCATAGAAAAAAAAATTCAGTTTGACGGTCTAATCATCCCCTATAAAAGTGTCAGCTTATTAAGAAGGACCCTGTATACAGTGTGTAAGGAAAAGTATCATTTAACCTTTAAATCATATACTCTATCTATAAAACTCAACAACTTTTACTACAGAAGCAAACCGATCAGAACGAGAAAAAAATCAGCTGTACCATACATTTGAGTCGTGTAGACGCAGTTTAGTATGGAACAGTTGATTTTTTTGCACTGACAGGTTTACTCCCATAATAGAAGTTGTTGAACCGTGGTGGTCCAGTGGCGAGTAATCTTGCCTGCTGTGCAGGAGGCGATGGTTCGATCCCCGTCCAGACCGACTCATACTAATGAATTTTTGGAATTTATTTATGATTTGTAACACCACTGGCTTTTCGGTGAAGGAAAACATCGTGAGGAAACCGGCATGCTTCAATTTCGAGGCATGTATTGTACCCACTGTCCATTATGTGGCGACGGGCTCACCCCCCGTCACACTGGACAGAGTTTCAGTACTACTGGTGAAACGTGGATGTACTGAGGTTTAAGAATATCTCTGACTACCCCCTCGGGGAATATAGTCGTGAGCATATGCTTAAAAGTTGTTTAGTTTGATGGGTAGAGGATGTGGTTTAAAGGCTAATGATACTTTTCCTTACATACAGTATAAAACAAAGTCGGTTTAGTTACACCATTTACAACTCGAGAATGGCTGATAGACCAATTTTTATGTTTTGTTTATTTGTTGGGTTTGTCTTTACCCCAAATAGCAGAATAAATATTAAAACAAGGGGAAAAAATTTAAAAAAAAAGATAGGTAAAACCTTTCTTTGATTCTGAGGCGGTACGAATTTCGCTGGGTCAGATATATTTCATTCCAAATAAGAACGTCGAGATTTTCTGATTCCTTTTTAGCATTCTGGCCAATTCTGATTAGCGAATTTAATTAATTTATTGGAAACACATACTATCCAACATATCTTGGACGTTACTAAAGCTGTTTTAAGAATAAGTGAGAGGAAGTGTTACAAGTCTCTGTTTCTGTAATGCAAAAAGCCTTAAAATTTCGTTGCTATTTTGAATGGAGTATAGGTGTGCAAAAACCATTTTTCGATTTAGGGATCAGTTTGCGAAATATTAAGCTTTAAAATGAAAATTTTAGATAGATTCAAATGTCAGCCCCCCTGCCAGCTAAACGGTTGTTTTCCAGATATGTGAGAAAATGTACGGCAGTAGTATATACAAAGTGTTAATGAATTAACGCAAAACTAGAAAGTAGTTTGTTTGTATGTATGTGTATACGTATGTATATGGTCACGACTATATTCCCCGAGGGGGTAGTCAGAGATGTTCTGAAACCTCAGTGCATCCACGTTTCACCAGTAGTACCGAAACTCTGTTCATGGACAGTGGGTACAATACATGCATCGAAATTGAAGCATGCAGGTTTCCTCACGATGTTTTCCTTCACCGAAAAGCCAGTGGTGTTACAAATCGTACATAAATTCCGAAAAACTCATTGGTACGAGTCGGCCTGGGCGGGGATCGAACCAGCCTCCTGCACGGAGGGCAAGGTTACTAGTAGTTAGTTTGTTTGTTAGTAGGGGCAGTTTGTTTAGTATGAAATAAATTAAATACCACTAACCTTCAGGACAATATGTCACATCAACAACTTGAAGCACCACAGGCCCAATAACCATCTCTTCTTTGATCACATGATCTGAATAAAAGTCTGGCACACTCTCTACCTCATCGTCTGATTCATTTTCTACTTTTATATCAGTTACACCTTCTGTAGATGTATTTTCAACCTCCATTTTAGCGACAGGAATCCAACCAATATGTCTGTATCAAAACAAATCAATGTTTTCAATATAATGCATGTTACAGCTCCATCAGATGAGCAATGATTCTGTCAATGTAGAGGTAAGAAACAGTACTGTAGGTAGTATCAAACCATGTCAGGTGATAACGTCGTAGAACGATCTAAAAAGGACAGCACAGATTAGTATTTAAAAAAAAGGTACAAACATGACTGGTACAATTACGAACCCATTATGGTCCAGGCTAATTTAAAGGAAGCAACTAGTAGTCTGAGAGAGACCTGGACATGGGTTATTACTTATTGCCCATCCTTGGATGTCCACAAAAAACAAACACTCAACTAACCTATAAACCATCACTAAAACAAAAACGAAGAATGTACATTTAGGAGAATTGGAAATACAACGCGAGTCTATCCCGGGCACATGTTTTACTTCCACAGCAACGACCGAAAATCTAAATTTACTTAATCGTATTTTTTGAAATTTACAAATTGTTAAGCAAATTGCAAAGAACACTTATTTTTGGTTTGTTTACTATACTCTTTGGTTCTATTGGTTGATAATGGTAGACAAAATATTAACCAATCAAAAAGCAGGGGTTGTCAGGTGAGAGAAAATTACATAAAAAATGAAAAAGGGAAGAGACATTGGTATTTACAGCCAAGTCTTGTGTGATACAAAATGCGGGTTTTTACATAGTTTTAATTTAAAATAGAAAGCGTAACATGGCGTTTATTATAAAACTGTTTACTATGTTTACAAGCTTTTATTTAACTTGCCTTATTTATTTATTTATTTATTTGTGTATTTTTTGTACGTTCAGGTGAAATCTTGCAAGTTAGTTTTAACCCACTTCTAGATCAATCAAGCTGTAACTTGGTAGACATATAGGAATCCAATGACAACACAATAATATGGTAACAGCGACCTGGTGCTGAAGCCAGGAATGTCTCCGTACAAGGGAACTCTTCAACGGTTAATAGCATTGGCCTGCCATTTTGTATACACGTTCAGGTTTGACAATAAACCAAAGATTTTAACCAAGATCTGGTGCTGAAGCCAGGAATGTCTCCGTACGAGGGAACTCCTCAACGGTTAATAGCATTGGCCTGCCATTTTGTATACACGTTCAGGTTTGACAATAAACCAAAGATTTTAACCAAGATCTGGTGCTGAAGCCAGGAATGTCTCCGTACGAGGGAACTCCTCAACGGTTAATAGCATTGGCCTGCCATTTTGTATACACGTTCAAGTTTGACAATAAACCAAAGATTTTAACCAAGATCTGGTGCTGAAGCCAAGAATGTCTCCGTACGATAGAACTCTTCAACCGTTTATAGCATTGGATTGCTATTTTGTGTACATGTTCAGGTTTGATAGTAAAACCAAAATTTTAACCAAGATTTGGTGCTGAAGCCAGGAATGTCTCCGTATGAGTGAAGTCCTCAATGGTAAACAACATTGTTTTGACATTTTGTGTACACGTTCAGGTTTGATAACAAACAAAACATTTTAACCAAGATCTGGTGCTGAAGCCAGGCATGTCTCCGTACGAGGGAACTCCTTGATGGTTAACAGCATTGGCTTGGCAGTTTGTGTGTGTGTTGTTTTGTCGTTTGATAGCATAACAAAAATTTTATCCAAGATCTGGTGTTGGAGCCAGGAACTCCTCAACGGTTAACAGCATTGGCTTGCTATTTTGTGCACACGTTAAAGTTAACACCTTCTTGTAGATTATGGAATGCAATAAAATATTGAGTATTGAGGTTTGATAGCGAATCAAAAATTTTAATTAAGATCTGGTGCTGTGAAGCCAGGATCGTCCTTACTTGCATTTTCAGCTTTGGTTACAAAACAAAAACAATTATTTAATGAGCTGGTGCTAAAGATTAAAAATTAAAATTAAAAGTAAAAAAAAGGTTAACTAAAAAATAAAAAATAAATTAATTTATTCTAGTGGGGCAATGCATTTGTAGTGGATATAGTTTGCATGGGTCGCTTCTAATAAAAGAAACCAGTATCAAGGTTATCGCTAAAAAAATATTATGTTTAACTAAATATCTAAAAGCTTGTCGCGCTTGAGGTCATATAAGCAAGAACACATTCACGCGACAAGCTTGAATGAATAAATAATAAAGGCTTGTTTTTAAAAAAAATATTACTTTTATAGTTTTGCCATGTCCGTCCGTCTGTCCGCGGCTTAGCTCAGAGACGCTTAGTACTAGAAAGCTGTAATTTGACATGGGTATACATGTGGTTAAATAATATCTTGAAACACATTTTTCTAGGGTACCTCCCCTACACGAAAAGTGAGGATGAAATTTTTTTTTTCTCGTCTATCCCATGGTGTGGGGTATCTTTGGATAGGTCTTTTGAAAATATTGTGGGTGTGGGACAACCATTAAAAGATTTAGGAATCCGTTAGCGAAATATTAAGCTTTAAAGTGAAAAATTTTCTTACAGTCAAGTGTCCGCTACGCCCCATCTCTTTCTCTCGCATCAGGCAGTAATATAAGCTATCAGACGCCCATTTTGCTTCAATTATTTTTCGACATAGGCCCTTAAGTCATAGTTCGAACTTCCGTATGTAAAAATCCATACATTTTCGCCGTGTTTAGCTCGAACTAAGACTAGAAAATCGTCTCTGAATCTCAGCCTCAGAGGGAAACTGAAAAAACAGGCAGTCTGCCTTTCTTCTTTAAGAGAAGTTTATTCCGAATGCGTCAATGCGCGCTGCATACACACGAAGTCTGGTGATATTTTCAATACTAACCAATTAAAGTCAATGATATTTTTCAGAAACAATAAAGAAACTAATCTCAATGTTTGTATGAAGTCAGATTTTCGTTAAAATATACAGTTTTAGTGCTAGAATTAATTTAAGATTTGTATGGAAATCTATAAGGCACTGTAACTTTAAAACTATACATTTTAACGAAAATCGGACTTCATACAAATATAGAGATTAGTTCCTAGATTGTTTCTAAAAATACATAATTGGTCCAAAATGTGAAAGTGACGACCAAAAAAAATTCTGCTTTATTCTATGAGAGCTTTCTCCATCTAAACATTTATTATTACGGCACCAAAAATGCAGGTCCATTGTCTTTGTGTTCGAACAATCTGTCTCTTCATACATTTTCGATGAAATTAGCTATGGCTATATTCTGTTAGATCTTCTCCATCTCAAAAATTTTTAGTATGGCACTAAATATGCAAGACCATTTTCCTTGGTTTTATTAAGGTTTGAAAAATGTGCCTTTTCATACATTTTTGATGAAATAAAACTTACAGCTACAGCTTACATGCCATAATAATAAATACTCTGATGGACAAGGTCTAACAGAATATAGCTTTAGTTTTTGTTGGCCGGCACTTTTGAACCAAAACTGTATGAAACGCCGATTAAGAATAGAATAGAATAGAATAGAATTATTTATTTCATATTATCAAATTCATAATTACAAGTAAGTACATTACATAAAAAATTAAAATGTCAAAGGATAATGTATGATGGATGATGTATTTTTATTAATTGGTTAGTATTTAAAAAAATATCAACAGACTTCGTTTGTATGGAGCGCGCTTAGAATTATACAACGTGTTAATGAATAAGCGAAAACCTCATACACCCCAACTGATTTATAAGAAAATAATTAGATTTAAATAATTTCATAATTTTGATAGTTGAAATTTAAAGTTATTCGCATTTTAAGTTTTGAGGCAAAAATGATTTTTTATCATTTCAGCGATTAATGAAAGCGCTAACGTGCTCGTGGATACATTTTAAGAATCTTGTTTTGGTAGTAAGTAGGGTGAGAGTGCCCGAGCGGTGGGTTGAGATCAAGTTCAGTAAATTTTAAATTTTACAAACAAATTATTTAATATTATGAAAAAAATTACCTATGTTGAAACTATGATAATTTGATTTTGCTCTCGATTCGAAACAAACTACTTTCTAGTTTTGCGTTAATTCATTAACACGTTGTATACCCCATAAAAACTTTAATCTTAAAATTCATTCGTTTACAGTCCAGAAAGTTCAAAAGTATTTGCAGCTTGTGGATTCAGGGGAACAAATAGCCGTCGGATCTGAGAAATAGCTCCGGGAAGACATCGACATTCTCCGCTGTAAAAAGGAATTGTTGCTGGTTTAGAGCAGATTTAACACAGCCACCGGACGGTGTTTTATTGTGTTTTATTAGTTTGAGGCTAGGCATTACGGCTTTTTGAGCTAGGGTTGTTAAGTGTGTATTACCGTTGGCGCGCTACCTTTGATTAAATTAAAATAGGAAGATAGGTGACGTTCTTGCATTACATAGGTACAGTCGCCATCAGATATATCGTAGCATACAAGGTGGTCAAATATTTCTGAGCAGTGCTAATTTCCAATAAATTCACTACGGTAAATGTTACCAATTACATCTTAACGTGTATTGTATCATAAATATCTGAACAGCTAATTTTACATATTTTCTTTACAATGCTATTTAAAATTGAAATGTATTATAACGGAATAAGGTATTTTTTCCTAAGCTGCTCAGTTGTTTATGAAAACCCTGATTGCGTAGATATATTTGATGTTCTAGGCGTTAAGATATTTTTGATTGGTTATGTGCAAAGAAATTATTAAAAATAAGAACTGCTTAGAAATATTTGACCACCTTGTATGCTATGATAAATCTGATGGCGACTGTACTCGAAAAATGGACCTGCTTTTCATGTATCTTACGAGTGAAAAGTAAGGCCGTGTGAATTGTTTTTTCTTTATGAATGATTTGTACAACGAGTAAAAGCACACGACGGGATTGTGGTACGCTTTTTTGACATAAAATAAAAAAGGTAACTCAAATCACTCAATACCGCTCGTATTGCAACTAAGTAAATTAGGTGTCGGGGGCTCAATTTAAGCGGTCCATATTCTGTAGACCAGTCACCTATCTTCCTGTTTTTATTTATTCAAAGCGCGATCCATACAGTCTGTTACTCTATTAAAGTCAATGAAAATGTTTAGACACTATCTAGAAACCAATATCTGTGCTTTACATTATCAGATTTCCATTAAAACATACAACATGTTAATAAAAAGGCGTAAAACCACATACACCCCAACTGATTTATAACGAAATAATTGCATTGATACAATAATTTCATTATTTTATTAATTAATATTGAAAGTTATTCGCCTTTTAAATTTTCACGCAAAAATGATACATTTTAAGAATTACATTGTTTCGTGCTCATGGATACATTTTAAGAATCTTGTTTTGGTAGAAAGTAGAGTGAGTTGTGCCTGTGCGGTGTAAATGTATGGGACAGCAAATTTTTATTTCGCGGTTTCTATGTTGGTCCCATAGTGAAAGTTGTTCAGTTTGATGGTCAAAGCAACCCCTTCAAAAGTTTATATGTTTATTTTTACTTTTGTAACACCTTGTATAAAGCCCTGAAACCCTGCCCAGCCCTGTAGGTAGAAAAAAAAATACGTACAAGATGTTAGGGTTCCGTACCCAAAGGGTGAAAACGAGACCCTATTACTAAGCCTATTTAGGGCTGTAACTTTTAAACCGTACCTAATAGCTGAAGTGGTTGAAATTTTCACTAAATATGCTTTATTACGGCGTCAAAAAGTTAACATTTAAGGATCCTCATACAAGAAACTAGTTTTTATCAACGTTTTTTCTTCTCGCTCTATCGTAAAAAAACGGTAATAGACACTAGCATCAAACTTGGTGTGATTATAGAGCAAACTCTACAGTATAACAACAAATAATAAAAACAGGCCAAGTGCGACCTCACTTGGTCTGTTGTTAAAGTTCCAGGACAAATTTTTTTTTTAATTATTAGCTTGTGTGGTAACTCGCACTTGACTGTTTTTTTTTATTAGTATTCGATGTTATTATAGGTTAAGACAATATCGACGAGCTCTAAGGCCGAGATTCAGAGACGATTTTTAAGTCTTAATCAAAATCCATAAATTTTCACCCTGCTTAGCTCGAGTTAAGACTAAAAAAATCATCTCTGAATCTCGGCCTAAGATTCAGTAAAGATATCACCTTTCACAGGCCTTAAAATTGAAAAGGGTAAAAGATATCAATTTGTCAGCCCTAGGTCTAAAACGGGAAACTAAAGGTAAAAGAGATGGAAATAAAACATACGCTTCCCAATTTCTTCTGTTTGATTTATAATATTTCGGCAAAAAACGTTATCTAACGTACTAAACTTTATTTATGATACAGCTAAGGAGATGAGAAAACGTATCATTTCAATAATATTTTATGATCTGACGTAGGTTTTCGTTTTATTTTGAATACTTACAGCGCTTTTATTTCAGTCGATCGATGGGTTTCTTTTACTTTACATCTTACATTATTCATAGTAAGGTGATAAAAAAAACAAAAAACCCAACTGCATGAAAAAAAATTAACTGAAAAGAGAAAAAAAAGCTTTTTATCTTATGCTAAACTTAAGGGGATATAATTCGGAGCGCGCTCCATACAAACGTACTATGGTGATATTTTCAATACTAACCAATTAAAGTCAATGAAATTTTGCTGAAACAATTTTGAAAAAAATATCTATGCTTGTATGGAGTCAGATTTTCGTTAAAATATACAGTTTCAATGCTATGATTAATTTAAGATTTGTATGGAAATCTTTGAGGCACTGTAACTTTAAAACTATACATTTTAACGAAAATCTGACTTGATACAAGCATAGAAATTTGTTTTAAGATTGATTCTGAAAAATTTCATTGACTTTAATTGGTTAGTTTTGAAAATATCACCATAGTACGTTTGTATGGAGCGCACTCCGAATTATATCCTCTTAATAGCTAAGATATAGGTTGTTTTTAGTAAAAACAATTTTAAAAAAGATGTATATTTTAACGAAAATCTGACAAGGTACAAGCATAGAGATTACTTTCTAGATTGTTTCTGAAAAATTTAACTGGCCTTAATTGGTTAGTATTGAAAATATAATATTTTATCACAGGTAATTAATGTCAGGCTGGCTTGGCACGTCTTTTATTCTGGGTAAAAACCCAAAGGCAAGAGCAAGTGAAGGCGAGTAATGGAATGCAGTGCATACAGTACAGTCACCATCAGATATATCATAGCGACCAAGGTGGTGAAATATTTCTAAGCAGTTCTAATTTTCAATAATTTCTTTACACATAACCAATCAAAAATGACCTGAACGCCTAGAACATCAAATGTATCTACGCATTCAGGATGATCATAAACATCTGATCAGTTTAGGAAAAAAGACCTTATTCCGTTGCAATACATTTCAATTTTAAATAACATTGTAAAGAAATTATTGAAAATTAGCTGTTCAGATATTTATGACACAATTCACGTTTAGATATAATTGGTAACATTTACTATAAAGAATTTATTGAAAATTAGCACTGCTCAGAAATATTTGAATACCTTGTATGCTACGATATATCTGACGGTGACTGTACAGACTGCCACTATTTTACTTTAAATGTGCTCTCACGAAAACGAGGACGGCAAGGAGGTGCAGGTTTTTGTAAATGCCTGCATTAAAAATAGATTTTTCTTTTAATCGAGTTGATGTTGAGACATTTTTAAATAAAAAGAAGAACTATAAAACATACCTAGGTACCTTCCATGTTTGGTTATTGATTGTCCCCGGCCTGCAAATTCAAATTATACCGATAAAAGCGACTAAGGGATATTAACAAATAACAACAATCAGTTATGGGCTCATCACTTTCTATAATATCCTTCACAAGTGAATTGCACAAACTAAGATGGTAGTTATAGCTGATTAATGATTATAAAGCTTAATTGTTTTTCTCTTTTCAGCTTTTCAGTTACCTACAAATTTTTTCGTGCAGTCGGGATTTTTGTTTTTCAAATTAATAAGGTTTATTAGCTGACTAGTGATTATAGAGCTTGTTTTTCTCTTTTCAGTTAATAGTTTTTTTATGCAGTCGGGTTTTTGTTTTTCTTAATAGTTTAGTTTATTTCAAACTTTTGTCACAAGTCTTGTCTCGAAATGGTAGCATAAAAGTACTATAATGTATAAATTTCATATCGTTTGTTCACTAGCTTTCATCTGATACCCATTCATATTGTTATTTTTAAAGTTTTTTAAAAATAATTAATGGACTTGTTGCTTGTGCGTTAGCACCGCATTTCCGCCAGTGTCAAGTGGTTTGAGGGAGTATCTATCCAATCTCGAGGATTGTTTTTGAGTAAGAACTCAACTGAGAAGAATTGCGGAGCCTCTTGGCAGGCTAAGACGTGAACCGCGCGAACACCACGCGTAAGACAAGTGTTCAGACAAACCCTTCAACGTGACTCCAAAATGTTTAATGTTTACAACACAAGTAAGGCTGGAAGCAAGCCGATCGAAACGAAAAAAATGTTTTTGCTTCGATCATTTTGGACCCGTAGTAAAAGTTGTTCAGTTTTATGGGTAGTCTCTTAGTTTAAGTTTTAAACTTAGTTTAAGGATGCTAATGATATCAATTTCACCCTGTATTTGAGTATTCAACTAAGAAGCATAGTAATATTTTAAATCTACTTAAATACCTACTAAAATAGCAGAGGTCGTAGGAAATCCTTCACATGGGAAGGTCACGCGCTACCTACCTAAAACGTTCCGCTCCAAACGACTGTAATTTCCGGGACGCATCCAGGGCTATCCCGGTAAACCGGGGCATTTAGAGAACCCGTGCCAGAAGAGCCGACAGTCCTTAAAAACCGGGATACTTGGTGACCCTAACACCCGCGAGTTGCGGGTACTTGGGACAATCATTTCTATCTGTTTTATCGCCTGCTTAGCCGCGACAACGACAGTTGCCAATTTATTGTTATTGGTCGTATTAATTTGGTGCTTTATTGGTTTGCTAACCCATAAGCAGCGTTGCGGAAGCCATAAACATTCCATAGATACAAATGTATCGTGGGTCACGTGGATACAAAGAGTTCAATGTTTTGTTAAGACGATCCCACTATGTAAACGCAGGTCCAGGCCATATTTTGCACGTTTTTAGAAGCTATCTTCTCGTTATTTCAAAGACATACAAATCAATGAAAAATATAGCAATGATCTTCAACATCTCGGATGTATTTGCTATGAAGTTTTCTATAAAATACATACAACATATGCATTCAAAGGAAAGCCTAAATATTTGAAAAGTCTGTATTATGTTGCATCTACAGCACAGCAGTTGCAGCTACACACACCATTGTTGTGTAGACAATGTTTTGATCTAAAAATTATACGTGAATTTTTTTTAAAGTCCAATATTTAATGAGACTATGTAATTAGATAATTGTAAAATTGGGTGCAAATTCTTATGATTTTCGAATTTTATTTTTTTGGTTTAGAAAGCATCAGTGATATAATGAAGGAATAGCCAGTCAAATTATCACATTATTATAAGATAAAGGAATCTAAAGTCACCCCTTTTTTTCCATTTTACTCTTACATTGTTGATCGGAAGAAAATTTACAATATAAGGTGTTACAGAAATAAAAATAAAGATTTAAAACTTTTAAGGGGGGTTGTCTAGACCATCAAACTGAATAAATTTCACTATGGGACCAACATCGAATTCGCGAAAAAAATAATT
The DNA here is from genome assembly GCA_963924505.1 of Agonopterix alstromeriana. Taxonomy (NCBI): domain Eukaryota; kingdom Metazoa; phylum Arthropoda; class Insecta; order Lepidoptera; family Depressariidae; genus Agonopterix; species Agonopterix alstromeriana. The sequence continues at coordinate 13,352,924 of OZ004664.1, forward strand.
TGATGTCCCATACATTTAGCTGGAGTAGATTTGCAGGTTAGTATGGAACACGTTTTTTTTTCGCGATTTCGATATTGGTCCCATTGTGAAAGTTGTTCAGTTTGATGGTCTGCACCACCGCCTTAAATGTTTATTTTTATTTTTGTAAAACCTTGTAAAACATTGTACTGTATAGTACTTCACAAGACTGATTTTATGAAAATTCATAAAAATTCATCCAGTTTTTCAAAGAAAACGGCTAAACTTTGACAGGAGCTATGCGCTCATTCACATTGATTAGTATGGAGAGTCGTGTTCCCGGGCGGATACGCCTTAATTTCCACTTACATTTTTGTCTTTCTATATACATACTGAGCGTCTCACATTTAAAGCAAATATATAAATCAAACGGCTTTAATTTTCTTATAACTTATATTAATTAGCACAAATTAATCATTAATTCAATTGAAAGACGAGGCAAGCGATCGAGGGAGTCGTGGGCGTGTGTTCAATTGAAAGACACTTTCTTCTTCAAATCATCCGGTATTATTGGCTTAGCTTTGATTTGCACAGCGATCTTCTTCATGCCAATATCGTCCTTATCAACATTAGTGCTGCAGTCGATGGCAGATACAGGGGAGGTGCCGGACTGTTTCGATCCCCCGGCGGTCAGAAGGGCTATTTTCCTGCGCAGTTCTCGCACTTGCGCGGCGCTCGCTAGTTGTGCTGCGCCTCGAGACAGGACTTCAGCGCGCAGATGCTCGCACTCTGATCTGGAATGTGATGTTATTTTAGGCATGCATAAGCATATGCTCAGTCAGAGACATTCTGAAACCTCAGAACGTCCACGTTTCACTAGTACCGAAACTCTGTCCAGTGTGACGGGGGGTTAGCCCGTCGCCACTTATAATGGACAGTGGGTACAATACATGCCTCGAAATTGAAGCATGCAGGTTTCCTCACGATGTTTTCCTCCACCGAAAAGCCTGTGGTGTTACAAATCGTACATAAATTCCGAAAAACTCATCGATCGGGGTTCGAACCATCGCCTCCTGCACGGCAGGCAAGGTTACTCGCCACTGGACCACCACGGCTCTAATAATCGCCCGGCTCTGTAATTTTAGGCTTTATCCATATTTAAAGGAACACATTGGTGTAAAGATATTTTATATCAGTGCGTGTGCATATCAATTCAAACATGTTTAAGAGTCCTTTCACCGCTCTGTCGCGCCCTCATCACAGAATTTAAGATTTCTCAATCATGAAACTGTAAAATGAAAAGTGTAACACCAACTTACTACGAAAGCCGAAAACCTATACAATAATTTCATAGATTTTGTTTGTATGAAACAATAGACTTTTTTAGTTTCGATGTTGGCTCTTAGTGAAAATTGATCAGTTTGATGGTCCTAAAAGCCTTTAATATTATTATTACTAGGGTGTTTTGTTACACCCTGTATCAGAAGTGTGTCTGTTCATTGAAGATATTTAGAAGAAAAAGATTACGTTATGGTTTTTAGGTGTACCTGACTCGAAATCAACCTTTTTTATTTAGAAATTTTGTTTGTTTGTATGTTCGAGCATCACGCAAAAACTACTGAAGGAACCGATTTTCATGAAACTTTTTTGTTTGATAGCTTGTGATTTAACTTAAAATCTGGTGTATAGGGTCCTTCTTATTATGCTGACACTTTTTCAAGGGGATGATCAGACCGTCAAACTGAACAACTTTCTCTATGCCACCAACATGGAATACGCGAAAAAAAACAGTTATTCTATAAAAAACTGCAAACCTACACGAAGCAAATGTATGGGACAGCAGATTTTATTTTGCGATTTCGAAGTTGGTCCCAGTAGAGAAAGTTGTTCAGTATGATGGTCTTGGTTATCCCCTTAAAAAGTGTCAGCATATTAAGGAGGACCCTGTATAATTTGTGCGGACGAAGTCGCTGGTAAACTCTAGTATTGTTTAAAATTAACATGTCACCTCCCTGCCCTGAGCGGTTGGTTCACACAGCTTGCCGAACCAGCGAGCTAGCTCCCATCTCTGTCGCTCACACTGACCTTCCAGCTGAGTTATGCGCTCTTATTAGCTTTATATAATATATTGTTAACATGTCAACTCACTTCAAATGGTCCAACACTCCCGGTAGCCAGCCCTGAGCGGTTGGTTCACACAGCTTGCCGAACCAGCGAGCTAGCTCCCGTCTCTGTCGCTCACACTGACCTTCTAGCTGAGTTATGCGCTCTTCATAGCTTTCTGTAATGGAAAATTTATTTAGTATTCGTGTACATAACATTACGAGCCTTTCTTTGCATAAGGACACTTTTTTTTTTTAAATCTTTATTTAAAGAGTTTTGTCAATGCATTAGGACACTTGAAAACTAAACATAGACACAACTGTAACTACAGAAAATACTATCAGGTTTTCTACAGTATTCATCGGTTGGAGTCTTAGTCAGTTTTTAAAGCAGTTATATCATACAACAAAGGTGAAAACGCTATTTATCGATAAGACCACCTTATTTAGGAATCCTGTTCAATTATACAATGATAAATATAATTTCTAGACTAGATCAACTGTTGGACCATAGCGTAATTATAATAATAGTGGGTGCTCTCAGCGGTCGCGGCGGGTCTATACAACGCGTGGTGTGCGGGGGACGGGGCACCGGCCGCAGTCGGTACCACGCCCGCAGATAAGTCGGTATCGGCACGTACTGGGACACGCTCCCCCCGGCCCCCGCGAGCCGCGCACGATTGACCTGTCGCGAGCGCCGAACGTAACCACTAGTTTAATTACACTACGGTTAGACTTTTTAAAACGGAGATCACTGAAGCCTCAAAAGTGTGATGTGACAAAAGTATAGGTAGTGTTTTACTTGCCTTTAAATAAAATGCAACTCACCAATAAGTTCCCTGTCATAGTGAGCAGCTGCCCCTGCCTGCTGCTCCCAGATAGTCTGCTTCTCATGGAGTAACACCTCCAGTTCTGCTTGTTTATTTGCTAAATCTCTTCTTAACTGCAACACGTAAGGTTCGTTTTTCATTCAAAAACATTTAAGCTATTTTTCGTCAACCCATTCAAGAAACTGTATTTTCATTTCTAAGAAATATAAAATACAGAGCGGCAATACGGCCAGCATCATAGGGATCCTTGAGCTGGGGTTGCACAGAGTTGTTCCTTTAGTTTAGTTATAGCCCAGTAAAAATACGGGTCGACAGGAAATAATTTATAATAGGCAATTTTTTTTGCTAGATCCATTAAATGATATTAATACTTTATAGATACGCTTTTTTTTTAGATACATTATTAACGAATCCAACTAAATTTCGTATTTTTACAGACTTTAAGACAAATCATAAGCTGTCAAACAAAAAAGTTTCATCAAAATCGGTTCTGTAGTTTTAACGTGATGCTCGAAAATACATAAATTACATAAATTCTAAATAAGGTTGATTTAGAGTCAGTGACACCTAAAAACCATATCATAATCTTTTTCTTGTAAATATCTTCAATGTACAGTCAAACTTCGGTTAAAGTTTTATAATAGTTTAGTTAGATTGTGCTTTTGCAGACATATACTTACTCTAGAATTGGTTTGTTTCATTTGTATAAGATTCTTTGCCATCTCCTGCCTCTTGTCTTCAACCTCAGCAAATATAGAGTTGCCCTTCGCAGCTGTAAAAAAAAACGGTCAAGTACGAGTTGGGCTACTCGAGCACCGAAGGTTCCATACCACACAACATAATAACAAAAAAAAAACTATGTTTTGTTGTCCTGGACCTTTAACACGAGAACGACTCACACTTGGCCAGTTTTCATTATTTGTTCTTGTGTATATTACCGTTTTTACGATATAGCGAGAAGAATAAACGTTGATAAAAACTAGTTTCTTGTATGAGGACCCCCCCTTAAATTTTAACTTCATAACATTTTTATTATTTGTTAACAAATCCGCCGTAATAACGCATATTCTGTGAAAATTTCAACTGTCTAGCTGTTAAGGTTCAAAAGTTACAGCCCTAAATAGGTAGGACGGAAGGACAACATAGGCTTAGTAATACTGACCTAAAAAAAGTGGCGGGGAGCGACTGGATGAGGAAGGCCGAGGACAGAGTTTTGTGGCGCGCCTTGCGAAGGGCCTATGTTCAGCAGTGGACGATGATAGGCTGATGATGATGTAGCCAAGAGTTTAATACGGCCTTTTGTTACAATATAAATCGATTTCACATTCAATAACTAACCATGTTGAGGATCCTGTGAATCGGTACACTGATGCAGCAAAGCCCTGGCTTCAGCCAGGTCAGCGAGGGCCGCCGCTTCCCTCTCTCCCGCCGCCCTCACTTCCTCCCGCCTCAACTCAGCCGCCTTCCTTATCTCTCCCATATCTTCCATCAATTCGTCCGTTTTACATCTCCATGATACTATTTCCGCGCGAGCCTCTTCGACGGCGGCTTTAGCTGCATTAGCATCGGATATTGCTGCAGCTAATGCAGCTCTCGCTTCATCCAATTCGCTAGTGTCACGTTCAGGGCTTTCCCTAATTAAATCAAAATGTTTTATTTAAATAATATCACATGGATAGAATATGACGTCATTTTTGACTCTACCATCGCGTCAGAAGGTGTTCCATTGTACAGAAAATGCAGAATCTCTACAACACACATCTTTAAAAAAATATATGAGATGTTACAAAATACAATTAAACATTTAAGGGGGTGGTTAATACCATTAAACTGAACAACTTTCACTATGAGACCGATATCGAAATCACGAAAAATAATCAGATGTTCCATACTAAACTACAAATCTACTCGAGCTTAATGTATGGCACAGCAGATTTTTTTTTCACTATTTCGATGTTGGTCCCATACTGCAAGTTGTTCAGTTTGTTGGTCTAAACAACCACCTTAAAAGTTTTAAAAATTTTTTTTACTTTTGTAACACTTTGTACACAGGGTGAAATTGATATCATTAGCATCCCTTTAAACTAAGAGTCTGACCCATCAAACTGAACAACTTTTGCTATGGGAAGAAAAAAAAATCTGCTGTTCCATAGGTACTAAACTGCAGTGCCTACTCGACTCAAATGTATGCAACAGCAGATTTTTTATTGCTCCGATTGGTTTGCTCTCATAGTAAAAGTTCTTCAGTTTGGTGGACTCTTAGTTTAAAAGGATGCTAATGATATCAATTTCATCCTGTGTACAGAGTGTAAGGAAAAGTATAATTAAACCTTATACCACATAATTTACATTTATTTTACATTTGTTTAAACTTTATTTTACATAAGCTGTATTTTCAACCGTGTAACGTAACCTTCTAAAAATATTCCTAAAGCAGTGTTACCAGATCCATGATTAAAAATTATCCCAGATTGGCCGCAAAATTATCGTGTTTTTATCGCATCTGAAATTCCCAAAACTTATGATAGTTTTGGGAATTTGGGGTGTCTCTAACGAGTCTAAAAGAGAGAGAGAACCAAATGATGTACGGAATTCAATCATTCTTACCTACATGCTTGTATTTATTGTTACTTATTTAAAGGTAGGTAAATACAAGGTTTAGGGAATTAGTACAACTTTTGATTGAAACGACACAATGAGTAAATATTTCTATCTCAACTTTTCTCATTAGATCTAAAATCTTAGTAATATTTTGAACACTGTACACAATACTAAACGTGAGTATGATTTATCGTTGGAATTTAACGGAAAATATATTTGAAAATAGTGATTGGGGACACTGATTCCCTTACATTTAAAAATTATCATGGATTATCATAGAATTTTTACGAATTATCGTCCGTTAACAGACTTTTATTTTCTATCGCATGCCACTCAAAAATATCGTGAATCTAGGATAATTATCGCACGTCTGGGAACACTGTCCTAAAGTAACCCATTTTAAGCAATTTTTCGACAGTGTCTGGATTTAACGTATTGGCTAAAATAAATTATAAATGAAACATACAAAAAAACGATTCATTCAATTTTTAACTAAATGCAGGCCTTTTATAATAAATATAATACACTGGATATGCAATAGCATATCACTTAAAACAATGTTCCTGAAAGTAGGGGTTTTAGAAAATATACCCTTAACATGGGACTTAAAATTTGTCTGGCAAGTTTAGAATATCCTCTGTTATCTTATTATAATAGCGTATATAGTAGTAGGTACCTATGAACTTTATTCGTCTGCTCCTCCTTTAATCGACGGATTTCATTCTCGAACTTCTTAATTTCGCAGGCATGGCGTTCGGCTGTCTCAGAACGCTCTTCGCGAAGCCCTGATATCTCTTCTTGTAGCGAGGAAATACGAGCATTGAGTTCGTTTCGACGTCTTTCTTCGTCGGCTTGGTGACTCTCTAACTCGGCATTTAAATGACTCTGGACGTCCAAAGCGGTTTGGTAGCTTCGTCTTGTGTCGTGGAGTTCCTGTTTTGTGGCTTCGTAACTGCTGGATAGATTTTCGAACTGTTTTTTGAGCAAGTAATACCGCTCGGACAGTTCTCCGTTCGTTATTTCTTCAGCTTCGGTGAAGGTTGTTTTGTTACTGATTGTGGAATAATCCATTTTATATTCACTTGTTTTTCTCTATACGTTGTTCCTTTAGTTCACTTTAACACAAATGTTTAATTTTTATTTCATTTAACTCAACGAACGATATGTTTCAAATTTCAAAACAAACGGCTGATTTTGGCTGACAGTGACAGATTTTTTTATAACAATGTCTTTAACGGCTCTGGATACTAGTCTTTTTGAGCCATTCGTTATTTTTTTTTCTTTATATTCTTTATTTTGATGATGGGATGATAGATGACGATGATGACGATGAATCTGTAGTCGATATCGTAAGCTCGCCCGTTGTTGCCAAAATGACCATGTACACACGGCGACACATCAAGCTACACAAAACCAACATAAGCTGGCCGCGCTACGTTATACGTTACTCGACATACGCGTGTGTACATGGTCATTTTGGCGACAACGCGAGTTAACTTGAACCAAAACTTATGTTCTGTTATCGTATTTATTTGAGATTCCTGTTACGTCGGTCGCTTTACGCAACTATTTGGTACAAAATCCGCACGAAATTATGTCAGAAATATCACTAAAACCATTTTTTTACGAATTTCAAATACGACGAAACACAGCAAGAGCAATGGCGCCAAGCAAATTAAAAACGAGCAAATACGAAAGTATAGGTTGTATCTGTATTTCTTTTTCTCTCGCAGGAGTGAGAAAGAAAGGTAGCTTTGGCATCTCTCTTACTTAAGTTTAAGACAAAGGTTTAAGAGAAAGAAAAAGACAAAATGACATTATAACATAGATATCCAATAGAGGATTGAGCTGTACCAAATTATCTTTCTCTTGCTTTAATCAAAAATGATCCTTATCCCAAACACATAAAAACTATTTGACACGCATAAAGTCGACCACACTAGAAGAAGAAGGACCTCTGTACGCGGTGTCTCGTTCTAGCCGTGTACTGGTGTTGCCATATGTTAACGTTATGATTACAGCCGAATTGGTAAGATCTCATGAAGCAACAATGTATCAAAACTTCTTATAATTATTTGTGTGTTGGAAAGAAGTGGTAGTAAAAAAGAAAAAAGTTGACAACCCAATTTGCCATTTTATTTGAAATTGCGCCTAGACGTCAAATTAATTTTTATTATTTTAATTCATATTTTTATGTTAAAATGGGTCGCATTTGTTTAATCGACGGCTGCAAAAGCGAGTATTATCCGGATTGTGGCTTATCGTATCACAGGTTTGTATTTGTAATATGTTTACGTCTTAAAAATATTAAATGAGTTAGGGTAACAGCAAACATAGAAGGTATGTTTCGGAAGCAAACAAACTTTCGGATTGAATTAAAATTGCTCTATAATACCTACATTATGATAAAAATTACGAAGATAAAACATACTAGTTAGGTATGATATGGTATGCTGGCGTTGCGCTAGCGTACACACGAACACAAAAAATCTCGAAAACGATTATATTCAGACTTGTGTATTTTTCGTGAACAATGTCTAAGAGAGCGTCGATGGCGCGTTGCAGAAAGGTATGGACACTCAATCGTGAGGGTCCGGGTTCGAATCCGCACAGACGACATGACATGGTAAATGTTCCTACCATTCGTTTTTCTAACTTGTGTACGTAATACTGACTGCTCTCAAACGGACAAGACGGACGGACGGTATGTTCTGTTTTGGTGTGCAATAAAGTATAATTGAATTGAATTGAATTGAAACGGTGAAGAAAAACATCGTGAGGAAACCTGCATACGCTGTAAGAGAAATTCTGAAGACTCAAAACAATGAAATTATTGTTTGAATCTAATTATTTTGTTATAAATCAGTTGGGGTGTATGAGGTTTTGCGCTTATTCATTAACTCGTTGTATATCTCCGAAAATGTTTACCGCTGCACTGGAAGATGTTTTCAAGGTTGTGGACTGGAAAGGGCTAGACATCAACATAAACGGCGAGTACATCATTAACCTTTGGTTTGCCGATGATATAGTCATCATGGCGCAGCATCAGCATTTCATCAGCTACGGAGGAACTCAGTAGAATGCTCAATGATCTTGAGGGAGGCCCATCGTCTGAGATGATGATGATGATGATGACTTTTTTTTACCTGGTACACATTTTCTGCGGCTACACAAATAGTGAAAAAATATTAAAAGTCCTAAACGTATAATCGCATTGCCACCCTACTAAGGATAGGGACACCGGGTCCAGTAATCTTTATCCCGCTCTTCACAAAATTCCGAGAAGAGCGCATTCCATGTTTTACGTAGTAAATTAATATTTCTATGCGTTATAATGAGATATAGACTGGCTCAAAAAGACGCTGAATCCAGAGCCGTAAAAGAATTTAAAAAGACCCTGAAAATGTCACTGTCAGCCATAAAGGAATTTTTCAATTTTGTCAAGGGGCGGAGACCGCAAATAATTTTTATTTATTGTTTCTAATTTTTATTTAATAACTACTTGTATTAAAGATTATTTATCATATAAAATGTCTTCGCCGCCACCTACAAAGCCCCCAAGGGGGGTAAAACAAGGAAAGGAAACGGTAAGAAAATCCAAAACATTGCAGACCTGATGATAATCAAATCAGCTACGAATAATAAACAAGTATGGAAATCGCACTAAAAATGACACCACCAAAATCGCAACAAAATGCAAATTCTTTCGCTGGCAGTCTGCCGTGCCGCGCGCTCAGCGCCGGAGGTCATGAAGCTATTCCAATGTACTTCAAAATCACTTCGTTTATCGAATAAAAATTACATTTTGTGTGGTGAAGTGGGGCAGCCAAAAAAAAGAATGCTCTAACTCAAAACTCCAAACTCCAGTTTGGAGTTAAACTTCAGTTATCATAAGTAAGTCAAATTACAATATTTTGATGGCACTAACATTTGAGTAAATAAAACTCAAATGGATGATGTTATGCAGAATGAATTCTGAGTTCTATTAATTTATAATTCCGAATGATGGTACTATACTAAAAACAATATGTTTTCAAAACCTAGACAAAACGTATTAAAGGGATGGTGCTATAGTATAGTTTCACCAAAGAACTTTTTATAGATTAATTTTTCATCTTTTATAAGCTTTGTACTTGGCATCCACATTCTTAAGAAACATATCTATATCAGTTCAGCTGCTATAATTTAATGGTCAGGTAAGACGGATGAAATAGACTAAGGCAGTCCACTTGGAAAGGCGAGAAGAAGTCTGAATGCCAACCAGTGCTAGTAGGGTGTGCTCTATCCACTTCTCCGAGGAAGATATGTATTTATCAAGTAAAGGCTATTGTATGATAAAGAAGATACTGTCTCCAAAGGATAAATATTTTATTGTTAAATAATAAATGTGCATAGTCACATCAACATTTTCGTTCCACTATTTTAGTTTTTTAATTGGCAGTTATAAAATCCCTCATTGGCATATTTGAGGTTTAACTCATAGTTATGTAATTTTTTAAAAAGTAATAAACTTAATCATGAACAAAGTAAAATTATAAGAAAAATTCGAATAAATTCCATTTGTTTCGTAGTTTGTTTCCCTTTATTTTTTTACTGTCTCCTTATTGCATAACATTGTTTGACTATTTCATGTCAATAGGTAATAGTAGATAGTTCTACATACAGAACGCCCACTCCCCACCCCCCTCTGACATCAGATACCTCACCTCACCTCACACTGTCTGGGAAACTTGAGGGGAGCTGAGCAAGGGAATGCAGTCTGGCGCGTGCACCCGTAGGATTTGACTACATAAAATTGAGTCTTTTCAGTGCATAAAAAACGTTAAAAAATAACACTAAATTCACATTTTCAGTAATTCTTTAGCTTAAATACTATTTTTAATAACAAAACGAACAATAAAAAGTAACGAAATGTAGATGATGTTCATACGATGCGTGGTAAGTCAACCCTACACATGTCAAAGACAATAGGCTACTTGACAACTAGTCAAATCAGCTACTGTTTATCGGACGTCAAAACGTGCGCTTTGTATGAAATTTGTACTCGATTCTGAGTTGTGACGTCATCAACATTTCATTACTTTTTAAAGTTTATCTTGTTATTAAAAATAGTATTCAAGCTAAAAACTCAATGAAAATGGGAGATTAGCGTTATTTTCTCATCTTTTTTTTTTGAGAAGATTAAAATAAAATATATTGTATGTAGTCAAATACCCAATTTGCACCAAGTGCGCATGTGGGAACGTCATCATGTCAAATCCAAAACGCTGTTTGAAGTGCCGGACCTCTATTTGGCATGACTCAATGCCCGCTCCGTTTCATTTCAGACGCCAATAACCGCGTTTGCCGCCAAAACTCATAAAACGTCACAATTTTTCTATGGTGCTAAAAATTAAGGAGATTTTGTTTGAATTAGGTTTCCATACTTGTTTATATATTCGTAGATAATCAGTGAAAATATATCTTCTGCAGCTATTAGGAGACGAATTGAGTTTCAAGAATATTCACTATTAAAATGTTTCATATTGGAGTCAAGTTACTGAGACAAGAAGAAATCAAATAGCAAGAAATACCAATAATACCTGACCTATTTTATGTTTCTACCATAAAATCTACAATTGGTTTACAGGGGTCCGTAAGCTGCTGTCCTTTGTCTATCCGTCCGTCTGTCTGTAGGTAGAGGTGGAACAATTTATTTAGGGCTGTAACTTTTGAACCGTAAAAGCTAGACAGATGAAATTTGCAAAGAATGTGCATTATTATGGCGGATTTGCCAAAAAATAATAAAAATGGCAAAAAGTAAAAAATTAAGGTGGGTCCTCATACAAGAAACTAATTTTGTCAATGTTTTTCTTCTCGCTCTATTGTAATACATGCAAGTTTGTAAGTTAATATGTAGTGGGGTCCGGAACCCTCATTGCGCGAGTAGCCCGACTCACAATTGACCGGTTTTTTAATTTATTTATTTCCCAGAGTGGTCTTCTAATGTCAGTGATCCGCACCCTGTCAGCGAGTGAGACCAACGAGCAGCGAGAGAAAGAGAGAGCTAAATTGGAGAAGGAATATAAGAAGAGTGACGCCAGACTTGATGAGCTGGTAGCAGAACATGCCCAGGAAATCGTAGATGTTATGCAGGTGATCATCCCCTTTCATATAAAATATCTTCTATATAAGTTACATGATCAATCTATCATGTGCAAACAAATTTATACTGAGACAACCTATAATTGCGGAACAATAATTTCTAACTACCTAGTCTTATTTGGAGTTCACGCAAGACTATTTTTGACAATCTAAATTAGAATCTAAAGTAATGGAATAAAATCCAAAGTTGCGGATTTTATGCTACCTCGTCCCCTGCAAAGGCAGAAAACTTTTTCAGTACAATTACATGCGTAACTCATCCATAGTTTTATCGTCGAAGACCTGGTAAGGATTAATCTATGTATATCGGTGTGTTCCGAGACATGAAAGCAGCGCTGTCAGCGATTACAGCACTAACACCCATTCCATTTGCGTTATCGCACTGTTCACATCACAACATTCAAATAATCCTATAATTTTCATTAATCGTTATTAAGCTTTTATTCATCATTTAAGAACATAAACAAACCCAATACTACTAACGAAACTATAACCCAATAATACTGAATCAAAACCAAACAACAAAAAAAAAACAAAAATTTAACACAACAAACTGGCAAATGTCACTTGAAAATTCGCTCAAAAAGAAGAACGGTCACGGTCCATACAAAATTTACTCAGGTCCGACAACAATTATTATTTATTTATTTATTTCCTTTTTGGAGAACTTACAGCTAAATAAAGTTAGATTTCAAGAAAGGTAAATTTATGGTCAGATGCTGATAACAAGTTCCCACATTTAAAATAGAGAGAAAAAGAACAAGAAAAAAACGCTATCTTTAAACATCTAGGGTACCAAAAACCTAATTATTATTTATCATTATGGGCCATCAAAAAAGTTATGTGCTAGAATATTATTAACTCTGTTGGTGCTTGTACAAAACAAATCGATATCGAAGTCCACGTAAATGTCGTTGAAGCCGCTGCTGGCGCGCTGCAGGAACGCGTTCTGCTTATAATTAGTTCTCGTGAACTCAATGTGTAACAATGTGACCTATCCCCTATGAACAATATTTTGTTTATGAGTTTTTGACCTATTTATCAAATACGAGCTTTTGACCAGCTTTAGGAGTCGATTTTCGAAAAAATCCGATCCCTCAATATTTTCATAATAAATAATCCCTCAAACTTGTAATTAAGCAAATAGCTCGTATTTTACGAAATAGAGGAATTATGTTCAATCTCCCCGTATGCTCACTCGCCTCGACCACGGGTTGCTTCAAATATGCAGCGACCAAAATTGGGAATTACTTGCCACCGCCGATCCGCGGTTCACTTGCTCGCAGGTTCTAGCAACTTTCAGAAACAAATCTCAAAACTACTACTGGAGCTAGCAGTGGGTGCAGGATATCCCCCTTATATAGTTAATATCTCTTCTAAATTCTCTTGTTTTTAAACTTTTTTTTTTTTGTTTTTTCATTACTTATTGCCGATTTATATTTATTGTTAATAAGACTTTTTAGTAGTAGATCTCTTTCTTTATGTTAAGTTTGACTGTGACAATAATAGGAGTGGTTGTTGGTCTGACCAACTACCGTATACTGATGTCACAGACCATTTTGCCTCGAATATGTTTATCTTTGTTGTGTTTTTTATGTATTTGTAAGTACTGACTGTAAAGTCTTCTAAGACATATAAAGAAATTATATTATCTTCTATTCTATCGACATTAACAGAAATTCAGTAGTGTCGGAGCAGCGTTGACATCATGGGGACAACACAGTGACGCGGCAGTGGCAAGATTGGCGGCCTGTCGCGGCCTCCTGCGATTGAGACGCGACGATCTACGACGCTTGTGGGCGGACGCGCGTACGCATCACTACGCCTTGCAGATGTTGACTGATATGTTAGTATTTGTTTCCTTTTAATGTTTTTATACAGGGTGAAATTGATATCACTAGCATCCTTTTAAACCAAGAGTCTACCCATCAAACTAAACAACTTTTAATATGGGAGCATACCGATCAGAGAAAAAAAATCTGCTGTTCCATATTAAACTGCAATGCCTACACTCGACTGAAATGTATGCAACAGCAGATTTTTTCTTTGCTCCGTTCGTTTTGCTCCCATAGTAAAAGTTGTTCAGTTTGATGGAAGACTCTTATTTTAAAGGGATTCTAATGATATCAATTTCACCCTGTATGTAAAGGTGTCTACACAGACCCCGCAGACAAGCCGCCAACACATCCTTATTTATATTAATTTGAATCTTTATGCTCCATTAGTATATACAACGTGTTAATGAATAAGCGCCAAACCTCATACACCCCAATGATCCACGACGAAATAATCGCATTGCTATAATTATATCACTATTTTATTAATAACTACTCACATTTTAAGTTTAAATCCAAAAATGATTTGTTATTATTTCAGCGATGAATGAAAGCGCTAGCGTGTTCATGGATACATTTTAAGAATCTTGGTTTGGTAGTAAGTAGGGTGAGTGTGCCCGTGCGGTGGGTTGACAAAAATTCAGTAAATTTTAAATCATACAAACAAGTTATTAATTATTTTTTCTCTCGATTCTAAACAAACTATTTTCTAGTTTTGCGTTAATTCATTAAGACGTATGTTCCATTGATACGTATTACGTGAAAAAGACTAGTGGTTTTAATCTCTTTGCAAAAATTTAAAAATTATGTGTCAATTCGGATAAAAATTTGTTAGTCGTGTAAAAATTATAACAATACATCCAACAAGTTAAGCATACATCCATCCATGTGCTGATACTGCCTGTTTGTGTTACAGCGAGCGGGTGGTAGTATCGGAGCGAGAGACGCGGGAGCACCTGGCCGCGGGGCGGGTACTGGCCGCGGCGCACACCTTGCGAGCCGCCCTCACTACGGCAGACACCACACTCTCACATGTGCACGCCTTGAACTCCACTAGACAACATTTGGAGGTAAGTTTACTAGAAAAAATCTTGACTTTTCTCTGAGGAGGGTACTATCAAATTCGATGTCAAGATTATGTTATTCTCCATACTAGCAGCAATATGTTCAATTTGATCGGTTTTTTCTGCTCGCCAATATGCAACTACTACATTTTTTACGAAGGCCTCTATTTTTCATAACAATATTATATTTTTGTTGACGAGGTTAGTGTGCTTATTATCTTACCGCCTGCTTTTCAAATCTGTGTTGAATGCTGGTTTAGTCATTGATGTTAAATTGTGTACTGTTCCCGTAGTAAAGATCTAATAGTTGTTTAGGATCATATTAATGTACGTTTCAACGCGTCACTTCCGGGCTTTAGCGGCGGCTTTCTTGACCGAAAATAAAAAATGCTCGAGAACGTTTAATCAGACTATAATGAAACGACTGAATCAAAACAAAATATAAACATAATCTATTCGAATAAGTGTTTACATTATCGATTTTGTAATTGTAATTTATTTATTATTCTGTGAAACAGGGCAAAAAGCGCGAGTTAGTGGAAGCGATAGTGCGTCGGCTGAGCGACGCCGTGTACCGCAGTGAGCGAGCTCCGTTGTCTCGTCGCGTGTCGGCACGTCGCCGCACTGCGCTGCTGTTAGCTGGTGTGTATTGTACCTACTGTTCACACGACGCATGCGACAGTTATTGGAAGCGATAGTGCGTCGGCTGAGCGACGCCGTGTACCGCAGTGAGCGAGCTCCGTTGTCTCGTCGCGTGTCGGCACGTCGCCGCACTGCGCTGCTGTTAGCTGGTGTGTATTGTACCTACTGTTCACAAGACGCAAGCGAAAGTTAGTGGAAGCGATAGTCCGTCGGCTGAGCGACGCGATATACCGCAGTGAGCGCGCTCCGTTGTCTCGTCGAGAATTGACATTAGCTCGATACTTTAGTCGTGAAGACATTACAAACAGACAGACAGAAAGTTTAGGGTCTAAAAAATCAGCTGTTCCATACAAAACTGCGACCCTGCTTGACCCAAAAGTACCTATGACACAACGGATTTTTATTTCGCGATTTCGAATTTGGTCCTGTAGAAAAAGTTGTCCAAATTTATGGTTCGATCATCCCCTTAAAAACCGTCAGCATATTTAAAAGAAGAATTTTATTGAAGAAAAACACAGGAAGCTAGGACTAACTAAAAGTTGCAGACTCTATGGTACCTACAAGTACCATAGAACCAGTGTCTAGTGGCCGACAGCGTCCGGAATATCGATTAATAAAAATTTGATTGATAAAATCCCTACCATTCCCATATGTATGTATTGTCCACAGAATTAACAAAGAGTTCAGAAGTGACAGACGCGTATTTACAAGACATAACGGCAGAGTTCGAAGCATCGCTGGCCGAAGAAGACAACACGTTCGAGACCACCGTAATGATATCACTTGAGGCCCTCGGAGTCTTGGACCAACTTAAGGAGGCAACGGAGGTAAGTACAGATTCGTTTTTAGGGCTCCGTACCCAAAGGGTACCAACGTATTCATAAGCCTACGCTGTCTGTCCGTCCGTCCTAGCTTTAAATGGCTGTATCTATTGAGCCGTTATGGGTAGAGGGTTTAAATTTTCACAGAATATGTGTTATTTTAGATTGGCTAACAAATTCATAAAAGAAAAAATCAAGGGGGGTCAATACAAGAAACGTGTTTTTTCCAAGGTTTTTAGGGTTCCGTAGCCAAAACAAGGAACCCTTATACTCTCGCTCATTCTGTCTATCTGTATGCCTTCTCTCAATTACTCCCTCGTTTAGGAACCTATTGAATCGAAATTTGGCATCTTCTTATTAGCAAAAATTTTTATTTTCTAAAAAATCTAGTGAGGTATCGTAGGATAGCTCTTCTAACGTAGAACAAAGCACCTATACAAACTAAGTTGTTACAATGCTTTTATCCCGAGATATATGCGCTCAAAGTCAAAAACAGCGTACGCGCCCCCGAAACTAATTTTTCAAAATAAATTCATGAAAACTTCTGTCCCCACCGAAATTTGAAAAACTAGAACCATGTAAAATCTTGCAAAAAATCATAAACATTAGAAATAAGGTGTAGATGGCGGGAAAATTATCAGGTTTTACAAAAAAAGTACTACCAGTGTAAAGTGATCTTCAATAACTATGAGCTTCCGTACTTAGTAAGTATCAGTTTATACTGGAAATCACCGAAGACCCATGTAAAACAAGGTTTAGTACTGAACACTAATTGCCCGAGTCCCGACTCGCACTTGGCCGGTTTTATTTTCATGGGACAGGTTTTTACTAATCTCGGAAAATGCATCATTATATCCACAGAAATTCAAAGTCCAAATACAAAACGAGCTACTAGAAGTGATCGATTCCGTATCCCGCCGTATCATCGACGAAGGCGACCTGGAGGCCGACGCCGAGTGTGACGAGGACGGCGAGATAGCTGACAGCGAGCGTGTGAGCGAGACAGGAAGACCTCTGGCGAGACTCGTCGCTAGTCTGGGAGATGAGTTTCGAGCTTGCGGTGCTAGAAACAGAAGGTAGTTTGTGATTTTTTAAACTGTGTTTTTATCTTAATGGTCTGCTTTTCACGGACTTTATGTATATGGTTTAAGGTTTGTTTTGGCTTGTTCTTTTCAAACTTGTTATGTTCAAAAAGCGATAGATAAGCGCTCTTTACCATTAAATGAGCTGGGATTGGATACGTTATATGTCAAGACTGACAGTCGAAGCAGAAAAAGCGTCGAATAAAAATTGCAACCAGTACTGGCCTCTAAACCCTATCCATATACTCGCACACAGACATAATTTGTATGATGCCTCATGCACACCAACCTAAGATGGCCCGTTTTGTTTATACGGTTATGCTAATTCTAGACATACAGGGTCCAACTTAATATGCTGTCAGTTTTTGCAGTTGCAGTTTTTTAGGAGGATGATCAGACTATCAAACTAAACAACTTTCTCTATGGGACCAACATCGAAATCGCGAAAAGAAAATCAGCTGTCCCATAAAAATGAAGAAATGGAGAACTTCTTGAAGCATGACGAGATGATGATAATTGATAAATAAATCTGTATTGTTTTCTTTCAGATTGCTTCAGTTATGGAGGGCTGCGTTACAAAAACACAAGCTGGCTGATTCGTGTTTACATACCGAACAACATTACTGGAGTGCCGTGCAGCAAGTTGTAAGTGACGATACATTAATAAAAAATCGGTATTTCAGTTTTTTTTTCTTTATTTTATATTTTTACGGGTAGAAGACATAAACCATTTTAATTTTTATTGCGATTCATCGAGTTTATCAATATAAATTTATATTTTAAATTACTTTGATCTGTAATCTCTAAATGATAAATGGTCGAGAGAAAATCATGGAGAAAAACTAGTTACTGCTTTATAAAAAAAATACAAATCCTGCCTTCTTTTTCTAACTCTATGCTGGAATCATAAACGGCAACGTCAAATGTCAAATTCTGACATTGTGAATGTATTTTTTTTTCATAATGGCCAGTTATCTTATGTAGATTTTAAGTTTACCGAGGAGTTCACAGGTTTTTCACTGACGTCAATGGACAGACCAAAAAACAACGTTATTTTATTTTAAATATCTGTAATCCTTTCATTTTAAAATCTCTGACATAGACAATATTATTATTGAGAAAATTTTCTCGAAATGGTGTACGATTCAGCCCTCCAAAAAAAAACTCGACCTACCGAATTCCTGAACACGTATTTCGTATTGATGATAAAGATCACCAGCCAAAGGCCATTTATTTCTTTATAATCGGGCTAA
Source organism: Agonopterix alstromeriana (assembly GCA_963924505.1). NCBI lineage: Eukaryota > Metazoa > Arthropoda > Insecta > Lepidoptera > Depressariidae > Agonopterix > Agonopterix alstromeriana. Next base: position 13,371,256 of record OZ004664.1, read on the forward strand.
TTTAGAAAACTAATGCATTTGATTAGTCCAAAAAGCCTGTTATTAGGATTAGGTTTCTTTTAGGTTTGATGCAAAAAAACGTTATTAGTTAGCGTGACCGACGCCGGTCCGGAGCCACAGAATATATACTAGTACTACCCGTACAGAAGGATCACTTCGAAAGCAGATTTAAATAAATAGCGACTCTCTCTGCACGGAAATAAGGTGCAAAGTTATTCGCTTCCGTCCTATTGTACAATTCGCGAATAACCTACCAAACGTCACAACTACGCGCGTGCAAATGAACCGAGTCTTTAGACATGTAAGCTTCCTTTAAATAGTCTCCCTCTTTCATTCTTTCACTAGCTGGCAGCGTGACTTCGCCAGGGTTTTCAAGTCTAGCATTGACTACTCACAACATGGCAGCAAGTCTAATGAGATTTTACCAAGAAGTTTACACGGTATATCTAACCTATTGCCATTCACCGCTCGGTGGGGATCGGTTGTCAAGTGAGGCGAGCTGTGGAGTGAGACAGGTCTGACGGAGCTTCGCTTCGCCGACTACTGTCGCTAGTAGTGTCACAGAATATCTAAGAGTACAACAGAAGGTTTACTATCTAAGAACGCTCGCTCCAAGCGCGACTGACACTCACACATTGACTCTCTGTGCGTGAATGTGCAAGGGATGTCAGTAGTGCGTTCCGATTCCGAACGAACGAATGTTGAACTCGACCGAGGGAGAAATCGTGGTAAATAGGACCGACGCGACGAAGATCGTTTATCTTAGTCATCAGAATAATTCCTAAAAGATTTTTTTCATAATATTAAATAATTTGTGTGTAAAATTTACTGAACTCGATCTCAACCCATCGCTCGGGCACTCTCACCCTACTTACTACCAAAACAAGATTCTAAAAATGTATACATGAGCGCTTCATTGCTGAAATGACAACAAATCATTTTTGCCTCAAAACTTAAAATGCGAATAACTTTAAATTTTAACTATCAAAATAATGACATTATTGTTTCAATCTAATTATTTTGTTATAAATCAGTTGGTGTGCATGAGGTTTTGCGCTTATTCATTAACACGTTGCATATGTTGCACATAGCTGCAGCTCCTGCTCACTGAGTACCTGGAGATAGAGAGTGTGACGCTGGCGGCGGCTCGCGCGCCCGGCGTGACCGACGCCGGTCCGGAGCTTCGCCTCGCTGACTACTTCGCCAAGCGCCGGCCTCCGCGCTCCCGCCTTTTTAAACTTCAAGGTATGAAGACACTTAAGAGGATATAATTCGGAGCGCGCTCCATACAAACGTACTATGGTGATATTTTCAATACTAAGCAATTAAACTCTATGAAATTGTTCAGAATCAATCTAAAAACAAATTTCTATGCTTGTTTAAAGACAGATTTTCGTTAAAATGTATAGTTTTAAAGTTACAATGCCTCAAAGTTTTCCATACAAATCTTAAAAATATATAATTAAAATATATAATTTCAATGCTAGAATTCATTCTAGCATTGAAATTATATATTTTAACGAAAATCTGACTCCATACAAGCATAGATATTTGTTTCAAAATTGTTTCAGCAAAATTTCATTGACTTTAATTGGTTAGTATTGAAAATATCACTATAGTACGTTTGTATGGAGCGCGCTCCGAATTATATCCCCTTAATCAATCAGTTCAGTCAGTAGTTCATCAGTTCGCCATTTTAGATCACTTGTTAAAGAAATTACAATAGGGTACTTGATAACTAGTCAAATAAATCTAAGGGCCTGTTTCAGTACTTCTGAATAATTGGTCTGACGGATCGTTTGTTATATTTCGTATGAAAGATATGTCAAACGAGCTTTCAGATAAGCTATTAAAAATGTATTCAGATGTGGTGAAACAGTCCTTAAATCTACGAAACGTGTATAAACAGCGCCAGCAGGAGGCAGCCCTAGTGTAGGGGCGCGGCGTCACCGCTACCCGCTCGTGTGTCGCGCGGACCCCTCACACCTGCACGCGGTGCTGCCCACCCTCCACGCGCTGTGCGCCGATATAGAGCCCGTCACCGGGTAAGCTCTTTGACTGCTATATTGATTATCTGTCGAGAATCACACGAAAAGTACAAATTAATTGTGTTTCAAAATTTGTGAAGGCGCTTAGTAGTTACCTAATATCATTGTATTCAAAAAATACGAATTTTGGGGACTAGGGAAGTTTTTATATTAATTTTTGATTCGTATGTCTTTTCACTCACGATTTAAGGTTTCCCGCTATTTTTATTAGATTCCTAAACAAATAATTAGCTTTTGATAAGGTACAAAAAAAAGCTAATCGAAGCGGGTGACTATAATCATAAATTAATAATAATAAATGTATTCATGTAAAAATTTAAAACACAAGAAAATACAGACTGGGAACTTATTATTATGCGATCTATCTTATTATACTATCTATCTATGCATAGTCCTGTCTTAGTCCAATGGGACAGTCAAATATGAATGTCCAAAAAATATACAGGGTGAAATTGATATCATTAGCATCCTTGATTTTTTTCCGATCTGTTTGCTCCCATAGTAAAAGCTGTTCAGTTCGATGGGTAGACTCTTAGTTTAAAAGGATGCTAATGATATCAATTTCACCCTGTATAGTAAACTTTCCCATTGCTCCCGAAAAGTATCAATTCGAGTCGTGAGTTTATTATTTATGTATAAATAATGAAGTGAACGTATATGTTCGTTGGGCAGAGGCGGGGAAAGTTCGCTGCGCGCGTTCATAACGGACTACGTGCGCACGGGGGAGAGCGAGCGGCTGGCGAGCGCTGCGCGCGCGCACATCGACGCGGCCATGCGCGCGCACAACGCCTGGCGCGAAAGATGCCAGCCCTCGCCTGCCGCCGCCGGAGCTAAGGCTGCGTACGTACCACCCTCACATGTCACTGTACATTTTTCCACATTTCTGCCTTTGTTATGTGGTTCCGGGGAGTATCTCAACCTCAAAGATTGTTAAAAAAAATAGTACATTACTGCAGAGGCCAGCAAAAGAGGCATTGATGGACGAACGTGTAAATGTGGGCCGAGGCGAAGCTCTTCTCAAATAATACGCGGAAATTAAAACTAATACAATTGCTTTTTAAACTCAATGACGAACAACGATCAACAATAATTTTTCCCGCGTTAAAGTGTTTTTTTTTTCAATAAACACCTTTCTTTTTGCAACCAGTTCGAAATTTAAATAAAACCTTTGATAAGTTACCTGATAAGTTACCTCCTTGGTTGCTATGTTTCAGAGTAAAAGGTCGTTCCATTTTTAAATTACACGACAGATATGAGTTTACTATTAAATTTATTTGGCTGCTAAACCACGACAGATATGGATTTTCATACAACTTTTGCCGGCCGCTGCCCGCATGTATTAGGCCAGTACAGCAATTTCGATTTATCCCAAAGAAGCTTGTCAAAATAATGCTCAAATTTCCAAGCATGTTTGAGAAAACACATTTGTAGACAAAATGGCGCAGTCTCGTGGCAAGCTCGAATACGAACGACACAACCGCTCGTGAAAAAACTTGCAACGCAACTCATTAGGATTTTTGGGCCTTTTTCACCACTTCTAAGTAACTTCTTGTGTGCTTATCTGTCAGATCGTTTGCCATGTCTTTCATACAAAATATGTCAATCGATCAGTCAGACAAGCTAACAAGAACTTACTATGCAAAAAGTCGTGAAACAGGCCCGTACAATCTTTTTTGACGTAATTTTCTATGAATCTTCCTCTGCATCTGAAGTGGAGGTCGGATTGTACCGGTTTTCTACTTATACAATGGCTACGGAACCCTATCATGGGCGAGTCCGACACGCTCTTGGCCGGTTTTTTTCCTTTGTCGCGTCCCTGCCCTCTTCCTGCGTACCCAAGGGCAGTAGTGTTAATAGTGATTAGGTGCGTTTAAGTTAACAACCTATATGTTGTTTGCACTACATTGCAGGGATCGTCACCGCGTTATATTCGCATGCTGCGAGGCGGGATGGCGCGCGGTGTGGGACACTGCGCAGGCGGCGCGGCGCTGCGGGCCCTGCGGCGGCAGCGACGCGCTGCGGGCTACCCAGGCCGCCCTCGCCTCTCTAGGTGATTTACCTCCACTGAGTTAGATGTATACAACGTGTTAATGAATTAACGCAAAATTAGAAAGTAGTTTGTTTAGAATCGAGAGCAGAATCGAATTATCATGGTTTCAACATAGGATTTTTTTTTAATCTATATTTTTTTTAGGGACTTTAGTGACTATTGTACATGTCAGTCCCATCGTACCCATTTATTTACCCTTATACAACGTGTTAATAAATAAGCGCAAAACCTCATACACCCCAACTGATTTATTACAAAATCATTAGATTGAATCAATAATTTCATTATTTTAATAGTTAAAATTTAAAGTTATTCGCATTTTAAGTTTTGCTTCAAAAATGATTAGTTATCATTTCTGCTATGAATGAATGCACTAACGTGCTCATGGATACAATTTAAGAATCTTGTTTTGGTAGTAAGTATGGTGAGAGTGCCCGAGCGGTGGGTTGAGATCGAGCTCATTAAATTATAAATTTTACAAACAAATTATTTAATATTTTGAAAAAAATTACCTATGTTGAAAACATGATAATTCGATTCTGCTCTCGATTCTAAACAAACTACTTTCTAGTTTTGCGTTAATTCATTAACACGTTGTATATATAAATATATACAATTTAAAACTATTTATTGAGACACTGCTGAGTTAACAAAGGTGAACAAGCTCCTTGCAGCCTCCGACTCCGGTGATGCCAAAATTGAGTGGAACAGGATTTATTTTCAAAATATTAAATAAATTGTTTGTAAAATTTAAATGTTACTGGACTCTATCTCAACATGAGCACGTTAGCACTTTCATTCATTGCTGAAATGATAACAAATCATTTTTGCCTGAAAACTTAAAATGCGAATAACTTTAAATGTTAACTATCAAAATAATGTAATTATTATTACAATCGAATTATTTTGGTATAAATCAGTTGGGGTGTTAAGGTTTTGTGCTTATTCATTTACACGATGTAGAGCGAACATCGCGCTTCATGACGCTGTCCCATTCTATTGCGGCGATATAGTACTCTTGCAAATACAAAAAATCTTTATTTTTTATTTTAAATTAGTCACTCTTTCACTGCGGCCACGTGTAGTAATTTCATTGAAAAAAAAATCCTCATTAAAATACCGTGGTGTGTACTGAGATACTGCACAAACAATTCAAGGAATGTATAGGAACAACTTTTCATAGGTAAGCAAGATGAATTAATTATTAAAAAGCATTTTCAATATTATTTTAAACAATATTTTTATCCCGCCCTCGAAAAATATAAGCAAATGCAAATAAGGACAAACCTATACGTGAAAAAGAGAAGACAAGAGTTATTGCCACTGAAATAAATTATAGTGAGAAGACTAATAGTATGACTATAGTATGAGTTAGAATTGGCCAGAAAGCTATACAGGGTGTAAGCGACAGCCTAGCCAATACTGAAACGTGAACTCAGACCATCAAACTGAACAAGTTTCACTATGTAGCCTACCTCAGTAAACGCGAAAAAAAATCAGCCTCAGAGTCTGGTAGGTACAGCAGTTTTGTACGGGACAGCTGATTTTTTTTTTCGCGTTTCCTGAGGTACGCTCCATAGTGAAAATTGTTCAGTTTGATGGTCTGAGTTCACCATATCAGTATTTGCTAGGCTGTCACTTACACCTGTGTAGCAATCGGAAAATATATTCGTCCTCATTTGAAATGAAGTGTAACGTATGTGAACAGCGACGCACTGCCGGCTGGCGCACTCTCGCCTGAGCCCGTCGGCGCCGGCGCAGGCGTCGCGAGCGGCGCGCTGGCTCGCCGACGACGACATCGTGAGGTTCCTGCAGTCCCTGCCCAACTGGAAGGCCGCTATCGACGACGTGCCCGAGACTAAAGCACAGGCACAGGTGAGCTTTGTGTTAAGACCACCTAGCGTATGTGAACAGCGACGCACCGCCGGCTGAACTGAGCCATAAATAATAACAAACCGGTCAAGTGAGAGATGGGCTACTCGGTTCCGTACCACAACATATTAACTTACAAATGTTTGTTCTCCGATCCTTTTAGGGCGAGACCGACTCACACTTGGACGGTTTTCATTATTTGTTGTTATATTGTAGAGTTTGCTCTATATGTAATTACCAAATTTGACGCTTGTATGTTGTTGTTGCCTTTTTTTGGATAGAGCGATTGGATTGGATAAAAACTAGTTTCTTGTAAGGAGGACCCCCCTTAATTTTTAACTTTTTGGCATATTTATTATTTGTTAGCAAACCCGCCATAATAACGCACATTCTGTGAAAATTTCATCTATCATTACGGACCAAAAATCACAGCCCTAAATAGTTAGGACAGACAGACAGACGGACGGACAACATAGGCTTAGTAATAGGGTCCCGTTTTCACCCTCTATGTAAGGAACTCTATAACCCATATCGTAATCTTTTTTTCTTATAAAGATCTTAAATTTTACACACTTCTGATACAGTTTTATAATAGTTTAGATGTAAATTGAATTTCGCAGGAGCTGAAGCAGGCGTACGAGAGAGAGGCCGAGATTCTGGGTTCGAGTTTAGGCGACGGCGTCGTGACACGCCGCGAGATTATTTCCGATATCAACGCGCTTGTTGATCTGGCGCTCCTCTGTGAATCTATGGTATGGCCCTTTTTATTATTAACTAGTCTTTATTATCTTTGCTCGGCTTACAATGATTTATACAATACCACAGATTTGAAACTGTAAAGAACCTTTTTGATTTTCGAAATGACGTCCACACACGAGCACTTTGAAAACGGCTGAAAAACAGCACTTTAAAATTAACTTAAATTGCACTACAAAGCCCATTATCTACCGATAACTAACCGATAATGTTTTAAAACGCAGGACTGGCTGAGCGCGAACATAAAATGCATTCCACAACTGCTGAGCGTCCCTAGCAACGGCAACCCGGGGCTGCGACTCGGCGACAAGCTCGCGCAGGACATCCATGCGGCCGCCATGATCTTCGACGAGATATCACACAAGTGCCTGCTGCTTTTACATCTTGAGGTACAGTAGTACCAAGTCTTTGACTATATGTGGACTGGTTACGCGTGTAATTCTACTAACAAACATTTCTGCCCCTTTTTGCGGGGGGCGAGGTAACATGAAATCCGCAACTTTGGATTTTATTCCCCATAGCTATAGATTCTAATTTTGAATGTTAAAAATCATGAAAAGTAGTCTCGTGTAAACCCCAAACGTTCTAAGTTCGAAGTTATTATTTCGCAATTGTAGGCTGTCTCGTTTAGTAATAAGGTGTAAAATTGAATGTAAATGCACAAGATCAATTGTGCTTATACCGTGGCAGAGGGGAAATGCTACCGCAAGGCTAGTCCTTATAATAATTAGTCAAAGTACCAAGTGTATAATACAGGGTGTAAATGACAGCCTAGCAAATACTGAAACGGTGAACTCAGACCATCAAACTGAACAACTTTCACTATGGAGCCTACCTCAGGAAACGCGAAAAAAATCAGTTGTCCAATACAAAACTGCTATACCTACCCGACTGAAATGTATGGGACGACTAGGTAAGCACCATAGTGAAAGTTGTTCAGTTTGATGGTCTGAGTTCACCGTTTCAGTATTTGCTAGGCTGTCACTAACACTCTGTATATTAAGGATATACACAGCACAGTTGACTGTTATAAAAACCGCGCGAATCAATCGCGATACTTTACGGTTACCCACGAAAACTTCTGCTTCTATTGGTTGATTGATTTCGCGCCTGACGCATGAATCGACGCGATCTACATTCGGTCCTTGGGGAGAATCCCAAGGAACCTAGAGGAAATTAGTATTTAAAAAGTGGACTTGCCGTACTTAATGAAGTCAGCTGATCGAACGTTTGTAATTAACATTATGAGAAATTTAATAGTTTTTTTTTTTTTGCGAATTTTCCTTATAGTCCTTGGGGAAAGATGTTCAGTATCATGAATCACCATTAAAGTAATGAGACTGTTTACACTTCGCCCTGTATATAAGCTTAACTCACGACTCGAACGCCGTATTTTAGTGATGAGTCAATCTTAAGAGATTCAGTTCCATACTTGCATTATTGAGTGAATGTTCAGAACCATTGACTGCCCTAATTTATCTGGACGAACTCTCAAAGTGCTATTATGAAGCTCCTGGAACTTTTTAACACCGCCATAAAATTGTATGCCTTTTCTTATAAAAAGATCAAAATGTTCGGGCAGAAAAATTTGGGCGTTCAAACGCTTTGAATATTCACCCTATTACTCATTCTTATGTGGAAATCCTTAAATCGGCTTCGCACTCAGGTCGGCCGTTGCAGACTAAATTTGTGCAAATGGGGGTATAGGGATCCTGGTCTAACACAGTGATTGCGGCGAACCTATCCAGTCGATGGGTCATCTGCACCTGGACGAGAGAGGATTTAAATACAGCTGCACCTGATGCTGTCAGGCTTGCCGAATACCTGGCTACTAAAACATAAAAACACCACTGAAGAACCATTGACACGAAAAGAAGAAGAAATCTTATGCCGATAGACATGCGCCGTTACCTTATCCAATAAATGTCAATGTGGCGCTTATAATTTTCTTTCAAAGGCTCTTTGTATTGCTTTTTTTTTTTTTTAATAGTTTATCCTTTCGGAAAGGCAATGTGTTGGCGAGACAATTACATGCCTACATATCTATACATTATCCTACTACTCGAGCCAATGTCCTTCGCATCACGTCACACAACGAGGAACCAATCGCGAAGGTTTATCGCGTGATCATCGGCCAATGAGCGACGGTTTTAGCTGGAGAGCTGGAGGAGGCAGCCGACGCGTCCTTCACTTGCCCTTCAATCTCATACGCGCGCACCACGTTTTTTAGCGATAGAAAGTTTTTCTAAAATATAAGACTTTTTGTACTAAGTATATAATTATACGCTATTATCAGTCAAAAGCAGCTGCTTCATTTCTCTGCCTGCAATCCTCATCCAGTCACCTTCAGAGCTGTGTCTACGCATAGACATTTGGTCCTTCGAGCCGGATTCAAGAACCAGCCTTTGGACCCTGGATGTGAGAACGCAATTTGCGAGCAGAAGATCGGCATCAGCCATCGGCAGCTGCACAGTGCATTTGGTGAGACGTGCCAACCTGATCATCACAACCCCTATCCGATTCGAGTGTGTGATACCGTGCTTATCTCAATTTCAGTACCTATTTCTGTGAGTTGCCTATTGCGGTCAGCGCCGTGGTCATCCGTTCAGTACCTACTGCTACAACTACCTACGATAAAACTGTAAGTACTCCCTTTTTCCACACGTTACCAAAATGGCTAGTAGTGACAGCGAAAACTCAAAAACTACTGAGATTATTAAAGATCTCAATAGGAGGAGAGGTTCAGTAAAGGGCAGGCTAACTAATTTTGCGAAGTATGTTAGTTCGTTTGATGAACTAAGTTTATCTTCGAATCAGCGCACTGAGTTAAAACTACGTATAAATGGAGCGTTAAATCTGTATACCGATTTCACTGAAATTCAAAACAAAATAGATAGAATCGTATCAGATAGTGAGTTGCCGAAGCAACTCGAAATTAGAGAGAGTTTTGAATCGGAATATTACGATATAATTGCTCGAGCCCAGGGTATAGTTGATGATGACGAGTTCAATGATGATACTAAAGGGCCGTCGCCTAGTAATTTTGTGCAATCTATCAAACTGCCTACAATATCATTGCCTACCTATGACGGTTCATGTGAGCATTGGTTGGAGTTCCGCGATACATTCCAATCGTTAGTACATAGTTCCAAAGATATCACTAAAATACAAAAGTTCCACTACCTAAAGTCGTCTCTTAAGGGTAACGCGCAATTAGTCATAGACTCCCTTGAATTTTCGGCTGATAATTACACAATAGCGTGGGAACTTCTACTTAACAGATATAACAACAGCAGGTTACTTGTACACAATCATGTAAAGGCATTATTTTCTATTCAGGCGTTAACGAAAGAGTCACCAGAGTTTTTAAGAAAATTAATTGATAGTGTTTTAAAGAATTTACGCGCTTTAAAGCTTCTTGGTGAACCAACAGACACCTGGGACACATTAATTATATATATGGTGGTTTCTAAGCTGGACCCAGTCACCGAACGCGAATGGGAACAGTTTAAAGGCATTTTCCTATCGAGAACTGGTGATTCTACGTCATCGCCTACAATCAATGACTTACTTAACTTCCTTAGAGACAGGGCGGACATGCTGGAAACGCTCATTGTAACGCACACTAAGGCTCTCGAATATAGGAAACACAGTAACTCACAAAACATACCTAAAGTTCACTGCAACTTCACCGCCGAGACTTCTAACAATAACAAACGCACACAACACAAACCCGCTCTTTGCCCTAAGTGTAAAGGAAAGCATCCCTTGTATTCGTGTCAAGCATTCATCGATTCCAATATACAGGACAAATGGAAGCTTGTACGCGGGCATAAGCTATGCGAAAACTGTTTTCGAACAGGACATACCAACACGGAATGTAGGTACGGTCCTTGTCGAAAATGCGATAAAAAACACAATTCTCTCATTCACTTTGACGCACCTAGCGAGGATGAAGCAAAAGATCGCACTGTCTCACTTCTTTCTATAAACGAGGAAGGAATGAGTACTTCACCTCCAATCGCTAGCTCCGTCATACAATCACAAGCACAAAGCTATACCACGCAGGTAAACAAAACATATACAGATGAACATAACGCACAATCGTTCCTGGCGCAACCTGTTTTGTTATCAACCGCAATCGTAGAAATACCTAACGCATTAGGTATCTATCAGAGGGCACGCGCAATCCTCGATAGTGGTAGTGAACGCTGTTTCATTACTCAATCACTATGTGATAAACTAAACGTTCAACTTATACAGTCCACTCAGCATATACAGGGTGTCGGTAATATAGTCACACAATGCACGCAGACATGTAACATAGTTATCAAGTCGATTACCGGTACATACGTCACACAGACGCAATGTTTAGTTTTACCGCGAATAACTACAACATTACCTTCAATTTCGCTACAGAAAAAACATTTTAAAATACCTAATCACATTCAATTAGCGGATCCTACCTTTTACGAAAGTCAGTCTATTGACCTTTTAATAGGTGCAGATTTATTTTGGGATCTGTTGGAGGAAGGTAAAATGCGTTTAGCAAACGGACCTTTCCTTCAAAATACAAAATTAGGCTGGATAATGTCGGGTTCCGTACATACAAAGACTAAGCATTCGAAACAAATTAATTGCAATTTCACGCAAACTATTGATCTACAATCGATTGATACTCAACTTCGTCGATTTTGGGATATTGAGGAATTACCTATTAGTAAAAAATCTGACGGGTTGTACAGTGATGAGGAAAGTATGTGCGAAACTCATTTTGTAAAAACCACTAAAAGGGATCATGATGGTAGGTTTTGTGTACAAATCCCTTTCAAAGACTCGCCTGAGTCTTTAGGTCACACTTTTGACCAGGCGGAACGTAGATTTTACGCATTAGAAAAACGTTTAGAGCGCAATCCCTCTTATAAAAAGTTATATAGTGATTTTATTAATGAGTACATTCAATTAGGCCACATGAGTCAAGTTAATTCGTACGGAACCCCACACTATTTTATGCCGCACCATGGCGTATTTCGCGAACACGCAACGACCACTAAACTAAGGGTCGTATTCGACGCCAGCGCAGTGTCTACTTCTCAAAAATCATTAAATGACTTACAACTTGTCGGCCCTCCTATACAGGGTGACCTTATCGCAATATTGTTACGATTTAGAGAAAATAGGTATGTAGCCTGCGCGGACGTCGAAAAAATGTATCGTCAAGTGACCTTGAACGAGCAACAACGGGATCTACAACTGATCATATGGCGCGAACGCCCGTCTGACTCATTAGGCATCTATCGACTCAATACCGTTACGTACGGAACAGCTTCCGCGCCGTTTTTAAGTTGTAGATGTTTAAAGCAATTAGCTAATGACACAGAACGCGAGGATCCCGAGGTTGCCCGGATAATCCGGGACCATTTCTATGTTGACGATTTAATTTGTGGGGCTGACAGTATCCATGATCTAACAAAAACTTGTGAAAAAATAAAAATTATTTTAAAATCGGGTTGTTTTCCATTGCGCAAATGGGTCTTTAACTTCGATCGCACTGCCCCAATAGACAATGTTTCAAAGGAGCTGTCGTTAGGTGAACACGTTCATAGCAAAACGTTAGGCCTGGGGTGGTACAATCGTGATGATGAACTACACTTTCACACACAAATAGATACCGAGTTAAAAGAAGTAACGAAACGCATAATTTTATCGTACTCGTCGCAAATCTATGATCCTCTTGGACTACTCAGTCCTTTAATTACGATAGCTAAAAGTTTGTTACAAAAATTGTGGCTATTAAAACTTGATTGGGACGAACCGGTACCTGATGACGTCGCGCGAGTCTGGAATGCGTTCGTTATCAGTTTATCTACTTTGGATACCATTCGAGTGCCGCGTTACGTAATGTGTTGTGATTACAAACGGTTAGAACTGCATATTTTCTCGGATGCGTCACAAACTGCGTACGGAGCGTGCGCTTATGTTCGCACAGCTGATGACCGGTTGGGTGTTTCTGTCCGGTTGCTATGCTCAAAAGGTAGGGTTGCGCCTATATCATCACCAGTCACTATACCCAAATTAGAATTATGCGGCGCCCTAGTTGGAGCCAGGTTGTATAGTAAAATAATTAACTCGCTACGTTGTCAGTTCGATAAGGTGTTATTTTGGACAGATTCAACAATTGTTTTGGGTTGGCTTCGGATGCCTCCTAACCTTCTAAAAACGTACGTTCAAAATCGAACTGCAGAAATACACCAGTTGACAAAGGAGACAGCCTGGCGCCATGTGAGTGGTAAAGATAACCCAGCTGATCTCATTTCACGAGGTCTAGGTCTCGTGGCGCTAAAGGGATCTAGCCTCTGGTGGGGGGGTCCGAGCTTCCTTCACGATGCCGACTTCGAGTGCTCAAGCTCTGAAAATAACACCTTGATCGATAATCAGATTTTACCCGAGGTTAAAATTAAAAATATAAATAGTTTATTAATAAATGAAACTAACTGTACCTTATTTCCATTTTCCAGATTCTCTCAGTTCAACCGCATGAAGCGCGCCGCCGCTTATGTACTTCGATTCATTGATAACACGCGCAACAAAACAAAACGGTCAGGCGCGTTAAGTGTGGACGAGCTGAGTGAGTCTGTTATCACGTTAGCTAGATTTTCACAAATAGAATCTTTTCCCGATGAATACGATAATTTAATGAGCAAAGGGACTATTAAAAGAAAACGCTCTTTGTCAAAATTAAATTTGTTTATGGATGAAACCAAGCTTATTCGAGTTGGCGGTCGCATACAAAATTCTCCACAATTTGATTTTGATAAGAAGCATCCTATATTGATTTCTTCCAAGCATTATTTTACGACTTTATTATACAGATATGAACACAAACAACTTTTACACGCAGCACCACAGCTTCTTTTATTTACACTTAGGGAGACGTGGTGGACTTTAGGTGGAAGGAACCTCGCAAAATGTATTGTGCACGGTTGCGTAATATGCACACGCTTACGAGGTAAGACGTTGAACCCTATTATGGGAAACTTACCTAAAGAGCGGCTTGAACCTGGGTTCGCTTTTGGACGCTGCTGTGGCGTAGACTACGCCGGACCGGTGCTCACATTGAATCGCAAAGGTAGGGGATCTAAGACTGTAAAGTCTTATATATGTTTGTTTGTTTGTTTCACGACACGCGCCGTTCATTTAGAGTTAGTCAGTGAGCTCTCATCAGATGCGTACCTGTTAGCTTTAAAGAGATTTATATCGCGACGTGGAAAACCAGCGGAAATTTTCTCAGATAATGGAAAAAATTTCGTCGGTGTAATGAATGATTTCGCAAAGTTTTTATCCAGTTGTTCAGCTGAGATTATAGATTATGCCACATCTCAAAATATTAAATTTAGAATGATACCACCATACGCTAGCCATTTTGGAGGCCTGTGGGAGGCAGGAGTTAAGAGTTGTAAACACCATTTAAAAAGAGTGATAGGTAACTCACATTTAACGTTCGAGGAGTTCAGCACGGTACTGACACAAGTCGAGGCCATCCTGAACTCCCGTCCACTCACTCCTATGTCTGCAGATCCACACGATTACCTTCCTCTTAGCCCTGCTCACTTCTTGGTTGGTCGTCCGCTGACTGCTCCGGTGTACGCTGACTTGCACGACGTTCCAGTTACCCGTCTTACGCGCTATCAACGGGTCGAACAAATACGTCAACATTTCTGGTCACGCTGGTCTAAGGAGTACGTGTCAGAGCTGCAGACGAGAACCAAATGGACAGAGAAGACAGACGATTTAGAACTCAATACACTCGTTCTTATCAAAGATGACAATTCGCCTCCACTCAAATGGAACTTGGGACGCATTTTGAAGACGTACCCTGGCAAGGATGGTGTATCCAGGGTTGCTGATATCAAGACCGCAAATGGCACCGTTAGGCGAGCATTCACGAAAATTTGCCCGCTTCCTGTACATGATGAGTAGACGCCTTCTAGTCTTATCTGTTGGAAGCTGGTACTTCCAAGGCCGGGAGTATGTTGGCGAGACAATTACATGCCTACATATCTATACATTATCCTACTACTCGAGCCAATGTCCTTCGCATCACGTCACACAACGAGGAACCAATCGCGAAGGTTTATCGCGTGATCATCGGCCAATGAGCGACGGTTTTAGCTGGAGAGCTGGAGGAGGCAGCCGACGCGTCCTTCACTTGCCCTTCAATCTCATACGCGCGCACCACGTTTTTTAGCGATAGAAAGTTTTTCTAAAATATAAGACTTTTTGTACTAAGTATATAATTATACGCTATTATCAGTCAAAAGCAGCTGCTTCATTTCTCTGCCTGCAATCCTCATCCAGTCACCTTCAGAGCTGTGTCTACGCATAGACACAATGGGAACTAGCCCTTACATCCTGGTCTTTAGTGATATTTTCCTTTGTACTTAAACCTAACCTACCTAACTCTTGAAATGCGAGGATGGTACACACATTCCAATGTTCAGGGGAGTTTCACGCGAGAATCAATCCGAATCAAACAGGAGCGCCTTCTTTATTTCTCACTTTTACTATATTGTTCTCCATTAATGGCACATTATCAAACTAATTCCACCACATTAACACAATAATAGCCACGAAAAACTATTTAGAAAATTAAGAAACAAAGCCCGTCCTTTTCTTCACGATTCCCATGCTAAACTCTTCTGATGAAGATGGGATGATAGATGAACGATGACGATGAAATTGTGGTCGATTTTGTAAGCTCGTGCGTTGCCGCCAAAATCACCAATGCGATTTAACTTGCACCAAAACTTTTGTTCTTTCTTCGTATGTATTTGAGATTCCTGTTATGTTGGTCGATTTACGCAACTTTTTTGCACACAATCCGCACTAAATGATGTCACAAATATCACTAAAACCAATTTTTCACGAATATCAAATACAACATCGACCGAACAAATTAATGGCGGCAAGCCAACCCTCTTTGTATTGCGTATGCACGTACATTTTTTTTTATAATGTCTTTAACGGCTCTGGATACTAGTCCTTTTGAGCCATTCGTTATTTTTTTTCTTTATATTCTTTATTTGATGATGGGATGATAGATGACGATTAATCTGTGGTCGATTTCTTAAGCTCCTGCGTTGTCGCCAAAATGACCATGTACGAGTTAACTTGAACCAAAACTCATGTTCTGTTATCGGATTTATTTGAGATTCCTGTTACATCGGTCGCTTTACGCAACTGTTTGGTACACAATCCGCACGAAATTATGTCACAAATATCACTAAAACCATTTTTTTACGAATTTCAAATACAACGAAACACTACAAGAGCAATGGTGCCAAGCAAACTCCGTATGCACGTACAGATGCGGATCGAGTGTTTCCACTACCTCGGGCAAGAGGACCGGTCGGAGAGCGGGCCGGAGAGCGACGCGGAGCAGGGCGGCGCAGGGCAGCTCGCACACGCGCTTCTCGCCTTCCACGAACTCGCCGCGCCCGTGCTAGCGCGCACCAGGCTGGCCGTGAGTACTACCACAGCATAATTATACAAGATGTTACAATAACACAAATAAACATTTAAAGGAGTGCTTTAGACCATCAAACTGAACAACTTTCACTATGGGACCAATATCGAAATCGCTTTTATTATTATTATTATAACACTTTATTGTACACAAAGACATAATAATATACAATGTTGAGAAAACATGTACAAAGGGCGAGCTTATCTCTGAAGAGATTTCTTCCAGCAGACCCGCAAAAGAGACAGTTAATAATTACAAGGCAAACTTATTGTGTACAAACAAACAATAAATATATTATACAATATATACCTACAACATACAATATATATAATTATGTCTATATATATACTATTATAATTATGTCTATATAATATCACTTATGGTAGAGAGAGATAGTGCTCTTTCGTCCATCGCTTTTGTTCCATACTAAACTACAAATCTACTCGAGCTAAATGTATGGAAATACAGAATTTTTTTCGAGATTTCGATGTTGGTCCGATAGTGAAAGTTGTTCAGTTGGATGGTGTAAACAACCCCCTTAAAAGTTTAAAATGTTTATTTTTACTTTTGTCACACCTTGTATAAGGGGCTATTACACCTTCCTAAGTTCAGATTCTAATTGAGGGACAGAGCTATAGATTAGAACTGGACGTTGTAAGTATGTCCTTTTTTAATCTATAGCTCAATCCCTCGATTAGAATCTAAATTTAGGAAGGTGTAATAAGCCTTTTAGTCCTTGCAGTACGTCAATGTATGTACTTGCGTAGAGTAACGGGCCTCGCATCCCGAGCTCTGTATGAAGAGGTCGGGATTGCCTTGTATATCTGCGCATGACAGCGTAAGTACTTACACCGGCAGCGGCGTTGCCTTACTGTAAGCCTAATAGTAATATTGTGGTGCTACTGCACATTATTATCAAATGAAGATAATCTTATTGGTACTGAAGAGCAAAAGAACTCACAAATCCTAAAAAAATTCCCCCCTCATCGTTTTATTACTTTTTGAGCTAAAAAATCTCTGAAAATGTTTGCGTTATTTTTTCATTAACTGAAAATAAGAAACAACGTATATTTAATGTTCTGAAATAACCTATTACCACTATCGGCAGGCCTCTGCCACTCCATGTACTTTCACGCGATAATTATCTACCGGCCACCGGTACTTCGAAGCTCCAAAACGCAGTGGGCTGTCGACAACCGCGTGACCCGCAAGCATGCATTTTAAAGCACACAATTTTTAAGTTTTTATTAATTTTCACCGTGAATTTAAACATCGGATATAAATTTAGTAATTTCATTTAATATAAGTACAAAAAACAAATTTAAATTTCATTGTTGAGACGATAAAACATGCAAAGATAGCAAAAAGCATTATTTTAGTTACCTATGTATTGGGTAATAATATTTTTTCAAAAGAGGCAGCGCTGCGTTTGCCATAAGGCCAACGACCGCAGGCAGCTGCGAATCAATAATAACTGTAACGTATGAACGTTTAGGTACATTATCGCACGCAGTGGTCGGCACCGTGAAAGAGTAGGCTATTAAAGCGGGTAGGTATTGAAGATTTTGTTTGAAGTGATTTATCTGTTACGTAGTAACTTATCTGCTATCGGCAGTACATCCTGAACGGTCTCGGCGAGATGATGTCAGCGGGCGTAGTGTGGGTGTGGCAGGAGTCTGCCCGCAGCGCGGCGCAAGCGGGCGCCAGGCTGGCCACGCTGCGGCACTGCCTCGCCGCCCTGCTGCTGCCCCAGTCCGGCCTGCACCGCGCCCAAGCCTACCTCCACCTGCTGACCTGCAGCCCCGAGGTACAGTACCTATACAGTACTCACTACTGAGCGAGGCTATTTCACCAATAGACATACTTGCTCAATATTTCAATAAAAAATACTTAAAAAGTTCATTGGTTAAACGGTACCCGAGGATATAGTCAAAGATATTCTAAATATGCCAAATGCAACATGCGTCCATTAATAGGCCGTACGGCTAAATTGTGATATGCATATGATAGCTTTGCTATACGCATTATAATATAGACGATATGATATAAATACAGTCCAATTGCAAAAATAGCCCTGAATAAAGTAGTTTTGTGTTACAAAATATTCAAAGTAATATTATGACAACTCGAAGTAATTAAAAAATAGCGCAGTTAGCGATTAAAAAAAAATTATCTTTCCACTAAATCCAATCCGATTTTTTCCCGCCAGTTTTGCACAATTAGAACAAAAATATCCACTATGACATTCAAGAAATCTCGTTTGTACGATAAAATATATCGTTGAAATATAAAGTTTAGGTAATATGTTTATGCGTACCATATTTTTATGACGCCGCACATAACATTCGATAGTACAAAAATGACCCGTTTTGAAGGTTGTCTTTTAGTAAGTTGTCTATAACATCTTTGTAGATAGAATAACAACATTTTTAAAAATCTTCTTATTTTGAAGATAGGTTTTATTTAACTACCTTATTTCTTCCATAGGAAATAATAACATCGGTGCGAGAGAAAGGCGCGCAGTTCTCCGAGTTGGAATACTTGAACGCGTTCAAAGTGATCGGCAGTCGACGCGGCATATCTCCCAACGACATGCGCGCACATCTCAAGGCTCTGTCCGCTGCTCTAGGCCACGTTGGAGTTACTGTTTAAACTCGTTATTCTGGGCTTACTCGGGCTAAGTAAGGAAGAAGCATATCTATACCGCCCTAGAATCGAAACCAGGTCGTTTAAACTTTGAGCTGCCGGAACGTAGATCGCAACGATATTCGAATTGCGGCAGTTCAGAATTTCAGATTACAATAATTTAGCCACCTATACAACGTGTTAATGAATAAGCGCAAAACCTCATACACCCCAACTGATTTATAACAAAATAATTAGATTGAAACAATAATCTCATTATTTTGATAGTTAAAATTTAAAGTTATTCGCATTTTAAGTTTTGAGACAAAAATTATTTGTTGTCATTTCACGAATGAATGAAAGCGCTAACGTGCTCATGGAAACATTTTAAGTATCTTGTTTTAGTAGTGAGTAGGGTGAGTGTGCCCGTGCGGTGGGTTTAGATCGAGTTCAGTAAATTTTAAATTTTACGAACACAATATTTATTATTTTGAAAAAAACATCCTATGTTGAAACCATGATAATTCGATTCTGCTCTCGATTCAAAACAAACTAATTTCTAGTTTTGCGTTAATTCATTAACACGTTGTATAGGGTGTAACAAAACACCCTAATAACTTAAGGGGGTGCTTAAGACCATCAAACTGAACAATTTTCTCTATGGAGCCAACATCGACATCGCGAAAAAAATCCGTTTTTATACAAAATGTATACTGTATTCATTTTGGTCCAGTAGGCTTGCAGTTTTTGAACAGCTCTTTTTTTTTCGCCATTTCGACTTTTGACCCATAGAAAAAGTTGTTCAGGATGATGGTCTGATCATCCCCTTTAAAACCGACAGCATATTTAAAAGGACCCTATATTTATAATAATTTAGGCATTATACCCTACGCAAGATGCCGATCGTGATTTTACGTTTGATTGTAGTTACTAAATAAAAGACGCATAAACATTATTTTTACATTACATTAGTGTTTCTGTTAAATATTGACGGTTTCGCTAAAAAAATCTAATGATTCTTGGTATCTTGGAGTCTGTATAGTGTCCTACTCACAGACATAGATCTTAAATAGGTGATGCAATCGCAAGCACCGCGATCTGTATGAAAACTGCGCAGGTACCTCGGTAAGACTTTTAAACATGGTATTACTGTACCATCTTGTGTATCATCTATTTAGAATAATTAAGATCTATACTGCATTTCAAATAGCAACGAAATTTTAAGGCTATTTTGCATTACAGAAACAGATTTGAAACACTTCCTCTTACTTATTCTTAGAACCGCTTTAGTACCGTCCACGATATGTCGGATAGTATATCTTTCTGATATATAAATTATATTTGCAAATCAGAATTGGCCAGAAAGCTAAATAGGAATCAGAAAATCTTAGAATGAAGTATAGTTGATGCAAGTGTATAGTAAATTACTGTACATGTAATCTATGAAATTATTGTTGCCTTATCTTATTTATTTTTGTTAGTGTGATGACACACCTGCCGAATTTACGCGTCTACTAGAAAAAATGGCGCGGTCTGGGGTGCCGATGTCGCCGGTATAGGGAATAGCATCGAACCCGCAGGTAATTTACGTCGCGTAAAGTCGGCATGTGTCCTTACACTTATACTATATTCTATGTAGATATTTAAGGAAACAATTTAATAAAAATAAAACACAGTATTTAAACATATAATAATGTTTTTCATTAATACCTATCGACTTACAAACGAATGGACGCCAGGTCTCGTACAGAATTCTCGAAAAAAGTATCCCAGACTAACTTACGTTTACGTTAGTACACTACGACTGAAAAGGATGGTATATGGTAGTAACACTAGTAACATTATTTGCACCTAACTTATTTTGTATAAGATTGGGCAAAGTAATCAAATCTGGCGCAGTCGGGTAAAAATAGAATCGAGGAAGGTGTATAAAAACTAAGGATATTTTACTACGAATATAATAAGTGCAATGAGATCAGCTTTTTCCACATTCCTACATATCACCTCAGCAGTCTGCACTAACGCCGGAAAGCGCAGCGTGGGTAGGCCCCCAACAAGGTGGACTCGCGAACTGGTGAAGGAGGCGGGAACCCGTTAAATGAGGGCAACGCAGGACCAGTCATTGTGTTGTGACGATCCTTTGGGGGAGGCCTATATCCAGCAGTGGACGTTCATAGGCTGAGATGATGATGCTTATCGTCATCAACTTCAGAAGCCGTAGCATGTTACACGTGATACGGCTGTATCATGTCTTTTATCTCGTTCGTTCGTACGCAAATAGAAAGAGAGCGAAGCCGTGATAGCGCTATATCACGGTACCAACCTATGCTGGTGTGAACAAAACTGCTTGTACCCAGAGCCAAAAAAAAATCAACAACTGTCTTTTTTCTGTTTTTTTTTTTCCAGGAAGCCGGAAAATCGGAAAGGCAATGAGAACTAGCCATTACAGCCGTTGTCTTCAGTATTTTTTTTCTTTTCTTGATCTTAAAATGAGCTCGAAAATTAGCAATATTTTTGACTCTATTTCTGATTTTCTCAACTGCCTCTTACTTACTGAACATATTTTGTATTTGATTAAAAAGGGCTTCTCTTCTTGAGATTTGGTGACGAAGTTTGCGATGTTTGTAAAATTGTATATTTGTGGCTTAATCGTGCATAAACGGCTGAACGGATTTGGATAAAATTTGACACACTGGTAGAACATGTTCTGGATTCACACATAGGATACTTTTTTAAAGTCCACGCAGACGGAGTCGCGGGCAACAGTTAGTCAAGAATAAATTAAGGATTGGCTCAAATCAAATCAAAAGGACAAGTATCCAGAGCCGTTAAAGATATTATTAAATAAGCATTACAAATATTTTAGGCGCAGGATTTTTTTTCTAATTTTTCTTTTGGTGCGTGCGACTGTGATTCAGTGATTTCGAAATTATTAAACTTAAAACTTTATAGATATTCCGAAATTCTATTGCACTTAAAACTTTGGAAAGTGTACAATATTTCAAAGCAAGGTGATTATAAATTCACCGGCATGATTTTACTCAGGTAAAGTTTTAAATCGAATCCTCCAAGTTCCAGAAAGCTTGGAAAAACGTCGCTTTAGCGTTTTTGTGCCAAAAATTTCTTCTTTAATGAATTTCACTATTTTCCATTCCAGAAATGTCAGAGATAAAGCATAAAAATCAAATTTTAGCTGCAATTGACCACTTGCGCGCTCGTAAATCTCGCCCTGACATTAACAGAATTTGCAAGTTTATGTTAAAGATTTATAAAGTTTCACCAAGAGACACGAAGACGGATCTCAAACGGTGCCTCCAAGATAAAAGCATTTACAAGGTTGATTATAAAGATAATGTAAGCTATAGGAACGCTGCTAAGTGGAGGAAAAGAACTGCACAAAATAACAGTGAGGCATTTAAGTCACCTTTGGATTGCATTTTATTTCCTTGTACGATTTAATTACATACAGGGCTCAACTGTACTTTAGGTACCATCCAAGTTCAGGGCTCATATTTTTTTCCAAAAAGGTATTCTTATAGTAAAGCTAAATACGAAAATTCAACTTGGTAAAAATCAATAGTTTTTGAGATATTAAAGTCGACATAATTTATTTAAGTTTGAGGTAAATTAATTATTAAACATCAAATCTTTTTTTTAAGCTACCACTGTGCAACATGTTGTCGCTGTAGAGTAGATGTGGTCAGAAACTCTACACTATAACACAACTTAATAACTATTCCACTATAAATTCTTAAGCTAAGGTTATGTATACAATAATACATAGTCTATTTCATAAAATAATTGATACTATACAGTACTATAGTAGTGACACTCAGACTCAAGCATTTTGATAATTTAGATAATCATCCAGTTTATAATCTGAGTTTTAAACATGTTTTCAGATTCAATATAATTCTATGCAATTCGTCAAATCTCATCGTAATTTAGACAGCAATCAGTTATTTGTAGGTCAAAGCATTTAGGTAACTAGACTATATCCTTCCGGCCTTTGATGTTTTGTGTCCTATTGACAAAATTGTATGAAATATTCTAAATTTAAAAAAATTTTATCTCGAAAACTTGTGAATCTAGTTCTGTTCTATATAAGATATTAATGCTCGATAACTATAAACACTTTCAAAGCTAATCTCAAACTTGTGATCCTCACGCAGTGCTAAAGTTGACCCCTCTCGTAGGTCTTGCGCACAGTTGTAACGGTGAAACGATCAAAATGGCTCACCTACCTTGTGGGTCAACAGCGCAGGCGATATGCAATTGAATCACTTCGTTACGTGGGTTCTTCAGCACTGTGGCCCATTTGTCGCCGACCTATGATGTAGGAAAGTGTTATTTCCGCTAGTTTAAATTTCGTATTTAGCTTTACTATAAGACCTTTTTGGAATCAAAATATGAATCCTGAACTCTATGGTACCAAAAGTACACTTCCATTTACAGAAATGTCTGCAATAATTGCTACAAATGAGAGGAGGATTATAACATCGGCAATAGCTACTCTTATTTACCAAGACCAGAGTTTTCTTGAGAATGGTATTGCATTTGAAGACTTGGTCAGGGCTGCGGCTTCTCAGGAGTCTAAATATTCAAAGAAGCAGCTGGAGGCCATTGTTAATAAAGAGCTTGCTTCTGGAAGTCTTGTGAAGCTACCGAATGGTAACTTAGCTCTGGGCCCCGCTGACCATGACGGAGACAGTTCCGATAGCTTCAAGTTTGAATACAACATTGATTCTAATACAAAGGTATGAAACCACTGCTTTAAACTTATACAGGATCCTTCTTAGGGGGCAATCGGTTCAGACGAATATTTTCTATGAGAAATGTGATTTTCCGAAGTGCCGTATTTTCGAAAAGAATTAACAAAAGTATTTTAATATATTTTTTTATGATTGTATTAGAACTAATGGTGAATATGTGAGTATAAATACCAAAAATCACGTCATATTTGTGACGAATTTCTGTCGAGTGAAGTAATTCCAATCGTATATAGACATATACAACTTATGAATTCACTAGATAAACTATCCAAGAATACTGAGGTATGACTTTGGGTTCGGTAAATTGTATAAATCTATATGAAAAATAAAAGTTGCCTAAAAGGTATTTCGTCCTACTATTGCTCCTTAATATGCTGACACTTTTTTAAGGGGATGATCAGACCGTCAAACTGAACAACTTTCTCTATGGCACCAACACTGAAATCACAAAAAAAAAATCTGCTGTTCCATACAAAACTGCAAACCTACTCAGCCAAATATACAGGGTCCAACTTAATATGCTGACAGTTTTTTAAGAGGATGATCATATCATCAAACTGAGCAACTTTCTCTATGGCACCAATGTCGAAATCGCGAAAAAAATATCAGCTGCCCATACAATTGGGTCGAGTAAGATTTCAGTTTACTATGGAACAGCAGATTTTTTTTCGCAATTTTGACATTGGTCCCATAGAGAAAGTTGTTCAGTTTGACGGTCTGATCATCCTCTTAGAAAAGTGTCAGTATATTAAGGACCCTATATGGGACAATTGATTTTTTCTTCGCTATTTCGATGTTGGTGCCATAGAGAAAGTTGTTCAGTTCCACAGTCTGATCATCTCATTAAAAAAGTGTCTGTAACTCATATTAAGAAGGATTCTAATTATTTATAAATTAATAGACTCTTGCTTGTGCGTCAGCACACTGCATTTCCGCCAGTATCAAGTAGTTTGTGGGAGTGTCTATCCTAATCGCGGTAGGTGCGCGTAGGTGGTGTCATGTATAACGTCGCGCGGACAGCTTATGCTTGACGTGTCGCCGTGTGTACATCCATTCCAAGTTTACAATTTTATTATATTGTATAGATAGATGTAGAAGATTTGTTAAAATATTTATATTATTACTAAAAGTCACTCACTATTACCATCATATGAATATTGTATTACCGACATTACTAAGGAATTTATTTCTTTCAGATGACATCATCAGCAAATTCATCAACAAGGTCATCCCCTCAACGTTCCAGAGGAAGACCTAAGAAGAACAGAGGAGGTACTTCTAGCAACAGTATAAGTAGCAGTAATATACGAAATGCAGGAGTCAGAGTTGGGGAAAGACGTAAAATGGCAAAGAAAGTATTTGATCCATCAGACAATAACATACCAAGTAAGAGAAAAAGAGGTCGTCCAGTTGGATCGTTAAACAAAAACACGATAAAAAAACGTCAATCAAATTCGAATCAAAGTAAAGATGAAAAGGATGACGCTGCTCTGTCCGAGGGGCAACTGACTGATAGAAGTGAAGATGAAATGGAGCAGGATGAACCAGTGCCCCATGAAACCTCAGGTGGTCTATGCTCCGTGTGCCTCGTACAGAAGCCACGAGGCTCTAATGATAGGCTGGTGGAATGCAGAGATTGCAATAACAAAGCTCATCTAAGTTGCCTTCAGTCTGGAGCCGGTATCCTGAAACCTCGTCCAGATAATACTTGGCAATGTCCACACTGTAAAACTTGTGTGGTTTGTTGTGAAACTAATGATGCTGTAAGTTTAAAATACATTGAGAATCCAATAGTTAATTTTTAGGTTTCCTTACCTAAAGGGTGAAAATGGAAACCAATTCATAAACCTATTCTGTTCATCCGCCCGTCCTAGCTTCAGAGGGCTGTATCTTCTGAACCATAATAGGGTAACCAGTTGAAATTTTCATAGAACATGTATCATTTTATAGGATTAGATGACAAATAAAAAAAAACAATAACTAAGTACGAAATTAAGGTGGTTTCTAAACAAGAAACTAGTTTTTATTAAGTTTTTTTTTCTCGCTCTATCGTAAAAACGGTAATACATACAAGCGTTAAACTTGGTGTGATTATAGTGCTAACTCTACAGTATAACTAATAATAAAACTGTCCAAGTGTGAGTCGATCTTGCACTAAGCTAGTAACAGTGCCTCAAAGAATTCCATACAAATCTTAAATTAATCCTAGCATTGAAACTATATTTTAACGAAAATCGAACAAGATACAAGCCTAGAGATTTGTTTCTAGATTGTTTCTGCAAAATTTCATTGACTTTAATTGGTTAGTAATGAAAATATCACCAGATTTTGTTTGTATGCAGGGCGCATTTACGCATTCGGAATAAACTTCTCCTAATGTTTTATATGATATTGCAGGGTATCCTTACAGTGTGCAGTATTTGTTCAGATGCATATCATGCGCTGTGTCACGCTCCACGCATACCAGAGCGACTGAAGGCCTGGGATCAGTGGGAATGCAACAACTGCCTTGAATCACGACCAACTGTCGTGGGATCACCAGCCATCATTCCTAGTAACACAGAGTACAATACACGGGATTCAAGGTCCCCTCCTGTAGATCCATTCCTGAAACCGCATGAACTAGATAGGGCGCCATCAAAACATGCAGACGATATACCTATCGACCCAGATATTCCAGATATATCTAACTGGAATACTGGAGATGTTTACGAATATTTCAAGGAGTATCATCCTGAAGCTGCACATATACTTAAAGATCAGGTAATCATTTTTAAACCTGTCATTATTTATAAATTTTTGCTTGCTGCTGGAAGCAGAGCTGACAGATTATTTTGTATTTCAGGATTTAATACTTGATTGCGACTACCTATATAGTTGCGACCTTTTGTAAAAATCTCTAGAAACTCCTGATCCTGTATTATATTATAATTATAATTACTAGAGTTTACCCGTGACTTCGTCCGTACAAATTATGTACCAGGTTTTTAAGTCAAAAGTTTCATTAAAATCTGTAGTTCTGCGTGATGCTCGAAAACGCACATAAAAATTCTAAAAAAGGTTGATTTGGAGTCAGGGACACCTAAAAACCATATTGTAATCTTTTTCTTATAAATATCTTCAATGTACAGACACACTTATGATACGAAGTCTTGAAAGACCGTCACAGTTTTTGTTAGAATTTTCCAGTTTAAGTTTTTTAAACACAATTTTCTTTTTCAGGAATTTGATGGTCATGCATTAAGTATGGCTCGAAGAACTGACATTGTTAAAGGATTGGGACTTCCTTTGGGTCCAGCTCTTGCTTTGTACAGGATTATTGTGAAACTTCAAACAAGAAAAGACGATTGGACAATGTGTTGGGGTTAAAGTTGATTTAAAATTATATTGTTCTAACAAGAAATTGTGCTACCCTACGTGGTACCTACAGGGTGTAAAAAAAACCCTGTTGGAGCCTTTAAGGGGTGCTTCAAACCATCAAACTGAACAACTTTCAATATGGAGCCAAGATCGAAATCTCGAAAAGAAAAACACCAGTTTCATACAAAAATGCAGTACCAACTCGACTATGTATGAGCAGTTTTTTTTTTTACGATTTCGAAGTTGGCTCCATAGTGAAAGTTGTTCAGTTTAATGGTCTGAAGCACCCCCTAAAGGCTCCAACAGGGTTTTTTTACACCCTGTATATGGACAAGACGAGCCAAATGAGCTTCGACTCTGCGAGATCGAGACTGCCATACCTTATTTCGAAGCGATTTGGGGTATTTCCATATTTATTGTCTCCATTATGCACTAAAATGAATTGTATAATTATTTTATGTGTAAGTAATACATGTAATAAAACAGTAAAATAATAAATAAACAATTATAATAAAGTAATAACATTAATAACTTAATTGATCACAAGTTTAGTAATAATTTATATTTACATTTTTGTACGTCCTAGAAGTTCTAATACTGTTGTAATGTTCACGATCGATATTAAATTCAATACAAGGTGTTACAAAAATACAAATAAACAGTGGTTCAGACCATAAAACTGAAAAACTTTCACTATGAGACCAATATCGAAATCGCGAGAAAAAAATCTGATGTTCCATACTAAACTACTCAAGCTAAATGTATGGGACAGCAGATTTTTTTTTTTTCGCGAATTCGATGTTGGTCTCATAGTGAAAGTTTTTCAGTTTTATGGTCTAAACAACCCACTTAAAAGTTTTAAATGTTTTTTTTACTTTTGTAACACCTTTTATACAACGTGGAATCTGAGTGTTTTGAAGCCGGAAAAGGGTGCTGAAATTTTACTATGGGACCAACATTGAAATGGCAAAAAAAAACAGCTGTTTCATTGATTTTTGTCGAGAAGGTATTGAAATTTTCCATGGAACAGCAGATTTTTTCGCAATTTCCGTATTGAGTCCATAGTGAAAGTTGTTCAGTTTGATTGTCTGAAGCACCCTATTTCGACTTCAAAACAACCTCCCATACTAGACGTGGATCGCTTGAGATCTCCCACAAACAAGACATCTTAATAAATGTAAAAATAACATAGTCAAAAATATCTATAAAAACTCTCCTTGAAAAATATTTCATTTGCACTTTCCATTTGTGGTATCTTCAACCAGATATTTTTATTTTCCCCTCCTATTATCCACAAATTAGAAAATACTTAATGCTGATCAAAATGCTTCATAAATGACAGGAACACATCAAAGACCATTGTTGCAATATTTATGTAAAACACTCTGTACTGTGTAGGTAGGTAGTAAAAATTTATAAACTGTACTGGAGGCCAAAATACACAATCACCCTGAAACAAAAGATGACATTGAAAATTTTAGTTTGGTCGTTCCAAAGTCGTTCTGACAATATAAGATATCAATGGTTTAGTGTTTGAAACGATAGTATTGTCATGCTAAAGAACTGTTAAACAATTAGCCCAGTCGTTTTACAGTTTGAGCTGGGACGGGACTAATTAAGAATTGTTTTTTCTTTCATATTTTTAAGACTTTACCATTATACACCTTTGACTTATTATTATAAGGACTAGCCTTGCGGTAGCATTTCCTCTCTGCCACGGTATAAGCACAATTGATCTTGTGCATTTACATTCAATTTTACACCTTATCACTAAACGAGACAGCCTATAATTGCGAAATAATAACTTCGAACTTAGAACGTTTGGGGTTCACACGAGACTACTTTTCATGATTTTTGACATTCAAAATTAGAATATAAAGTTATGGGGAATAAAATCCAAAGTTGCGGATTTCATGTTACCTCGCCCCCCGCAAAAAGTGGCAGAAATGTTTGTTAGTAGAATTACACGCATAACCAGTCCACATATAAATAGTCAAAGTTATACACACTTCCAACACGGAGTAAATATTTTTGTCTTAGAAAGATTTGAAAAATACATTTGTATTTTCTAATGAACATAGTTCAGTCAAGTTAAACGTGAAAAGGGGGTCGTGCTTGCAAAAGGTTCGGTATTAACTTAAAAGCCTTCTGGGAGATACAATTTTGATTTCTATGTTGCATAGCGATTTAAAAAAATATATGATTTCAGATAGTGTTTTTGTCACTAAATTACAGGTTACAGTTTAAAAGTCCAATTCATAATTACTTCCCACCCCTCCTAACAAAAGTCCGTAAAATGACTGGGCTAGATATTAGGTACAGTGCTTACCAGATATACATATGCATATTTTTTCCTAACTTCTTCTGTACTCTGTTGTAGAGACTTATCTTCTAGTTTTCCCATTCCATAAAAGAAGAATAAAAGTGTTAGTGGTGATGCAATTAACTGATCACAAATCACCTTCTTTCCTACGGTCTTTAAATCTGATCTGGGCATCAGTTTATCTAAATATAAGTAATAATAATGATGCAAGGGTCCCATCAATGCACCTATCAGAAACATTCTACCTGAAAACATTGATAACATTATCTTAACTATTATAAAACTGTAACATAAGAGTGTCTGTAGGTACATTGAAGATATGTACAAAAAAAGATTACAATATGGTTTTTAGGTTACTCCAAATCAACCTTTTTTAGAATTCTTGCCTGTCTGTGTTTGTTTGCGAGCATCACGCAAAAACTACTGAACCAATTTTGATGAAACTTTTTTTTTTGATAGCTTATGATCTGACTTAATATCTGGTTTATAATTACCAACTGCTCTCAAATGGTGAACGAAAACATTGTGAGGAAACCTGCATACGCTGAAGAAGAAATTCCAATGCATATGTGCAGTGGCGTGCACTCAGGGTAGACACAAATACAATTAAACCCTAATAATTTCTAAACTAAAAGCTTTTTTTTTTTACCAAATGACTTTAAATTGTTTAATTAGCCTTTATTTAAACAAATCAATGTCATTTAGTAAACAAAATGCCTTTAGTTTAGAAATTATTAGGGTTTAACTGTATTTGTGTCTACCCTGAGTGCACGCCACTGCATATGTGAAGTCTGCCAAACCGCATTGGGCACACGTGGTGAACTAACATCCATTTAACCTCCCTGAGGGCAGGCCTGTGCCCTGCACTGGGACGTACATAGGCTATGATGAAAGTATTAAATAGATAATGTTCAGGCATATGCTTTGAGATGAATGAGAGAAGTTCCACAAGCCACTTTTGCAGCTGATGACCTACTTCGTAGGTCGGCGACAAATGGGCCGCACTGCTGAAGAACCCACATAATTAGTCTGTTCAATTGCATTTCGCCTGTGCTCATGACCCACGACGCGAGCTGCATTTATCGTTTCAACATTACGACTGTGTGCACAACCTACGAGGGGGGGTCAAGTTCTGCCTGTGCTCATGACCTACAGCATGAGTCACCTTAACCTTACACCTATGCGGGTGACCCATAAGGTGACCCACTTTGATCGGTTCATTGTTACGACTGTGCGCCCGACCTACGAGGGGGGGGGGTCAACTTTAGCACTGCACGAGGATCATGATTTTGAGCTTAGCAGCAAGTGTTAATAAATAAAGAAAAAATAGTTATTACCTGTACGAGGCCAGTCATATCTATCTATAGTATCTGTTCGTAATTCAATCTCCTGTTGAATAAAGTCTCCTATACCCATAAATCCACCAGAGGAAATACTGTTTGTAAGAAATAAATTTTTCTTAAAGAAGAAATGGACGGTGCGTCTGAACATTGTACGCATTTTTATTAAATTTCCAAGATTCAATCCTGGAATAAATCATGAAATCAGTTTTAGGTTACTGGTTATTTCGATATAACAGATAGCAGATTCTATGATGTTGCGATAATAGAATCTGGAATAAAACTTTTTATAAATTAGAAAAACGTACTATACTAAAAACCGTACTAACATTTATTTATTTAGTGAAATAAATAAAAAATTGTAAAGCGCGCAGAAGGAACATGGACTGACTTGAGACTGACCTGACATTGACAGCACCGCACAGCTGACTCTCAGTGTGACCATCTGGAAAATAGAGAATCTGCTCACTAGCTAAAAATCTGCCAAACACCCTAAACACAAATTCCAAGAATATGCCACATATACATACTGTGTAAACTAACTAAAGGCAAACCGTTAAACCACGCACTCTACCCATCAAGCTGAACACATATCGACATTATTGTTTTGAATGCTAGTTTTCGTTCAATCCCGCACCGATCCAGTAAAATTCCAGTGTCCCTACTATTCCTGCAATCTGTATATTGGTTATATAACAACAGAAACTCTATACACTACTAAATCGGCACTAAATTGAACGAAAACTAGAAAAAACACGAACATGACGCAAGATAGGTAGCCATTTTGTGAATTTGTCAATAGGGTATTTGACAGCTTGTAAAATGTAGGATTTATTAATGGCATCCGTATTGAATATGATTTTTGGAAACCAACCATTTAGTCAGTTAAGAAAAATACTGGATATTTTAAGAGAAAATCGATATCTCGTGATCGTAAACGACTGTGATTGACCGCATAGCTGATGACGTCAACTGCTTGTAAACAGTTGCGTGTAGAGTGTGAGTGTCGTCATTGAGACGTCAACAGCTTGTAGCCACGTATATTGTCAGGAAAAGCGTTTTCGCGGGATACGTAAATAACATTTTTTGTTTTCGTTTTTTCTTGCACTTTATGTAATGGAACGTAAAATATACATTTTCTATAGAGTCCTTAGACATCAGTGATTAACGTAGAACAGTTTTTAAAAACGTGCTAAATACCCTATTACACATTGACATAGACAGTACAATTTTTTTTTATAGTTCTGCCTCAATATTTACTAGATGGCAGCACTTTCTATGCAAATTGCATCGGAAAACCCCGCCAAAAGGCGATTGTCCCCCCTTTGGCGTTTACCTTAAAACTTAAGTTACTTCAAATATTTGAAATAAAATATAAACTCCATCGCCTCCTGTAGATACTGTCTTGAAAATGGAGTTGCCTGGTCAACTAAATGATTTCATGCTGGTAATTTGTGTTTAGTAACATATTTTCTATTTCTTCACTTAAAACTATAAAGAGTAAGGTTCCCAAATCTGTTACTTTACTATTTACACTTTTCTAAATCGTCAACATCTGCCAAAGTGAAGATTATCATTTGACAAAATGGCAGAAATCTGCCGCAAATGGTCACACTGTAACACTGGTCACGGCTGACAACTTTTTTTTAAAATAATATCTTTAACGGTTCTGGATACTTGTCTTTTTAATTTAAGCCATTCTTTGTTACGCTCCGCTCCCGTTTGATTCGGATTGATCCTCACGTAAAACTACCAAAAAACTCCCTTGAACATTGGAATGTGTGAACCACAATCACCGTCGCAATAGAAGCATAGAAAAATATAAAGAGAAAGGCTGCAAGTGCTAGTTACTTCCCATTGCCTTTCCGAAAGAATAAATCTAAAAAAAAACTGACTGTCTATGTATGTGGAGTTTTTGGCGGGAATTTGTCAGATACGTTTTGGAGTCCTCATATTTCATCGAATTTTATTGTTTATAGTGAGTTTTGGTTCGTAAAATTGGTGTTGTTTTGCGTAACAAAGTGTCGTGCAAGTGAACAATTTACAGTTCTGTGAAATATGATGGTGTATGGGTCGTAAACAGGAAAAGTGTTCCGTCATTTGTAGCGCGGCAAAGCGATCGGTTCACCTCTTTCCTGTGGACTTCTCTGCGTGTCCTTCGTCTTTCGGGTGTCTCCAAAAACTCCAAAGAAGCGTCAAAACGTCGAACACCAACGTTTTAATTGCTATAAATAAGAGAATTTTATTAAAGACATCGGCTGTATGGGAAAAATAACCCTTTGCCTTGAATTGAACCAAAAAAAAAAAAAAAAAAAATGTCTATGTATGTGAGTTTTTGGCGGGAATTTGTCAGATACGTTTGGAGTCCTCATATTTCATCGAATTTTTATTGTTTGTAGTGAGTTTTGGTTCGTAAAATTGGTGTTGTTTTGCGTAACAAAGTGTCGTGCAAGTGAACAATTTACAGTTCTGTGAAATATGATGGTGTATGGGTCGTAAACAGGAAAAGTGTTCCGTCATTTGTAGCGCGGCAAAGCGATCGGTTCACCTCTTTCCTGTGGACTTCTCTGCGTTTCCTTCGTCTTTCGGGTGTCTCCAAAAACTCAAAAGAAGCGTCAAAACGTCGAACACCAACGTTTTAATTGCTATAAATAAGAGAATTTTATTAAAGACATCGGCTGTATGGGAAAAATAACCCTTTGCCTTGAATTGAACCAAAAAAAAAAAAAAATGTCTATGTATGTCAAACATAATAGAAAATTCACTAAAATATAATGGCCCATCAAAGTGAAATTTTAGATTTTTCTGGCTTATTTAAATTGGACGTACTTGTTCATCTCGATATCTTAACTCATAGTTTTTACGAGCTGGGCCTGAAAAAGTTTTTAGCATTCTCTAGTGACAAGGACCTGATTTTTCTTTACATCAATCCAAAAGGCGAACGATTAGACAAACAGTATTATTGGGACTTTATAGACAATCCTATTTATTGTATGTGCTTCGAACCAAGCGGCACTTGGGTTCTTATAGTCAGTGATCAGAAAGTGTTGCTCGTACCGTTTTTGCCCCTGTTCATACCTCAAAATGAGTTTGATTGCAAGTGGTCCCTCAAAAGTGTTACAGTTTTGCCACTGGGATGTATTCCAAAACCTACGTCAGTTGTGTGGTGGCTGACGAGGGAGTCTGAGAACATATTGATCATAGGATCAAAGGTAAACTGATTTAATTTTTGGCATAAGCATATGCTCACGACTAAATTCCCTGAGGGGTAGTCAGAGATATTCTGAAACCTCAGAACATCCACGTTTTACCAGTAGTACCGAAACTCTATCCAGTGTGACGAGAGCCCGTCGCAACATAATGGACTGTGGGTGCGATACATGCCTCGAAATTGAAGCATGCAGGTTTCCTACGATGTTTTCCTTCACCGAAAAGCCAGTGGTGTTACAAATCGTACATAAATTCCGAAAAAGTCATTGGTATGAGTCTGCCTGGACGGGGATTTACTTTTTGGGGGGCCCATTAAATGAGTTGGTGAGTCACTGTCTGCCATTTTTGACGAACCAGAGACATTTGTTACGGCAGGTGTCACGAGTCTCTGCAATAACCCAGATTTCCTGGTCCACCCAGTTCACCCCCATAATCTGAGTAATTTTCTGTCCTTTCTGCAATAGTCTCTACATCTAATGTGGTTTGTCTTCTGGTGCATTTACATAATGTATTCAGATATAGACTAGACTTGGTGCATCCCCTCATATTTAGATAAAAGTGTCTCAAAGGGGCCTCTACATGTTGGATCTGTGTCCCCACGGAAGCCTTTCAAAGGTGCGGGCTACGGCCCATGAGTAAAACCATTACAGAGATACATAATAATAATAATAAAGACAGACCTCCACCGAGCCCCTGCCACACTTGCCAAAATGAGCAAAATGGCATATAAGTATATGCTCACGACTATATTCCCCGAGGAGGTAGTCAGAGATATTCTGAAACTTCAGAACATCCACGTTTCACCAGTAGTACCGAAACTCTGTCCAGTGTGACGGGGGGTGAGCAAAATGGATGCCGCCATATTTAAACACAAATACGCTGTCCTGGTATTGTTTAACCTTCTTTCATACTTTTTCATCATTGTTGTTTTGTCCCTTTCTAATCCAACGACGAAAATTAAAACATGGGTTTATTAAACTTTTGTTCTGATAGAAAGGGACAAACCTAAAGCTTGAAACATTGGTATGAAAAAAGTTTGGACATTACTGACCGCCATAGAAAATTTTCGTGATTCCATGCTTGTAAGGAGGATTGGTATCCTTTATGATTCTAAATCCATGGTCCTGTCCATAAAACACACAGCGAAATCAAAACATGTATGCTCTCAATTCACATTTAGCTTATCTCTTCATTAAAGCGATGATAGTTCATATGGAAGAGAGCTAGCGAATCAATCACGAGGCGGCGTTTTGATTCCTGGCCTGTACGACTCAGTTCTTCGGAATTTATGTACGGTTGTATTTATCATTATCGCTAGCTCGGCGGTGAAGGAAAACATCGTGCCAAACCTGCATACCCGAGAATAATAAAAAACTAGTTTGGATGTATTTGTAAAATATGGGTGAGCTTAAGGCAAACACAATAGACCAGCGATGGTCGCAGTGTTACATAACGACCCTTGCTTGCAATAGCCCAGCCAACAACAATATTATAATATCTCTTCATGAATTTTATTACAGGTTGGAACAATCACCTTCTACTCCTTAGAGTCACAAAGTATTGTTGGTGAAACTAAGGTTTGTGGTGAGGTAACGGACTTGCAGATATGTTTTGATGATTCATTGGATTTATTAGCTCTGCTGGTAAGTGCTGAATTCATTAAATTATGAACAACTTGAGGTTAACCCGCGAATTTGTCCCCACTTTTAAGTAAGATTATAAGCTATCAGACAATAAAAGTTTCATAAAAATCAGTTCACTAGTTTTTGCATGGTGCTCGTAATAAACAAACACACAAACAGACAGACAAAAATGTAAAAAGGTTGATTTGGAGTCAGGGATATCTAAAAACCATATTGTAATCTATTTTTTGTTAAGATTCTACCGTAAATTAAAATCTTTATGATTTCATAGAATTGAATTATAAAACTATTAGTTTATCTTATCTCTGAAAATCCATACATTTTCGAACCAACTTAGACTCTCGTCTCAAAAGAAGTAAATTAATATTGACTTCACTCAAACTCGAAATGTTTTATTCAAAATAATATCACATGGAATTCTGACGTCATTATTGACTCTACCACCGTGTCGGAAGTTGTTCCATTGTAGAGAAGATGCGGCTTTCATATTTATTTTATTAAGTTACTTTTGTAGACAATGAAATAAAATTGCTAAATGTGATTGCTACATCCTACAACAGTTAGCAGTTATGGCATTGTTTCTGATCACCCCCAAAGGGTTTACGGTCGTGAGTTTATGTATGTATGTGTACTTTTTTAGATATCTGGCAGCAAGACTCAACATTGGAAGCTGGTATTAGAGCACAGGTCAGTGGGCTACAATTGGCTTCAGCAGACCAGGGTGCAGTCCGACAAAGACAAGAGAGATTTTATGTCCTATATTAAACAGTTGTCTAAAGACAAAATTACTCTTTTCATACAAGGCGGTTCTAAAGGTAAATTATTTTAGGTTTACCAAAGGAGTTTGAAAAAGACCATACACTGTTTTTTTTTCAAAATAGCTTCATTTATTTTCTTTGTTTTCCTCTTAATTGCTTTAATTTAACATATAGGGTCCTTCTTAATATGCTGACACTTTTTTTAGGGGATGATCAGACCATCAAACTGGACAACTTTGTCTATGGGACCAACATCAAAATCGCGAAAAAAACTGCTGTTCCATACTAAACTACAAACCTACTTGAGCCAAGTGTATGGGACAGCAGATTTTTTTTTCGCGATTTCGTTTTGGTCCTATAGAGTAAGTTTTTCAGTTTGATGGTCTGATCATCCCCTTGAAAAAAGTGTCAGCATATTAAAAAGGACCCTATATAACATAACTAAATGGACATATGTTGAAAAATAACTAAGAGATATCGCTCACACACTTCGATCTGCACCCGCGGAATGATGGCGCGATAAAGCTCTATCGCGCCCTAGCTCCCTTTCTTTTTCCGCGCGAACGAACGAGTTAGCAGGCGCGATAAAACGTTTATTGAGGCACCATGTCGCGGGCGCTTGACACATGCCACTGAGGAAGTTCGCATTTCTAATGAAAAAGACTGACTCTCCAAATTGTGAGAAGTGTATTGTGGTAGAGGATGTGTATCATCTTTTATTGGAATGTTTCAAGTTCAATCAAGCTCGAGCGTCACTGATGAGGGAACTGAGTTTGAACAAATTCGATGAAGGTGCTTTTCACAAAGTTTTAGCGAGCCCTTGTTCAGATGAAGCTAAAAAATTATTTACTTGTGACTTCATCAGTGAATCAATGATATGATTATCTTCCCAGTGGTTGATGTAAGAAAGTTTAGGGTATGATGGGATCGATATGTACATGTGTCTAAAAGTCCCTAAGTTATAGCCTGTAGAATCCCACTGCAGGGCAAACGCCTCCTCTCATGAATAAGGGTGAGAGGGAATGGGCCATACTCCACGCGGGCCCATTGCGTGTTGGTGGAGGTCAACTTGCTGTCAGATAATTTTCAAGCCTCCTTAATAGGACTCTAACGAACGAATAGTTACAACGCCATCTGACGGAGCTGTCCGAGACCAACTGCTTGACATGCCTTCCGAAGCACGGAAGCACTTGAGTTGAAATACCACTAAACGGTCACCTATCCAAAGACCGGCCGGACCTGACGTGGCTTAACTTCGGTGGTCGTTTCCAATACCGAAGCTCCACTACACCATCAAAATCCCTAAACAGAAATAAAATTAAAAACACTAAGAGAAGTGGTAAACTCATCCTAGATGACTTTTTTCATTAAATAACTTTATTTTAAACAGATGACACCAAATCAACAGTGGAGTATGCATTAAAACCTACGGAGTACATACCGCTATTTCGTAAAGGCTCAAATAACTGGGCTCTGACAGCGCAGTATGTCAATGGACGACATTTCCTGTCTGCATTCGAGTTGAACGAAGGCACTTTGATAGTAAGTATTAAAAATAAAGACTCATTAACTCATTGATTTGTAAAAATTGATCAAACCCACGACTCTGCGTTTGTGAGGCAAACTCTCTTTTACAAGGGTATCTCATCTACAAGAGGAGGCAGGGGGGAATTAGATACATATTTGTACGTACCGTCTTGTATTGTAATTCTCTAAGGAACTTTGCTACTGGCTGGCGACGCCCTTGGTCTTCCATCTGTGCTGCAATAAGGGTCAATTCAAACTGAAGATTCAGATTCCCTATTAATTTAATTATCAAATTAAAAATCATTGTTGTCAGTTTGGTGCTTCGGACCCTCAAACTGAACAACTTTTACCAAGGCCAACCACAAAATCACGAAAAAAAATCAGATGTTCCATAGAAATCTCAACAGCTACTCGTCCAAAATGTATGAAATATCTCATATTTTTTCGCAATTTCAAAGTTGGTCTCATAGTAAAAGTTGTTCAGTTCGATGGTCATTGAAGCTCCGAAGCGGTGACCGCGTTCGTCTTCGCTGCCGCCCTTCCCCTTCTGTCCACTCAACTGAAATTGTAACTTATCAGTGTAGATATAGTTCAATGTATGAGGAACAATTTTGTTCTAAACCTGCGCACCGCCGAAGCTCTTTGAATCGAAAAGACCCACCGGAAAAGAAGCCTCCTATAATTATTTGCTGATGTTCTGATATTTTCGCAATTATTTCACAATTAAATCTAATATTTCCCTCTTTTTTTTTTTTTTTATAATTAATGGACTTTTGCTTGTGCGTTAGCACCGCATTTCCGCCAATGTCAAGTAGTTTGTGGGAGTATCTATCCCAATCTCAGGGATTGTTTTTGATAAAGAACAAGAAGAGATTAAGGAATGCGGAGCCTCGTGGCAGGCAAAGACGCGACGCGCGAACAACACGCGAGACAAGTTCTCGGGTCAGAACCTGCAACGTGACTCCTCTGTTGTTTTAATAGAAGAGTTAATGAGATAAAATGTTGCAGCTTGAAAGTCCAGAAGAAGACACGCCATCTAGAACATTGCGACCTCGTATAAAGAACGATGGTTTGTACATGCAGGGTCTATGGTCACAGAGGCTTGTTTATTTACTGCGGAAGAATCAGCTAGAAGTTCACAGTGCTAGTTTTTCTGTTATTCAGGTAAGGAAATTTAAATTCACTATCATCAGACAATATAATCCCCACTGACTAAAGAATGACATGGATAAACAAAACCGGCCAAGAACGTGTCGGACTTGCCCATGATAGGGTTCCGTAGCCATTGAATAAGTATAGTAGATACGCCGCATTTTTAACTTTGAGCGTAGATATCTCGAGGCAGAAGCGTTATAGCGATTTTGTTTCTATGGGAGTTTTTTTCCGTTGAACAAGACCTATCCAACGACCCCTCACTCGATTTATTAAAAAAACTATTTTTTCCAACCCCCATACAAGGGGGCGTCGACAACTACATTTTTGTTTTTGGGTTACTGTTATCTGTTTTCATGTCAAATTTCGATTCAATAGGTGCATAAATTACCGAGTTATTGAGGCATACATACAGACAGACAGGCAGAATGGGCCAAAGTATAAGAGTTCCTTATTTGACTACGGAACCCTAAAATATACACTTTCTGCGGGCTGAGTTACGTCAGTTACGTTAGAAACCAACTTGGCTTAAAGAATTTTCAGATATTTAGTAGTAGACTCGGATATGTCCAAGGACCTGTTTGACCTCTTCCTGATAAGTTTCAGATAGGCTATCTAACAGGTATATGGCAAAAAATTTTATGATTCTTGTCTATTTATAATTAGATATCTGGCATATATATATTAAATTAGGAATAAAATGAAATAAAAAAATACGTATCACTTATTTTTAAATATATTTTAAAATTATGTTATAATAAAAATTTGTGATATAAAATTAAATGTTGTCCATTGTATTTTTAGGGTGAAGGCTTGCTCGGAACGAAGCGTGATTTTTCAGAGCTATGGTCAGCAGAACTGATAGGCGATGCTCGGCGGGCGTACCTGATGTCTTCTAAGGAACCAGCGACTCCTGCGGCCGGATGGCGCGAACCGACCTTCATGTGCGATCTACAATTACCACGGTTCAATCTAGAATCGTGTCTTATTGTTACCAGCTCCGGAGCTTACGTGTTGAACACTGTGTAAGTTAATGTTTTATTATAATAACTATATATTACTGTAAAGAATGAAGTAGACACATTGATTTACCAACTACTGGACGTAGGGTCCGTGCTCAAAAGTGTCCGACCCAAAACGTAAAAAGAGAACCAATTACGCGACAGTCTGTTTGATCGGCTGACAAGGCACAGGAGCGGGCGCGTGGCGCACGCCGTGCCCCTATGGGGGAGTGGGATGAAAAAGAATTTCAGCATTTTCAATGTTTTAGTTGGTTTATATTACTACACGTACTTCGGCTTGTGTAGTTTAGTCTCTGACACTTTTTCGAGAATTTTGTACTAGACTCGGCGTCCGTAGTATTCTACGTCAATGAGTAGACACTATACTCTGGTGAGATCTTCTCGGTTAGGATAATGAAGGGCATCCAAGCCCTCGCATATACAGGGTTCGACTTAATATGCTGACGGATTGGATTGTTAAGAGACCATCCGACTGTAAAACTTTCTCCATGGGACCAAAATAGAAAAGGCGAAAAAAAAAAACGTAGTCGAGTAGGATTGCAGTTTTTGGTATAAAGAAGATTTCGATGTTGTTTTGGTTGGGTATATCTCCAACAACCCCCTCGGGGATAATCCTGTCGTGAGCATTATGGTATGCTGCACTATTAATCTATATACACTTAGCCTATCTATATACGTCGCACTACAGGCCACAGGCCTACCAAACGTAGTGATTCCATTCTCTTTGGGCCTAAGAGGAAGGATCTCCATAGAGTCCGCATAAATTTACGATTGTAGTTGGTATCTTTTGTCTTATGACGTACCTTTAATAGTAGAAGGAGATGGAACAATAGATATTTGTTTATGCGGCTGTCCACTTTTTTTTGAGCTAAGCATAAGCATAAGCATATGCTCACGACTATATTCCCCAAGGGGGTAGTCAGAGATATTCTGCAACCTCAGAACATCCACGTTTCACCAGTAGTATCGAAACTCTGTCCAGTGTGACGGGGAGTGAGCCCGTCGCCACTTGTCTTCCCTTTTTTGAAATAGTGTGTGTGAAAAGTGACCGTAAACATAAGGCCATGTGTCACTTGGTGCCTTTTGTCCATACTACTTGACACCACACACTCAAACCTAAACGTCAAAAAAAGTTGACATTTTACAATTGGTATGTCTCACTCTAGTCTTAAAGAGAGATCCTTCCTCTTAGCTTTGGGCCTACCTTCATGGAGGATGTTTAGTCCACTACGCGAGTCCAACGCGGATTGGAAGACTTCACATACGCATCAGTATTTCTTCTTCAGCGTATGCAGGTTTCCTCGCTATGTTTTCTTTCACCGTTTGGGAGAAGGCGATAATACGTACACAAGTTAGAAAAAAAGTAAATGTGGCTACATCGCCACAATTGAATGGGATAGCGTAATGAAGCGCGGTACTCATATAGTAAGTACATAATTACTCAATATTGGTACATGGCATATTGTCCGTGCTGATTCGAACCCGGACCTCATGTTTGAGTGTCCATACTCTCCATACATGTTTACCACCGACGCTCTATTATCTGTGTAAATATTGTTCGTGTTCAGTTGTGAGCCGTGTGAATGGCTGGTGGGGCTAATAATGCGAGGCGGAGGTGGCGCGGAGCAGTCGGCTGCCGGGCTGGGCGCGCCGGTGCCGACGCTGCTGCGAGCCGCCGCCGACATGCTGCTCTCGCGGGGCAAGATCGCGCCCGCACAGTACCTCTATTCACTGTCTCAGGTTTGTGTAAAACTTTAATCTCAAGATGACAAGAAAACCCCTTCGAAGTGGCCATCTAGATTAGAGCATAAGGCTACCTGTCCACTGAAGCGGAGCGAGGCTGCAGAGCGGAGAAACGAGGGTACGTTGGCCAATGGGATTGTATAAAATCTCCGCTCCGAGATTTTTGGATTGGTTGATATTTCTTCGTTTCTCCGCTCCGCAGTCTCGCTCCGCTTCAGTAGACAGGCAGCATCACAGAAAAACGAACTGGTAGAAATCTCATGAGGAATATTAAGTGCTAAGATTTAGTGCGAGAACTAGTGTGACCAGAAAAAAAAAAAACCAATCAAAGTAAAATCAACCTTTTCTTCAAATATAACTGAATCTTTATAAAATCGTTAATGTAACTAATGATCTGTTTCTGAACGAAATGTATAAACAGATATGTCATATCAACCATATCAGTGACACGCGGTTCCTTGATGCTACTTCTATTAAGCTATGCTGGGTTTCCCTTCTGTGAGCCTAAACGACCACAGACTGCATAATTCAGACATAAAATATTTACATTTTATTAATAATGAGAATTCTTTTGTATGAACAGAGTCCAACAGACGGCTGGGTGGCGCGTTTGGGTGTGTTCGGACGAATACATGAGCTGTCCATGTTCAAACAGACCGGCAGTGTCGGCAGCCTCGGCAACGCCGCAATAACCATCAAACTGTTGGCGTTACTGCTCAAAATGGGTACTAACAGTGAAGAGAAGTTTGATATGTAAGTGGTTCCCTTACTGACATTTTCAGTTGTTCTTTAGCTTGAATATTATTTTTAATAACAGGAAAACTAATGACTAACTTAAAATTAAAGAAAGGTAGATGACATCACAAGTCTGTATTTAGAACAATAAAAATTTTCATGAAAAGCGCTCGTTTTGACGTCTATTAAACTGACCCGGTTGGTGCAATGTTAACCACGTCGTATTGGGGCGCGTTCAGAACCTACGCCCAGAGTGCACTCTGGGTGCAACTTTTCGCACTAACGCCGTTCAGAGCCTCGGTGAAAAAACGCCCTTTGCAACTCGGTTGTCACAACTCAACCGTTCCGTACCTCTGACGGGTTGCAACTTTTAACCATAAAATTAGATGGTTAAAAAACACTCTGTCGTTTTGATTATCTGTGGTTACTTGACTTTTTGCTAATTTTGAATAAAAGTTTGTTTTGTTCAAATTATTTTTATGCACTTTTTGATTCTCTAGCATGGAAGATGAGTTTTTATTGTATTTGGAAATGATGGAAGCCCTGGAAAATCTGGAAGCCCATATTAACTGTCAATGTCAAAATTTTAGGTTATAAAAAAACCGGGATCGGGATTATTGCGAGTTAAAAAACAACTGTTCGTTCCGCACCTTAGATTGAAAAACAACCAAACAACCGCACCCGTAGGTTCTGAACGCAGCCCTGCCAAAGCAGAGGTCCTGGGGTTGAAATTTAAATCCCGGTTCAGTTATGGATGTTAACATAACATAAATACTGTTTAGGATGTTATATATTATGATAGTGTTAATGTTGTCTGGTTTCCATAATAAAAAAAAAACAATTAGAACAACGTATGTGTTAGATTTCCTTTTATTTAGCAATTTCGAAAGAGATAATTGAAAGAAAGAGCGAAATTCACGAATTTTGATGTGAATTTTATGTTTTATTTACTCCGAGAAACGTTACCTTTCAGGGATGTAAAGTTTACCACGCTGACCCCAGTAGAATTAGCAGAGTTGTCATCCATTGCTGGAGCAATAGGTCTATGGGATATGCTTCCAATGTTCAGCGTCCACCGAGGTTACCCCAACTTGATGCTTGGCGCCATAAAGTCGAGGAGCGATATGTGCCGAGGGGCTATTAACTGCTTATTGAATCAAACTTGTCTAGTACCCTTGCTGTTGGAGGAAAACTCGCAGTGGTTGTTTGATTACATTACAGATCATTGTAAGAACTTCGATACGACGCTTCTGAAAGTAAGTTTTTGCTATTAGTATTCTTATATTTTTTTTAAAAAGCGACGTACAGGGTCGTTTTTAATATGCTGACGGTTTTTTAAGGGGGTGACCAGACCATCAAACTAAACAACATTCTATAAGCTGTTACAAAAATAAAAATAAACATTTTAAACTTTTAAGGGGTGGTTTAGACCATCAAACTGAACAACTTTCTCTATGGAACCAACATCGAAATCGCGAAAAAAAAATCGGAAGTTTCATACTAAACTACAAATCTACTCGAGCTAAATGTATGGGACAGTAGTTTTTTTATCGCGATTTCGATTTTGGTACCATAGTGAAAGTTGTTCAGTTTGATAGTCTAAACCACCTCCTTAAATTTTTATTTGTATTTTTGTAACACCTTGTATATGGGACCAACATCAAAA
The DNA here is from genome assembly GCA_963924505.1 of Agonopterix alstromeriana. NCBI lineage: Eukaryota > Metazoa > Arthropoda > Insecta > Lepidoptera > Depressariidae > Agonopterix > Agonopterix alstromeriana. The sequence goes on from OZ004664.1 coordinate 13,415,384, forward strand.
TCACGAAAAAAATAATCCCTTTAAAAACCGTCAGCATATTGAGTAAATAAGGAAGCTACCGATAGAAGTAAAAAGGATGAAAATAACTGTTGTTTTCACTAATTAGCATATGCTAACGACTATATTTTCTGAGGGGGTAGTGAGAGATATTCTGAATCCTCAGAACATCCACGTTTCACTAGTAATACCGAAACTCTGTCCTGTGTGAAATTAAGCACGCAGGTTTCCTCACGATGTTTTCCTTCACCGAAAAGCCAGTGGTGTTACAAATCGTACAAAAATTCCGAAAAACTTAATGGAACGAGTCGGTCAGGATAGGGATCAAACATCGCCTCCTGCACGGCAGGCAAGGTTACTCATTATTAATTATTATTTAATATTGCAGACATTATGTCTATGGATGAATCCGTTTCAAGATCAGTTGCGACCCGTCATGCGAGATTTAAAGCAATCAATACCATCTATTTACGTGAGTAATATTTGTATTTTATAGTACTATTTTGTTTTGGTGTCCATTCTGGAATTGGCTCTCTAATAGTCAAGCTTTTTCTTATTACCGTCTCCCATTTGCAATGGAGGGAAGTCGGATATTTGTTTTTTCCTACTCCTATCTTCTTAGATTAAATACATTGCGGGTTCCAAGACAGATAAGAGTCATCCCCCGGGCTCGCTGGACTTCATTGTCTAGTGTTGTGAATGGTCGCCGCTGTTGATCCTGGTTTACAGGAGTTACAGCGGTGGGAATGTGAGGTGGAACCATTACAAAAAAATATATGAAGAATTTCCTACATCGCTCGACTATCACATGCTCCTACTCAGTTAAACACTATTTTATTATTTATTTATTTCCTTTTTGGAAACCTTGCTGTAAATTATAACAGTTTGATTTATACATTCGTACCCGAGTCATGGATGTTATGTATTCTATATCATTGTCTAGTCATCATAACACAAGTCCAGGCTAGATTCTGGTACTTTATATGTGACTAGATAATTTGTGTGACAAATGTCCAAGATATCTTATCTTATCTTATCTTACAAATACACATTGATGGTCAGATTCTGACAACAAGTTCCCATGCCTATGCCTGTACTAAGCGAAGCACGTCGTCTCTTTTGCTTTTTTGTTGATGGATATGAACACAACACACTCCTCATCTTAAGCATATAGGTTTCACGGTGTTTTCCTTCATAAAAAGCTACAAATAATTATGTATTGACTTTTGTAATAAACCGAAAAGCTTTTTTTTCAGACAATGCGACTGCTACACCTGATAAAAACGTTTATGCACGTTGTAAGCGCTATTGAAGCCCGTGAACCGTGCCCCGATATACATCTAGAATTAACGCCAGAGACTGAGACTTGGAAAAACGTGTTTATGTCCAAAAAATCTATTAGTTGTGGCCTCGCCCACTGGGCAGTGGCTACTGATGGTAACGCAAAGGTGATGATGACTAATACGCCTGTGAATACAGAGCTTATTGGTAGAGTCGTGGATGTAGCGTGCGGGAGACATCACACGCTTGTTTTGACTGAAAATGGGGTAAGTTGCAATTTGTTTAGCCTTTTCTTTTGGTTTAATCTGCAGGGCTAGCATACCACACACGACAAAACCAGTAAATGGTCATTCGCGCTCGCTTTTGCATATGCGAAGACAGTATCGATTTTTGTCGATTTCTCGGGAGCGGCATGCCAGGCTCCCTGAACGTTTTACACAGTGTTGTCTGTCCTCCGTCACTCGACGGTACCTACCTTGATAAGTGCCTCATTGGTACGAGTCGGCCTGGACGGGGAACCATTGCCTCCATAGGTATAGTTTACTTACGGTTCAATAACATTTTTTTTAAGAGCGGTATCAAAATAAATCTGCCCAGAGAATGACATCAAAAATGCCTGTCTCTTAGATATACGCAGCCGGTGACAACAGTTACGGGCAACTCGGAGTGGGCTCGTCCTGGCCCGGGGCTATAGGAGACAACGCGAGTTCTTCCGGCGCTTTGATGCACGTGTCGTACGACTGGACGGCGCCGCTGGTCGTCGTGTCGGCCGGCCACTACCACTCCGCCGCCGTCGACTTGGGAGGTCGACTTTATACTTGGGGGTCAGTTTACTTTGATGCACTTCTCGTACGACTGGATGGCGCCGCTGGTGTTCGTGTCGGCCGGCCACTACCACTCCGCCGCCGTCGACTTGGGAGGTCGACTTTATACTTGGGGGTCAGTTTACTTTGATGCACCTCTCGTACGACTGGACGGCGCCGCTGGTCGTCGTGTCGGCCGGCCACTACCACTCCGCCGCCGTCGACTTGGGAGGTCGACTTTATACTTGGGGGTCAGTTTACTTAAGGACTGAGAAAAATTTTACTGATATGGTATAAGGATCTACTACGATAACATGGCTCACAAAGTTCTGTTTCAATGTGCGTAATAAATCACTTTATTACGAAGGAGTTTGTATGTAGCTATAATTATTTCTCTTCAGTAGTTTAACGTCCGTCTCAGCACAGACGCATGCGTTGTGAGCTAGTGACTCTTGTAAACACTTTCACAAATACACTCAAACGCTTTCGATATGCGTCAATCTTTGTATGGCCGCATCGCTACGTGGTTATGGCGAGCATAAAATAAACTTTCTTTGATATTCTAGATGGGCTGTCCACGGTCAACTTGGTCTCGGTAGCATAGAAGATCAGTGCAGTCCGCAGCTGGTCACCAAGTTTCAGGGTAGGAAAGTAAGTAACCAAGAAACTGTAGTTTTAGATAGATCCATAAAACTTAACTAAGGGGTCTGTTAATTAAATGGGGGCTGGCTTAGCCCCGATAGATATTTTTCTGATCGCGTCGCGAACTTTCGTTTTACGACAGGATTTAAAAAAAAACAACATCTGACCTAAGCCTGCAGTTTACAAACCCCTTTAATACTTGGTTTAATAGACCGCAAATGAAAATGTTTTTTTGTCAGCATCAGAAGATTCAAAATAAAAAAACCGGTCAAGTGCGAGTCGGGCTACTCGCGTACCTAGGGTTCCGTCCCACACGACTACACAACATAATAACTTACAAAACATACAACAAAATTATTTGTTGTTATACTGTAGAGTTTTCTCTATAATCACACCAATTTTGTATGTATTACAGTTTTTACGATAGAGCGAGAAGAAAAAAACGATGATAAAAATTAGTATCGTGTATGAGGAGCCCCTTTAAATGTTAACTTTTTGTCATTTTTATTATGTGTTAACAAATCCGCTGTAATAACGCATATTCTGTGAATATTTCAACTGTCTAGCTATTACGGTTCCAAAGTTACAGCCCTAAATAGGTAGGACGGACGGACCCACGGACAACGTAGGCTTAGTAATAGGGTCCCGTTTTCACCCTTTGGGTACGGAACCCTAAAAATTCTAAAAGTACATGAAGGCATTTGTTTTTCAGGTGCTAAGCGTAGGTTGTGGAGCCTGCCACACTGTAGTCCTGATGAAGAACGGAGAGGTGTGGGCTTGTGGCGCCGCCGTGTTCGGCCAGCTCGGCGGCGGCAACAGGGAGAAGAGCTCCTTGCCGATCAGGGTGACGCTCGCCGACCCCGTCGAGATGATAGCCGTCGGATACTTCCATAACGTACGCTATTATTAAGTTTTATGTTCTACTGAAGACCGAAGGTATGGGCGAGGTTGCCGTGCCAGCTTGGCGGCGTATAATTAATAAACATGCTTTACTGTAAGGCAGTCGCATAAGGCATTTAGAGGCCCCAGCACGCGGCGATGTCTGATTGATACATGCTAAGTTAAAGAAAGATCTGCCTTCCTTGAAGACATTATGATATTTTTGATGCCCAAGGGCATTAGGGAACTATGTTGTACGTGTAAAATCGTTGCTACAATGTAAGCCGTTTTTGTTACAAAAATGTGTGGCGTCAAGCTAGCGTACCATGAAATGCTCATCTCTTCTGGATAAGTTCTCAATAGCTTATCTGACATATCTTTAGCATTAAATATGTCAAACGATCCGTCAGATAACCTATTAAGAACTTTATATATTTTTAACGGCGTTTTCCTTTTGTCTAGCACTGCATTTCTGCCAATTTCAAGTAGTTTGTGGGTTATCTATCCCAATCTCAAGAATTGTTTTTTTGTGCAAAAATACATTTGAGAAAACAGATGGCGGAGCCTGGTGGCAAGCTCAAACGCGAATTTTCTGAATGACACACCCGCTCTTAGTCAAACTTGCAACGTGACTATTATTAAGAACTTATCTGGAAGTGGTGAAACAGGACCTACGAGTAAGTGAGATATTTATCTTCAGCTGGTGCTGACGTCGAAGGGCCAGGTGTGGTGTTGGGGCGCAAGCCCACAGCAGGTGCGGGCGGCGCACGCGCGGCGCTCCGCCTCCCCCACCCCCGACCCACCCGTCGACCCCCACCTGCTGCCGCACAGGGTCGACACCAGCCTCGTCAAGGGACGCATTGTACAGGTACTTGAGATCTTTTAAACATCGCAATAGATTGAGATGCGGTCTTCCGGAAGGTTTACGTTTATTATACATTTATATTCATAGATACCACCCGGGTGAGGGGTATTCCGTTTAGAGGATTGACCTCGGATTTGAAAGGTTGAGTGTTTTCACCGATTTGACAGTGATAAATGGCGCAATAAAAGGACGACTATGCCCAGCAGTGGGTAAATGTCGGCTGATTGACATAATATTGTCCGTTTGTATTGCAGCTGGCAGCAGGCTGGCATCACTCCTGTATCATAGACAACTTTGGTACCCTTTATGCATGGGGATTGAACTTCGATGGACAGCTGGGTTGGTGCACATTTTTATGCTACGTATTTTAATCTATACGGTTTTACGTATTTTAATCAGCAGACCCATACAATTTTTTTTCGCGATTTCGATGTTGGATCCATAATGTTGTTCAGTTTGATAGTCTGATTATACCCTTAAAAAAGTGTCAGCATATTAAGAAGGACCTTGTATATACACAGAAAAGATAATAATTATACAGGGTGTAAAAAGATATCTCCCGAAAAGTGAGGTGAAGGTACCCATCAATATAAACAACTTTTAATATGGAACCAACAATCAGAACTCAAAAAAATCTGCTATTACATACTAAAAATTAATACCTATCGCGCAACATGTATGGGCCGATTTTATAATTCAGTTATCATAGTTGGTCCCCTAGTACCTAAAAGTTGTCCATATTAATGGGTATTTTCACTGGGTACTGTACTTATAAAGAATTTCCACTCCCTGCCCCACACTAACTTTAGAGCACCTCAACCTGCATTGAACTTTACACCCTCTCTATATATCCTTGTCTTGAGCCAGCTCCATCCACCTATCACTGAAGGTGTCTAAGTCGTCCTTCCACCTCTTCCGAAGTCGACCTCGATGCGACGGCGACGTCCAATCTCCGGGATCCACGGTCTTAAAACGTTTCCCATCTTTCCGGGTGCAATCGACAGACATGACCGGCCAAACAAAAACTTATTTTGTCTTTTGACTTTTTGCAGGCAGTGGAGACAGAAAACAAATACAAGTGCCAACAGAAATAAAGATTACGGACAGCGACAGAATAGCTAGACCAGATGAAGAGCCCGTTACGAACTCTGAAGCTTTGGTCGCGTGCGGCGGCGACTTTACGATCTTCATAGACGACGACGGAAGGATTTATGCTACAGGAAACATGCACTTGCCGGTAAATATTGTGGCACACTACAGCGCAAAACAACTCCCAATATTACATGCATATGTTTACGACTATATTCCCTGAGGGGGTAGTCAGAGATATTCGGAAAAATCCGAACATTTTGCTAGTAGTACCAAAACTCTGACCCGTTTTACGGGGAGTGAGCCCGTCGCCACATACAATGGACTATGAGTAAAATGCATGCCTTGAAATTGAAGCGTGGAGGTTTCCTCACGATGCCATATTTCCTCCACCCAAAACGAATAATCAAGGTGCCTGGTGTTACAGATCGTACTTAAATTCCAAGAAAACTAATTGGTAAACAGTTCTCGTAGCTCCGCACACGTTCTTCCTTCAAAAATCTTTCCTTAGCTCTTTATTAGAAAGCAATAAATTAAACTGATTTATTTCCAGATAACCAATGAAAAAGAGAAAGGCAACAACCGCGTCATAATGATGAAGACCACCAAACGCGTCATCAAGATACCGGCGAGTCGGGGCAACAACAAGTTCCTGTTCCAACCCATTGACCGAGTTGATATTTTGTTCCCCTTCGACGTGGACGCCTTGAACAGAAGGCCCATAGAGCCCCGTTTGAATCCACTGAGATCCCTACAAGACTTCAACAAGGAATTCTGGGCCGACGACATGATCCTCCTACTCAAACCAATAAGCGACATCAATTTATCCGACAACCTTAACATGGCTGCTAAATTCGCTTACCATAACAAACGATACTCAGAATGCTTGAAATTACTATTAGATAATTTGAAAACAGTCCCTCAAGATGAAAAAATATATTTAACTCACACCGAAGTGACCGATTGTGAGGAATTAGTTAAAGGACAAAAAATATACGCAAAGAAAGACGAGCTTAAAATTGTGATAACGAATATCATATCGAAACGAATTAAAGATATATCATTGACCATTCTCAACGAGGAGACGTATCCTGTCAATGATGAAGCTACATATCAGGCTTTGCCTTGCTGCTGTGACGAACAAAACTATCTCTCGAAGGGTGTTACTCCGAAATCTGTTGTCAACATAACGGAGCGAAATCTTTCGATTAGCGCAGCTAATATTATAGACAAATGTATCAGTACTTTCCCTGTAGATATAGAGTTGTGGGAAACATGCTTCCGCTACTCTAAGAACTTCTATTTAGACAACAATTTGTCTGTAGCTGAATTAGAGAAGGTGTTACGTAAGTATATGGAGACTAATGCCACTACAATGGCTGCTGCTATAATGAATTCGAACGACTGCGCCCAGTATAGCCAAATTCTGACTCCTAAATTTTATTTGAACATGTGCAGTCATGTTTTAGATACTTGGGGTTGAAAATTATATTAACTTCTGCCCTCTAGTATGGTGACTAGACTCGCGCGCGACGCGCCTTCGCTGCTCAGAAAATGATCTCTTCCGCGGTTTATAGAGAGCGAACGGTGCGCTTGCCGCGACGATTAGTATGGAAAAAAGCAGGGTCGCGCGCAAGTAGGGAATTCATACTGGACGGGCAGGACTGGATTAATCGGATCAATATGACAGCAGCATTTTGTTTTGAGGCAGTTTTAAGACTTTATTGAGCGACGGGAACTTTGACTAATTATTATAAGGACTAGCCTTGCGGTAGCATTTCCCCTCTGCCACGGTATAAGCACAATTGATCTTGTGCATTTACATTCAATTTTAAACCTTATCACTAAACGAGACAGCCTATAATTGCGAAATAATAACTTCGAACTTAGAACGTTTGGGGTTCACACGAGACCACTTTTCATAATTTTTAACATTCAAAATTAGAATCTAAAGTTATGGGGAATAAAATCCAAAGTTGCGGATTTCATGTTACCTCGCCCACCGCAAAAAGTGGCAGAAATGTTTGTTAGTAGAATTACACGCGTAAGCAGTCCACATATAAATAGTCAAAGGACGGGAAGCATTAGTATCTTTTAAACCGCCGACGCAAAAAAGGTGTTTATAAGTTTGACGGCTATAGTTATCTAGACTATTATAAAACTCTAACAGAAGTGTGTTTGTACATTGAAGATAGTACAAGAAAAAGATTTAAGATATGGTTCAAATCAACCTTTTTTTAGAATTTTCCGTCTGTAACAGTATCACGCAAAAACTACTAAACCGATTTTGATGAAACTTTTTTGTTTGTTAGCTTATGATCCGTCTTAAAATCTGGTATATAATTTGTGCGGACGAAGTCGCGGGTAAACTCTAGTAAATCAAATATTTATTTAGCACCTTCTTAAATTGGTCACATTGGATCTATAATTATATTGGCCCGATATAATATTTAGCGCTAATTGCAGAAAAGTAATCTGTGTGGTGTTTAGCTTGATGGTTTCTATTGCGAATTAACTCGTGAGATTTAACCATATTTGGTATAAGTGTGTCCGTAACAAAATATCGTCTTAGGTGCTTAATAAATAGTTTATCTTGTATTTTCTGTTATACCGAGATTTATACGTAGTTTTTCTTGCAGCTAATTATTTTGTTAAAGTTTTCTTTGTTAAATACTCAATTTTGTTTGTATCGTTTAAACTTTGATACAAGTTTTTCTAGTCATAGGTATTAATTTTGCTGTTGTTTAATGTACTAATTGTTTGTAATTTATACAGGTATTTACTAATAATAAAATTCGATCAAATACTCTTTGAGACTTGTCGTGGGCCAATTCTCGCATCGAGGCCCTCCTAATAGTAATAAATTAAAAATAATTATATCAGTGGACAAAGTGCAATAAATGATGTATTGTACTAACATTTTAGTTTTATTTTTATAATATTGAAACTTGGAATAATGTAAATAGGAGACGAAAATGTAAAGCTATTTATTTACAAAAGAAAATAAATACACCCTTATAAAACTGACATTTACCAGAGGGAAATGCAAAAGGAAGTTCGAACCTTTCTCACAAACGGAATGAGCTTCTCAATAATAATTATTATACAAGAAACTAAATAAACGTTTTATAATAAATAAAAATAAAATCACATTCATAAAGCCGATTACTAAATAACATGTTTACACAAATACACGTACGGTATGATATAAATAACACTGTCGAAAAAATGATGTATTTGAACATAGTGCAAATATAACACTGTCGAAAAAATGATTTATTTGAACATAGTGCAAGTTTACGTGGATCTAATCAAACGCGCGTATTTTCTAAGTCCCAACCTCCCACTTGAACTATATGGCTATATCTTAGTTACCCCGCTGAAAATAGAAAACACAATATGTTTGAGTAATGTAAAATACAAAACGAGTGTTTAGCTACTTCGACTTTGACTAATTTACTTGTCCAATTTCCATAAAGGACATCGAAAATACGCGTTCCTAAAGTAATTACTGGCAAAATGAGCTGGCAGTGTGGGCGAAAATACGTCGCGAGTGAATATTAAAAATGGTTTACAATAGATTCATACAAGATTCCTTACATGGGACCTGCTGGTTGCCTAGCATACGCGTCTGTCCCATGATTTAAGTGGGTTCACATACGTCATTGTACTGTTAACTTCTAAATTAACATAATTAAAAGTTGATTGGTTTTCCGCAGTACGCTGCCATGTTCGCCTCTCGTAGAGCCTCCGCACATGTCTGAAAAATATAATGGTAAGAGCTTAGAAAAAGTATATGTCTAGAAAGAGCCTGACGCTTCTACCGTATAAAACAAAACGGGTCAACTTTCTTAGGTTGGTGTGCGTGAGGCGTCATACAAATTATGTCGCAATTGCAATTGCAGGTTAAAATTTTTTTCGACGCTTTTTTAGCATCGACTGCCAATCTTGACATATAACTTATTCAAGGGTAAGAGCCTCAGAGGAAGGATCTCCATAGAGTCCGCATAAATTTACAATTGTAGTTAGTGTCTTTTGACTTATGACGTACCTTTATTAGTAGAAGGAGATGGAACTATAGATATTTGTTTATGCGGTTGTCCACTTTTTTTTTTAGCTAGTGTGTGTGAAAAGTGACCGACATAAGGACATATGTCACTTGGTGCCTTTTGTCCATACTACTTGACACCACACACTCAAACCTAAACGTCAAAAAAAGTGGACACTTTACAATTGGTATGACTCACTCTATTAGGTATAATCTCTTTGGTAAGAGCATAACTACGGGCCGCACCAGGGCGGAGCGGGCCGCATCGCACGGATGTTAATCCGTGAAGTATACGTATGAACTAACGTATAAATAATGCATAAAATAAATTGTACAGAAGCGTTATGGGCGGATTTTTGCGCTGCGGCCTGACGTAATATGCGCTTACCTTCGCTCGATGCCTATACATAACGGCAAATTGTTTGTTCGCATGAGTACAACTTTCTCATATGCATGTTTGATACCCTCACCACGGCTAAAACCATTGTAATGTACATAGATAAAGAATGTTTGCGGTTTTACGATTTTTTGGTAGATGGCAGTGTGGACTACTAATACAGAGTGGGACTTGTCTTACTGCTGTAAAAGTCTGTGTTTGTTCGAGGATTCTGACTAAAAACTACTGGACTGATTTTGATGAATGCAGGCTTACATATTCCTGTCTCGCTCGCACTCTTTCGCGAATTACGCACATGCTTACCCCTTGTCAATTTTTCCCTTTTGTATGAAATGACAGCTGTGCCGAAAGTTTCCAAGGTGTGGTAAAACTACCTACCTTTGTACCTACTTTTAATTCTTTATCTGTATTCAAATGTATGTTCTGTTTTGGTGTGCAATAAAGTATAATTGAATTGAATTGAATTGAACTACGCCCAGTACAATTTTGTACCTTTATGAATAGTACAATAAGGGTTATACTAACGGGATGCGCGTGACATACTCTCGCGACGTCCTCCGCTGCCGCTCCGTATTCTTGCGCCAACACAGCCTCGTTGATAAGCTCACCACCGCCCTGAAGCAAAAGATCAAATTGCATTGTTTTCCTTACGAATGAAAATGTAGAGTTGATTTGAAATTATTGTACTCATAAGAACGCTGAGAAAAGCGCCCTACGTTCTATAGGTATCAAGGTTACTTCCAACAATGAGGGTTTTTCTTTTGGTGTCTTTTTTTTATTGGATTAGAGAAAAATACAGCATTAATATTTACATTTGGATTACAAAACTTAATCCACAAAGCCAATAATGTTTCCGCTTATAGAAATTACAGTAGATGTGTTTATTTATTTATTTATTTATTTATTTATTTATTAGGTGCAGTAACAGGCAACAGATTACAACAATAAAAAATTTACAGTATAAGTGAACAGACAGTACTTAATCTGAAGCCCAATTAAAACTGTACACAGCTTACTTAATGCTTCATATATCCATAAACAGTTTAAAAGGATTACACTTATATGAGTATGATATTAACAGACAGCCAAAAATACAAATAGATAACTAAAATTTTTTTTTTACACATTTAGACAACACATCAAGGCGCAAGGTACACATCAAAAGAAGAGAATACAAATTTTCATCACAATGAAAGACAAACAGATAAACACATTAAACACACTAAATCATATGTTCTAGGGGATCGATAGGTCTGCGCGAATGAAGGGCAAAATTTCAACATGTTTGTCTTTAAAATAATAAATAGGGAAAAGATGATCAAAAAGATGCCAACCCATCTTTAAATGTAATATTTCTTAATTTACGAATCATTTTAATTGAAAATTTGGAATTGTTTACGTCGGAAATGGCTGTAAGTGCTCGATCCCTTGGCCTTTAAAAAAAGGCAAGCTCAGTCTTAACATGACTTTGACATGGAGTCTCTATGAAGCGATAAACATGTCATCTGTTGAGTTTTTTAGGAACTAGATAAAAAAGAAAAATGCAACAGTTAATTCTGGAAAAAGTTTAAAGTAAATAACTCACGGGTCCAATGATGTGTGTGCCGAGGATAACGTCGGTCGCCTTGTCGGAGAGCACCTTCACGAACCCGTCGGGCTCGCCGTTCGTCTTCGCTCGCGAGTTCGCCAGGAACGGGAACTTGCCCACTTTGTACGCCTTACCCTAGAAAAAACACATTTGAAGTTTTGTCACAGATTATTCAATAGTTACTACCGTAACAGATGGCCTACCATGAGTGTCGACTGTAGTATACTCCAGTAAAAGTACTGTTGTAGACTCAATGACTCAATGGCACCAAAAAAATCAGCTGTCCCATATACAACGTACTAATGAACAAGCGCAAAACCTCATACACCCCAACTGATTTATAACAAAATAATTAGATTGAATCAATAATTTCATTATTTTGATAGTTAAAATTTAAAGTTATTCGCATTTTAAGTTTTAAGGCAAAATGTGATTTGTTATCATTTCAGCAATGAATGAAAGTGCTAGCGTGCTCGTGGATACATTTTAAGAATCTTGTTTTGGTAGTAAGTAGGGTGAGTGTGACCGTGCGGTGGGTGGAGATCGAGTTATGTAAATTTTTAATTTAACAAACAAATCATTTAATATTTTGAAAAAAATTACCTATGTTGAAAACCCGAACTGTGTACCAGAGTCATGAATATTAGTATCTAAGGATATTACGTATTCTTAGTTTCCATGAAATAGATAATATAATATTTTAAAATATTGTTTATATCATTCAAAAATGTTTAAACTAAATCTAAACTATAACAGAAGTTGTGTCTGTCATTGAAGATATTTACAAAAAACAGATTACGATACGGTTTTTAGGTGTCCCTGACTCCAAATCAACCTTTTTAGAATTTTTGTCCGTCTGTTTGTTTGTGTGTTTGTTTGTTTGTTCGAGCACGCAAAAACTACAGAACCGATTTTGGTGAAATTTTTTGTTTTATAGCTTATAGTGTTACTTAAAATCTGGTATATAATTTTTACGGAAGAAGTCGCGGGTTAACTCTAGTATTACATAAATTAAGATGAATACGAACCTCTTTCTTCAGATCCTCTTCCGTTTTTCCAACCCAGCCGACTTCAGGTGTTGTGTAAATTACAGATGGGATAGCATCGTAGTTGAAGTGTACTGGCATGCCCTGTGAACATTACATTTATTTTAAAACTATCTTATTTACATGTGCATAGAGCCGAAATTACTACTGAATTTCTCAACCACAGTGGTATCTGAATATTGGACGGTTGACCTGACAACAAGTTTGATCCAATATTCAATATACTGCATACAGAATTGCCAAACGCATCTTTTACTCTGAACTGGAAAGCGGCAAGCAGAAACAAGGCGGGCAGAAACGAAACATGAAACTTTGCGAGATTGATCTGAGTTGTTGAGAGGAGCTTGCTAAAGATCGAGAAGGATGGAGGCAGACTGTCCGGAATAAAGTGTTCGACTTTGAGGCTAAGCGTAGGGCTGAGCTCGATGCCAAGCGCGATGAACTTAAAGCCAGACCACCCACGGCCATCCACTACAACTATCTTACTGGGAAATTGGCTTGCAGCCTGTGCGGACGCTCTTTTAAAGCCAAGATAGGATACATCAGTCACCTAAGAGCTCTCGTGTTTATTGCTGGCAATTGTAAACTCTATAAACTAGGCAACAACATTCAAATTCCTCTCAAGCAGCTGCCCGACTGCCGCGTGGTTGGCATGATTAGGAGGAATTTGAATGTTGTTGCTTAGTAAATAGAGTTTACAATTGCCAGCAATAAACACGACACGAAATCATGCGCCGCAAATGTCAAATTAACGTGCCCTTACTGGAGAGCGCTAAATAAATCGCAACTGAACCATGATTGGACCGCGTGCGAAACAACTTTTAACACATTCGTTATTGCGCTATTAATTTGACAGCCGTTAGAGCCGTTTTGAAAGATCGCTCAGACGTTAAAGGCTGTCAGTCACATAGTAAATAAGTCAAGTTCATCGCGATACGGAATTCAGCACAGTTGCATAGTAATTGGATTGCAATGTGATTAGAACTGAAATTTGGATTAGGATTGAACTTGGATGTTTTAAATTAGCGCAATCGCCCTCCCGTAGAGCACTGGACTCCTCTCACGATTAAGCGTGAGTGTGTTTGTTCATCCTTCAATAAAACGGTGAGAACTAAATTTGTGTTGTACCTTAATTCCTTCGACGCAGACGATACCTTCATCCTCAGCTTTATGCGCCAACATGGGTCCGTGGATTACGTCACCGATAGCGTAGATTCTGAAATTATATTCATGATAAAGAATTTATATCACCGACCTGGAAAATACACCATTATTTTTTAATTATCCTAAAATTTTAAGGTTGTATTCAGATAGTGAAAATAAACAACATTCCCTGAGGAACATGGGTCAAAAATGAGAATATTTTTTTGACCTCCCATAGAAAATCGAGCGGCTGATCCGCACTTTTGCATGGAAGGTTTATTTTTTCTTGAAGAAGACGTGTTTAAGCAAAAGTGTGGAGTGAGACAAGCCTGGGTCTCGATCGCGCTAATTTAACACATCGAAGTTCAATTTCAGTTCTAATCACATTGCAATTCAGTTGGCTGAATTCCGAATCGGACACGTCTGAACGATCTGTCAAACGGCTGTCATGACCTGTCAAATGATTAGCGCGATACCGAATGTGTAAAAAGTTAGGTCTACCGTGTAAACTTCTTGGTCAAATCTCATTAGACTTCCCGCCATTTTATGAGTAGTCAATGCGAGACTTGAAAACCCTAGCGATGTCACGCTGCCAGCACGTGAAAGAATGAAAGAGGGAGACTATCAAAAGGAAGCTTTCATGTCTAATAACTAGGTCCATTTTTGTTTGCACGCGCGCCGTTGTGACGGTTGGTAGGTTATTCGCGAATTATAAGATAGTACGGGTCCGAATAACTTTGCACCTTATTGCCGTGCGGAGAGAGTCGCTATTTATTTAAATCTGTTTTCGAAGTGATTCTTCTGTACGGGTAGTACTAATATTTATTCTGTGGTCAAGGGTGACAGCTACAATAGATCTGTCCAGGTCGCGGTAGCTATTGGTCCTTGACCAAGCCCCAAGAACCACCAACTAATAATAAATAAATAATGTATGTAAAAGCAACATGTGAACGTACCCAGGAACAGTGGTCTGGAACTTGTTGTTGACGGGGACGCGACCCCGGTCGTCCAGCGCGATGCCCACTTTGTCCAAGCCGAGCTCCTTGGTGTACGGACGGCGACCGACCGAGATTAACACTACGTCACACTCCATCTGAATTATATATAAACTTGTGTTAGCGATTACCAATTTAATATTTGCCCTAACTATTTGACTAACGTTTTGTCGAATATAAAACGACGTCTTCAGAGACGTCGACTTGTTTCATTGCTCAGCGACCAAGTACACAGAATCGACGATTAAACATTTATGTGTAACTAAGTAAATAACAAAAAAAAAATGTAATGTTACCTTATGCGTGTTATACAATATACAGGGTGTAAGTAACCGCCTAGCAAATACTGAAACGGTGAACTCAGACCATCAAACAGAACAACTTTCACTATGGAGCCTACTTCAGGAAACGCGAAAAAAAAATCAGCTATCCCATACAAAACTGCTGTACCTACCCGAATCAAATGTATTGTCTAATTATGATAAACAAAAAACCCGACTGCATAAAACACCTATTAACTGAAAAGAGAAAAACAAGCTCTATAATCACTATTCAGCTATAACAACTTGGTTTGAGCACATATAATTTGATTCTTATTAGGTAGGTATTGCAGGCGGGGACAAAGAAAATTTTTAGTCGGTTATTGATTGGTTTGTCGGCCTGCAATACCTACCTAATAAGAATCAAATTATATGTGCTCAAACAAAGTTGTTATAGCTGATTAGTGATTATAGAGCTTGTTTTTCTCTTTTCAGTTAATAGGTTTTTTCTGCAGTCGGGTTTTTTGTTTATCATAACAATTTAGTTTATTTCACACTTTTTAGTCTTGTGTCAAAACGCTATCATAAAAGTACTATAATATTTATATATTTGGAACCGTCTGATTACTAGCTTTCATTTGATACCCATATTGTAATATTTAACAAAAAAAAATTGTTTATTCCCCCTCTCTTTTTTAATTCGTAGACGCCATCTTGAAATAATATACCCTATGTCACTTTCACGATTTTTACGAATCCAATGACACCTCATACGTTAAACTCCATCAAGCCATTTGGGCTGTAGGCCGTGCCAAAGAAATAGACATACAAACATACATACATACATACGCTCGAAAAACATAACCCTCCTTCTGTCGCAGTCGGGTAAAAAGGAATGTGTAGTCGAATGTGTAGTCTAAAAAGGACATTTACTTTTTAGATTTTATTAGCTGTTAAACCATAGTATAAAACAAAAAGCCCCCTTCTAAGTCCGTATATTGTGACGGGCAATTACGGAACCCTGCATTATTATTATTGAACGGAACCCAGCCCTGCGCGAGGCGCGACACGCACTTGGCCAGTTTTTTATATTTATTAGGCATTGGCAAAATCATCAACACTAAGATGGAGCAACAATTCGATTTAAGATTAGAATAGAATAAGAACTTATCCAGAAGTAGTGAAACAGGCTTAATAGCTTTATATCTTACCGTTTCCTTGTTGCCACCCTTCGCTGCTTCAACATCAACTTTGACAACACCACCTTCTTTCTTGACACCCATAACCTTGGTCTCCAGTTTGAACTTCATTCCTTGTTTAGCTAGAATCTTGTGCAGAGTCTTTGCTACTTCATTGTCAATGCCAACACCTTGTGATAAAAAGGCATAGAAGGAAAGTGTCAATAGGCAATAGTTCATTTATAGAATATAGATAATACCTACTTATTTCCATTCATATAAAATATCTGTCTGCTTGAATGACATATAATTAATAGATACTAAAGTAGATCAAAATCTGGTGTTCACATATTATTTGGGGTTCAGAAATATGTGACTATGTTTAGGTATAATTTGTGAACACCAGATTGAGATCTTTTAATGACTTAAGAATTCTAAGTCATAAAAGATACATAGATTTTTGATTTAAGCCTTCATTAAGAATAAAAACTAGATCCACAATCAACGCTTTGAAACTGACAGATTCGAAAGTGTAAACTTGTGCTAAGATTTAACTTGAGATTTTTGCATCTAGTTCGTACACAGGGCGTAAATTTAAATGCGTTTCACATGAAAGTGTGTGCTTCAGACCTATGTGGATTCGATGTTGGTTCCATAGTGAAAATTGGTCAGTTTGATAGTCTGAAGCACCACATTTGATATGTTAAGCATTTAATTCCTTTCCTTTTTTTATCGATGTTTAATGAGGATTTTCTAGATAAGGATTGGTTTTAAAAGCAGTGAATAGTGTAAATACACCAGAAATTCATAAATATGAATCTTACCTCCAATAGTAGGCAAGAATTCGATAGCAGTGACGTCAGAGCCTAGCCTCTGATACACCGAGCCCAGCTCCAGCCCAATGACGCCAGCACCGATGACCAGCATCCTCTTGGGTACAGATTCTAAAGAGAGTGCTCCGGTTGAAGTCACAATCTGCTTCTCATCAAACTGTGAAAGAAGTAGCATGTTGTTGTCTATGTCCTGAGCAGTAAAGTTTACTTTTAACATTTTGAGAAAAGGACTTTTTGAGAAAAGGGCATTTTGAGAAATTGACATTTTGAGCTGAGACGTCTGTGTATAGCCTTATTTCAGTTAAAGCTATCAGTTAAAGCAAACCAGCGGCCGCAGTATCATGCGCGCGATAAATGTTATCGCGCCTTTTATCATGTTCGTTCGCGCGCAAATAGAAAGAGAGCTAAGGTGCAATAGAGATATATCACGCTGCCATGCTGCGCCGGCTGTATCAGAATTCTGTAGGAATTCAAATAATTTATTATTATTTCTATCTGTTAGGTGAAAGAGAATCTAGCGATTTACTGAGACAGCTTAGTATAGTGAAGTGTCTCTTCCAGTCCATAGGACACAATGATCTCTAGCTATGTTTTTCGCTTTAATATAGGGTCCTTTTTAATTTACTGACACTTTTAAGGGGATGATCAGACCTTCAAACTGAACAATCTCTATGGCACCAACATCAAAATCGCGAAAAAAATATGAGAAGAAACCTGAAGAAGACAAAACTAAGAAGGACCCTGTACGTTAGTAAACTATGATTGTAGAAAGGCAATAGCAGTTAAGTCTCCTACCTGAACACCAGGGAACGGAGTAACTTCAGAGCCGGTAGCAATTAGGATGTTCTTAGTGTTAACGATCTCTTCGCCCGACGCTCCTTTCACTGTCACCTTGTTCGGCGCGGTTATCGTACCTACTCCTTTGACGAGTTGCACCTGAAAATAATATTAAAAATATTGTTAAATCAGTTCCGTGACTAACTGACAGACATCGCAGAACTTAGACTGCTGAAGACAGCAACAAGAAATTTGGAATATAGATCCTATCAGACGTAGGAGTGCACTAAGAAATGATTTTTCGATATTATATTTTGACGCGGACGAAGTCACGGGCAAAAGCTAGTTAGAAGAATTTCTATTCAATTATAATTTTAAAATTATGGCGTCCATCTTGGTTTTAGATAATTTAGCCAATGTTTAGTTTATGTAGCAACATTGTACGGTTATTAATGAATTTTGGTGACTTCAAGGGTTGTTTTTGAAAGAACACTATCCCGAGCCACCTAGTCGGGGAAATCTACGGATTTTTGTATGGAGAAGGTTGCATTAATTGCACTTTTGGTGATAATATGGAATATAGTAGATACATACCTGAAAAACATAAATTCTCAATAATCCCCGATTTTTTATTGTGTATTATTGAATAATTAAGACATTAACAAAACATCAAATTTAGGTATGAACAAAAAATGGAAAACTGGTAATTTTGTACAGGATGGCTTCATTCAATACGTTTTACTTATAAGAATAATAATCCCCGGTTAATATCGTAAATTTGAGTAGATATTCAATACTTTGTAAGTCTTCAAAAATTATAACCTCAAAACTAAATTATTTACTGTTTGTTTGTACACATTAAATTTGCCTTGTGATAATTAACTGTCTCTTTTGCTAGTATGCTGGAAGAAATATTTTTCGAAATAAGCTTGCCCTTTGTACATTAATATCGATTATAAGGTATTTCTCCGGTTCCTGAGCCAATACAACCACGATATCTCGACAAAAATGTTATGAACTAACAGTAATATTATTTCAAATACAATTTACTAAAGTGTCTTTAATGCAATCTCAAACCTTATTTTTCCTAGACTAACCCGCAATGGACCCCTAATGGACACCTCATGTGCCCCTCATACACTTCCAACCACCCACCAACCCATTTAATCGTTATTTAGATTAACTTTTTCCAGAGACGCAAGCCCTGACTAGTTGGTTAAACCAACATGATATTGACGTGACTTTGAACGTGTCTGTTGCGCGAGTTTCGTTTTATAGTTTACTATTATTAACAGAACTTTTCTTATGATCAAACATAAATGGCACTCATTTTTGTAGTGTAACGTTTAAACATTGAAATTGTCATATACCAAAAACTGACCATTATTAACCGTTGTAAATTCACACATTCAATCAGCGTATTACAGACTATTTATCCCTAAAATTTCACCCAAATTGACCGAACGGCTTTTTCCGAACATTTTGTATGGGTTTTCTTTTCAATGTCTTCTTATTTACAACAACTGTTTATAACTCACCTTGTTCTTGGTGAAGAGCATAGCAATTCCACCAGTCAGTGCTTTTACAGCATTAGTTTTGTAGTCCATCAAAGTTTTGAAGTTGTAACTAACGTTTCCAACTTCAATACCACGGTGCTTGAAGTCGTGTTGGGCCATGTGGTAGAGGTGAGAGTTGTGGAGGAGGGCCTTGGAGGGGATACAGCCGACGTTGAGGCATGTTCCACCTAATGTGGGGTCCTTTTCTACAGATACCACCTAAGGAATTAGAGATTGAGTTAATTAACAGCATTTGTTGAAAATTTTTTAATTTATGAATTAAGAGGCATCTCCGACCTTGAACCTTTGAGAGCCGCCTCATCTCTACTAAACTACATCATTTTAGTAGGTACACTATTTTTTGACTGGTTTGTCCTTCATTACTCACTGTGGTGCCAAGGAAATCAAATTCGAAAATCATAAGAATTCGCACCAAATTTTGAATTTATCTAAATGACTCATTAAATATAGGTCTTAAAAAACTTCATAGCATTTTTAGATCTTAATATTATCTAGACAATGGTGTTTGTCGCAAGTAAAAGTGACTTCAACTTATAAAGTAGATGCACATAGGGCCTGGCCCGTCACAGACACGCGCTATAATATGTTGTTGTACTGTTCTCACGCAAAATTACATAAGCACGTCTTTTCTGCTTGAGAGTAAGAGGAAGCGATTAGCAACTTGCGTGCGTTAGAATAGTACAGCAACATATTATAGCGGCCGTGTGTTGTGCCTTTAATACAGATGTTTTCCAATATTTAGGCTTTCCTTTGAACACAGTCATATGTATTTTATAGAAAAATAAGAAGTATACTTGATAGCAAATAAAGCACAGATGTTAAAGATCTTTGCTATATTTCTCAATAATTTGTAAGTCTTTCAAATAACGAGAAGATAGATTCTAAAATCCAGCAAAATATGGCCCGGCCCTGCGTTTACTTATGGGGAGCGTCTTAACGGCATTTTGCTTTTATTTAGTACTGCATTTCTGTCAATGTCGAGTGAGTTTTGGGAGTATCGTAATCTCAACAACAAAAACACATTTGAGCTAATACAAAATGGTGGTAGATCAATGTATGTGATTATGTGATCATACCTTCATGCCCAGTTGGGCAGCTTTGATGGCAGCAACATAACCGCCAGGGCCCGTGCCTATAACCACAAGGTCTGCTTCATGTGTTGTCGCATAATTTCTTGTCGCAATCCTTAGTCCACCCCCCTGAAAACATTATTTATAAACCTTAAGCATTAAGTAAAAGACAAGAAGAGTGCTATACGGGATTTTGAGCTTTCCCCGACGTACGCCACTTAGGGTCGATTCACACCAGAAGAGCATCGAAGAGCGTTTGCTCGTAGCGACAATCTTATCACTAGTGAATAAAGGTCAAATTTATATAGAGCGATACGGGCGACGCGACGAGCAAATAAATTTAACCTTTATTTACTAGTGATAAGATTGCCGGTGCAAGCAAATGCTCTTCCGATGCTCTTCTGGTGTGAATCGACCCTAAGTGGCGTACGTCGGAAAAAGCTCAAAATCCCGTCTCCTAGATGGCGCTGTCTTCTTACCCGCGAGTAGATGAGTTGCGAGTATATACTAAGAAATTTTGATTAGTCTTCCAATGTTTTGAACCAAACCAACTACGTAAGAGAGGTAGCTTAGATAACTAAAAAGAGTAGTAGATTCGAAATTGTTGGCGTCGAAACTCGCGGGCAAGGAGTCAGTGCCATGTATGAAACGGGGTTTTGAGCTTTTTCCGGTGTATGTCACTTAGTATTGAGTATAGCACTCTTCTTGTCTTTTACTCTATGCTGTAAGTAAGGATCCCACTGTAGGGCCTTCTCTTATGAATAAGGCTGAGAGGTGCGCCAAATGACACGCACGAACACAGATAAACAGACAAAAATTCTAAACATGGTCTTAATTTATTCCATTACATATCCTGAACACCTCCCATTAATATTTTTGCAAATATCTTCAATGTACATCATGGCTAAGTTTACAATTTTATATACAGGATCCTTCTTAATATGCTGACAATTTTTTAAGGTGATGTTCAGACCGTCAAACTGAACAACTTTTTCTATGGGACCAACATCGAAATCGCGAAAAAAAAATCAGCTGTCCCATACATTTGGCTCAAGTAGGTTGCAAATTTTGTATGGAATAGCAGAATTTTTTTCGTGATTTC
The DNA here is from genome assembly GCA_963924505.1 of Agonopterix alstromeriana. Lineage (NCBI taxonomy): Eukaryota > Metazoa > Arthropoda > Insecta > Lepidoptera > Depressariidae > Agonopterix > Agonopterix alstromeriana. The sequence continues at coordinate 13,436,954 of OZ004664.1, forward strand.
GATTTTACTGCCATATAGAAAGTTGTTCAGTTTGATGGTCTGATCATCCCCTTAAAAAGAGTCAGCATATTAAGAAGGACCCTATACATATAGATTGACGGCCTGTTTATTGCATCTAGTGCAGCAATTCTGCCATTGTCAGTGTTTTAGTCTCAAGTATTAATCTATGACCAAGAACAAATTAGTGCGTTACAAAATGGCAGAGCCATGTGCAAGCCCAAGAGAAGGAGACATGTGACCGCCCACCGTCACACTTGCAGCGCGACAATATCAGGCCTCTCGAAGCACGAAGGTGTTTGAGATGAAATAAAACTAAAATGGTCACCCATCCAAAGACTGACTGGATCTGATGTTGCTTAGCTTTGGTGATCGTTTAGAAAAAAAAAAGTGTTACCTCTTTAGTACTTTATATCCATTAGAATAAAACTTCGGTAGATAATTAATTTGTTAACAGGGAGGTATTTACAAATATTGCACCCCTGGGCATATATGTTTGGGCGCCCCTCATAACTCCAGGTTGCTGGCGGCAGGCCCATAGCCATAGAAAGTTATATTGTTTTAAAATATTTAAGAATTGTCTGACAAGCGTTGTCTGTCTTCAGATTTTTCTGTTATGACTAGGCTGTGCTAGAACTCTTAAAAATAGAGACCAGAGCGAGCGAAGCCATCTTATAATTTTTCAACATAACAACTTGGCTTTGATTAGAACTCTGTCTACTTATTTGTAATATTAGCAATGAACGCATAGACGCTTACAGTGCTAAAAACACAAATAGAAACCAGCAAGTGAAGCGAGCTTGAAATTGTTCACAATACGGCTTGGCTGTGATGGTAACTCTGTCGCTCTATGCATGCAGTACTTATTACATTAAAAAGGGAAACCAGAGCGAGAGAAGAGAGCTTGTAATTTTTTTACAATTTGCCTGGACTGTAACCAAAAAACTGTTAATCTGTAGTCTCAATGTGTGTAACAATTTCTCTCCCCATGTGTATGGCTCTACGGGCCGCCCCCTTGAACTAGCAGCCCTTAGCACTGGCCAATTTTGCCCATAGGAACAGGTCCGACACTTCAAACAACGTTTTGGATTTGACATGATGGCGTCACACATGCGCACTTAGTGCAAATTGTCTTTGACATATGTGTAGGGTCGACTAATCACGCATCGTATGAATATCATCTACATTTTGTTACTTTTTATTGTTCGTTCTGTTATTAAAAATAGTGTTTGAGCTAAAGAATTACTGAAAATGTGAATTTAGCTTTATTTTTCAATGTTTTATATGCACTGAAAAGACTCAATTTTATGTATGGTAGCCAAACGCCTGGCTGCATTCCCTTGCTCGGGGCTTCCCTCAAGTTTCCCAGAAAGTGTGAGGTGAGGTGGGGTATCTGAAGTCAGAGCAGGGCGGGGAGTGGCCGTTCTGTATGTATAACTATATACTATTACCTATTCTGTGCCATAGGAGAATATGCCTCTGTTTGTTAAGGTTATTTTGATGTGGAATTTAATATTGTATGTAAAGTAGCTAACGTAGGTTTGTAAAAACATCAAAGTTAAGGCTAATGTATGATAATCACGTCAAGTACTGCAATATAAATTATCACGATAAGATACATTATGTTTGTCACCGGGTCACATGCTTGAAGGTCAATAGACTGAGCTAATGAAATGGTGCAATGTCAGCACATTTCGTTGGAATAACATTCGCTGCGATATTGTAACATTTCGCCAGCTGGAGGAATTTACTTCAGTAGATCTACATCTACCTAGTTCAAACCGATCTCGTCTAGGCACACTAGGATTGCATAACGTTTAGAATTTGACAGATTTCCTGAAGAAAATGACATAGCAGATAAAGAAGAATTAATTGAACTTACCCGAATAGATGTGGAGGCAAGTTTTAGAAATGTGTAACCCATTCCTATGAGATATTGTGTTCGATTTAGCTGAAAATGAAAGGAATTTAAAAATTATTGGCCCTGGCGATTGCCAATCATACAACCACAACTGTCAATGTCAATGACATCGAGAGCGAGAGTCCGTTTCATAACATGTTCATAACATGTGAAGTTTAAGTCACTCGGGGAACGAACTAGCTAGAAAAAGCGTACGAATATTTATACGCTAGAGTGAGATAGATAGACTCCCTGACATTGACCAAGAATTTTTTTCGCTTACACAGACAGAATGTCAGTGTATCCCCGTATGAGATAGCGAATCCTATACAATTTATATGAAAGTCAGGCTCCGGCACAAAAAAGTGTTTATGTCGATAAGGACAGCATAAGGTAGCGATCTCCTTTTTTAACTAGATCGAATTTGCTATGTGCTTCTCTTTTTGAGTGAATGTGACAAAACACGTTCCGACCTCTATTACTTTTGCCTCTACGCTCGATTCTTATCCAATTTCAGTTCTAATCACTAGTGTTGACTTCCACATCGCGCTAAACTCTATGTAACTGACAGCCTTTAACGTATGAGCGATCTGTCAAAACGGCTCTAACGGCTGTCATGAGCAGTACCGCGACTAGCAAATTAGTACCAAAATGTGTCAAAAGTTATGGTTCGTACGTAGTCCAATCACGGTTCAATCACCGAATATTTACCGCGATTGCAGCCCCGAGTAATTTACACGTTATACGTTACGAAACGGACTCCAAATGTCAAAATGGTGTTGCTACTACTTAAAATTAAAATTCGACTAATAGGGCATTTTCGTTTTTCAAGATTGGTGGAAAAAAAGTTGCCGTCGCGTCGCGGGACGCCCGGAGATGTGAAACATCGAAATATCGCATACCATACTCTCATGTCTAGCATGCATGCTCCCGATTTCTCGAGGTCTTTTCGAATTTTTAACTTGAGAGTGTCATGCCGTCATTCTCGCCGGCATATGTATCGGTTTTACTGCCAAGGCGCGCTAATAGATGTTTCTAAATCCACCAATTAATACAGCTTTCCACCAAGGAAATTCCCATTATTTATATTTTTTTACTTTGGCAATACCAAATTGCGCGCGCTGCGCGGCGGAAGTTTTGTTTATGTCAATCAAAAGAAGCGAAGTAGCGCTGCGGACGGTCTCGTCGAATGTGTATTTGCTTTGTAAATCGATGTTAAATTAATTTCGATTAAAAATTCTTTACATAAACATAATATACAGCTCTCACGTGTTTCAAAATATTTTTGTGAATACAATTTGCTTCGGACTGCAGAAGGGATTTTTTCAAAAGGTAAGCTAAACACCACGAGTGATTTATTATTTTGTTTACTTCGTACATTATAACGTGATACCTATTTAACAAATTCAATTCAATGATAATTATTTAATACATAGTTATAATTTAACCATAGCATCCATCTACTACCTATAATGGAAAAATTCAGTTTAAATTTTTCTAAAAGTACCTCAGTAAGTTATAGCCTGTCGAATCCCATTGATGGGCAAAGGCCTTGCGAGGAGTGGGCCATACCCCACCACGCGGGTTCAGTTTTAATCGAATACAAAATTGCTTTGATAAGAATGAAAAAGTGTGTTAAGTCGCGGTCGCTGGCCACCGGTGGCTGTGGTCGGTGGCCCGTTTGCGCCTAGCCTTATAGGTTCTTAATTATTAGGTATAAAGATAAATAAACACAATATGTATATAGACTATTGAGTATTTAGTAACGGTAAAGTTAAAAGTTTGCTAAAGGTTATAAAGGTTACCTTACCTACTGTGAGGTAGATTATTTAAGTAATATAATTAAAAATAAATTTGACTGTAAATAAAATATGATAGTCCCAGATAGCTCAGTGATTTTGACAGATCGTTTTAGAGTGATTATTTTAGTTTCTGAAAATGTTTGAGCCTCAAAACCGTTAATTTTATATTAAATGTTACTTAGGGCCTGTTTCACCACTTTTTTATAAGTTCTTGTTTCCCGACAGCTCATTTGACATATTTTATATGAACAATATGTCAAATGAGCTGTCGGATAAGCTAACAAGAACTTATTCAGAAGTGGTAAAACAGGCCCTTAATCTTGTATACAGGGTTACTTCGTAGACAGTGTGCAAATTTTACGTGTATGAAGGCCATTCAAAATAAAAAACACATATTTTTTTTATTTTATCATATTTCATACAAAAATATTGAAATAGGTTGACCTGAAAAAATCAGCCGAACGGTGGTAGTCATAGTATTTAGTGTATTATAAAGTTTTGAAAGCTCAAACAGCATTAATAAGTAAAATAAAATATCTTCAACTGCCTGTCAAAATCATGGAGCTATCTTGGACGCACAATGAGAGGAAAGGCTTAGTCCATACAAACATATTCCCTGGATAATGACACTAGAGCAAATATTGTTTTACCATACAATCTATGTTACCTCTTCCATATCCCCATGTTTTGTTTTTTTCCATAAATTACTATGGTACTAGAAGCCTTCGAAAATGACGAAAAAAATAAGCCCAAATTTACCGCTGTGTTCAGACATCCAGCAAGCAATGAGCTTGCATATAAATGCAATAAATGCTTGGAAACTGAGTGACAGAAGCTAGGTATAGGTAGGTATACAAGGTGTTACAAAAATACAAATAAACATTTAAGGGGGTGATTTTGGACTAAGAAACTGAAGAACTTTTACTAAAGGATCAATATCGAAATCGCGAAAAAAAAACTGATGTTCCATACTAAACTACGAATCTATTCGAGCTAAATGTATGGGACAGCTGATTTTTTTGCGATTTCGATGTTGGTCCCATAGTGAAAGTTGTTCAATTTGATGGTCTAAACAACCCCTGTAAAAGTTTATTTTTACTTTTGTAACACCTTGTATAAGGTCTAACAAAATTAGCTGAAACTATTTTAAGGGGATGATTATACCATCAAACTGAACAACTATGTCTATGGGACCAATAACGACATCGCGACATCTGGTATGGTTAGCTGATGGTCTGATCATCCTCTTAAAATAGTTTCAGCTAATTTTGTTAGACCTTATAAAAGGTGTTACAAAAGTAAAAATACCATTTAAAACTTTTAAGCGGGTTGCTTAGATCATCAAACAGAACAACCTTCACTATGGAAACGACATCGAAATCGCGAAAGAAAATCTGCTGTCCTATACATCTAGCTCGAGTAGATTTGTAGTTTAGTATGGAACATCAGATTAATTTTTCGCGTTTTCGATATTGGTTCCATGATGAAAGTTGTTCAGTTTGATGGTCTAAACCCACCCCCTAACACCTTGTATGTACTTATTTGTACACAATGATTGTTAGCAAAAGTACAATAAATATTAACAAAAAAAAAATTGTTTATTGAACAACTTTTTCTACGGCACTAACATCGAAATCGCGAAATAAAAACCAGCTGTTCCAAACAAAATTGCAAACCTACTCGCGCCAAATGTACGGGACAACTGATATTTTTTTCGCGATTTCGATTTTGTATGTATAGATAAAGTTGTTCAGTTTAACGGTCTGATCATCCCATTAAAAAAGTGTATCCCATGTAAAAGGTCTCTGTATTTTGCTATGGATGTTTGGCCACACAGTGATTTAGCAAAATGCAGTGTACTGTATACACAATATCGTTGAAGGCACTTAAAAATTGCAAACTTGGCCTGAAAATATGCAAATGAAACTATATTCTGCAGACAACACGAAACATCATCGATCTCCACGATTCTCTTGTAACAACATTCTTTCTCATGTTCATTCAATCGAAAAATACAGATATATTGAATATCGGTTGTTAATACAAAGATACTCTTGTTTAGTATTACAGTGTTTGGAAATATCGCCGAGAAACAAGAGCACTGTTCAATTCATAAAATAATAAACAAAAGGAAAAACAAACCAAGTATTTGTGAAGCATGGTATGAATGTGTCACATATTTTGATTGTGACACGCATTGTACGCATCGTATAATACCTGCGTAGATACCCGTTAATTGTTTTAATTTTTAACAATGAAAATGTAGGTGAGTGGTGTTTGAAAACAATATTTTCCGCATAGTATAAGAGATAAGAGGAATTTTGGTAACCATTAACTGAAAAGCTGATTCAGTATTCATAGGGTGTAGAGCATTTCTGTGATGGGGATGGACCAGGTCTGCCTGCATAACTCCAGTCGGTTTAGGAGTTACAGCCGTTCAAAGGTTGCTAAAAATGAATTTGCATGAATATGCAGGTAATATTGTAATATGCACTGTAGCTATGCGAACAGTACAAAAACTGACAAGGTCTATCAGTCGGTTTAGGAGATACAGCCGTTCAAAAGTCGGAACTTTGAATGGCTGTATCTCCTAAACCGACTGACAGAACATTATAGTTTTTGAACTGTTCACAGAGCTACAGTGCATTTTACAATAATATACTATGATCAGCCTTGCAGCTGATCGTTCATTTGATTCACACCTTTGAACTCCTGAACATCCTGAAAATACAACCTCCATTCTTTGAAATCGGATAAAAATTCTCAAGTGCTAAAAACGTACATTAAAGTACATTAAAATGGCAAAGGGGAGTCGAAGTCTATCTAATTAACACTATTACCTACTTCGTAAATTTTCATCGAGTTACCGGCGGGGTGGGAGAAGTGGGTCGGGAACTCGGGGAACCCAACGGTTCGTGTTAGTTTGTTTCGTATGTAAATAATTTTCGTTGAATACGGCACTGTGATCTTTGAACCAAAATTGCTTTGGATTGTATACATGTAGAAAATACTCGAATAAACATAAACGTAATTTTATTTAGAAAAAAACATTGTTACAGGTTTGAGTTAGAACACTGACTCCCAAAAATTCCACAATTATATTTTAATGAGCTACAGAACCAACATGGGGTCTCGTGATGCGTGTGTGTGTGTGTTAATGTTTGGGATCTTTGCATTTGCTAAAGAGGCTCCTAAAAATCTCGCTCAAATACTGATAATTATTAAACATTCCAATATTCGATTGTCTTAAAAAAACAACTGTCTCTGTTCCTATACAGGGTCCTTCTTAATATGCTGTAATTTTTTAAGGGGATGATCAGACCATCAAACTGATCAACTTTCTCAAAAAAAATCATCTGTCCCATACATTTGTCTCAAGTATGTTTGCATTTTTGTATGGTACAGCTGATTTTTTTCGCAATATCGATGTTGGTGCCATTGAGAAAGTTGATCAGTATGATGGTCTAATCATCCCCTTAAAAAACCGTCAGCATATTAAATAGGACCCTATAATATATAACATTAAACTCTTTATTCGTAGAATAGCATCAAATAAATAACCCTCAAATTACGTGAAAAAAACGACAAAAACCTTTTTCCAGATTGCGGTTAGTAATTTGAGACTAATCTCGTTCAAAGGTCGAAGGATCATGCTCGACTCCGTTCAAAAACTGGGCAATATTATATTATAAGCTGTTTAAGACACGGCCTATATCGGTACTTCGTTCAGTTTACCTGCGCAGTAGGACAGGTAATCCTGTTAGGTGGCCGTGACACGTTGCCCGGCTTCTGTTCGACTTGTATACATGTTCAGTAGCCCATCACCCGTCCTCGCGATGTGCGACGCGAGATCAAGAAAAACTGCACGCGCCATACAAGAGAAGCTCGCCATCTATGAAAACGGTACAAATCATAAACCATATAGCCATCACGACTCACACAGCCCGATTGCGCTAAGTTAAAACATCTAAGTTATATTCTTATCAAATTTCAGTTCTAATCACATTGCAATCCAATTACTATTCAACTGTGCTGAATTCCGCATCGCGCTAAACTTAACTGACAGCCTTTAACGTCCGAGCGATCTGTCAAGAGCAGTACCGCTATTAGCGCAATACCAAATGTGTCAAAAGTTATGGTTCGTACGTAGTGCAGCCCTAATTAGGACTAACGATAACGCTACGATCGAAAGTAACCCGATTCTTTAATTGTAGTGACGTTTCCATTTGAACTATAGCGTTTCACCACGGCTTATTGTCATTTGGCTCACGTACTAATAGTACGAGTTAAACAAAAGCACTTGTCCTGTCGCTTTCACGCATCGTGATTGTGATATCCGATCGCATCGCAGTTGACATACTGCACGACACTCCGGTCATTTGATATCCCGTGCTATGTTCTCTTTTCATTCATCTGCATACCTACCTTAATTTGCCTGTTTACTTTCATATTGAGTAAACAAAGGAAAATAAAGGCTAATGCCTAAAAATGGCGCCTTGTTTCTTTTTGCCTATTTTTTTTAGCGCGGCCATCAATCAAACATGAATATTATAGTTCAGAATAAAGTTACAAACAAAACTTGTTATTACAAATATCTCGAAACTCAGTCCGTACGGAGATATAAAGGCTTGAAGTAAACTTAATACATATTGGGTCCTTCTTAATATGCTGACACTTTTAAAGGGGATGATTAGACCGTCAAACTGAACAACTCCTCTCTCATTCTACATGGCACCAACATCGAAATCGCGAAAAAAAAATCAGCTTTTCCATACAAAACCGCTGAAATACTTGAGCTAAATGTATGGGACAGCAGATTTTTTTTTATGATTTCGATTTTCGTCCCATAGAGAAAGGTGTTCAGTTTGATGGTCTGATCATCTTCTTAAAAAAGTGTCACAATATTAAGAAGGATCCTGTATATTTTCAACTTCAAGCCTTTATCTCTCCGTTTGGACTGAGTTTAGGTTTGTTTTTTGGCCGCGACAAAAATAAGGATCCACCCGGATTCCTCTCCACGTGTGGTAAATAAATGTATCAACCTAAAACAGTTATCTGGTAAAAGGTTTTGTTTTTGTAGTTGAAATAATCATTTACTGTTTCTCAAATAGTATTATAATGGAGTTTGATAATGTATATTGTATAGTCCGGAGTACTAAGGCCTCCGCGGCGGCGTGGCACTTCATTAGCTTTGTTGTTATCAACAATGACGCGCTGTTCTCACGTCACCGCATGAATATGAACTAGGATATTAGCTCCGCTTTGTACAATACCGTTGTCATAACTAACTACTTTATCTCATCAAGATTTATCGTTCAAAGAATGCGACTGTACTTGCTTGTACAGTTATGTAGTTACACATCCTTGTTAAATTGTGTGCCAGTTTATGTCATGGAGGAAAAAGTTATGTAAAGTCGAGAACATTGCACAAAATATTTAAGAAAAGTGCATATTGCTTTGTTTATTATATTAAGTTATGTTCATATTGTAGGTAATTCAGTTAATCAGCAGCTGCTTTATTTTGCAAACCGGAGTGTTAAGAATTTCAAGACCGAATTTAACATAGAAATCGCAACAACAAAAAATCTGCAAACCTACTCGACCCAAATGTATAGAACAGCAGATGTATTTTTTCGATTTCGGTTTTGGTCCGATACAGAAAGTTGTTCAGTTTGATGGTCTGATCACCTACTCGACCCAAATGTATGGAACGGCAGATGTATTTTTTCGATTTCGGTTTTGGTCCGATACAGAAAGTTGTTCAGTTTGAAGGTCTGATGATCCTCTTCAAAAACCGTCAGCATATTAAGAAGGATCCTATAAAATTTTTTTCCTGATTTCAATGTTGGTCCGATACATACATACATACAAAAGCTCACGCCATTGTCCCATGGGGGTAGGCAGAGACCACGGACCACCACACGCTACGACTCTGACACCTCTATAGCCTCATTCACATTCATACATCTTTTCATGCACTTCCGTCGATTGAGGGTGCTACGCCCTTGTCCTTTTCGGAAAAATGTTGGTCCGATAGTGAAAAAATTTCCAATTTAATAGTCTGAACAACAGACCAAAGGAATCCTCCTCAGGAATACGGTGTATAGACCAAATTTAATGCATTTCCTCAGGAACACGGTGACATCTAGAATTATGCAATAAAAACACAACAAGAGATCAATCGGCACCGTAGTACACGTCACATACGTGCTGCTATGCGGACAATCCAACCCAGTAATCTTTTTATGCATCGCATGACAATACGTCAAGTGCATTTAGTATGCAGCGTGAGGCTTTTGGCACGGGAGCCGGACAAAAGGGTTCGGGATCACAGGATAAGCTGCCAACTCCATGGGTGGCTAGTGTTTGCTCCTTTATAGCTTTTACCTACCTATGTAAATGTGACTTATTTGTATGCGAAGAGAGACTCCGAATGGATTGATTAATAAGGTTGAGCTGCGAATTGGGAGTAAGACGATACGTCTAAAAGGGGACAATGAATTCAGAATAGTAATAAATACTGTGTTGAAATTATCGAATTAGCGTAGATGAATCACAGTTACTCAGTTCATTAGCTAAGCCAGGGGTAGCCAAGACGTCGACCGCGGTCGACTGGTGGACCGCATCGACTTTTATGGTAGTCCACAAAGAGATTAAAATGAAAAAATCTATATTTAAATTAGCTCGAGGGTTTTCCATGCATATGCTCACGATTATGTTCCCCGAGTGGGTAGTCAGAGATATCACTGAGAACATCCACGTTTTACTTGTACCTAAACGAGGGCGAGGGAGGGGAGGTGGCCGGTTCGAGGGTTTTCCAATTTCAATAAAAAAATAAGCAAGTGGCCTTTTTGTATGTAGAATTTCAAAGCTGGTTTGGCTGGAAGAAGTTTTCAGCTTCGTGGTTTTTCCTTTTAAGGAAGGCATTAACGTTGTCAGTGTGTCTATTAAAATCATGCTAAATCTTGGTGTGAACGAGGAGGGATAAACCAAATTTTGAATCATCATCATCGTCAGGGCGTATGGCCGCCTCAGGTTGTATGGGCGTAAGTCCACCACGCGTGCCCAATGCGGATTGGTAGACTTCGTACCTACGCATCGAAATTTCTTCTGCAGCGTATGCAGGTTTACTCACGATGCTTTCTTTCACCGTTTGAGAGCTGATTGGTACATGACATGTCATCCGTGCGAATTAGAACCTGGACCTCAAGATTGAGTTTCCGTAGCTCTCCGCTACTCGCCACCGACGCTCTACAACAATTTTGAATGTAAATCTAGAATTTCAATGTAGACCGCATACTTAAAGAGTTTGGCCACTCCTGAGCTAAGCCTTTGTGCTATAGCGGTCCACTTGAAACAAGGCATGTAAAGTGATAATGACCGGCGCGCGCGCACCGTGACTTATTACTAACGTCGGAAAACAGTTTACAATAACTCTCCTGTGTTATTGGAGAACAAGGAAGCTAGTTACAGAAATATCTCGCAATGCGATTGTTCGATTAGTACAAAGTTTATTTCCACAACTGGCTCATTACAATGTTTTCCTACAAATGAAAATATCCAGTTGCATGAAATTTTATACCAAACATTAAAAATAGATTTTGTATAGGGAGTTACAATGAATATTGTACTGCATAGACCAGTCGGTGCCTTCATTTAAATATAAATTTATGCATGAGTGTCTCTCCTCGTTCAGTATTATGTATTAGGTACACGAAAGGACATGCACAAAGCTATTAATATTCATAATTTTTGACTGACACTATGAAAGGGGTGAACATGTCGATCGCTTAATTTGAATTCTGGGAATGAAATTAATTACTTACTGAAATTCTATTGCCGATTTTAAATACTCGTATAATATTTGACCCGCTTTAACTGTTATCTAGTTGCCATTGCTATAGAAAAGACCGCACAACGAATTTCGTTTCCAAAATATGAGGACCGCTTTTGGACTCCTACAATATATTTTTATGGCCACAGAGATGTATAGTTTTGATGTTGCCGACAACATTTGTGGTCTAAAAAAATTACGTCTAGGGCCACAAAACTTGCCGGCAACATCAAAACTTTACCTACATCTTTTTGACCAAAGTTGTTAAATTTTGGTCAAAAAGATGTAGGTAGAGTTTTGATTTTGCCGGCAAGATTTGTAGTCCAATAAAATTACGTCTATGACTACAACACTTGCCGGCAACATCAAAACTTTACCTAAATCTTTTTGATCAAAGATGTCAAATTTAGGTTGTTTGTTGTTTGTCGAAGTGTTGTTTGTTGGCAAGTTTTGTAATCTAAAAAAAATAATGACGTAATTTTTGTAGGTAAACATCTATGTAGGTAAAGTTTTGATGTTGCGTCAAAATTATGTCGTTATCAACATATGTAAACATATTTTTGCCCAAAAGAATATATTACAGATGTTAAACTGGTGTAAAAATGGGAACTTTTTTAGGTTAGACTTTGTGTAAGAAGCTGAGAATTAGCAAGTCAGTATCTAACAGATATCTAATTGTGAAAACGAAGTCCATTCCACTCAAACGTAGACAAATGTCGGCAGTTTATCATTCAAAGTTGGCTTTCCCTATCGAAAGCATGAAACTTTGTAAGTTAAACGGCTATTAAAGCTTCGACTTACAAATAAGTTTCATAAGAATCAAGCGATTCGCTCTGATGCTTTTACTAGGTAAACTAAAACAGTCCTTCGAGAAAGTGTTTTCATTCGAGAGCAGTTTATAGTGTAAGAATAAGCATCATTGTTTGAAAGTTGCATTAGTGGAGACAACATCCGTAACTAGCATCTTCTTATGAAAGTGGTGGAATTGTCATACTTATTCTTACGCCACGGCCATTACGCATTTGTCGTAATTTTCTTACGAGACGAGAGCGGAGCAAACGAGCTCCTGAGATAAATACATTACTACATTACCTGTGATTTCTTGTTATGCATTGACAATTATTAGCATTCTATTTTGAAATTATCGACTTGTTTTACCATTTGGAAATGTTAGTTTTTGTATAGTTTGTTCAAAATATAGTCAAAGTACGCTTCTTTTAGTTACATTAAAATCCCTTAAAATTTTAGTTTAGGTCAGAAAATGGTTAGTCTAAGTAGATTATAGTACGAAACAAAGAACACAAATGATGAGAGAGAAAATTTTAATGAAATGTTACATAGGTTCTTTTTTACAAGCTTAATTTCAATGTGATAGGTTTTTCGTTCTGTTGAGGTCATCACTGTAATACAGTTTTCCTTATCCAGTACCTATTAGGAAACTGAGTGGAACAAGGTGATTACTTAACCCCCAAATTAACGAATGCAAAGTATTATTCGGATTCCTACCTAAATATTATTATAATTTTTTGGGCATAGTTCACAATCTGTTTGTCCAAATATGTAAAGCAATTCACTCGACCGCTTTGCACAAGGCAACGAATACGAACCAGTAACTTTAGTAAAACAATAACTAAAGTAAATGTAAAAAAATGTAGCACTGAGACGTTTTCCATGATTATTAAAATGAAAATCAATAGGTCGTAATATTAATATCGAAAAAAACCTGTCACATTGAAGGCAAATAGGGGCTGTTTGTTTTTGGTTTGCATCTCATCATCATCATCATCATCTGACTGACACAATCTCTGTTGTTGCTAATGGATAAACTGTTCACTACCAATAAATAGAAAATACCACCGAAAATTTTAGTTTGTTGTACCTACATAAGAGAAAATTGACTGTATAAAAAAACAATAAAATCAATTTAAAGTGTCAATAAGTACGTATTTCACATTGTAACAATCATAATCCTATTTATGACTGCTCCATAGATATCTACTAGATTCACAAACAACGTTCGAAAAATGACAGAACCAAAAGAGCTAAATAAGAGCTCTTTTTTGTACTAGCTGACAGTAAACATGCCAAATACGACTAAGTTTATGAATTAAAAAAAACATACTCGTGCCAGTCCAACAGCATGCATACTTAATTTGTGTGGGTTATGTGTCAGATTCGGACAAAAAATTGCTAAGATTTTGAATGAGTCTTGTTGTCTATAGTATTAATGTCAATGCTTTGCTCCCTTTAATTAGGGAATCGAGAAAAACACGCAACACTATCGATCTGACAGGTAAATTTTTAACGCCATCCAGTGCCAGTGTGACGAGACTATTTAAAAAAAGAAAACGGGTCATTCTTCCTGTGTTACCTACACATTGACTAAAACACAGTATAAAATAAACGTTCGGATTGCAACTTTACTGCGGTCGCGTACGCGTTGAAAGCGAAAGTGCAATCGAGTGCGGCGCCATCGCGCTTTGATCAGTACGGTGACTTTATTGCTCTGGAAAACTATTAAAAGGACCAATAAATAAAATAGAGACGCTAGCTAGGTTAGATAGGCTCGATTTTTGCATTGATTACTTTCTCTCCTAAATAAGAAACAAAATACGCTAACGACTATATACAACGTGTTAATGAATAAGCGCAAAACCTCATACACCCCAACTGATTTATAACAAAATAATTAGATTGAAACAATAATTTATTTATTTTGATAGTTAAAATTTAAAGTTATTCGCATTTTAAGTTTTGAGGTAAAAATGATTTGTTATCATTTCAGCAATGAATGAAAACGCTAACATGCTCGTTAATACATTTTAAGAATCTTGTTTTGGTAGTTAGTACGGTGAGAATGCCCAAGCGGTGGGTTGAGATGAAATTCAGTAAATTTTAAATTTTATAAATAAATTATTTAATATTTAATACATTTTAAGAATCTTGTTTTGGTAGTTAGTACGGTGAGAATGCCCAAGCGGTGGGTTGAGATGAAATTCAGTAAATTTTAAATTTTATAAATAAATTATTTAATATTTTGAAAAAAATTACCCATGTTGAAACCATGATAATTCGATTCTGCTCTCGATTCTAAACAAACTACTTTCTAGTTTTGCGTTAATTCATTAACATGTTGTATAGTCCGAACTTAGTGAAATGTAAATACATTAGATTTTCTTTATTTAAAATTATCCCGGGGAATACAGGGTCCTTCTTAATATGCTGACACTTTATTTAGGGGTGATCAAACCGTCAAACTGAACAACTTTCTCTATGGCACAATATCAAAATCGCAAAAAAAAGGTCTTCCATAAAAAACTGCAAACATACTCGAGACAAATGTGTGGGACAGCTATGCTATGCAATCAAAAATGCAGATTGAGCAAAGATGAAAGAAATACGAATAATATGATTTTCAGTTCTTTGAAAATGTCTTACGCAGCAGTATGAAAATTAAAAAAATTTTCTCGCCTACCTATCAAAAATGAAACAATTACTTGTGACACTTGTGTAGTCAAGTGTCTCCTGTTTCAAGGGCGTGGTTCCGTTGGAAGGAAGTCCTTAAGCACGATTTCAACGAGGGTACTAATTACAATTCTCATCTTTTTAATTACGACTTTTCCACCGGATCGTATTATCGATCTTGTAAAAATAAAATTATAAATACAGAACGTCGTGTGCTGTTTGTTATAACGTTATAACGTATTTTTTGTTTTGATTTTGTATCTTAACTATTATAAAACTGTAACAGAAGTGTGTCTGTTCTCTGTACATTGAAGATATTTACCAGAAATGATTACGATATGGTTTTTAGATGTCCCTGACTCCAAATAAACCGATTTTAGATTTTTTTTGTCTTTCTGTTTGTGTGTTTGTCGTGCGAGCATCACGCAAAAACTTCTGTTCCGATTTTGATGAAACTTTTTTAGTTTGATAGCTTATGATCTGACTTAAAATCTGGTATATAATTTGTAGGGACGAAGTCGCGGGTAAACTTTAGTGGTTTTATATTTCCGTGGCACTAGCTCCACATTACCATTATGATGTTAAAGTAAAATGACGTATGTCTAGTTGGGCGGGCGCGGGCAGGGCGGGCAGGCAGGCGGGCGCAAGTAGGGCGCGACGCGAAAAGCTCCGTCTGCCTTGCGAGGTCGTCGCCCTCCGAGCCTGTCCGTGAACGCACTTGCACCACCGAGGGATGCTCTGCCTACTCCGATTGTTGTTATCGATAAACTATGAAACTTAAGGGGATATAATTCGGAGCGCGCTCTATACAAACGTACTATGGTGATATTTTCAATACTAACCAATTAAATTCACTGAAATTTTGCTGAAACAATCTTGAAACAAATATCTATGCTTGCATGGAGTTAGATTTTCGTTAAAATATACAGTTTCAATGCTAGGATTAATTTAAGATTTGTATGGAAATCTTTGAGGCACTGTAACTTTAAAACTATACTTTTTAACGAAAATCTGACTCTATACAAGCATAGAAATTTGTTATAAGATTGATTCTGAAAAATTTCATTGAGTTTCATTGGTTAGTATTGAAAATATCACCATAGAACGTTTGTATGGAGCGCGCTCCGAATTATATCCTCTTAATCCTGCCGTGGTATCAAGACTGCAGTATTTTTTTGGCGGGGTTGAGTTGTATTGTTTCCGGAATCCTTGTGACGAGCTCTAATATAAAACTTTGATCTTTAAGGCTCTACCGCCCGATTTTAACGTTTGTAACCGTTTTATACATTAACTATGACACTTTTTAAGCAGAAAACAAAACTGCACCATCTAAAGGACGTGAGAAGTGATTTGGTTTTTATCGAAATCTTTTTTTTAAATTAATAAACTGAAGAAAAAGGATCCCCCTTTTTTACAGTTGTAACCATTTTACTCTTATACATTGTTGATCGGAAGAAAATGAAAATTTACAATATACATCAATTTGAATGAATTTGAATTTTCAAATTTTTTGAAAATCAGCTATTCCATACATTTAGGTTTTGATGATCTGAAGCCCCTTTGATATGTAACGCATTTAAGTTAACACCCTGTATAATATGCAATACCAATAACTTTCCTGTCTGAATTTCTAAATGAGTTACGCAATTGAACTATGCCTATAAATTGTTTGTTCAAAGTTCCAATATGTAGGTAGGTACTTTAAATTGATAAGTTGAATACTTAACATTCAAAGTCGTTCAATGAACCTGCAATAACGCTAGGTACTTGTGATTTCTTCGTGTATAATATTTAAAACAACATTTAAATGTTTAGATTTTAAAGAATTCATACATTATACAATGTGTTACAAAAATACAAATAAACATTAAAGGGGGCGGTATAGACCATCTAACTGAACAACTTTCATCATGGGACCAATATCGAAATCGCGAAAAAAAAATCGGAAGTTTCATACTAAACTACAAATCGACTCGAGCTAAATGTGTGTTATGGTCTAAACAACCCCCTTAAAATATTAAAAAAAATTTATTTATACTTTTGTAACACCTTGTAGAGTGCACAAAAAACAAAAATGATTCACTTACTAGATTTAAACATAAAATAATGATAATGAAAAAATGTAACGACTAGGACATTCTCCTCACTTAGTCACGCAACCGGTAAGCCTCCCCGACTACGACGCCGGTATACGATGTAGTTTTTACAAATGAATGAATGCTATTCACAAGTTGTATACCCTATGATAAACATCCCTGCTACACTTATCGATATCGTCCTAAAGAAACAATGTCAAGAAATTAAAAGGATATTAATTGGAGACGTTACTAATTATTTTACACTATTTACAAAATACATATAGGGTCCAACTTAATATGCTGACACTTTTTAAGGGGATGATCAGACCTTCAAACTGAACAACTTTCTATATGGGACCATCAACGAAATCGCGGAAAAAAAAACAGTTGGCCCATAGTCCATTTGCAGTTCTATAATTATATAAGAGGTGATTTTTTTTCATGATTTCGATGTTGGTGCTATAGAGAAAGTTGTTCAGTTTGATGGTCTGATAATCCTCTTAAAAAACTGTCAGCATATTAAGTTGGACCCTGCATACAAAGTTCAGGCAAGGGACAACCCTCCACAGACTGAAACGGTGAACTCAGACCATCAAACTGAACAACTATGATTATGATTATGGAGCCTTCCTTAGTTTTCATTATCATAACATTCATAGAGTGAAAGTCCCAAGACTTCTGCATGTAACTCTTGTTGTTTAAGCCTCATAATACTCTAATAAACTAACGTTAAGATATAATCCGGACTCCGGAGCATTCGATTTCCATATTCGATATAGTAGCCTGATAAATATAGTAGTATAGCATGATTGAAATCAAGCGCAGTTTCATAAAATTACATGGCGGTATAATAAATAAAGATTTGCTTTGGTGGCATTATCTGTTAAACAATCTTGTCCAATAACCTTATCAGAATCAATATTAGCTCTTATACCATTCCATAGCCATAGATAGGAACTCGCCTTGACCGCTCCCTTACGTTTTATTTTATCTACATTTGAGTATCAATTTCGAAACCACTTGACTATACTTTACCTATTTTATTTCGTAATAGAAACAAGTTCAAAGTTTTATTATACCTAGTTGTACAGGGTGTAAGGGACAGCCCTCCGCAGACTGAAACGGTTAACTCAGTCCATCAAGCTGAACAACTTTTTCTATGGAGCCTACCTCAGGAAACGCGAAAAATAAAATCAATTGTCAGTCAGGTTGGTACAGCAGTTTTGTATGAAACAGCAGATTTATTTTTCGCGATTCGGATGTTGTTGCCTTAGAGACAGTTTTTCAGTTTGACGGTCTGATCATCCCTTTAAAAAAGTGTCAGCATATTAAGAAGGACCATATAATGCAAGATAAGTAAATTATTATCATAGTTTAGATAGGTAGGTATAAATGAGATCAAAGATATCTAACCGATCGTTTCAATCATTCTGTGAATGTGGTTATCATGGTTCGCCTAGTGAGGCCCTAGTCGCACCATGTTTGAACACAATATATTGGGGTCGGTGCCAGCCAGCACTGGAGTTGCTGGCCTCGATCAGACAATCTACTGAATTGACAACCCACTAGTTTAGTCCTGCCATTACATTATTTGAATACCAAAGCACAGAACTGCATTAGCATGATACGATGAGTTCCACGTTTTATGCGCAATTATGGTTTATCTTGCAAAAGTTGAGTGGTCTTATTTCCATAGTTTAAATTGTTCATAAATGAATGCAAATACTGAAAACTATTTGTTTAGAATAGATGATCGAACAAAGGTTTTTAGCTTTTAGTCTTGTGATCCAAGCACGCCTTAAAACCTATTGATTGAAATGATTCTAAACAATGTGTTAACGAATAAGCGCAAAACCTCACCCCAACTGATTTACAACAAAATAATTAGATTGAAACAATAATTTCATTATTTTATAGTTAAAATTTAAAGTTATTCGCATTTCAAGTTTTCAGGCAAAAATGATTTGTTATCATTTCCGCAATGAATGAAAGCGCGATCGTGCTCATGGATACATTTTAAGATTCTTGTTTTGGTAGTAAGTAGGGTGAGATTGCCCGATCAGTGGGTTGAAATCGAGTTCAGTAAATTTTAAATTTTACAAACAAATTATATAATATTTTGAAAAAAACTTACCTACGTTGAAACCATGATGATTCGATTCTGCTCTCGATTCTAAACAAACTACTTTCTAGTTTTGCGTTAATTCATTAACACGTTGTATTTAGAGGGGTAGGTATGTTGCCACATAGGTACTTTGATGTCGAAATAAGTTTAATAAGTGAAGCAAATTAGACATAATCCTCATTTACGATTCTATCAGCATCTGCACGTGTTGGTCAATAGATCTTTTATAATTAATATCCAGATAAGCTTTAAATATGCAAATCACGTTGATGTCCAAAAGGGTTAGTTTTTTGTCCACTACGTTAGAGCTTTGGTACATTCAGATACGAGGCAAAACGCGGTATCGTTGTCAGTCAGTAATACCTATTAGTGTCCTTGTAATCAAACACAGGGTGGTCCCCTCAATCGTTTTCAACCCTTCTGGTCACACCCCAGTTGTATTCAAATACACGATAAGTAACGAAACATAGTTATTTGTCTCTACAAAAAAGGGCATGCTCTACCTACTGCTGTATCTTTTATAATTTGTTTATAAAATCGTTATTTGCTGGGTGCTATATGCTGACGGTTTTTAACGGGATTATCAGACCATCAAACTGAACAACTTTCTCTATGGGACCAACATCGAAAACGAAAAAAAAATTTCAGCTGTCTCATACATTTAGGACGAGTTCGTTTGCAGTTTTAAATGGAACAACTGTTTTTTTTCGCGATTTCGGTGTTGGTCCCATAGAGAAAGTTATACAGTTTCATGGTCTTATCATCTCTTTAAAAAACTGTCAGCATTTTAAGAAGGACCCTGTATGTTTTGTATTATTTAATAATAATATACAACTTATCTTTACATATATCCTTAACCATTTTGTAAACAAAGCATTCTCCGAGACTATGACCTAAAATACTAATAACAAAAAGTAGCTTCCGCCATTAAAACAATGTAGTTCTATTAATTTTATTGGTCTCATTAAGTCCAATGCAGCCACGGCTATGCATCTTTGGTCACAGAGCTTTGGTCGAATTATTTGACCTCCACCAATGAGGCACACGGGAAAATATATCGGAGTCATAACTGTCATCGTAATAAGTGATGCGTGCACGCCCGCATGAGGAAGTGGCCCATTGGCTGAGGGAACCGTTATTGACAGGGAATCCAATCTGACGTTGATGTTGCACGTCATCGGCTCATCATTTCTGGTTACTAATTTACATAAACAAACATTGATTATTTGACTGCGGTCATTCATTTAATCATTACTACAGGGTGAAATTGGTATCATTAGCCTCCTATTAAACTAAGAGTCTACCCATCTAACTGAACAACTTTTGCTATGGGAGCAAACCGATAGGAGCAAAAATAAAATCAGCTGATGCATACATTTGAGTCGAGTAGGCATTGCAGTTTAGTATTGAACAGCTGATTTTTTTGTTGCTCCGATCGGTTTGCTCCCATAGTAAAAGTTGTTCAGTTTGATGGGTAGACTCTTAGTTTAAAAGATGCTAATGACATCTTTTATTTCACCTTGTATGTGTGTACCAAATCACGTTTGTTATTTTGATTTTTGCGCGACTTTAGATTTTTTTATGTTATATATTTCTTTCAGCAGCGTGTTACAGTAAATTTAGATAGTGCGCAGTTAGTACAAGGTTACTAAAGTGTTTTGTAAAACGCTCCCCATCCATTTATAATTTATTGGTTATAAACATCCGACCCCACTACCGCACGTGTCTTGGGAATCATATATCTGTGGCTTTTATTTCTCGCACCATTTTCGTTGTCGGAACATTAACCCGTTGCTTTATTGTCTAATAGTCACGCCTGTTTCGTAATTATTACCCAAATCGTAAACTAGATGAAGGAATTCCCATTAAATAACGCAATAGCATGCACTATCGATTGAAGTCTAACCTCGATTTTCAATTTAATGTTTCTTCGCGCTAGGTATAATTTTAGTAACTACTAGAGTTAACCCGCGACTTCGTCCGCACAAATTATACAGGGTCCTTCTTAATATGCTGACACTTTTTAAGGGGATGATCAGACTGTCAAACTGAACAACTTTCTCTATAGCATCAACATCAAAATTGGGAAAAAAAATCACCTCTTCCATACAAAACTGCAAACCTACATGAGCCAAATGTATGGGACAGCTGATCTTTTTTTTCGCAATTTCGATGTTGGACCCATAGAGAAAGTTGTTCAGTTTGACGGTCTTATCATCTCCTTAAAAAGTGTCAGCATATTAAGTTGGACCCTATATACCAGATTTTAAGTCAGATACGCTATCAAACAAAAAAAGTTTCATCAAAATCGGTTCTGTAGTTTTCGCGTGATGCGTGTACACAAAAATACAAACAAATAGACAAACAGACAGACAAAAATTCTAAAAAAGGTTGATTTGGAGTCAGGGATACCTAAAAACCATAACGTCATATTTTTTTGTAAATATCTTCAATGTACACTTCTGTTACAGTTTTATAATAGTCAAGATTAAGATTCTTGGTTGCCTTGGAATTGTCTGGAAAGCTTGAACAAATCGATAATAAAAGCATTTTTGTGAAAAATATTACTGTTATTTTTACTTGTTCCTATGATTCTTAGAATAACTGGGTTGTTTATGTATGCGTTTCAATTAGCTAGTCATTGAGAGAACGCATTCACATATAGAGGCATTATGGCGCTTGCGCAAGTATCTGCAAGGCAGGCGGACTCGACAATCGACTTAGGTAGTAGGTGCTTGTTTTTGTCGATTGCGTTGCACGGTACACCCATTCAATTAACACAGTTTCCGATATTGTACATTATAAAATTATATTACAATGCAATAGTCATTACTTTAGCATATAAGCGTAGGTAACAAAGCTCATTGTTAGCGAAATTCTTTTTATCAAAATCAACGGATATACAGTGTGTAACAAAACACCCTATTAATACTTAAGGAGGTGCTTCAGAAAGTTGTTCAGTTTGATGGTTTGGTCATCCCCTTAAAATAAGGCCAGCATATTTAGAAAGACCCTGGTAAATGAGCAATTCTCAATGCAAACATAAATGCATCTTCAAAATTGAAAATTATATACCAACGATCGATATATTATATGAGTAAGTACATTAATTCTATTTTTTGGAATTTGTGTCAATCACAGTAGAGAATAATGTAGGCCCTTAAAATATGTTTTTCTGTAGAATCTCCTCCTTTTTCAAAGTCAGTTAAAAAAAGTCCATGACATGTAGAAAAAAGATTCTTAACACGTTGGTTGACAGTAACTGGCTATAGCAATCATAACAATAAAAGTTCTATTGTGTCTCGTTCACTGTCCACCAACGTGTTAAGTTAATACTGTTGTAGATAATATGATTAGTATGTTTGAATTGCTTGATAAAGTGCTTCGACTCCTAGAGTTACAAAAGCCCTGCCTTCGACTTTCCAAAGGAATGCAATCTGTGCTCATGTGCTGGGATCAAAGTTGAGTACCTAATAGGCCTTTACGGTCGCATACTTAATTTTAATTAGCACGGTGGAACTATTAGAACACACTTAAGGGAATATAATTTGGAGCGAGCTCCATACAAACGAAGTCTAGTGATATTTTCTATACTAACCAATTAGAGACAATTGAATTTTTCAGAAACAATCTAGAAACGAATGTCTATGTTTAAATGCAGTCAGATTTTCGTTAAAACGTATAGTTTTAAAGTTACAGTGCCTCAAAGATTTTCATGTTAGTATCCAGATTGTTTCTGAAACATTTCATTGACTTTAATTGGTTAGTATTGAAAATATCACCAGACTTCGTTTGTATGCAGCGCGCATTTACGCATTCGGAATAAACTTATCTTAAGGCTCGACACAGCACCGGCAACACTATCTCATAATTGAAAAACACGACGCAGGAAACGGAAAACCTACTATGCTACGTTTACAGCTGTTGCATTGTGAAAAGATACAATCTTAAGTCAAAGTACATACAATCAAATTAAAAACTAGGCGTGGATGTACACACGGCGACACATCAAGCTACGCAAAACCAAAATAAGCTGGCCGCGCGTAGGTACAGTCTTTCACCGATTCCCGCTACTCAATCCGTCGCGTAGCCCCAGCAAAGTCCTATGCCGAGGTCCGTACCCCTCTGGGTGCCCCTAAGTCGGTTGCTTAAGTTCATTCATTTGGCTCGGTAGACCCTTCGTGGTTCCTCCAATAGTCCGCAGTAAAAAGCAGTAACTGCTCCCTGAGCAACGCTGTAACTGTCATTTCAAAAAAAAGTTGGTAGATTAATGTATAACGTCGCACGGCCGACTTATGTTTGTTTTGCGTAGCTTGATGTGTCGCCGTGTGTACATTGAAGATATGTATTTGCAAAAATATTAATTGGGGGCGTTTTGGATTTGTGATGCATTGTGACCATTTTTAGATAGCATCACTTAAAACTACTGAACCGATTTGGTTGGGATTTAGTTTGGATTAACATTTATTTCATCGTCATCGGTGTACACAATCAAAAGTTATCAGTATTTCAAGTCAGTGGTCTGTGCGTACGAAGACGGGGGCGCCGCTATTTACTTTATATTTTGTTAAACCTAATTTTGTGTGTCGATGCCTTAATAGTTTGTATGGCTTTCCTATACAAGTCAGTTTATATAAACCATAGGTAATAAATTATACGAGCTTACACGTGGCGTGTCCGTTAAGTCGTTAATAAAATTTAAAAGGGTGTGCTATTAAACTCGTTTGTACAGGATCATGAGTGTTTTCAATCCCTGCCATGTCCACGTGATGAAAACTGGAAACTTTGGTCAAGGGGCACGATATAATGATTACCTTTATTATACAAGCTGTTACAAAATAAAAATAAACATTTAAAACTTATAAGGGGGTTGTTTAGGCTATCAAACTGAACAATTTTCACTACAGGACCAACATCGAAAACGCGAAAAAAAATCTTCTGTCCCATACATTTAGCTCGAGTAGATTTGTAGTATGGAACATCAGATTTTTTTTCCGCGATTTCGATATTTTCCCATAGTGAAAGTTGTGCAGTTTGTTGGTCTAATCCACCCTCTTAAATGTTTATTTATATTTTTGTAACACCTTGTATAGGCTGTGATGATTACATACATATATTAAACTCACGATCATAATCCATTTCGGGGTGGTCAGAAGCTTTGCTACAACTACCAAGATTACCTTTATTAAGCTAACTAATAACTGTACATAGATAGAAGTGTTAAATGTCGACGCGTGATATATCGTCTATTATTCTTTTGTTCATATCGTATCGTTATATAAACACCGTTCAGGAAATATCATTAGTGAAGGAACAATGGTTTTAGCAAATGTATTGTTTTTCTTGTATTTTTTGTACGGCTAAGGTATCTATATGTGTTTCGTTTGTTCTCTGGCTACCAAGATGTTTCTCGACTTTGGTTTTATTAGGCCGTAGAAACGTTTTATTTAATTCACTGACATTGAACTTAAATTCAACTATTGCGATGTTGACACTTATTGTTCTGTATTTGAAAAGTAGTATATTTTAAATTGCCACGACAACAACATAAAAGGCGGAATTCTTTAGAAAAAAAAAGACAATAAAGAATACATTTCGCTGACGCAATAACGTAATAAAAGATGTAGGCGAGATGAAGATTGGCTTGCACGAATTCAGACGTACTCTGAATAGGGAACTACGTCATGAGAGCCTACTGCGAAGGAAACTAAGAGAAAAACTTGGGAGGAAACGTGTTCAAAGGCGTCCTCATCTCCTTTACAATTTTGCGCTCGCATGGAAATGTTTTTACAAATCTTAAGGTTATTAAAAGTAGAGATGGGCCGAACATGGATTTTACCGAATTGGAACATTCGGCCGAATGTTCGGTATTTGTTAAACCAAAACTTCGGTCGAACATTCGGTAGAATTTGTTCCCATGTTTTTTTAAGTGGACAGTTTACTTTACGAAATTTCGAAATTGGTCCCATAGAGAAAGGCGTCAGCTTGATTGTCCGATCATCCTCTTAAAAACCGTCAGCATAATAAGAAAGGCCCTGTATACAAAAAAATTTTTATGATATTTTTGTATACAGGACCAATACAATAACACACAACAAACAATTATTAATAAGATATTGCATTAGTCATTTAACCTCAAAATAGCACACACCTTAATACAGTCAAAACGTTGAGTGTGAATGTGCCGAACACATGGCTTTTTAACCGAATTTCGGCCGAATACGAATGTTCGGTAAATCTGCCGAATGTGCCGAATACCGATATGCCGGATACAGAATGTAAAACGAACATTCGGCCCATCCTTAACTTAAAGTAGTTTTTCACACGGCAGCTGTCTAATTAATTAATGCCTAACACGTCACCGTTAGCGAAGGCCTCGTTTATCAGATTAACGACTAGATTTAACAAGCTGTAGCCTTCAGAAACGGACTGACGTCAATTGTTTCAGCAAATGAGCTCCACAACAACCTTGCCAAAGCAATATTGCTGGATGGAGTGCTAAAAATACCCATAGGTCAGGGGTCAGTCCATATCGTAGTTTCGATTCTATAGTTGTATGCTGTATGGCGTATACCACGACAGGACTGTGCGAACAGTAAGTTACTGTATTATCTAGAACTTCCTTATCTATTATCAAATTATGACGTCATTTCTTTCAGGAGAATCTACTGATTATAATTTAACTAGTCGTGTGCCTCTTTTATCTAACGTATTTCAGCATAACACGATTGTAAACAATTTTACACCTATATCTTAATTCTAGTAGATAACCCTGATAGTTAACGCATGTGTACATACATTTTCGTAATCCTTATCCTCTGAGACACGTAGCAGATTGTTGTAAGAGTTTTTCTATTTATTGAAAGACCTTGAATAAGAGTATAGCCTTCGTGCAAGGCGACGACCTTCAGGGTTCGGTTCAATAAGAGCCACCCAACCCCCCAGGTTTATACGCAGTGGATCCTTTCAAGGGCACTCCTTCAGACTGTATACAAACACAAGTTTATCGACTAAACATAGCTAGCTTTACTATCATACCCTGCTGTAGCCCAGTAAAAATACGAGTCGAAAGGAAATTTATACAAATGATATTAAGATACTTTATTAACGAATCCAACTAAATTTCGTATTTTAGTACTAAAATAATGTTTGTTTATAGTGTCCGATTTCTTTCTTTTGTTATTTTATTGTTTGTTTTAGGTTACATACACTGTGTACAATTTAGTTTTTCGTAATTTCTACTTATTTAAAAACAAAGGACCCGTGGTGATTTTTCTTTGGATTTACTTCTAATATAAAAGAATAGAAATGCATTTAACAAATGACATTAAAAAAAATTATATACCATTTTTTGCCAATTTTATATGATTTTTATTAATTTGTTTAATTAATTAAGAAAATTTTTAGTTTCATTTTCAATCTAAATGATAACTAGAATTATAATCTAAAGCATAAAAATAAAATAAAACGGCTGTTATAAATTATTTACTTTCGCCATACAAGTGCACCGTAACTTTACTGGGCTACTGGTATTATTACCTTCACAGAAACCAATAACCAATCTCAGGCCTATTTGTTTATGTTTTTCCGTTCGTGCAAACGATATATCCCATTAAACCCATAGTGTTATGGCGTCTTAAATGAAGTGAAAATACTTTTATTACTTTAAATATTTACCTTTATTGCGTCTAGTGCCTCGTGTGGTCATTATTTCGTAATTTAATTTCATATATACGCCATGTTCCGGGTTCGTGCGGCTAACACGCAAGCTATGTTTCCCAGATTAGTGCGATTTTATTTGCGGTCCTCGCTAATGTCACCTCTAATCGTTGTAATTAGGCACAATCATTTGCTTTTAAATGTTTACACGCGAAAGTTAAAACTATAATGGGCTTAAATATCTATTTACCGTAACTGATACCTAAAAATTTTACGTAGACCAAATTTCTTAAGTAGGCGTGCAAATAATTTAGTACAGACATGTACAGGCAATACACATTTTTTTATGTTTGCAAACCGGAAAATAACCGCAATAGAGGTGACAATGTTTGCATTATCGCGCTGGTATCCCAGTAGCTTTCGGTAATTTATCTTATGCAACGAAAACATATGACCCCCTAACTACATACCTAGTTAAGTTATGGAATAGTGACAGTAACTGCTAAAAAAAGACTGTTGGTTTATGAACGTAACTGTTTGCTTGCATAGTTGCGTATCGATCCGGTGCTAAGGTTTTATAGATTGTGATTAGAACAAGTGTTAGCTCACACGGACTAAATTCCATACTATAAAGTCGTGAGACATATCCGTTTTTATTATGAAAAGATTTTGTCGGCGATGACGCATAAATCCATTTTATCCTTGATGACTAAATTAAGAGTGAATAATGACCGGTTTAGTGACGATTTATTGTTGAAAGTTCTCTTAGCCGCAGTTTATACAGAAGAGACGTGTGGCGGTGGCGGATAATCTAAGTAACACAATTTAAACCTTATAGTACGTAGCATAGCGTCGTTTTTGTCGTAAAGGAGAATCCTACAACCTCGCGGGCTTAATTCTCCAAACGACGCTATGCTCCGTAATATAAGGTTTACTTTATTACTTTGACTATCCGCCACCGCCACACGTCTCTTCTGTATAAACCGCGCCTTACAAACGAAGTCTGGTGATATTTTCAATACTAACCGATTAAACTCAATGCATGCTTGTATCGTGTCAGATTTTCCTTAAAATGTACAGTTTTAAAGTTACAGTGCCTCAAAGATTTCCATACAAATCTTAAATTAATCCTAGCATTGAAACTGTATATTTTGACGAAAATCGGACACGATACAGGCATAGAGATTTGTTCCTAGATTGTTTCTGCAAAATGTCATTGAGTTTAATTGGTTAGTATTGAAAATATCACAGTTTAAGAGTCTGCTATTTAGATAACTTATCTTTTCTTTTCATAACAAAATTAATAACAAACAACAAACATTTTGGCTATAAAATGCTACGATGTGGGTTGCTTTTGCTTGTAGCAAATTGTGATCGTGCGTTATGTAAAACTAATGTCATGTTATATCATGACTCGCCAGTTTGTGCGATAAAATTTTGACCCCCTTTTGGCAGTATTAGGGTCAACAAAATTCACCGCTTTGTGATTCTGTTTAATGTTAATGTTATATTGATTTTGAATTGCCTCAATATGGCTCGTGTTAAGAATGTTTGGTTATACAAGCTTGTAACAAATTATGGAAACTGTTTCTCCAGAATAGAAGTAGAAATAAACAATGTTTGGTTTCTTTTTGAGAGTCTTTTCATAACATAATTGTCTGCCACAAACTATACAGGGTCCTTCGTAATATGCTGACACTTTTTTAAGGGTATGCATAGACCGTCAAACTGAACAACTTTCTCTATGGCACCAAAATCGAAATCGCGAAAAAAAAATCAGTTCTTCCATACAAAACTGCAAACCTACTTGAGCCAAATGTATGGGACAGCAGATTTTTTTTTCGCGATTTCGATGTTGGTCCTATAGAGAAAGTTGTTCAGTTTGACAGTCTGATCATCCCCTTAAAAAAGTGTCAGCATATTAAGAAGGACCCTATATAATTGCTTAGTACAATCAATGATGTCTGCGGGATCTGGTGCCTGTAATGGGTGTCATAGGTAGGAAAACCTGTTGTATTGGTCACCAGACCACCTCCTCAAGTTTGTTATCAGTTATTACAGTGCTGTCATACATTTCGAGTTGATCCATTCTGGACAAATACGTTTTCGTTTCGGGTTGAAGCTTAATCGTGAAAAAATAAAGTGACATTCATACAGATACGTTGAAATGATAAGAGCTCTATCTATAAGTGTATGTTGCTTCATCGCCTGCTGCTTCCCCCGACAACATTTCAATGCAGATAATAAAATGTAATCGTTAACTACTGTTGAAATGTTTCGGTTTCGCATGTTGTTACCTAGTTTCCCTTCTGATATCCGCTCTTAATTTTTTGCTGCATTTCTTATAATTACCGTGTGTAAAATCAACGGTATGAGGAAACTTTGGATGCTAGTATAAAGAAATTTATGAGAACAGAATATCGAAGGAAAATTTTTCTCCAACTTCAGTTGCTAAACTAGCTCTCCCGAACAAAATGAATTTTAAAACTTCATAACTCTGCCGTTTCCGTTTGTGTAAAGTGCTAGGAATGAGGTCGTGGCGTGCGATAACGAGCGGGAACGAGTGGTGAAATTATGACTGCCCAGCGTGGCCCAACCACGGCACAACTGCAGGTCGACTCGGGATTGCGTTCCCGCAGACAATTCACCGTATAATGCTGCTTTTACTTCGACGGGAGTGGCGCAAGGAAACGGGCCCGGCGCAGTTATTAACCCGACTTCATTCGTTCAGGGGACCTCGTAATCACGCCGAAGCTCTGTCAAATGAGGTCACTGCTGAAAAACAAAGCTTGGGAACAATATTGCAATGCTGCAGAACGAAGGCTTACCTTCGAATTTATGTCAATATTTTCCTTAATATAAGTTCATTTTTACAAAGATATTTTTTAAAAGGGTAGGAAAGAAACTCGATGATTATAATGAATGACCAAAATGTCTGGTCTTGACAATGTTACACGTGGTTGTAATTTTGTTTCTTTATACATTCTTTATACATTTAGTTTTTTTAAAAGATGTGTGAGTTTCTGGCCGCATCTTCTCTACAACGGAACACCTTCCGACGCGGTGGTACAGTAAAAAATTACGAAAGCTATCCATGTGATTTTGATTTCTGATATAATAAACTTAATAACAATGTATAAGTGTGGCACTAGGCTAACTTTATCAGAGAATCCTTATGAATATTCAAGTTTTTAATTCATTAATATTACATCTGATTAAACAATAACAATAAGAAACTTATCAAAATAATAACGTATACGAGCATACCTACTTAAACAAGGGCTAGAGCAATATATGATGATGCAAACATACAATCAGACCGTGTAATAAATATTTAACCAACAATTTAGTTGAATATTACTTATTGCTCCAAGTTATTTGTATGCGCAACGAGCAACACTACTGATGACTATGACATCATCTCGAGCAATATTCGAATGAATCATTTAGTTTTCTATAACTATTTTTGTACCTGCACGGGTGTCTGATTTAAAAAGGATATTTACGTCATTAGCGAACCCATTCTTGTTCCAAACTCGGTATTATAAGTGTAAAGAAGGGCATAATATTATTTTATAATTATACCTAACTTAAGTGTGTATAAATTGTGATAAACTAATATGGTATATACAATTGGTAAATTTATATTTGATGATGTCAAGTGTAAATGTCGGTGGTGCTGTATATACCCAATGTGGTTTCAATATATGACCAGTTTAGATAGAAACTGTAAAACAATAATTTAGGACTAACTTGTAGTTGTTGGTTCGATAATTAGTTAATTACTCACTCGCATCGCACGCCTGGTACTATCTATTCGGTGCGCCTGATCCTGTTACAGACGTGCGAATTATTATAGGCCGACCTGAGTTGACACTGTAGTAAGTAAATTACTGTAGTTTTCCTCCCATTTTGTGTATAATTTCGTAAAGCGCTCCTACTTACTTTGATAACTAATTTTGACAGACAAAATCAACAACAACGCGCGACATCGTTTGGTGGTATATACCGAGTCACACTAGGAGGTATTATAGAGTGTCAAAATCCATCATCATCAGCCCATAATCTTTCACTGCTGAACATAGGCCTCTCCCAATGCGCGCCACAAAACTCTGTCGTCGGCCTCCGCCACCTTTTTAGGTCGTCTGCTCAGCGGGCAGCATGGCGTCCCACACTACGCCTGCCAATTCGTGGTCTCCACTCTAAAACTCTGACACCCCATCGGTTGTCAGTTCGGCAGATATGACCAGACTATTGCCACTTCAGCTTCCTAATTTTCTGAGCTATGTCAACCACTTAACTTCTCTGACGTATCACTTAATTTCTGATATGATCTCTCTCAAAATCCAATAATAGGACGTACAATTTAGTGTCTTTTATTTCGACACTTCCACTTAAACTTTTCCTGTAAATCGAACTCGTCAAGGTGCTCCTGCTCATTTCCTCTACATGATCAAACTATCAGAAACCCGGTAACATACTCTCTTCTTATTTCCAGTGATATCAGCAAACGCGTTGACCGTAACCGGCGGCGTGGGCCTACCCACGCTGGTGTCGGACGCAATGGGTGCTGACGTGGAGATGGTGCAGGGAGAAGGTACCGGACCTGAGGGGCTGATTGCCCCGCGTCGCCTGCCTAACCCCTGCCTGGACAGCCCTCAGCGTATGGACCTGCACAGGGAGCTTATGTTCAACCAGAGGATGTAAGTAGAAAAGATACTGCTCATGCTCATGACTGATTTTGACTATTTCAATTCGCTGTCGGCTTTGACGTCTTCTTATGTGGCTGGTTAATTTAAATTGTAAAGTGCTACCTGCATATTAATGTTGTTTATACCTGTTTTCGAGATCTAAATATTATTTATATTTTTGCCTTTACCGTCTCTATCCGCAGATTATATCTTTCATGGCAATTTGCGAGAGAGGGGGACCAACAAATCCACATTTATAATATTGTAGTTAGGAAATTTTAAACGATGGAAATAAGATGATAAACGTCTGTTTTGCACGTACGTATCATGACAAAATAATATTATCATTATCATTCATTAGACTTTCATGAACACGTGTTAAGCGATCATGAAAGTATAATGTGACTGAAAAATGTGTTCGTCATCTTATTTCCACCGAGCCTCGAAGCGTAGTTCGTTGCTTCATGCTACAAGCCTTTGTAAGTCTATATTAATAATCCAGATATAAGAGATTTCCCATAAGAATTTTAAACAGCTGCCTATTCTAAGGCAGGCAAGGCACCTTTGTTCATTGTTAGTGTAAAGAGGGACCTCAAAGGCACTTTCTGCGACAAAAAGCCTCTCTCGATAAGCTTTATAGAGATAGCAAACGTCGGCCTACTCAGTTTTAAAAGAGACCCGTTTTCTTTGACGTAACCGCCTGACCTCTAAAATTGTTTGAAATTCAGTATTTTCTGAGTTTTAATTAAGTTATATACTTCCTTAAGATATTTTGATAATTGTAAAGATTATGGTGTTTCATGGAACGTAAGAATAAGTATTAGAGAATATAGCTGGATGCTATTGCTTCGCTACGACGGTGTCTCCTATACAATCTTCCATTCTCATCTTCACAACTTCGGGGTGGAATTCCGAAAATACCATCCTTTCTTAGCGAGCAACTCGAACCCAAGAGAGACTTACGTGTCGAAATTCTAGATCTGTCATTGGATTTTTATGTTTGTTGTAGATTCCCTCGAGAGAGAGAGGGACTCTCTTCCTAGCTTGTTAATCCTGGGGTCAGCCTTCCGCGTCTGTTCTCTCCACCTTGCCCTATTCCTGACGTCGTCTTCAGAGACATTGCACTCGGTCATATCACTGCGAACTGTGTTCATCCATATAGTCTCCGGACGTCCTCATGTTTGTTGTATATTCCTAAAAATAATGGTAAAACAAAAGCCAAAACTATCGCATGTCGTCACTTATCAAACTAATCTGTCTGAAGAATGTAGGAAATCTCTAAATTGATGTAAATTACAATAATCAGGAAGATAATAGCGATTGCTTTAAAATTACTCCGACAAAGTGTTGTCGTAAAAAATAGGACTTAGGCGCCGGAATTCTTTTGTATCTTTGGGAACCGATGAAGGGTGCATTTTTTGTAAGCATTCTCTAACCGATTATGAACTGTGAATAATACAATTTTGAACTTCGTTGTCAAGTTATCTACCTAAGCCTATATGAAATACATATTTGAAGTTTTTAATAATTTTTTTAATCTTTGTTTTCGACTTTAAAATCAATACGTTTGCAACAACAGTGTTGTTTATGACGACGCGACGTTATCTAGTCTTGATTCTTTATAAAAAGTTTACAGGTATAAATGTAGTTATACAATGTAGGATTATTACTTTAAATTATGTACTTAGTGATAACTAAGTACATAATTTAAAGCCCCCCTCCACGATATTATGTAGTCCTGCCTGTCTGTATAGGCTAATCACAGACACAACTGTAGTGATTTTAATACGGTTTTCACTAATAGATAAACTGATTCACGAGGAAAGTTTGAGTACACGTGCCAAGCCCGGTCAGGTCGCTAGTATACAAGGTGTTACAACAACAAAAATAAATATCTAAAACTTTTAAGGGGACTGTTTAGATCATCAATCTGAACAACTTTCACTATGGGACCAAAATCCAAATCGCGAAAAATAATATCAGCTGTCCCATTTAGCCCGAGTAGATTCGTAGTTTAGTATGGAACATCCGATTTTTTTTTCTTGATTTCGATTTTGGTCCCATAGTGAAAGTTTTTCAGTTTGATGGTATAAACCACCCCCTTAATGATTATTTGTATATTTGTAACACCTTGTATATTTATCTGTCACACTGAAGGTCGAAAACGAAAACATGTTCTAGAACAATAAAAGTTTTTGCTAGGAGCGAATTGGCGGGATTCTTGGCGCACAGGTGCTCCACATCCTGCCTCCAGGCCTGTGAACCCGCTATAATTACTGAACAATCGATGTTAAAAGTCCCTTTACTACTACCTTATGTGCACCATAGTAAGTATGAGAATTGTTCGGTTCGCGGGACTTGTGTGTGGAAACATCTGTCGTGTCGCCCGAACCAGCCGCACTTGCACATCTTGTTTACATGTGCTCTGCATACGTAGTAAGTCATAGTCCTGATCCTGAGCGCCTTGTTAGGATGTTGTAGTTTTGCCTCGCTTTTAATAGGCCTCTTTTGAGCCATTATTCAAACTAGTCATTGGATATAGATCGCGTATATCGTAAGCAAGTGAACACTCTTGAATAAGGATTATGAGCGTGGTAACTGCCTCCGTGGTGTAATAGTGATGTCACTTTGTGCATTTGTCTCCAGTTGGCTAGGACATTGCAGGCGGAATCACCTGATTGTCTGAAAAGAAAGATGATTCCGTGCTTCGGATGGACCGTTAAGCCGTTGGTCCCTGCTACTATCTCTGGTAGTAGTAGTCGTTCATAAAAACCACGTCAAAGGCCATAAGGCGGTCTGAAAAAACACTGACACCAGGGCTTGCTGCCCACACTATAAGAAGACGCGGTAACTACATCAGACAGGCGTTAACAAAAAAAGTAAAAGTCACCAACCAAAAGCGAAGGAATTAAAATAGCAATACAGGCCAGGCTGACCTGTTGATTCAGTCCATTTCCCCGTCAATGTGATTGTCGGTTCCATCTCGTCCCTGTTATTTCCGCAGCCGTCTGCGAGCGGCGAACGGAAGGAAGCAATTCCCACGGTTGTAACGGGAATGCAATTCTATATCAAGGCACTGTACTTATACTATATAAACAGCGCTTAACAGTTAGCTTTGTAGATTCAATCATGCTGGGCTTATGTTTGTTAGGTATTAGTTTTTTAGCATCATGATTTTGACATAGGGTCCTTCTTAATATGCTGACGGTTTTTGAAGGAAATGATTAACCTTGCCTGCCGTGCAGGAGGCGATGGTTCGATCCCCGTCCAGGCCGACTCGAACCAATGAGTTTTTCGGGATTTATGTACGATTTGTAACACCACTGGCTTTTCGGTGAAGGAAAACATCGTGAGGAAACCGGCATGCTTCAATTTCGAGGCATGTATTGTTCCCACTGTCCATTACAAGTGGCGACGGGTTCACTCCCCGTCAAACTGGACAGAGTTTCGGTACTAGTGAAACGTGGATTTCTGTGGTTTCAGAATATCTCTGACTAGTCTCTCGGGGAATATAGTCGTGAGCATATGTATATGTATGTATGATTAGACCATGAAACTAAACAACTTTCTCCATGGGACCATAGTAGAAATCGCGAAAAAAATCAGCTGTTCCATAAAAAATGCAATACTACTCGACCTATATGTATGGGTCATCTGATTTTTTTTCGATTATGATGTTGGTCCCATACAGAAAGTTGTTCAATTTCATGGTCTGATCATCTCCTTAAAAACCGTCTGAATATTAAGTTTGATCCGATATAGTAGATTTTCCTTCGCGCTTAGTTTTATTACCACAACTAGAGTTTACCCGCGACTTCGTCCGCACAAATTATATACCAGATTTTAAGTAAGATCATAAGCTATCAAACAAAACAAGTTTGATCAAAATCGGTTCAGTAGTTTTTGCGTGATGCTGTTATAAACATACAAACAAACAAAGAAACAAACAGACAGACAAAAATTCTAAAAAAAGATTGATCGTAATCTTTTTCGTGTTAATATCTCCAATGTACAGACACACTTCTGTTACAGTTTTATAATAGTTTAGATATGGATCTGGGTTTTACCAACTACACAGCAATGGCTAATGATATCTTTAAATTTTTAAACGTACTTCATTGTTACTTATGGAGGCAGTCAGTCGTTAAATCTTGGACTTTGATTTATGACTGTATCATAATAAAGTAAGCTGTACGCGAATGCAAAAACAACAAATTCCGCATCGCAATTCCTTGTTAGTAAATCGCAATCAGTGTCGTGGAAATTCTTTTAAAAGATGTCGGTTATTACAAAATCGTAATAATGATTTACAGTGACCAACAAGTACGGCTAGATTTCGTGATGTCGATAAAATGAGCGACCGTAGCCAAAGCTATTAGCTGAAGCATTTTCTGTTACTCGCTCCGCAGAGTTTGTTGATTGCGAACTTGATTTAGAACGAGATATGGCGTGTCTGGTGGCCTGAATCAGATATGTAAATAGAGTTCCATTTCATCAGAGAGGAGCTGAGCGATGCACCAGCGAAGAGCCGTGAAGCCGGTAGTAATTAGTTGGAATTAAATCGTGCTGACGAACCCGTGCTAATGGCTCGTCAATTTGATTTCAGTGCTCGGGACTCCGGACTAATCCTCCATGTTTTGCTCTGCTGAACTTTTTGATTGCAAACCTATTTTAAGTTAACCTGAATCGTACTTCGTAACGTTACTGGTTTTGTTATTTATGGGTCAATTATGTGATTTATATCTGCAAATAAAACATTACGTCGCTATTACACATTTCAAGAATGTGGTATAGTAAATAACTAACGCACTAATCTAAATGTATTACGGTAATAAATCATATCGCAGCCGGTAGACATACAATAGTGTTTTGTGAATGTAGAGCAGATAAATTACGACATGAATATAATAGCGTTATAAAACAATGACTATGAAATAACTGACGTCAGAATTCAAAATGCAGAGTTAGCTGCATTCTGCACAAATGTACAGTTGCACTCAGTACTTCGTGGGAAATCTATAAGGGGACGGCTACTGTTCAATAGAATACAATTCACACAAACGCAAATATAGGTACATTGTCATAAACAGGTACCTATTTTGTGTAGGAGATTGTACAACAACCTTCGAAATGACAATGTTTATTTTAATCTTAGACGATTTATATACGGACCCGCCTCGCCTTAGCATTTCCCCTCTGCCAACGTGCAAGATCAAAAAATCTTACGCATTTACATTCAATTTATACCGTATCACTAAACGCGACAGCCTATAATTGCGGAACAATAATTTTGAACTTATGACGTTTGGGATTCACACGACACTGTTTTTCATGATTTTTAACATTCAAAATTAGAATCTAAACTAATGGAATAAAATCCAAAGTTGCGTATCTCGTGATACCTCGCCCCCCGCAAAGTGGCAGTAAAGTTTGTTAGTAGAATTACATGCGTAACTAGTCATATAAATAGTCTAAGATTTAAATGTTCTATCTTTTAGGTAGGTTATTAATTACGCTTATCGTATACGTTCATTATACAATCAATAATAGCAAATCGTCATTGATATTAAAGAAACATTGCCTTATATGGTAATGTGCGAAATATATCGTCTGCCGATAAGATATTGTTCCTATGTTGAATTGTTATCTACGAGATATTATTATACAATGTTCAGACGTTTTAAATATTTCGCTGTGTAGCCGTCCTTCAAGTGTCGGTGGCATTTCCATTGTAATCACTCATTAGTCACGTGCTCATTGTTGAAACAATTGGTTAATTAAGTATTCACTGTGTTTTTCAGAGGGAAGAATGTCCTCAACCAAAAGAGTGAACTAGAGAAGGCGCTATCAAAACACAAAGAGAAGCAAATTTTGAATAAAGTCAAGGAACATAAAGAAACACCTGGTAAGTTTAACATCTGATATTTTATCTTATAGTTATACTCAATTCCAAATAGGGGCGAAAAGAAGGTAAAAGGGTTCTTCATAGTACACACTTTAAAGAAATACGAATATTGTATCAAACAACAAAATGGCGATGTTGAAAGACCTAAAGAAGCAGTGGTGTGCACATGTGGTTCGTCTTTAAAATCATTCCGTCATCAAACACTGATATAAGTGTCTCGAATTTTTATAAAATGATTACGATTTGAAAAGGTTTCGTAGTCCTGCTTCTGAGATTTTCTTTTTTTTCGTCTTTATTTGACATATAGTATAGGTAGTTTGAAGTTACATTTAAGTAATAACAAAGAAATCAAATCAGTATCAAGAAATCAATCAAATCTTATAGACCTATAATATTATTGCAAGATACCTACTTCAACGATTATTATTTAATAGTTGACCCGACAGACGTTGTCCTGTCTGAAGAACTTATTCGGACTATTAAGGGAATATAATTCGGAGCGTGCTCCATACAAACGAAGTCTGGTGATATTTTCAATACGATACATTTTAACGAAAATCTAACTTCATGCAAGTATAGAGATTAGTTTCTAGATTGTTTCAGAAAAATGTCATTGACTTTTATTGTTTAGTATTGAAAATATAACCAGACTTCGTTTGTATGCAGCGCGAATTTACGCATTCGGAATAAACTTCTCTTAAGATCTTTAACAAAAAAAAGAATTGCTAATTCGATCTAGCCATTCTCAAGTGATGCGCTCTACCCTTATCAACAAACAGCATTTAATATTTATAAAGATTCATAGTGTCTGAATTGCAAGGAGCAGATCTAACCGTATTAGTGTATTATTGTGTTAAGAAATGTGTTGTTGAGATCAATTCTTAATAATTCATACGTTCAGTGTAATGAGTTAATTGTGCGTAAAAGTGTTTATCTATGTACATATAATAGTAATTAATATACATATCTACTCCTATCTTAACAACGTTATCATTATCAAGAACATCTGTTGTTCGTCACAAAGGAGATTCAAATAAAGGCAATCATGACTCAAGTCAAGACCAAGACAAATACAATTCTTGTAAACTTTATTACAAAACTGAGACATCGTGTAAATTTTCGCGATGTTAATTTTGTAATCTTGCGCGCTCTTGGTAAATGCAACCTTTGACCTGTATGTTTCATTCAATTGGTTTGTAATCGATTTCCTTTAGATATTGTTATTTTTATTGCATTCAATTAAAATTGGCTTTTTGATTTATTATGGTTGTAGTTATAAGATTTGTTTCGAATCACACTTAGATATTACGGAGAGCTAGATATATAGGTACCTACATCTGCTTTTAATCTTGATCCGTTATCTGTCTAAGGTTTAGTTTGATCTCCGTGTTAAAAATTACGCGAAACGCATCACTTGAAAAATCTAGAGACATGGGAGGATAAACGAACGGTTATAAATGGTAAACAAACACATAATTTACATAAATACACCATTTTCATTAGTCAAACAAACGCTTTCTTATTTTGGTCTGGCTGTAGGCAGTCGGCTCCACCATAAACCGCATGGATTCTAAATCAATCATCAAAGAAATCTTATCAGTCTTTGGTTGAGTAGTTGTGAACAAACTATCCGAGCCCAAAATATGATGCCAAACAAACGATGTTTTAAGTCGAACAATCAGTTTTTTGAACGTTGTCGAAGTTTAAATATATTTAGTTGGCCGGGTTAGGTTCACATACATCACAGCAGGTGCAACTGTTGTCAGTCCACGGGGATCAATAATACAATTCACCAGTAACATTCCCTTCTATTGATGTGTTTTTGCTTATCGGCATTAATTCTTTACGTCTAGTGTCATGGAATTGTATTCAATGTGTAAAGTGATCGATTACACTCGATTCATGGTTTGAATGGCCGAGTGCCGACACAGTATCGTGGACCGGCGCACGCGTCGTGTCCGGTGCAGTCTAGGCCGAACGGTATCGTTTGTTACGTCACTGACTATGCTTAGGTAATTATATATTCTATTAGGCGTAGAAAATTATCAAATTCGACAGAGATACTTATATACCACCATCAGTTCGCATTGGGCACGCGCGGTGGACGCTCATAGACCCTTCCTTGAGGATAGGTAGGCCTGTGCCCTGCAGTGGGTCGTTATAGGCTGATGATGATGACTTATATGTATTATACTTTGTACAAATATTAAAACTGACTCTTGTTTTCCTTTGATTCCCGTGTTCTTTAGTTATGTATGCAGGCACGTATGCGCCGATTAAATTCTCATTACCATACGTTCGTTCTCTTTTCACAAAACTCGTTTTGAAGTTTTGCTTTTTTGCTTGCATATTTGGATGAGCCATACTTGTATGTATGCGGTCATCCGGTCCGATATGATGCAGGTGCACGGACGTTCACCTCGTGGCGATTCTTTTGTTAATCAAAACTGTCACAAAGTGAAGGCAAGAATATTTTAGTTAGATGCCCGAACGCACGCACATACCTACAATAAATTAGACACAGCACAGCATTACTTAAAAAAATGTAAGACCAAACCCAATTAGCTGAACAAAACCATCAAACTACAACTTTCTATGAGGGTTCAATATCTAAATCGCGAACTAAAATATCAGCTGCTCTATACAAAACTGCATAATTACTCGACCTGAATTAATGGGACTTCCGTTTTTTTTTCGCGATTAAGTTTTTGGGTCTATAGAAAAAGTTTGTAGGTCTAATCATTCCCTTTAAATAGTTTCAGCTAATTTTGTAGACCTTGTTTTAAAAAAACATTTAAACATATCCAAAAATTCACGAGTTAGAAGATTATCAGTCTGTACTGGAGTGTTCTGCCACACTTTTAATGTCAAATGACCTTACGGGACGGTCATGTCTTATTTCTACTAATTTTCTATCTTTTTTTAAATACCCCTAAAGTAATTCCCCTATAGTTTAAAATTAGAGGCTATAGTATTTCGCAGCATTCAATGTCTTGCTATTATGATAGAAATGTCGCTTCTGTCAATCTTGGTTATACTGGAGTAGCAGGTCGATTGCCCGGTAAAAGTTAATAAAAATATCGATAATTTAAAATAATTATCTCTAATGTAATATTGGTAGAATGTCGATGACCAACACAGTATGAAAGTGAAACTGCTCGTGCGCTTCCCGTCTATCCGACTGGTCGAGCGTGGGAGAAATTACGACTTAGTTAAACCTTGTACTAAGGCTTATGGTTTACTTATATAAAATTAATTGCGTTAATTAAGATTCTGGAGTAAAGACCTCGAATCGGAAGACCATCTAAGTAAAAATCGCTGCAACTGAAAGATGCCAGCTGCACAAAATCTTTTGATGTGGTGTAAAATATTATTTTGTGCAGATAAGTACGCACTGATTATATCATATCATTGTTTACATTCAGATACCGATAATGAACCTTGATGTTTAATTAAAAATCGTTGTAATACTATCTAATCAAAAGATTGCACACTTTTAAAAAATAAAACGGTCAGGTGCGAGTCGGGCTTCTTGCGCACTGAGTCGCGAGGGATCCGTACCACACCACCACGCCACACAACATATTAGCTTACAAAAAAGTTTTTTTTTCTCCGGGACCTTTAGCGCGGGACCAACTCACACTTGACCGGTTTTTATTATTTGTTGTTATACTTTACAGTTTGCTCTATAATCACACCAAGTTTGGCGCTTGTAAGTATTACAGTTTTTACGATAGAGCGAGAAGAAAAAACATTTGTAAAAACTAGTATGTAAACTCTTGTATGAGCAACCCCATAAATTTTTAATTTTATGTCATTTTGATTATTTGTTAGTAAATCCGCCATAATAACGCACATTCTGTGAGAATTTCAACTGTCTAGCTATTACGGTGCAAAAGTTACAGCCTTAAATAGTTAGGACGGACGGACGGACAACGTAGGCTTAGTAATAGGGTTTTCACCCTTTGGGTACGGAACCCTAAAAATTACCCATCTACCTAAACGAATAATAATAATTATCACTTACGTAACAACTGAAAACAAATCGTAATAGAGAATATCAATAAAAGTAATAAACCAAATATTTGTCAGTTATCGATTTCGACATCTTTTCTTCGGCCTTCCTCTCCTACCACAGCCATCCACAGCAAAATTCTAGGCTATTTTCAACCAATAATAATCACCTAGTTTTGCTATTTAAACTTTTAAAAGCCGTGGTGGTGTAGTGGCGAGTAACCTTGCCTGCCGTGCAGGAGGCGATGGTTCGATCCCCGTCAAAGCCGACTCGTACCAAATAGTATTTCGGAATTTATGTACGATTTGTAACAGCGTTGGCTTTTCGGTGAAGGAAAACATCGTGAGGAAACCAGCATGCTTCAATTTCGAGGCATGTATTGTACCCAGTGTCCATTACAAGTGACAACGGGCTCACTTCCCGTCACACTGGACAGAGTTTCGGTACAACTAGAGAAACGGGGATGTTCTGAGGCTTCAGAATATCTCTGACTCCTCGTGGAATTCCTGAGCATATGCTTATGCTATTTTTGCTTTTTCCAGAATTAGAGCGTGCTATAGCGGAGCGAGCGAAGCGGCTGGAGCAAGCCGAGGTGGTGGAGGACGATGGCACAAACCCCACGCTGCAGGAAGTACGCGCACGGCTCCGACATGCGGCGCCTCCTTCCCCTGCGGCCTCAGCGCACTGAACGCGCTGTGTTACATACACCCCTAGTTTCTAATTACTAACAAACATTGTAAGGGTGTATTCAGACAAAAACTAAACAATTTTCCCTATAGTGCGTCCATGATTATCATGGAAATGATAGGTCCGTGATTTTGACATGCGGTTTGAGAGAATTTATAGTCCTTTTTAAAGTTTTATGAATGATCTAAACTTTATATTACACTAAAAACATACAAGATTAAAGGTTTTACGGCTCAAACATTTTCAGAAAGTAAAATAATCGCTCTAAAACGATCTGTCAAAATCATGGAGCTATCTTGGACATACTATAAAGGTACAAGTTCGTAGCCGACTGTACGCTACAGCAGCAGTCGCCGCGACACTACAGGTTTGTATGTTTTTCTATGAAAACGACGTGTCGCTAGGCTACGGAGGGTATTTCATAGCATTACATACAAACCAGTACTGTCGCGGCGACACCTCGGTCGCCCGCTTCTGCCGCGTACAGTCAAAAAAATTAAATGAATGAACAAAAAAATTGTTGGACCTTCCATGGAAAATCGATCGGCTGATCCCTGATCCCCACTTT
This sequence comes from Agonopterix alstromeriana, assembly GCA_963924505.1. Classification (NCBI taxonomy): domain Eukaryota; kingdom Metazoa; phylum Arthropoda; class Insecta; order Lepidoptera; family Depressariidae; genus Agonopterix; species Agonopterix alstromeriana. The sequence goes on from OZ004664.1 coordinate 13,479,680, forward strand.
TGTATGGGAGGTACAACATATTTTCCCGTTTTTCTACCCATGTTCCTTAGGGAAAGTTGTTTAGTTTCATTCTCTGAATACACTCTTAAAATTTTGTTACTAATTTTAAACTATCACGGTCCAACTTAATATGCTGAGGGTTTTTTAAGAAGATGATCAGACCATCAAACTGGGGCCCAATCGCGCTAATACGGGGTGAAATTGATATCATTAGCATCCTTTTAAACTAAAAGTCTACCCATTAAACTGAACAGCTTTTACTATAATCGATCGGAGCAAAAAGAAAATCAGCTGTTCCATACTAAACTGCTTTGCCTACTCGACTCAAATGTATGCAATATCTTTTTTTTGCTCCGATCGTTTTGCTCCCATAGCAAAAGTTGTTCAGTTTGATAGGTAGACTCTTAGTTTAAAAGGATGCTAATGATATCAATTTCACCCTATAAAAACATCGAAGTTCAATACTTATTCAATTTCAGGTTTAATCACATTGCAATCTAGTTCCTATTCAATGCTGAATTTCGTATCTTTAGAAAAAGTTGTTCAGTTTGATGGTCTGATCATCACCTTAAAAAAGCGTAAGCATATTAAGAAGGACCCTATATGACCCGCTCCCCTTTCAATACTATACATGTAAGTTATTATCTGTGGTAGTTACACCCCCAACATACCAACGTACCTTTAGAATATCCAGAATCAATGTAACATTATTTTTAAATACGTATTTTTCAAAGTAATCGTTAGAGATTATACGGTATGCTTGAATGGATAGATTTTATATGAATAAAGCAATAGTAATTATCATGAATTGATAGTTAAACTTTTAGTAACTAATCATCAATTTATCTCAAATTACAAAGGTAGTAAAATATAAATTAAACTGGGTATTTCTATTGTGATTCTTAAACAAAGATAAACGATGATTTATTAGATGATAAATTATTAATTAATAAACAGAAACAACAAAATGTGATTATAATGGCTACCAGTTTCTAACAATTAACGCCATCTGCCGATCTCGGTTTATAGTTCGATCAGCGCCACCTATGATTCACTTGTTAGAATTTCTGCTAGTTGACATAGTCACAGATTATTCAATAGTGTTGGACAATGGTGTAGGTATTGCAGAGGTAGTGGAGAGAAGTAGTCGAGGAAATAACTGAACAAAATGTTGAGACAAATTGTGTAGTGTTGGACATTTAAAAAGTTTTGATACTTGAAGAGCCAAAGAGCATAATCGACTCTATCATGAAGAGTTTATCTATTCTATGATATTGGTGTTCTTTTTATTTTGTCATTTAATCGGGTGTTGGCTAAATTAAATAGAAACTATATGATATATGCTTATTTATAACGAACAGCGAACTAAAAACAAAAGTGGGACTGAGGCTCTACCACGCATTTTTATATTTGATAGTTTAACGGCCAGTTGCACGTACGTTCATTAAAGTTAAGCCTCCATTAAATCTCTTGCTAGCTTTTACTACGTCATCGAGATAAAAAGTGACAGCAAGAGATTTAATGGAGGATTATCTCTAATGAACGTACGTGTAACTGGCAGTATATGTATTGAACGCAGTTAAATCCAGTTTTTAGTTAACGAGTTTTCCTTAGTTAAATAAGTTAACTGAGAATCATTTTTGATTACTCTCGAATTTTACTTTTAACTGAGGAAACCTGCCTACGCTGATGAAGAAATTTTGATGCGTATGTGAAGACTAACAAACCGCATTGGACATGCGTGTCGAGGTGGACTAAAGCCCATATCATCCTCCTTGGGGGAAGGGCCTGCGCCCTGCAGTGGGTGGTATATATAGGGTCCTTCTTAATATGCTGAAGAGGATGATCAGACCGTCAAACTGAACAGCTTTCACGATTTCGATGTTGGTCCAATAGAAAAAGTTGTTCAGTTTGATGGTCTGATCATCCCCTTAAAAAGTGTCAGCATATTAAGAAGGACCCTGTATAGGCTGATGATGATGATATTGTCTAATAACTAATTTATTTTATTGAAGTTTGCACCTCACTATGAGTGCAGGCATGTGCCCCTACCTGATGATGATTGTTGTTTGCTGGAGGAAAAAAGGCGTTGCTTACAACACATATCATCATCATCACAACCTATATACGTCCCACTACAGGGCATAGGCCTACCCTCGGGGAGGGTGTTTGGGCGTTGGTCCACGCGTGCCCAATGCGGATTGGTAGACTTCACATATGCATCGGAATTTCTTCTTCAGCGTATGCAGGTTTCCTCACGATGTTTTCCTTCACCGTTTGAGAGCAGTCGGTATTACGTACATAAAGTACTTATACTTTTGAATAATAGGGCCTAATATTCAAAATAAAAAGAACACAATATAGGTGTATTTGGTTAAAAAAGCTTCAAACTACACAATGCATGAAGTAACAAGTAAAATTTGAAAATGTGGGCATTAAACGAAAGATTTTAATAATTATAGGCATTGAGCAAGTGTTGGTGTGAATGGTATGCTTTGTATGCAAAGCTTGCGTGGTTATCTTTAAGTTCATCCTATCCTTTCGTCATCGAAAATATATTAAAACTATCGATTTTGTAAATTTAAGCATAGTTGCTTAGTTAAAATTTCGTTTGTTGTTATAAGTAATTTTAGTTTAAAATTCTGAGGCAGATCAATGAAACAGTAATTGAAACATTATGATCCTGGGCCTGTTTCACCACTTCTGCACGTCTAGCATGATTTCTCTACTTGCGCGCGAGTCGGCTTTTTCCCATACTAAAAGTCGCGCCAAGCGCGGCTTTAGCTCTCCGAAACGCGTAGGAACCGGTTATTTTCTATGCAGCGAAGGCGCGTCGCGCGAGTGTAGAGAAATCATACTAGACGTGCTGGTTAAGCTCTTAGTTGTTTATCTGACAGATGGTTTGACATATCTTTCATACGAAATATGTTCAACGATCTTTCAGATAAGCTATAAAGAATTTATCCAGAAGTAGTGAAACAGGCCCTTATTGTATAAATAAACTTCAAGAGAAGTCATTGAATCCAAAATAATTTTTTGTGGAAGTGTAGAAAATTATCAATTATATTTTACTCGTGCTATAATGGTGGTAGATGATAATCTAATATATCACGGTATCTATCATGTATATGTCCCGTTGTAGGGCTGCCTCTTCTTACGAATAAGGATGAAACAGAGATAGCAATACTCCATCACGCGGGCCAAGTTAATCGATAGTGCGATTTGGTGGAAGCCAGTGAGTGGTCAACTTGCTGTCAGAGCATTCTCTCAATATACCTGTGATTATCCTAATTTATCTTGATATAACTGGTTAATGTTGATGTTCAGGAGAAATATGAAGGGACTTATATACTAACATAATAACAACAACAAATGATTAGAGACAAATGCTTGTGCAATGGATGGCTCAAGATTTAAGCCATCTACTGGTATACGGTCAATAATTCCTATAAAATGGTCTGTGTGAAAATAAAATATAAATGAAAGAGAGATATGAATAGTATTAACATATTCAACGCATCAACAAACATTCGTAATTTTGGGTTTTTGTTCTGAAACTTTCCGTCTCTACTTCGAAAAAATATTATGCAAGTTTGACATATGTTGACAATTATTAGTGATTTTAATGTTTCAATTGCACTGAAAAAACATTTTGTACCTAATTTTCACAACTTATGATTCTATTCTACGTAATCGTATGGATATTGAAAAAAAGAAACATTGACTGAATAATCGACTGTATGACTTGATGTATAAGGGTAAATGTCGACTTCAAGCAAGAGAATAACATATTTTTCTACACTTTTTAATGTCACAAAACGTTTTGTCGTAATTTTCATTTGTAAGCATTTTACTGTTCTTGTTAAAATCCTGTATAAGATGTCTGTCACACATAGATCGTTTAGATGTCTATCTATATAATAATTCTTTAATACATACATACCTATTTTATGAAAATACTATAGAAAGTAGATAGATGTTGAAAATTTTAGAATGTATGACATAGAAATATTCTATTCATGATATGCGTGTTTAAAAATGTTTCTAACTTATTGACAGAGTAGACTTCTTATGAATAGTAGTTTGAACAAATATCTGGAATTAATATACTTACTTATAGCTTCATATTCAAGTAACGGTTGTTTACTTTATACTTTGGCGAAGTCTAATATAAAGTAACTGCTCGTGTACTGGTTACTTTTCATAATAATATAATAATGTGTATGTTTGCGTCAAAGGCAGCTCCGTTTTAGACTTCAATAGTTGTAAATTCCTTAAGTAACTTGACTGTGCACCAATAAATAGTAAAGTTGACCATAAGTTTGAATCGAAGTGTTCAAAAAAGTGATAGATGAGAAATATTTTTGTATAATTTATGTAATCTCTGTAGATACCTACAGTCTTTCAAAGTTTAATAGATAATGTAGTAAACCCCACGGTATTGAAATACAATGAAATGTTGAATCGACTTTATTGACAATTTCAAATATGTCGTCAATCTTCACATTAAAATCTTTGCGTGTAAAACAGTTCAATTATAAAACTTTGTAGAATCTCCGGAAGTCATACGCTTTATAATTTGAGTCGTGAATTTGCTATCGTGAAGTGACATTGATGTTTTGTCCCTAAAACTAGTCTGTTGACTATATTTTCTACCCAGTGTGTAAAATGTAAATTTTGTTTTCTCCATTGTGCCTATTTATAAAGTTGTTATTTACTTTCAGAGTATTAGTTATTTATGGTTATAAGATTATGTAGAATAAAGGAAAAACGATTCTCACAAAGATTATAATACCAAAATTAATGAAAAAAAAAATCATTCCACTTGTTATTATTTCACTTCTTTGCAAATTTCTGTATCGATTTATTTAAGTTAATTGTTAAGTTATGTATCTTAGTACAAAGTGGTCTTCATAATATGAAGTTTTAAGTATTAATAGGCTTCAGCTATCGAAGCCGACAATATCGTGGCCATTTATGTTCGATATTACGCGACTATGTTAGTGTTTAAGTAATCAAAGAAATTGTAAAACTGTATCGGAAATCAATAATTTGCATAGACAAATAAAAGTGTTTTAGCAATTTGCCGTTTCATTTTTATTTCTGAGTTACCAACTCTTTTTTCCATACACAATATTAACACTGTTCTATAAATTCAAAATGTTAGTTGAACGATTTCGAGGCTCATAGAACAGACCGAAAAATTATTACGCCGAATAGAAAGGGGTGGAAAAGCTTGGGGGAGATTTTTCCCAACAATGGAACGAAACAGGTTAATTAATAGGCAATTGGCTAAAGTTAAATATCCGATTTCGATGTTGGTCCCATAGTGAAAGTTGTTCAGTTTGGTGGTCTAACCACCCTAAATGTTTTTTTGTATTTTTGTAACACCTTGTACAAGGCTACCTAGGTACTTACAGGGTCCTTTTTAATACGCTAATACTTTTTAAGGGGAACACCAGACCATCAAACAGAACAACTTTCTCTATGGGACCAAAATCGAAATAGCGAAAAAAATATCTGCAGTCCCATACATTTGGCTCGAGTAGGTTTGCAGTTTTGTATGGAGCAGCTGTTTTTTTTTCGCGATTTTGATGTTGGTGCCTTAGAGAAAGTTGGTCAGTTTGACGTTGTTATCATTCCCTTATAAAAGTGTCAGCATATTTCTTAAGAACCTGTATAGGTAGGAAACCTGTAATAATTGTTCTCACAAAAAATCGAAAGTTGTCGAATATGAAATAAGCCGTCGACTACTAGAAGTAGACTATATCCCATACCTGGTATTTCTGACTACACGAGAGGCGGAAATGCTACTTTGCAGTCCAAAATAAAAATATGGTTCACCTTCACTGCACATCGTGCCCATGTCCGGAATCAAATAATCCGATAATATGCCGCTAAAATTTTAACTTATCTAATTGCACAATTAAAATTCGTCAAAGTGTTAATGACGGAAGGTGCGTACTAAATCGACAATCGACATGAGACGTCAATTACCTCACACATTAATATTATGATATGAATTATTAGCATGCAGTTAACATGCGCCGAACTCGCTATTAGTGAATTAATTGAACTGGGGAAATTTATCGGGTCGTCGGAGCGTGAACGCTTTCGTTTTCATAGGACGACAGGGAGTCACGTCCGAGCGCGGTGGTCGAAGGCGCGGACGCCTTCTCAGGTCTACCACCCCAGCGCCGGCGCCGCTCCGACCCAGCACCACCGCTCCTGCATTCAGTCGCCACTCGGACTTCATCTAACACTCACGGTCTCGAACAATGTTAATAGCGCGTTGTTATTCGCATCAGTGACTACCAACATGCACAAGAAAACAATTTACTTTGCTCTCGTAGCATACTTAGTTTTTAATGCAGTTGATGCTAAAAAATCTAGAAGAAATAAAAGGCCGAAAGATGAAGATTCTACCCCTCAGCCTAATGTGGTCACCTACTCGACCTTCGGATTCAACGATGTCGGGACGTACGATGGCTTCGTACCAAGTTCTCCGGACTACGCCAATTATCTTAGCAACTACAATCAAGAATCTTCGACGAGATTGTACGCACCAGCGTTTCCAACGGCAATGGACTCGGCAGGATTTAATAGTAACTTTGGTTCTCAATCCCAAGATGCTCGGCCTTTTAATTTAGGTGACGATAATATACCGCAGGCTAGTATGTTGCAATATCCACAAAGCTCCATGAGTTTCTACAACACTCCAAGTCTTGACAACAATGAGGGTCACAGCCAGACGTTCCCATCTGAGGATGTGTACGGGCACTATGCAGGAGAAGTTAACTCACCGGTTTACGGAACAAAGTTAAGTTCAAAAAATATAAACAGACCCTTGAACCTATTCAATAATACGGAATTCAATGTGTTCGGTTCTGGATCTCCAAATCCGAGTGACGATAAATTTTCCAGCTTCCACGAAGTTCAGTCATCGTATGAAAGTAAGCCGACGACGTTTGGTGAGTCTTCTAAAAATAACTATCAAAACACCTATAATAATGCACCCAGTTTTTCCGCTACAGGAAATGATGATTTTATGAAATCAACACAAAGTAACTCACAAAATTCCGTTAAATTCCAAAAAGTTGTTGATTTTACTAAAATGAGGCCAAATTATCCTACTGATCTTGACTTCAAATTTCCAACTGCTACCAATAAGCCTTTGAGTGCATTTGGAACGGTTTCAAATAATCAAAATGAAAACACCAATACGAACGACTTTGAAGAACCTAGTAGCAAGTTTTCGAATCCTACACCGTCATTCAGAGATAGATATAAGGATAAAGAAGTCGAAGATGTTACAGAAAAACAGATAATAAAACCAATGGCATTCACAGATACAGAGTTCTCACACAACTCTGTTGGCAGCTTTAACAACTTTAACAATAAGAATCCACTGAAAGGTACTAAGTTCAGCTTAGATTTTAAGGACAAATTTAAGTACAGACCTTGGTCATCAACTAATTATACAAATGATTACAAAAACGCTAAAAATCCTCTAAAAGGCTATCAGTATTCCACCAACTTTAGTAATACCAGCTTCGAGTTCGACTTTAGCGGTGGTGGTAAGAACGAAAACGTCGATAATAAATTTACCAATAACAACGATGAGGTAGTTCCTGCAGCGAGCAGCAATGTCGTCGACCTGACCTCTGATTATCAGTTCCCTGAAAACGATTATTCAAACTTTAAGAAAATTCCCAACATCAAAGGGTTTGGAGACGATTACCCGGGTCTGTTTCAATCACTGAAACATCAGGAGAAATACGATCCCGCAGATTATGTTAAAAGTCTGTATAGTACAACACCAACGACCACCACTCACTGGGGTAGCGTATACAAGGCTCCCGAGGTCTCATTTAAACAACAAATAAAGAAACCTCAATTTGTTGATGAAATAACTGATGAAGTCGTCCATATACCAAAGAGACCGTACAGTAATAAATACAATTACGGAAAATTTACAGACAGCAAACCGACCGATTGGTCTTCATTTCATAGTTACAGACCGCATAAATTCAAGAAACCGCAAAACGATTGGAATAAAGATGTCCCCACCACTAGATTTAAATCTGAAGAGGATCTGCTAGGGCTGAGAACTCACGACACGTCGCATCCGTCATATTTGCCAACGTACCGGCCTAACAGCAATTCGCTTTCAAGTGATTACGATTACAAAAAGTTAGTCGAGAAGTGGAGACAATCTTACCTCAAGGCAAAATACAAAGACACTTTTCATGATTTTGAAGGATTTCCGACAGAGAATAAGCCTTTACACGTACCAGTTCCGAAGCCGTACCCGGTAAGTTTTTGCGTGTATTTGATTGGGTGCTTTGTGACTTGTTTGCAGTAGTGTATATAATTTTTATGTAATTATCAAGCACAAAAACTGTATGAAAGAATGCGGATCGGAAAACGTCGCGCACTGATTTCCTCGCTCGCTCTTGGTCAGTGAGATGATGCGCGCTCATGCGCCTGGGAGAAATCATGAAACTGTACACCCTGATATTTTGCACTACATATCAAATCTAGTTTCTATTTCTACCTATGATAAGAAAGAAGGCCGTTTCGTGCTCGTTTTACACTTCGCGTGACCAGGTTGATTTGTTGATTAGTTTAAGTTAATGTGCAGAATAAACTAGGTCTTTAAGAATCTTCTCACAATGAAAGTGTTAGGTATTCGAATCAGCTAACAACAATAGGAGATTTTAGTGTCTAATTACCTAAGCTAAGGTACACTTCGTCTCCGTTCAAAGTTAATTTGCTACTGTGATCAAACGTTTCGAAGTGCTACGGCTAGGATTACATAAATAACAAAGAATCATAGAAAGCGAAAATGAAGTCAATTTGTAGAGCAGGACAAGTTGACAGGTAACGAGTAGTTAGGAGTCAATAATAAGCCCATCGACCTCAGTCACGGTACATTAGGTTTATTGCTAGGGTGAAAGTAATCTGAGCCCTAACGCTGGGATGCGATAATGCATTGGGTTGTGGGTACGAGTATAATAGTTGGAAACATAAACCTTGACTGCGCAGAACTTTGTAGGCGAACACACTACCGTGCACACCCCTCGATCCCGCCCCATTGGTCCAGTTGTTTGCCGTATCGGGTGAAAATGAAATACAAAATTTAGTGACTTTCGCTATAAAGGTCCTTTGTTATGATTGCTTTCCCAGTATTTTTATGGGGTGGGAACACGGTTTAAAACGAAGTAGGTATAGCTTGTTTTGTAATTTTATTTATGGTCTAATATAATTCCGCTAACTACTATGGTACTAAGTACAAAAAAGCACATAATAAATACTAAGTAGTACTTACTATGTAACGTACCATAATCCCCTTCGAAACTAATAGCAACGAAAGAACTTTAAGACCCGTGAACTTATAATCAAATGGTCGGTAATTTTAAATTAATTATCTACCTTGTGCTAATTAAAATAATATGACATTTTGTTCATGCAGGGACGTCAAATCGACAAGCAATTAATCGTACCTCTCTAGTTGCAGTTGCATTTTTAACTTATTTTAATACACGCATTTTTTATAGCAAGTAGACTTATAAATTACAAAAGTAACTAAGAATTTAAGCGGTAAATGAATGATCCAATAAAGATGTCACTTTTAATTAGGTACCAACATATTACAACTTTCATTTAACTTCACTCGTTAGTTATAGTTATTATTTTAACATGCAAATTGTAGAGTCAAATAGTAAATTTTACATTGCGTTTCACAGGAAGGAATGGTTAATTACAAATTTAATTTTAAATAGATTATGCAAACGATAATTAGTTGCGTGTCGCCAATTGGAATTTAACTGTCGTTTCAACACATTGTTTTTAGTTTCCTTTATAACTATCATATTTATATGGATGGTCGGTTTGATTTTTTAACTGGTTGCTTTATTTTAACGACAAAACCGCAATAGGTAGTAATTAAAATTGTACCAGAAATTTCGTTTAAGAAAATGTTACCAGGCTTCATGCTTTTATTTAGATTTAAAAATCTTTGAAAAGACTTTCAAGGAATCGACCACGATTAGATTTAGTATAGTTTTATAAAAAACCAATTTATTTCATATCAAACAAAAATCACCAACACTTAGTTCATAAAATCATAACCATTAATAAAAAATGATTAGTTATCATATTTAAATTTGCAGATCGAAGTACCGCACCCGGTGATAGTGCCGGTGCCGCAACCTTACCCGGTCCGGGTGCCGGTTCCGAAGCCGGTCGCGGTGCCGGTTGTCCGGGAGATAACCGTGCAGGTTGAGAAGCCGGTGCCTTACCCGGTTATCAAGAAAGTTCCTTATCCCGTAGAAAAGCATGTACCCGTGCGCGTTGAGAAAGAGGTTCGTTTTACATTAAAGCTTGTTGTCTAGTCTAATTAACACTTAAATATTCCAAAATACTTGCTTCATGGAAGCTTGCTTACGTACCTATTGTACGCGGTCGGATACGTACCTTAATTTATTATAAGTAAACTACAATTATAAGATATTTGTTAGGTTCTAGTTTTGTAGAGCACCCGCTTTACCTACTCTCCATTCCATAACATACGATTACTCACGTTCAACATACCTTTGCGGAGCGGTCACAAACTTTGTTCCCCCAAAATCCCCATTCATGAAATATCTAAGCATCAGATGAATTCAGATTGACGGACGTAATTGTGGAATTTACACCCCTAGCACCGCAAACGTTTAATAAAAAACACACAAATGCATCACATAACATAACATAAGAATGAATCGCTTTATCGCATTAGAATCGATGACGTAATAATTATAAGGCTAGTAAACATCCATCCATCCAGTCATCCATCAATCACGTATATTAGTATGATATAATATAAATAAAAGGTAGGTAAGTAGGGTATATCTTATAACAAGTAATTTCTTTTAGAGCATTCAGTGGCGTAGCGTGGGTTTCTGCCGCCCGGGGCACAGACCGATTTGGCCGCCCACTTATTTTACCTACGAGAAGCGAGCTCGAAATTTTGTTGCATATCTATTCCGGTTGTGATCAGACATCTTTTGGTTTATCAATGCAAAAATATAAACTTAGAGCGAGCTCGACTTCTCGAGCTTTTTACTTACAAAAAATGTGCAAAGTAACCAACGTAAAAGCTATGGATGGAGCGAAGCAAGCTCGAAATTTTGAGCACCATGTCTTAGCTGTGGTCAGAACTCTTTAGGATTATGTGTAGGCACAGTAACTAAAACAGAAACTTAGAGCGAGCGGAGCGTGCTCGACTTTTCTCTGCTCTACGAATTGGTTACAGACAGAGCTCAATCAATCTATATTTTTCCCGAATTTGCCGCCCCTAGTAGTGTTTAACTCCACAGTATATAAACATAAACACGTGATATTCACATTTATAAATGAAGCTAAGCATGAGTCAAACACAGTTTAATTCTACAAGTTCGCAGGAAAAATTTTATATCATCGAGACAACCTTTTGCATGCGTTTTCACTTGTCTTACATTGTTAACTTCTAGGAATAATTATCTATGCATGATTATGTATATGTACATACCTACTTACATTGTTAGAATGCTTATAGTGGAACTCAAAAGAAATATTATTAAGTGTATAATTATTCTCCACCTTTCCAACCCTCTCTATTGTGTGCAACTATTGACCAACTCACCAAGAGGTAAAAGGGAAGGCCTTTGCCCAGCAGTGTCTATTATTTGAAAATATACAGGGTGTAAGGAAAAGTATCATTAACCTTAAAACCACATGCTCTACCCATCAAACTGAACAACTTTTACTATGGGAGCAAAAGTGTCAGCGCAAAAAAAATCTGTCCTCCATACGTTTGAGTCGAGTAGGTATTGCAGTTTAGTACGGAAGATATGCTTTCTACTGCTGATTTGACTTTCAATAATCATACTTCAGGAGTGCGATTTTTGAAAGTCAAATCAGCAGTAGAAAGATGCATATCTCAATGGTAATTTTGACATTTTCAACTGCTGAGTTCATCGAATGAGTTTCAAAAATCGCATGGGAAAAAGCTGAGTCGCGCGCAAGTAGAGAAATCATGCTAGACGTAGAGTTTTTTTCTGACCGCCTTACTGCCTCTGAAGTGGTTTTTATGTGTGCTTGCCCATACGATAAGAAGTAGTTGTGGCGGACTCCTTGGTCGACAGTGTTTAAAATGTCTATGAGCGTTCCGGTGTTTCCTGGACGACGAAAACCGTCAGAATAATAACATACCAATTTTCTTTCTCGCTAGGAAAAAACGCGAATCCATTCGTTTGGTGTATATTTTCATGTTTATTTCTTTTACCATTATATTTTGAGTTTTAAAACCTATTTCATTATTTATTCGAACTATCATCAGCTCCTCTGAGCTTCACCTGTACTTTTCGACTGCAAGTACCAACTCCACATAGTCACAACAAAACAATACCCGCAGGTTCAAGTCCCGGTAATGAAGCCGTACCCAGTGGCAGTGCCCCACATCAGGCCAGTGTTCCACCACTCCAGGCCACGGGAGGAGCACGACAACATCGACGATCAGGATGACGACTACTTGCCTCGACCGGAGACCAACAAGAGGGTACCTTATGTGAAACGGCCTAGAAGGTAAGCCGATTTAGAAACTGATTGCTATTTCCAAATATGTTTTATTGGTATACATGGTGTAACAAAACAACCTAGTAATGTTTAAAGCGGTGGTTTAGACCATCAAACTGATTAACTTTCGCTATGGAGCCAACATAGGGAAACAAAAAGTGCTGTATAATTCAAGCAGATTTTGTTTTTCGATGTTAGCGCCATAGTGAATATTGTTCAGTTTGGTGGACTAAACAACCCTTTTAAATATGACTATGGTGTTTTTTTACACCTTGTATACCTTGTATACAACAACTTAATTTAATATGCTGACGGTTTATTAAGAAAATGATCAGACCATCAAACTGAACAATTTTCTTTATGGGACAAATATGCAATATCGAAATCGGGAAAAAAAATTAGCTGTACCATACATTTTGGATTGCTGTTTTATAATATGGAACAGCTGTTTTACAAAAGTTGAAATCTGAAAAGTTGAAATGAACTGTTCATGTTTTTTCCGAGATTTCAACTTTTGTTAAATAAAGAAAGTTGTTCAGTTTGATGTTCTGATAATTCCATTAAAAACTTCGTATATTAATAAGGACCCTATACAACGCATTAATGAATAAACGTAAAACTAGAAAATAGTTTGTTTTGAATCGAGAGCAGAATCGAATTATCAAGGTTTCAAATCAGTTAATTTTTTTCAAAATATTAAATAATTTGAAATTAACTAAACTCGATACCACCCCACCGCACAGTCACACTCACCCTACTTACTACCAAAACACGGTTCTTAAAATGTATCCACGAGCACGCTATCGCTTTCATTCATTGTTGAAATAATAACAAATCATTTTTACATGAAAATTTAAGATGCGAATTTATTGTTTCAATGGAATTATTTCGTTATAAATCAGTTGGGGTATACAGATTATTTAATAGTTACTACCGTAACAGATAGTTCACTCAAACCGATTTTTCGAATTCCGAACTTTACGCATCAGGAACGAAAACTAAAATGCGCCTTATGTCAATGAGCGACCACTCACCCCTCGGTGGGGATCGGCCGTCAAACGTACCTGAGCTGTGGAGTGAGAACGGACTGGTATTTGGTTTTGCGCTTATTTAGGTACAGGTACACGTTGTATGTTAAAGTCATCTTTAAATCTTCAATATGCTAAAAGTAAGCCTTGATACAACTACATGCAAGACAGCTGGAAGTTGTAGCAATATTTCTGACCATCCCGAAAGGGATTACGGTCGTAAGTTTATGTATGTATGTATGTAAAGGTCATGTTCTGAAGAATATAATTTGCTTAAAAAATAATAGCGTTTAACGTTTGACGTGCTACTATTCAGCGCAACGATATTTATCAGGAAAAATGATCGTCATGACAATTTGACAACTGTTATGTTCCATGCGCGCACGCAATCGAATTCATATATTTGCATTGTTATGCAATGGCATGCAGTAGGAGGCGTGAGCTGAAATTACATTATTGTTGTGAAATATAATTGTCAAGTTCAAAGACTTCAGTAGATTAAACAAACAAACAGACGGACAATAATTCTTTAAAAGGTTGATTAGGAGTCAGGGATAAAAACCATATCGTAATCTTTTTTCGTGTACTTTGTCTTCAATGTACAGACACACTTCTGTTACAGTTTTACAATTACTCTTAGGTACACATATTACTTTGATAGCAAGTTGACCAACTTGTCTCCGTCACTCCATACTGGGCCCGCGTGGTCCACCACGGTGTGCCACCAGTGGGCCATACTCCAATATGTTTCACTCCTCACCCTTATTTGTGAGAGGCCTTTTCCTGCAGTGGGATCCTACACTCTAAAACTATAACTTAACTACATATATTTTCTCCATTGCTAAATTGTAGTCACATAGTCCACTAAATGATTATTAAATATTGCTCGGAATAAGTTCCACTGAAACGGTCAAAAATGTGCTCGCGTTGAATTCTTTTCCTCTACAAGAAGTTTGGAATACAAAAGATATCAACGGAACGTTTATCATCGGCTGATAAGGCTCAACTTCACCAACTTTACTAAGCTGTAGCCACATGATTATCAAATATTACTCGTCGCGTCCGTCGGCCAAAATTTTACTGAAACGGTCAAAATGTGCTCACGTTGAATTCTTTTCCTCTGCAATAAGTTTGGGGTACAAAAGACATCAACGAAACGCTCAACAATGATATTTAGAGAAGTAAAAAAATTAAGGCAATGGTAAAATTATAAAAACAATACAATACTTTGAAACATGAAAGCGTTTTATTTGTAGATAGAGAAACATTTTGTTTCAATTTACATAACTACTGATAGAATCTCCTTCGTTCAACAGTCATAATATTAAGTGCATAACTGGTTTTCTTTTTAAAAAAAATGGAACAATACCATTAGCGATTTAAAAAGATTATAAATTGTTTCTTAATTTAATTAAAAGGCTATTTGTTATATTTTTTTATGGTCAACATGCCAGTGACAATAACTCTACAGTATCCGAGGTAATGAAATCTCCTTAGTGTAAAATAAAAAAAATAAAAAATCATGTTATGCGAATGTCAAGAGTTTGTTTTTAAATTATTTCGTATTTTGGTAGTTAGCTAATTTTCCAAAGAAAAATAATTATCCAATTTCAATAATACCAACGAACGCACAATCATACACGCCTGTATTGTATAGGCTTCATAATTTAATTTTATTAGTGAACATATTTTTCTAATCTCTACAATTATTAAACTGTAACAGAAACGTGTCTGTACAATGAAGATAAAAAAAAAGTTACGATATGGTTTTTAGGTGTCCCTGAGTCAAAACCAAATTTTTTTTGTTTTTTTGTTCGTCTGTTTGTCTTTTTGTTTGTTCACGTATCACGCGAAATCTCCTGGACCGATTTTAATGAAACTTTTTCAGCCGCCCCATTTTTCAAGATGTTTGCCGGGAACTGTGACTTCAGACTAACATTCTATGTTTAAAATTTGACAGTTCACGTAATCGTTCCCGGCGACCGTCGCGTCCGTACCAGGAGCGCAACAGAAGGAGGTGGCCGTCCCGGAGACCAGTCACATCCCAGAGGTACCCACCTCGCCCGAGCTCTGATTTCCACTCGCAGCCGTTCAAACACGACGGGGAGTTCGAGGATTTTGATAGTGATTTCTTCTCATACTGTAAAAGAACAGGAAATTGTTGAGTTGGCTTATATTCCGTTTTAGAATCCAAAGGATTTAATAGTATTTGCGATTTGAGTTCCTGAACTCACAATTATAGCACATCATAGTTCCAATATCAAACTCTCTAACGATCTTATTGGGGCACCGAGCCTATTTTGCTGCCCTCTATCGTATTTTTTTATTTCTAAACAATTTAACAACATTTCCAAAAAACAAGAATGTCACATTGTAGACATTGCAGATTTTAAATTTTACGGGTCACTGGGGATTTCTTTTTATAATGCTTGTAGTTATGATCTTTAAAACGATAATAACTACTAACTACTAATCCGTAATGTTTCGATAAATTGAAAGCCAATCAGGACTACAATGTGACATTCTTGTTTTTTAGAAATGTTGTATAATTGTTTAGAAATAAAAAAATACGATTGAGGGCAGTACAATAGGCTCGGTACCCTCTTAACTAATTGACCGCGTGATTTATTTTATTTTACTTTATACACGGTAGATAGACAAAATAATTTTAACGAACACTTAAAATAGTTTTAGCCCCTGACTATTGCACCATAGAGAAATCTTCTATCGTACGCACGTATAATAATGCCGAGATTCAGAGACGTTTTTTAAGTCATAGTTCGAACTCCCGTATGTCAAAATCCATACATTTTCTCCACGCTTAGCTCGAGCTAAGACTAAAAAAATCGTCGCTGAATCTCGGCCTAAGAGTGCAACAGCATGCGCTAAGTCTGTCTTCACCAATTTAAATATTTTCTTTTATAGTTCTTTTCGCTATCGGTACTTTCTTGCTATCGGTTTTTATTATTTTTAAATATTTCTAGTAACAATTTTATAAAAGGTGATCTTGGAATGGGTGCTTAAATAATGGACTGATGTGTTAAATCTTAAAGTGTAATAATATTTTAAATTATGAAGACACCACATTATGGTGACAAAGTAAAAAAAAATACCAGAAACATAAAAATTACGCATTTTTCTTCGGATTTTTTCAATTGGGTTCTAAAATGGAGTTTAGAAAAATAGTGATATGTTATGAGGTAAACCTTTAAAGTCTTCTATAGTTCTTTTTTTCAGAGTTTGCATTTTAGTCAGTCTTAGGGCCCGATTCACCACTTCTGAATAAGTTCTTTATAGCTTATTTGACAGAGCTGCCAGATAAGCTAATATTAAGAACATATCCAAAAGTGATGAAACAGGCCCTTAAAGTAGTGTTTATCCTGCTGTAATAGAGTTTTAAGTTTCTCTCATGTCCAATTGGTGTAAATGTTTCAAATGTGCCAATACTATTGCCTTTTCTATTAAGTTTAAGCTAATCCAAAGCATTTTAATTTGGCATTGTATAGTAGCTTTAAGTGTTGATTATGTTTAGACGTAGAAAGTAAATTAAAATGTATATTACACTTGTGTTTTTTTCTGAAATTATCTTCGTCAAACTACCGTGTCTGACGGAAATAAAGACAGGCGAAACAGCTCCGTACCTGGTTATTATTTGAACGTATAGTTAGCTACTGCGATGCGCATACGCAGCCTAGAGATCAACGCACGGTCACGCATGGATACCTACTTTTACTAACGCTCCGATAAACAGAATGTATCTTACTTCATTATCGATTCACACATGCGTTAGACGGCAATCATAGCAAGAGGTGAGAACGGACTGACTGAGTTTCTTCGACTTCATCCAGGTGAAGAAGAGAGTTAATATTGAAGAGGGCGAACACAATAGAAACCTTTATCATACAACTTCAAGCACTTCTAACCCTTGCAACCGATCAAAGAATTCCCTAAAGGGGGACACCGGATTTAGGCCCAGAGGAGTGTACATTAAATTAGATTTAGTTAAGAATTGATAAATATTCATTCATCATTTCTCGCACTATTTATTAATTACTAGAACTTCGTAATTGTTTTGTTAGCGAAGATAAAGACATTGTTTTTGAATGATTTCTTTCGTTCTCTAAGTATAAAAAGTCTTCCAACTGATCTCGAGATCATTATGAAATTTCCGAAAACAGGTAAAACTACAAATAAATATAGGTAATTTCGCATAGTAGAATTGCAAACCACGAAATTTCTACAAACCTTTTCCTTTGCCATTTATATATATTTTCATTTGTGTACACTGGTGGCCGATGTTTCTTTGAAACCTGGCATTGTCTTATTGATCTTAACATTACTCTCTATACTTACTTATTTCACCCGGCTTACATTGGTCTTGCCCTTAACTTGAATCCAGTTATAAAGGTTACGATAATTAAGTACTTATGTTGAATTGAATGAATGCGATTAATCCTAAAATAAGTGCTTGTTTCGACAGGAATCTAGTACGACTAGTAGGGAATACCTACATTAAACTGGACAACTTTTCACGAACTCTAGTCTGTCAGACAGACATTCAGAGAGCTGTCGATGCGAATCTATAAGACCACCGGTAACCATAGGGCTGGCAGCATCTTAGGCCAACGGATTAACGTGGCTATTCAATAAAGGGGGAACGCTGCTATCAACATGAGAAGCATGTTGTGATCATGACTCGCGGGGATGCACCCGATGCAATGAAAATTATTATTCAGAATTATAGAATAAGTATGTAGGTCTTCTTCTAATCGTGTGGGCAGCAAACAGTTTTTGAGAACGCATTACGGCCTCTGACGCGGTTTTAATGTAACAACTACTACTACCAGAGATAGTGGCCGGGACCAACGGCAATCCGAAATACGGAATCATCTTTCTTTTCAGACATTATGTATGTAATCCTCTATATTAAATTACATTTTGAGTTTTATGAGCTGAATAGAAAAGAGTTTTTTAAGCCGAATTAAAGATTTGTTCGACTATCCGAAAAAAGTATCAATATTTATCAAAAATGTTGTTTAGCTATCGATTTTGCGAGATCTAGGATCTGCATTCATTCGTTAACTCGTTCTTCACCTGCAAGCGCCTAGTCTTATAAGTCAGTTAATACCTACTTTAATATCTTCAGTCTGCAACTTACACTAGGCGTTTTAAAAAGCACGAGCAATTATTTTACAAAAGTAACTTTATAATAATAACATCAATTAACACGGGTCATGGCCTTTGGTTGGTGTCGGTGGTCGCGAGTTATTTCACCAACAATATTTTGATACTTTCGGCCACAGATGAATCCTTTCCCACAGTTGCAAGGTTATATGGCGATGAGCGTAAACTTTACTATATCTATGTTAGTGTAATTAAACATATGTAATAGGTAAGTGTACTTTAGTTGCTAGCTAACAAGTGCGTAAACAAATGACATTTGGAGGAGATATTTAAGAGAAGTTTATTCCGAATGCGTAAATGCGCGCTGCATACAAACGAAGTATGGTAATATTTCCAATACTAACCAATTAAACTCAATGAAATTTTGCAGAAACAATCTAGTTACAAATACCTATGCTTGTATCGTGTCCGATTTTCGTTAAAATATACAGTTTCAATGCTAGGATTAATTTAAGATTTGTATGGAAATCTTTGAGGCACTGTAACTTTAAAACTGTACATTTTAAGGAAAATCTGGCTCGATACAAGCATAAAGATTTGTTTCTAGATTGCTTCTGCAAAATGTCACTGAAATTAATCGGTTAGTATTGAAAATATCACCAGACTTCGTTTGTATGGAGCGCGCCAACAGTAATATACCCTTAATGAGAACAATTGGGATGTAGAGAAGCTCTTTCGTGTTGGTACAGCTTTTGACACTGATAAATTCTTCATTATAACATGCATTAAGGGCTCTATCTAAGGCCACCAAAAAGTGTTGGCTTGACTTTTTTAGAGTTCCGTAACCAAAGGGTTAAAACGGGACCCTATTACTAAGCCTACGTTGTTCGTCCGTCCTACCTATTTAGGGCTGTAACTATTTAACCGAAATAGCTAGACAGTTGAAATTTTCACCGAACGTGCGTTATTTCGGCGAATTTGCTAGCATATAATAAACATTTCAAAAAGTTAAAAATTAAGAGGGGTCCTTAATCCTCATACAAGAAACTAGTTTTAATCAACGATTTTTCTTCTAGCTCTATCTAAAAAACGGTAAATACATACAAGCGTCAAACTGATTATTGAGAGAACTCTACAGTATGACGAAATATAATAAAAACTGACTAAGTGTGAGTCGGTCTTGCGGTAAAGGTCCTGGAGAATTTTTTTTTTTAGTTTTATTTTGTTACGTATGTGTATGGTATAGTACGGAACCCTTGGTGCGCGAGTATCCCGACTCGCACTTGACCGGTTTTTATTTTTAAATATAATTAATGGACTTTTGCTTGTGCGTTAGCACTGCATTTCCGCCAGTGTCAAGTAGTTTGTGGGAGTATCTATCCCAATATCAGGGATTGTTTTTGATCAAGAACAAAAAGGGATTAGAGAAGAGGATTGCGGAGCCTCGTGGCAGAACCGCGCGAACTCCACGCGATAAAAATGCTCGTGTCAGCCTGCAACTTGACTCCTTAAACTTATTTAGTGAACGTTCTGTCTCTCACAATGCTCATACGAATGACAGTGACAGTATCATATTTAAACATGTTTAAGCCTAACCAGTTTCTGGTGCAAGCCAGCCTCTATCTTGTAGGGAAAATTGATGAATACTGTATTTGCTAGATACAACAACATAACAACATAATTACCTACTGCACACGCGAAATTATTTAGTCGCCTTATGTACAGGGTGTAACAAAACACCCTAGTAATACTTAAGGGGGCGCTTCAGCCCATCAAAATGAGCAACTTTCACTATGGAGTCAACATCGAAATAGCGAAAAAAAAGTCCGCTTTTTCATACAAAACTGGTGCTCTTGACTCAAACGTATGGGATAGCTGTTTTTTTTTTAATTTTTCTCGACGTTTGCTCCATAGTGAAAGATGTTCAGTTTGTTGGTCTGAAGCACCCCCTTAAGTATTACTAGGGTGTTTTGTTACACCCTGTATAGTCCTAGATTTGTTAGTCCTCAGCATGTCCTCAGAAATATTCAGGTTAGCTGACGCACTAAAATAGATCTCTCTGCCTATTCAATCAAATCATCCATAATAATGATTATAAATGCGAAAATCTATCTGTCTAATTATCTCGAACGTTTTCAAGGATAAACCACAGAACCGATTTTAATGAAATTTGTTATCGACATAGCTTAAACTCCGAGGAAGTAGGCATTAAAACTCCACGCATATGAAGTCCCGGGCAACAACGATTATATTAGTAAATTTACCTACGTTATTACAAGATGGATAACTACAATATTAAAATTATTTCTATAAACATACTAACTTTCATTAGTTGTCTAAAAAATTATAAATACTTTATAATTTCAAACTAAAATAAATACGTTTAGCTTTGATTCTTAGAAATATTGTGTTCGATTTGAAGAAAACGATAAAATCCAGTCTAACTTCAAAAATAATGTGAGCTTACGAATTTTCAATGTCAGCCTGACTTCCTTACCAAATGTTTATTTTGGGCTCGGTGAAAGATTTTATGTAAAATAAACAAGAAATAAATGCATATGCTTATGCTTATGCTGTGAACAAGAAATACTGACTTACAGTGATTTGCACTCAAAATAACGTTATATCTATGGAGGAAAAGGATCGTTTGAAACAAGATTCTAGGGAAGTCCCTCACATTTTTGGTAATCCTACAATTTAAATCTATGACGCTACAATACCGGCGTTCCGGAATCGGTTTTAATTGCAGAACCAATTTATCAATCAAAACTACTTAGGAAATTCTAATTGTTGTTTTGATAGGTTTGTCCTATGCTTAAGGCTATGCCATTATATTTTGTCCATCGCTAATCATCTGGTACGTACCTTGAATATTACACCCTTTAGTTTATACCCTTAAACCAAAGATCTCTTACTTACTTAACTTTTAAATATACTGGGTCCAACTTAATATGCTGACAGTTTTTTAAGAGGATGATCAGATCATCAAATTGAATAACTTTCTCTATGGGACTAACATTGAAATCACGAAAAAAAATTAGCATACATTTGGCTCGAGTAGATTTGCAGTTTTGTATGGAACAGCAGATTTTTTCCCTATTTTCTTTTTGGTAACATACATAAAGTTGTTTAGGTTGACGGTCTGATCATCCTTTTAAAAAAATGTCAGTCTCTTCTCGTCTTTAATAATAATTAGTAAGAAGGACGCTTAGTTTTTCTCTCAGTTAATCCCAAAGAAGTTCAGGACCAAATTACTCAATTGGGCCTCATTTGAAATGGGATCTAAATGGTGCAAAAAAGATCAAGAAGATATAGCTAATGCTGAAGCTTATTATATTATTAGTATTATTATTATTATTAGTATTAAATGCTCTTTCTGCTCCCCTTTTGTTTCCACCAGCATGCCAAGTTTAGTTGTGACAAAAGGTTGTGACTGACGCGATTGATATGATGGAAATGTTAGGTAATTTTGAATTACAAGTACCACTAAGTACCTACTTACCTACTCCCATTTGAATGTTATTTCAATGTAAAAAGTAAAATTACTTTGTAATTATAGTATCTATCTATAGCTGGCTAATGTGACACTATGAATGGGCGACGGATGCGTCAGTCACGGGGATGGGACCTTGAATTAACCATGTCAAATTCACAGCATTGATCTCGCAATAGCTGCATTTGGACATGACTTGAAAACCATTTTTGGCTCTTTGTACACCCAAACATCAAAGTTTTAGAGGTAGTTTGTTTAAAGGAATTTCCACTCCTATCGCCAAGGTTACCACGACTAGACTTATTCCATAAATTAATTAAGTACTGGTTAGAAACAACTATAGCGACGCTTTGTTTTGATCTGTTTATTGCCTTGGCTGTCTAGAATTTGCAAGATTGCATCACTCGATTGCATATGCTGATAGCCCTTTATAAACAGAGGATAGCATCTTTAAAAAAATGGTTCACAATAGAACTAGTAGTGAATATATAAAGGCTGGAAAGACCTCGAACTGTTTAGTCTGTCTTTGCGGCCCCGCTGAACCGGTCGCTAGCTGACCCTGCATCAATCTGCGCCGGCGCAATCGACACTACACACGTAAGTTATTAACATATGATTGTAAGTTTACATTAACATAAGTGCATGCTTTTGAGCCGGTTAGCTTTTTTAGTCGTTGGTCGTGAAATTAAGATGTGATTTTCCACATCAAGTTTTGTCCTAACAAAAGATTTCAACGCAGCATTGTTATTTACTTTCAAGGAGTTAAGATTGGATTGTTCAAAGCTCTGCTCTAGTTTTACTGTCCGAGTTATTAGCAACTCGAAGGTTCAATCTGTTAGCATCATGTTGAACTCATTCGTGATTTCTTCTATGGATGTAGTGCACTCTATATATGTAGAGTTATGTTAAATACACTGCTATGCCTATATTTTGAAATGTTGCTGATGATGATTGTATAATAAATACATCGTAAATCTTTAACAATTATTAAATTTTCCAATGAAATTGTATTTTATTAGTAAATTTACTTAGGAAAATCATCGATTGTGGTCAATGTGGTTAACAACTTGGCTAAAGGATTATACTTATATACTACTAGAGTTTACCCGCGACTTCGGCCGCACAAATTATACACCAGAATTTAAGTCAGATCATAAGCTATCAAACAAAAAAAGTGTCGTCAAAATCGGTTCAGTAGTTTTTGCGTGATGCTGTTAAAAACATACAAACAAACATACGGACAAAAATTCTAAAAAAAAGGTTGATTTGGAGTCCAGGATACCTAAAAACCATATCGTAATCTTTTACATGTAAATATCTTCAATGTACAGACACACTTCTGTTACAGTTTTATAATAGTTAAGATAATAACCAAATGGGCGGTATTATTGCAGGTTATTCAAAGGTGATTCTAAGAATAGCTCATTAATGTATTGTTATAATACTCTTAGTATTGAAAAATGTACGTAAAAACCTATAAGTAATTACAACTTTTTAGATACAATAACAATTTTATGCTACCCGTCAAAGTTTAAATTATAGGTACTCGTAGTTACGGTCTGGAAATGTTTCTTTTGCAGTATTTTATAAGCATTTCTATATCCTTATTATTTGTATACCGTTTGATGAATCGTGCTACCTAAATGTAGTCTACGCTTAAAAAGAGGGTGATTTACAAAAAGCTTCTAACCAAATTAAAAGGGAAAAGTTTACGTGGATTTAATTTTGTAGCTGTAGCGATTCTACTAGTATGCATTATGTGTCTGTAGGCATACTGTTTTGGAAAATATGTTAACATAAACAAGGTGTTACAAAAGTAAAAATAAACATTCAAAACTTTTAAGGGGGTTGCTTAGACCATCAAACTGAACCACTTTCACTATGGGCCCAGCATCAAAATCGCGAAAAAAAAATCTGCTGTCCCATACTCGAGTAGATTTGTAGTTTAAGATGGAACATCCTTAGTCTACTTATTATGAGGACAAGTTACGCGCGTAATTCTACTAACAAACTTTTCTGCCACTTTTTGCGAGGGGCGAGGTAGCACGAGATACGCAACTTTGAATTTTATTCCATTAGTTTAGATTAGAAAGTGGTTGTCTGAAGTATCAGAATATCTCTGACTACCCCCTCGGGGAATATAGTCGTGAGCATATGCTTTATGCTAGTTTAGATTCAAATTTTCGGCTGGCTTTTCGGTGAAGGAAAACATTGTGACGAAACCTGCATGCTTCAATTTCGAGGCATGTATTGTACCCACTGTCCATTATAAGTGGCGACGGGCTCACCCCCCGTCACACTGGACAGAGTTTCGGTACTACTGGTGAAACGTGGATGTTCTGAGGTTTCAGAATATCTCTGACTACCCCCTCGGGGAAGATAGTCATGAGCATATGCTATGCTATGATTCTAATTTTGAATGTTAAAATCATGAAAAACAGTGTCGTGTGAACCCCAAACGTCATAAGTTCAAGATTAGTGATAAGGTATAAAATTGAATGTAAATGCGTTAGATTGTTTGATCTTGCACGTTGGCAGAGGGGAAATGCTAAGGCGAGGCGGGTCAGTCCATAATTCGTCTAAGGGAACATCAGATTTTTTTTTCTCGAGTTCGATTTGGGTCCCATAGTGAAAGTTGTTCAGTTTGATGGTCTAAACCACTCCCTTAAATGTTTATTAGTATTTTTGTAACACCTTGTATAAGACACTCAGACTAAACAAATGAAATTTTATTTCGTTTGAGAACCAAGTGAGGTTATTCTCGAATACCTGTGAGCATTTTTCACGATGTGCGACAGAAAGTTAAGTAATAATTAAGGAGCATAAACTCTATTAGCCTCGTTAATGATATTATAATTGGTTACCGAAAAAACCAACAATAGGCAAATAGATCACATTAAAAATTTTAACAATGTACACCTACCTAATTAGTTTGGGAAAACACGCAAGGTATTAGAAATTCCCAACGTCAGAAAGATATTAACTTATTGTTTAAGTTGTAGAGTATTTCGATAAGTATTACCGATTTGAATAAGCCTTTGACTATTTATATGTGGACTGGTTACGCGTGTAATTCTACTAAACAACATTTCTGCCACTTTTTGCGGTGGGCGAGGTAACATGAAATCCGCAACTTTGGATTGTATTCCCCATAACTTTAGATTCTAATTTTGAATGTTATAAATCATGAAAAGTAGTCTCGTGTGAACCCCAAACGTTCTAAGTTCGAAGTTATTATTTCGCAATTATAGGCTGTCTCGTTTAGTGATAAGGTGTAAAATTGAATGTAAATGCACAAGATCAATTGTGCTTTTACTGTGGCGGAGGGGAAATGCTACCGCAAGGCTAGTCCTTATAATGATTAGTCAAAGGAATAAGCAGATAAGCGCATAAAAGGTAATATTTGGGTAATAAAAGTAAAATTGTAGTTTTACTTATGCATTTAAACTAGATTTATGTACATGACAGTGTTGGTAACATAGTAAAAGAAGAGTTTCTGGCCGCAACTTCTCTACAACGGAACACCTTCCGACGCGGTGGTAGAGTCTAAAATAACGTTAGAAAGCTATCCATGTGATATTATTTTGAATACAACATTTTGATTTGATTTGAATCACATTCCTTCAGCTTGATAGCCAAAATAACGTGACATTAACATAAGTATAAAGCATGTAAACTAACTAAAAGTAAACCTTTAAACCACGTACTCCACCCATCAACCTAAACAACTTTTACTATGGGAGCAAACCTGTCAGAACAAAAAATAAACAGCAGATTTTTTCTGAGCTGACAGGTTTGCTCCTATATTAAAAGTTGTTCAGTTAGTTTACGTACTGTATCTTCCTACCTAATTTATACTGTTTTTATAAAAACAAAAACAATCATAGGTATTCTTGTAAATATGAGTAAATATGTACCCAAAATCTTAAATATTGATAGCCTTCTCTTCTATTTTCAAGATTTTACTATCGATCTACCAATACCAAGTAAGTAAATAAATAAAATATGGAAATTGTCTAGTCCCAATAAAATAGATGAATATGAATTCTTTCAACTGTAGGCAACGTGGCTTACAGGTATTTATTCGGCTCTGTTGGAGAGATTTTTGTGGACTGTAGTTTTCTTTTGGTTCGATGGAAAGAAAAGCCTTGTTTGCAGCACTTTAGGTTTGTTTTAGTGATTTTTACACCTCCAAATACAACTTTTTTAATTATTACATTTCATGTTGGTGTTGCCAACAACAACCGAGTTAGACTACGCTTTTATGAGAAAAGCAATCAGGATATTTGTAAGTGCATAAGTACATTCGCTAAAAACATGATGCGCACTTTCGTCCAGTGGCGGATCGAAATTTTTTTTTTGTAGCGATGTTTGGAGGGTCGGTTTTGTAGAGCTTATAGATTTCAGTAAATCAGACTATTCCATTCTGTCACTTATGGTTGGGGATAGGGTTTCAGCCTTCCTGTATTTGCAGCTAAACCTACCCCAATAAACGAACCAGAATTTCCTAGCAATTATTTGTAGAGATTCAATTCAATTCAATTATACTTTATTGCACACCAATAACATAACATACATTTGAACCAAAATAAAGAATGTGTATATGTAGAGATTAACATTATAGTAACTATATTATGTTATAGATTTAGTGTAACTAAAGATTTATGTCTCACGTTTGTGAGTTAGTAAAACGCATTATCATGTAATATGCAATTTAGATTGATAGACCGTAATAAATGTGATATAACGCCTTCTAGGTAGACTGTGCTCATCGATCGTTTAAATTGTGGATCAATTGGAGTTTAAGACGATTTGGAGGCCTCTCTTTCTCTACAAAATGAATGATCATGAGTAATAGATAACTTAGATGAATAAGGGCCTGTTTCACCACTTTTGGATAAGTTCTTATTAGCTTATCCAACAGCTCATTTGACATATTTTGTATGAAGAATATGTCAATTGAGCTGTCGGATAAGCTAACAAGAACTTATTCGGAAGTGGTGAAACGGGCCCTTAATCTTACTTATTTAAAACAGGTTTCTTCGAAGGAAATACAGCATACAACTCACAACATGCTTCGTCAAAAACGTGATTCCCTTAGTCAGCAACTAGCTTCGTCAAATTACTATTATATAGCTAAAAAAATTGCCTGTAATCTTTCTCCAAAGATTATGTCTGCAAGATGGTTCAAAAATGACTGGCAGCATCCCATCTCCGAATTTCTTATCTTATCTGCTGACGTAGGAAGCTGACAGCGCTCTCATCACCCTTTATAAGGTGGTCTTTATAACGGCACATTATAAAGACCACCTTATAAGGTGACTTTATTACGGTGTTAATAAGTCGTGTTATCTTGATCAAAATGTATATAAAACTGTCCATAGTAAAACAGTTCTATTCAAATGCAAGGATGTAATTATACGGTCTATTTACATTACAATGGTGTAAAACCTATTTCACTTGATAGTGACTTGATATTTTAATTCATCTCGGCAGTTGTAGACCTTGAGCAAGATACTGCAAAAAGTCGTCACCGTCGACATTCTCTTCCCTTATGTGTGTCCCGTTTATCGGAAGTAATCATGTAAATACTGGTAAAATGTGACCTCAGAAAAGGCTTCGAATATTTCTTACATTCTCAGACCTATGGGCTTTAGTTGAGTTTTATTTTGCTATAAGATACTTACGTTCTATTCTGACGTCATAGTTAAGATAATCATAACTAGATATATAAAGTTTCAAAAAAATACTTAGATATAACAGTATGGAGCGATTGTCTTAGCGTCGTGTGAGCGTATTTAGTCACACAAAGTTGTCTCTTATTTTCTCAGATTTTCGATTAATTTTCAATAATCATAATAATTGAGTTTAAAATTGTATACCTACTTATAAGTAAGTATCACTTAGGTACATAGAACAAAAGGCAGACATTTGCATGTTTATAACATAACGAGTTATTGAATCAAAATTAAAAATTATTTTGCATAAGTACCTGAATTACATTTATTTAGAATATGTCATTTCAGAAAATGCCTTCTACCATAAAATTAATATTTTTTTAAGTGGCATTTCATTCTGCTTGTCGGAAAATTTGATGCACAAACAAAATCTACATTGAATTTTTTGGACTTATACGAGTTTCTTAGTAATGTTCAAAATAGAAAAATTCCAAGTTCTTGAAAAATTACCAATCATAATCCTTGGGTTAGTAGGTATCTGATCAAATATGGGTTTTCCATAGCATTATAAATTTTGTAGAAAAAACGATTCTACGTACACATTACCTATTCCTGTAATTGTCTAGTTCCACCTACGTACGTAATTACATTGTGGTTGATGATTTATTAACAAAGTTGTAAGTACCTACATTAATGATAAATGACCCAACCGAAGGGAATGGTTTGACAATAAAATTTTACTAATTTGGGTCTCTGATAGCAACAATTTTATGATAGACCGAAAATAATATAAGAATAAAAAAGATTTTTGCGGAAAAAGTATTATAGTTACCTACTAATGAGATGGATTTCATAAAGGCAACTGACGAAGTGTAGTTTGAAATGCTGGTAAAAGAAGCGCTGTCGCTTCTTTTACCAGCATCTCAAACTACACTTCGTCAGTTGCTATCCATCTTATCTTAACTATTATAAAACTGTAACAGAAGTGTGTCTGTACATTGAAGATATTTACAAAAAAAGATGACTCTATGGTTTTTAGGTGTCCCTGACTCCAAAGCAACCTTTTTTAGACGTTAACCTTTTTTGTCTGTCTGTTTGTGTGTGGTGTGTTTGTTTGTGCGAGCATCACGCGAAAACTACTGAACCGATTTTGATGAAACTTTTTTTGTTTGATAGCTTATGATCTGACTTAAAATCTGGTATATAATTTGTGCGGGCGAAGTCGCAGGCTAACACTAGTTGTATATAAGGAGACATAGAGGACATAAGATAACGCTGCTGAGGTGCTCTTGCGCACAAGAAAATTAATTTGATCTCTTACATTTCTGTCTTCAAGCTACCCAAACTCAAATACCAACGAATTTATTTCAAAATTATACAAAGGACTGAATGAACAATAAAAAAGTATTTAATCGCATTTATAACATTCCACTGCAACTGCTAGTTGTGCAACCTATGTCACAGTTCCCATGCCATCCGAACACATAACAAGCTTGATCTGTCGGATAAGGAAGAGCTGATGCACCGACTTGTCGTTTCAAAATAATAAGATCACAGTCACCCGCAAAAACGTGAGCCAGCTATCTTTATTATGAAGCTTGAGGCGCTTCGCCTCACAATACTGTCATTACCAAGTTACAACATAGTAAAGTTGGATGGTTGACGAAGCCACGACACGCTAAACTCGAATGAAAGGGTTAACTATTGGGCAATTCACGGTGGTTCTAGGACGAAACATGATGCAGGGCACAATAAAAGTTGGCTTCAGTTTTAGCGACGAGTTATAATGTTAAGATTCGAGCGGGTGTTGAGAGCATTTTTATTACAAAGCTAGATGACTTGAACAAAAACTTAGTTTATTAAATTATGTCGCAGTTTATGAAAAATTTTTGAAACTCACACGTTGACCTCAACAGTTGAACATGTCAAAATTACTATGGAGATTTATGCATCTTTCTACTGCTGATTTGAAAATCGCACTCCTGGATTATGATTGGATGCATCTTGCATATCTTTATAGTAATTTTGACACAACTGATGAGTTCAACGTTTTAGTTTCAAAAATCTCACTCCATACCATCAAACTGAACAACATTCTCTATGGCACCAACATTGAAATCGCGATAAAAAAATCTGCTGTTCCATACAAAACTGCAAACCTACTTTAGCCAAATATAGGGAACAGTTGATTTTTTTCGCGATTTCGATGTTGATGCCATAGAGAAAGTTGTTCAGTTTGATAATCTGATTATTCCCTTACAAAGAGTCAGCATATTAAGAAGGACCCTGCTGTATACATCAAAGTCGCCATTGCATTGGCTGGGGGGGGGGGACTAGTGATAAGTCACTTTGTCCGTTTTCCCCAATTGCAGGCTAAATCACTTGATTGCCAGAAAAGAAAGATGATTTCGTGTTTCGGATGACACGTTAAGCCGTTGGTCCCGGCTACTATCTCTGGTGGTAATAGTCGTTGCATAAAAACCGCGACAGAGGCGGTAAGGCGGTCTGAAAAAACTCTGACACCAGGGCTTGCTGGCCACACGATAAGAAGAATCAGAGTTGCCGACCCGCCGACATTGTTGCCGACATACCGCCGAATAGTCCGTGTCCATGTCACCAGATAAGGTCTTATCCACACCGAACGGGTCGGCGACTTTCGTCTGTAGACACCTTTAGGATAACAAAAACTGTTGACAAGTTGACATAGGTACTTTTTGCATTACCACACAGATAACAAAAACTTGCAGCAAAAAATAATCACCTTCGTCAATCTTGTAATGATAGGATATTATATCACAGATTTAATCAGAACGTTGAATATTAATTAAGACAAGAACAATGGTATTTATGAGACAATTTTGTTCCAGATCAAACATGAGGGCAATAGGTTTATTAGTTGTCCTGGCTGCAGCAACGATTTGCAAGGCTGCAGATCCTGAACTGAGATTCGCATGGAACCAAGTAGATTATACTTGGGACACCCCCGCTGAAAAGGAGAACGCCATAAAAGATGGCAAATTTGTGCAAGCCAACAACTTGCCATTAGGTTTAGCTCGTTGGAAGAACAAATTGTTCGTCACTATTCCTAGATGGAAGAATGGAGTGGCTTCCTCATTGAACTTTGTCGATGTAGACGGACCAAAGGACCAACTTTTGAAGCCGTATCCTTCTTGGAAGGATAACCTTGTTGCTGATTCAGCGAAAGAACTGCCATCGAACAGCTCTATAATTTCTGTCTTTAGAGTTTACGTGGATGAATGTGACCGTCTGTGGGTTATGGATTCCGGCTTGGCTGATATCCTTGGTAAGTAGTGTTGAAGTTAAAAGTTTTTTATAAATGGAAAAAGAGAAAACACAAATGTGACATGTGATAGGGATTTATAGTGGTAACAGTTGACAGGGAAAGTCCGCACGACTCAGCTAAGATACGATACGACATAACTTTAATGAGGATGTGAAACGTGTAGACTCCTTCACAAGATAACACGTTGAAGTTAAGCTAAGTGAGAAAAGTATTTTGTTTTAAATAAACATTATTGGTACCTAGGTATCTATCACACTGTATTGAGTCTGTGAATGCGTGATATGAGGTTATAATAACCTTATGAGACAGCTTGATCTTGGTTTAATCAGCCTCACATTCGTAATTTATGAGATAAATGTACTTTACAAAAATTATAATTAGTGTTTATCGATAATTAAGTACTAAGATGCTTAATAAATACCTGTTCGTTAATATATTTAACAATAATAAATGATTTAATAGAAAAGCTGTTAGTAACGATGGATTTTTTCAAAAAGTATAGTGTAAGTGTTGGGGGATTTGCTAAAGTCGCCACGCTTGACATGCGGGTTGGCGATCGCAGTTGGATCGCAGAGGATGTTACCCATCCTCCGGTGGATCCCTTCGATTGGATGAGGGCAGCGCAGGACCGGTCGTTGTGGCGATTCTTAGGGAAGGCCTATGTCCAGCAGTGAACGTCTATCGGATGAGATGTTGATGAATGTGTGAGTTTTTTATGTAATTGTATTATTTATATTTTAGGATCACCAAACCAAGTAGCTGGTCCATCGCTAGTCATCTTTGATCTGAAAACTGACACGCTGATCCACCGTTACTACTTCAAAGTGACAGACATGAAGGAAGACTCCTTCTTTGCTAATGTTGTAAGTATATTATATAAAGCGTTAACAAAATTAAACACATGAGGAAAATTAAAAAAAAAAATCTGGTGGGGAACGGGAATCATAAACAGAATACTTCCGACGCGGTGGTAGAGTCAAAAAATTACGTCAGGAAGCTTTTACTTTACGTATGTGATATTATTTTAAATTAAACATTTTGTATGTTGACTAAATATACCAGAATTACGTTTGACAAACGTAATTATGAACAAACGCAGTTTGTAATGAAATGCCATACACACTATACAACGTAGGTGCATATAGCAATGGACATAAATGTCCATTCGCACGCGTGCCCAATGCTGATTGTGCGCGGGTGGTGGACTAACGCCCATACACCCTGAGGGTTGGCCTGTGCCCTGTAATGGGACGCATATAGGCTGTGATGATGATGATGATGAATTGTCCATTCCAGATAGTAGACGTAGATAAGAACACGTGTGACAACGCGTTCGCGTACATCCCCGACCTGGGTGGCTACGGCGTGGTGGTGTACAGTCTCAAGCAGGACGACTCGTGGCGCGTGGCCCACCACTATTTCCACTTCGATCCCCTGGCTGGGCAGTACAATGTCGCCGGCATCGAGTTCCAGTGGACTGATGGAGTGTTTGCGCTCGCTTTGTCCGAACCAAGGGAGAATGGGTAAGAGTTTATTTATTTATTTATTTATTTAACACTTTATTGTACACATAACAATACAGAAAAAACAATTAAAGTAGACATGTACAAAGGGCGAGCTTATCTCTAAAGAGATTTCTTCCAGCAGACCCGCAACAGAGACAGTTCTAAAGTGTGAGGCAGACATAATGTGTACAGCAGAAATGATAAAAACTATAATGAGTAGATGTGCGTCAATATATATACATATATTATCTATAAATATAAAAATACATATTTAAATATAAACAAATAGATACAATAAACTTACATAAACTATGGCTTATTTAAGAGAGTGATAGTGTTCATTTACTTGCCTGCCTGTTACCACAGAATTATAGTAGGCAAGCACGTATCCAGGGCCCTATTTTAATAAACGTGACAATTGTAATTTACAATGACAATTCAGGGTGCATTGCTGGTTGATAATGACGCTAAACATGCAGTAGGTAACATGTATCCTAAAATTTTTAGCAATGTACCCTGTTTATTAAATAGGGCCTACCTATCCGCGCATAAACTTATTTACGTCATACGTTTATTAAATAGGGCTCAGCTCATCTAGTATCTACATTGCTGGTTAGTAATGACGCTAAACATGCAGTTAGTGTCCTAACATTCTCAGCAATATACCCTGAATTGTCATTTAGTCTAGGAAAAATAAGGTTTGAGATTGCATTAAAGACACTTTAGTAAATTGTATTTGAAATAATATTACTGTTAGTTCATAACATTTTTGTCGAGATATCGTGGTTGTATTGGCTCAGGAACCGGAGAAATACCTTATAATCGATATTAATGTACAAAGGGCAAACTTATTTCGAAAAATATTTCTTCCAGCGTACTAGCAAAAGAGACGGTTAATTATCACAAGGCAAATTTAATGTGTACAAACAAACAGTAAATAATTTAGTTTTGAGGTTATAATTTTTGAAGACTTACAAAGTATTGAATATCTACTCAAATTTACGATATTAACCGGGGATTATTATTCTTATAAGTAAAACGTATTGAATGAAGCCATCCTGTACAAAATTACCAGTTTTCCATTTTTTGTTCATACCTAAATTTTATGTTTTGTTAATGTCTTAATTATTCAATAATACACAATAAAAAATCGGGGATTATTTAGAATTTATGCTTTTCAGGTATTTATCTACTTTATTCCAAATTATCACCAAAAGTGCAATTAATGCAACCTTCTCCATACAAAAATCCGTAGATTTCCCCGACTAATTGTAAATTACAATTGTCATGTTTATTAAATGGGACCCAGTAGGTGGATGTAAAATACATAAAGGTCTTTCTCAATATGGTGACGGATTTTTAAGAGGATGATCATACCATCAAACTGAACAAATTTTTCTATGGGATCAATAACGAAATCACGAAAAAAAATCTGCTGTTCCATACTAAACTGCTAACCTACTCGACTCTAATGTATGGGACAGCTGATTTTATTGCGATTTCGACGTTGGTCCCATAGAGAAAGTATTTCAGTTTCTCTCATCATCCCCTTAAAACACACGAATATAAGTGCGGTATACACCCTAGTTTTTATTTACTAACAAAATTTTTAAGGGTGTATTCGCCGATCGTTTTTCTTTGGGAGGTCCAATATTTTTCGACCCATGTTCCTCAGGGAAAGCTGTTTAGTTTCAGTGTCTGAATACACCCTTAAGATTTTGTTAGTAATAAAGACTAGTGCTATAAGCATAGCTATTATTATGACTGTCAATAACGAAATCATTTGTACAATGACACGAAATGGTGGTAAAGTAAATTTTTGTTAGGAAAGAACTAACACGTCAATGCTTCGAGAAGGTAATAAAATGGCAAAAAGTGCCTTACCTTCCATTATAGCCTTGCTACAGTCTGTGAATACTGAATAGGACATTCACGTGATTCTGTTCACGCTCTGTATATTATAACATCCCTATAAAATGTTAGGTACGTTATAATTTATTGCTATCAAAAGTTTTTATACTATCATATTACCAATGATATCTTTTGATCTAATATGGTTTTATACATTTTATTACTTGACTTATGTAAACTATGTAATTAGAGAATTATAATACCTATTTTACTTTGTATTTGTTGAATGGCAGTACTACATAAACGTAATAATTAGAATCATCGCCAGCGTTGAAAAGCTGTTTCGTTTGGAGAGAGATAGGTAGGGATATGCTGCAGGGCATGCCACGGACGAGAAAATCGTCATCCGCGCTCTTTTTGGCACGCGTAAAGTAACAGATACAGAGACATATGATAATCTTTTTTTAAAATATTATATGTAGTTCAACATTTTGCCCGGAGTGTATGAGATTTATAGTGGTTTACAGTTACCATAAGGATAAGGCTAGAGTAAGGCCCAGCAGCGGGGACGATATTATTGGTTGCTGATAATGTCCATAATTTTATTCAGGTACTTACTTAAGCAGGCATTTAAATAGTTGTGAAGACATTTTATAGCTTATAAATTACTCACATATTGAAAATCCATATTTGTAAGTAAGTAAATAGAAAAGCGGGGTGGAGCGGCGGGGACCCGTTGGATGAGGGCAGCACAGGACCGGTCGATGTGGCGATCCTTGGGAGAGGCTTGTGTCCAGCAGTGGACGTCTATCGTCTGAGATGATGATGATGATGAAATGGACAAGTAAATAAGAATGTAAACAAGACGGTGAGAGAAATACGAGCGACGGTTTATGTAAATACGGACAAGTTATCTCTAACATTGACCCCAAAACAAATAACACCGCGAGGTCAAACAGCGACGGTCAAAGAACTGATACGATAAAAAAAAATTACAACGCCTTATACAGGCTATACTTTTTAGTAGATTATTTGTTTTAGGAGGATCAAAGCAAATACTTTTATTCAAAGAAATATCATGATACTGAACTTTTTAACCGAGGAATAAAAACGGAGGAGGTTCTCAAGTCGACGCGTAGGTATACATATATATTTTTTATGTATGACCACGCATAACTTTTTATTGAGGTTAGTTTTTTGGCTTTATCGCCGAGATAAGAGAGGAAGATACCCAGAGCACCAAAATAATTTTTTGCTGGCGTCCAAATCTGGAGTGCGATTTTTGAAACTCAGCAGTCGAAAATGTCAAAATTACTATGGAGATATGCATCTATCTACTGCTGCTTTGACTATCAAAAATCGCACTCCTGGATTGTGATTTTTCAAAGTAAAATCAGCAGTAGAAAGATGTATATCTCTAAAGTAATTTTGACTTTTCTACTACTGAGTTCATCGTATGAGTTTCAAAAATCGCACTCCTGATATTGCATAGGTACCTTATTAAAAACATTCCTTCCATACGAAAAGGTTGGTTAGTTTGAGCTTACGGTTTTATGGAACGAGTTTTTTCTTATTTATTTTGTGAGCGTATCGGACCACGGAGTAAATATATTTTTTCTGTGTTTTAGAGGCTTTTTACAAATTTTATTGAAATTCTTCTTTGGTCGTTGATCCCGATAATGTTTAGAACCACAACATGTGTAACCGGCCCGTGAAAACCTTAAACATACTTTGAACTTTTTCATACTTTATCATATAAATAGATGACTTGGAGCCTATTTCATAAACATGACAATTGTAATTTACAATGACAATTCAGGGTACATTACTGGTTACTTATGGCGTGTCCTTACATTCTCACTTAAGTAGGTACTTATCTCAAATTGTAATTGTAAATTAAAATTATTGTCATGTTTATTAAATATGCCCCTGTATTCCGGGATCATATTAAAGTAGTTGTAAAGACAGCTATGTCAATAAAATATACAGTTACGAGCTTAATGACAAAGTTCAAAAGTTAACAACTTTTTGTTTCGTATGTACCTAATACCTGCCTAATCTAAAAACAGTCTGTATATTATTATACGCGAATGTTAACATTGTTCCAGATACCGTACCATGTTCTTCCACGCGTTCTCGAGCACCAAAGAGTTCTGTGTGTCGACCGAGCTTCTCCGTAACTACACGCACATCGACAAACACGAGGCGTTCCACGACTTTAAGGTTTGCATACTAACTTACTATCTTTGCTAATACCGTTGAGTAACTGTTTTTTGCATCAGTAATTTGATCGATTTATGCCTTAGTGTAGTTTTAACCGCTATTAACCCAGCTTTATGATAAAAATGGATAAACAACGGCTGATTTATAAATATATCGCGTTTATGGAAGATTAAGGGTAAGGTTTTCAAATACAAGGGAACTTTTTGCGCATCGATGCGTGTGTCCCAAATAGAAGAGCGAGTTTGATCCAAAGCTGTAGTAAAGTTAGATAATAGGCAGAGCAAATAAATTAAATATAAAATAATATAACAGAAAATTAGGTTGGAGGATCCATTTTCATGTTTTCATAAAGGCATTAAAATTTAAGGAAGTTTAACCAGACTCAGAACGTTATGACACAAAAACTAGCAATTTCGCCTGAATTGTCGATGTAAATTATAGGTACAATTATTGTCATATAGGCGTCTGATAAAACTTCCTAAAATGTCGCCTTCCGATTCTTCAATTAATAAAGAGCTACAAAGGAAATAGTTACCTAATTGAGTAAGCCTGTAATTTAACTAATAATTGTGTATTGGCAGCTCTTGGGCGACAGAGGTGAACGCACGCAGTCGTCGGCCAGCTACTTCGACCCCAAGACTAGTGTTCTGTTCTACACACAGGTCAGTTACACGCGTCGATGTTATCTTATGGAACTAGAGATTGAACCCATACAAGGTTGAAAATCGTATTTGGATCGATATACAGGGTCCTTCTTAATATGCTGAAAATATTGTACGGGGAGGATCAGACCGACAAACTGAAAAACTTTCTCAATGGCACCAACATCAAAATCGCGAAAAAAAATCTGCTCTTCCATACAAAACTGCAAACCTACTTGAGCCAATTGTATGGGACAGCGGATTTCTTTTTCGTGATTTCGACATTGGTCCCATAGAGAAAGTTGTCCAGTTTAATGGTCTGATCATCCTCTTAAAAAACTGTCAGCATATTAAGTTGGACCCTGTATATTAAAAAATCAATAAGTAATGGAAAGTTTAAGTAACTCTTTCCTCAAACTAAATTCTTTAGTCACGGTTCTTTGCGCAACAAACGTGGTAAAGGATTTGTGTTCATATCATTACGAAATATATTAAACAAGGCTGCAGTAGCAAGTTTTGAATAAAATCAAATAAATCTTTTAGAGGAGACAATAATTCACCATTTACTTAGTTTTCAATTCAATTGAATGTTGAACTACGTTGTTTGCATTTATTAATGATTGTAGGATTTTTGGTACCTTTACGCTTAAGTTAATTGAATAGACCTATAATTATGATCAAAGTAATTTTTTACTTTCGTGTAGAAAAAATCTTAAAACATAATAAATTATTTACATTGAAACAAAAAAAGTGGAAGCATCTATACTTCATGCCAAATAAGGACGATACGATTTTCCGATTCCTATTTAGCTTTCTGGCCAATTCTGATTACCAAATGTAATTAATTTATTGGATACATATACTATCCGACATATCTTGGACGTTACTAAAGCTGTTCTAAGAATAAGTGAGAGGAAGTGTTTCAAATCTCTATTTCTGTAATGCAAAATAGCCTTAAAATTTCGTTGCTATTTTGAATGGAGTATAGTAGGAAGTACTTATTCGTTATTTCTAATTTCTTTTTCATAGCAGATTTATATCGGCC
Organism: Agonopterix alstromeriana; assembly: GCA_963924505.1. Classification (NCBI taxonomy): domain Eukaryota; kingdom Metazoa; phylum Arthropoda; class Insecta; order Lepidoptera; family Depressariidae; genus Agonopterix; species Agonopterix alstromeriana. The sequence continues at coordinate 13,518,172 of OZ004664.1, forward strand.
ATTTTACATGACAATTTGACCTGCGCGTCAATTGTCATTAATGATCGCATTAAATACACTGATTGTATTGTACAATCTAGTCCCAGTCGGAACCAAATGGGAACGTTTTCTTCTCATCATTGCCGCGGAATAGTTTCACTTTCAACCCATTAGTTGTGTGAATACCAATAGTACGTTGATGTAATGTTATTGTTTCTTACGTCATTAAGAACCTATGAGTTATTGTCTCTGTTATTAAATTCATGTTTGTTTGATACCGCCAGGTGAACCGCGATGGTGTCGGCTGCTGGAACTCTAACAAGCCCTTCACAGTTGAGAACAACCCTCTGCTGTTTAGTAACGTCACACTTTACGAGTTCCCTAACGATTTGAAGGTAACCATTTTAATCTAATCAGTACACATAATGATTGCGATAATGTGATCGCCATAAATCAACAAAAGAATAACTACCAGTCGACTAAATTAGCGCGAGCGTTCTGGAGTGCGTTTATTGAAACTCATAATTTGAACTCAGCAGTTGAAAATGTCAATACTCCTGATTTGACTTTCAAAAATCATACTTCAGGAGTGCGATTTTTGAAAGTTCCTTGAACTCAGCAGTTGAAAATGTCAAAATTAATATGGAGATACGCGTCTTTCTCCTGCTGATTTGACTTTCAAAAATCATACTTCAGAAGTGCGATTTTTGAAAGTCAAATCAGCAGTAGAAAGATGCGTATCTTCATATTAATTTTGACATTTTCAACTGCTGAGTTCAAGGAACTTTCAAAAATCGCACTCATAAGGTCACGTCTTTATTGATGATATTTTTTGTTTCGACTAAGTAGATATTCTAAATGGTGTTTTGTTACACCCTGTTATCTTAAAACCGATCCGTTCTCTTTTTTCGCCGTGTTTTGTCAGGAAGAACCTCTAAGTACCTACTTTTATTAAAAAAAATCTTATGGTAAATTACAGGTCGATCCCGAAGGTACCCTATGGCTACTAACAGACAAACTTCCTCGCTTCATCTACAAAGGTCTGGACCCCACAGTTGAAAACTTCAGAATATACAGTATTAAAACTTCGGATCTCGTTGCGGGAACTAAATGCCAATAAATAATTCTACCATTATTTCAGTTTTTTGTAAAAAAATCATCAAAGCATTATTAATTCAGAGAAAAAAGTACCTGACACAGAGACTATTTCATAAACATGAAAATTGTAATTTAAAATGACAATTTGAAATACATTACTGAGAATGTTAGAACACATGTGGTTTATCGCCATAATTAACCAGCAATGTACCCTGAATTGTATTTTAACATAACAATTTGAAATACATTACTGAGAATGTTAGTACACTGTTATTTAACAAATTTAACGCCATAAGTAAAAAAAAGCTCTAAACCCTGAATTGTCATAGTAAATTACGATTGTCATGTTTATAAAATAGGCCCCTGGCGACCAATGGGTAGGTAATATAATTTGCCAAAAGCAAAGCATTTCTCTTCATTCGCCTTATAACATGTTTGCCTGATAAGAAGCCTGGAGGGCTAAGCCATTTATGATAAAACTCGCGATTAGCCAGTAATTAAGTAACCAATACATCGTTAATGTTAAATACCTTTATCTACCCATCAATTAAAAAAACTCTGCAAAAAAGATAGACAAGTAACTACCTACTCATTTCATTGTAGTGTTTATGATTAGGTATTAAATCCTTTATTCCAATTGACAACATTCCATTTTTTTAACCACCTGTTTTTCATAAAAAATATAAAAATAGGTTAAAAAATAAGAGATACGTTTATTTATACTTTTGAATTTTCTGAAAAACAAAGGATTTATGGCTAAGATAAGATACCTTGGCCGCAATAACGTTAAAAATAAAAACTGTCAAATACAATAGAAAAGCAATTTTTTTTTTAGAAAAGTCACGCAGGGAAAGGAATAAAATCTCATTCAACCTATATTATATTTTTCAGTATTTTTCAAATAACTCGAGAAATAATGGATAGAAAAATCTGATAATTTTGATATAAGCTTTGAATCACATAATCTCCAAATGGTTTTCTTATTTTGGTACCTTTCTTAAAATGAAATGTTGTCAAACTGGTTACTCGTCTACAGTCTTGAACAAATCATAAGGTCATCTAGGTCTTATAGATTTGAGTAAAATAAATCAGGAAGAATCACAGGAGGTAGGAATATCTACCTACATTATGTCATAAATTCATTCAAATCCTAAAATATGGCGGACACGATGTTTTTTTAACCGACTGCGTCAGACTAATGTTTTTTGTATGTTACGCTCTAGGTGACTAAAGTATAGCTACCTGTAATTATATCTTTGCAACCACGAATTATCACTATTTCGTGCATGTGAAGATGTAGCGGGTTGCGATTTTTTGAAACTCATTCGTTGAACTCAGCTGTTGAAAATGTATTGTTAAAATTACTATGGAGATGTGTATCTTTCTACTGCTGATTTGACTTTCAAAAATCGCACTCCTGAAGTATGATTTTTTAAAGTCAAATCAGCAGTAGAAAGATGCAGATCTCCATAGTAATATTGACATTTTCAACTGCTGAATTCAAGTTTCTTTTCGTGTTATGTACCTGCTATATACTTACCTATTTGGAGGAATGCTAGTTGCAATAAGAAAGTCTTAATGATGTAAAAAATACTTACTTAGAGTATGAATAATGAACTATGGTATTATTGTAATCTAATGAGGTGAAACACATTTCATACCCATTTTGTAGAAATTCAAAGGAGCTTTCTTTCTTTACCGAAATTTTAATTTAACATTTATATTGTCATTGATTTGATCTCATCACTGAAATTATAGCTCTCTTTTGCAAGTAATGGAATATGTAACATGTTGATTAAATAATATCATAATATCATCGTTTATGTAAACACAAATTAAATAAGTAGTTACTTAGTTACCTATATAAGATTTCACCCCGTGACCTTATTTTTATGACCGTTAAATATAACATATGGGTTGTTTGAACCTGTAGTACTCTGTGGTACCTTCTTTTGGATGTAGACTCTTATAAACGTCATTCATAAAAATTATAAGTGAGAGTACTAAATATGCTTAGACCATACAAATATGTAATATCTAAGTTCTTAAAATTTTAAGGAATTAACCTTTGATATTATGATAAATGTTGAAAAATATCGTTGGAATTATAAATATAATAAAAGACACAATTTTAGAAACAGTGTTTTATTTCCTACAGTTTTACTACTTTTATTTGTTGAGTTACGCGGCTAAAGACTCAAATACCTACTTACCGTCACCGATGTACCTGCGCAGTTGACAAATATTAATAGCGCGCGAAATTATATTGACAAGACTTCAATCCCTTGCCACGAAAGTCACCAGCTGAGTAAAATGACTGATATTTACCGATTTCCCAAAGTTCGCATTTTTAATCTTACCGGTGACTAAATTCTCATACCCATGAGTTCAATACGAGTGCCCCTACCCCCTCGCATTGAACTCATGGGTATGAGAAGGCTTTTGTATGAGAATTAAAAACCGTTCAAGCTCACCGGTGACATTAAAAAATCGCACCCTGAACTATTTAAAATTTCAATGTATATAACAACGCAGTAAGGTCATTTTTCTTAAACTGCTCAGATGTTTATGATAACCCTGACTGTGTGGATATTTGATGTTCTAGGCGTTCAGATATTTTTGATTGGTTATGTGTAAAGAAATTATTGAAAATAAAAACTGCTTAGAAATATTTGACCACCTTATTTGCTACGATATATCTGATGGTGACTGTACTGTACTAAGTAAAATGTTTCAAAAAAGCGGGAAGTACATACCCATTAAAGTTTTAGTATTTTATTTTCCTAGCAAATAAGAGCACATTTCCCAGGAATTCTCAAATGGAGACAACCTACCTATATGAAAGTGTATCGTAATGTTTAAAGGTTCAGTTTTACAATTAGATATAGACATAAATATTTCCTTTTATCATCAATAAACAAACACTTATTATTCCCACTCCTATCAATATTAGAGAGGTTCACACTCGATGCTACAAGTGATATGATAACTATATTATTAAGTATAGTTTTAAACAGCGCACGACAAGAAACTATGTCATTCACAAGGAAAACTCGGTGCAGTGCGCACGGGACACTATGGCTACGTTTAAAAAGGAAAAAGTCGGCATTGTGGGAAGGTAAGTTGTGTTACTACTTTCATTAATTCATAAATGGTGTATGTGGTGTTTTTTAAAACTTGGCCAGATGCTGTTTGACTTGACCTTAATTAGAAAAGTTGGCTTAAGTCGTGGCATATTTAAAATTATTGTTGTTTACTTAGGTATTTACTATTTAATAACGTCTGGAGTGCGATTTTTGAAACTCATTAGTTAAACTCAGTAGTTGAAAATGTCATCTTTCTACTGCTGATTTGACTTTCAAAAATCGCACTCCTGAAGTATGATTTTTGAAAGTCAAATCAGCAGTAGAAAGATGCATATCTCCATAGTAATATTGTCATTTTCAACTGCTGAGTTCATAGAGTGAGTCAATAATCGCACTCCTGTCTGACGCACTTAATTAAAATGACAAAAGTGTTTAAAATGAAAACAGAATGGCACCAAATTCGTTGCAAAAACCAGATGTATTTTCAATGAATTTTGTGAACTAACATTCATAACTAGATTAAACCAGTTCTTAAACTGATTGACAGACATTCTCATTAACACTGAGGCATTCAATTTCAAATTCAATTCAATGCCTAGAAACTCAATTTTCTTTTCTAATGAATGAAACCATAAAATAAGAAAATTGTTTCCATACATTCGATTCGTAGGTAGGTGTTCGTAGACGAATCAATATAAAGGTTCTACTTAGCATTGCTATTTATGCTATTAACAATGGGGGCGTGGGTGTCGGACGAGGCGACTAGGGGATAAGGTTTCCACCTCACACGCTATTACATCATGAAACCTTCAATGTGCTAAAAGTGAGCCTTCTTGCTACAATTGCATGCTTAGAAATTAAGTCGGTAGTTATAGCAAAGCCTCTGACCACCCTGAAAGAGCTTATGGTCGTGAGTTTATGAATGTATGTATGCACATAACAATTATTGGGACAATGGTATGATCTTATGTATCTTTGATTCTCGTATCGTTAGATTGTGTTTAAATGCGATTCCGTGCATCGGAAGGCACGTTAAGCAGTTGGTCTCGGATAGTTCCGTCAGATGGCGTTGGTCAGAGGTCTATTAAGGCGTTTTGAAAATGCTCTGACAATAAGTAGACCACTAACTTTCCTCCACCAACACGCACTGGGCCCGCGTGGTGGAGTATGGTCGACTCCCTCTCACCCTCGTGAGAGGAGGCCTTTGCCCTGCAGTGGGATTCTACAGGCTATAACTTAATTACTTATTATTAGGGTTCATTGTCGTTTTACGGATTCCAAAGAATGTTTAACCTTATGGCTTTTTCTATAATTGTACGTAAATTTTGAGATAATGTTATCTTCGTGTCGTATAAAGGTTAATGACGTGCTGTTATAAGAGTTATATAACATCATAAACAAGATGATATAAAATCAGTATCTAGCTGTTACTGTTTTATATTATTTTCTCAAAGAAAGCTACGTTTAGAAGTGCTAAATGGAGGATGAACGATTCACTTGACGACACGTCTAGCAGCCAATTAGCCAATTAGCTAATTGGCTGCTAGATTATCCCCAATATTTATCCAGGGTGTAACAAAATATCCTAGTTATACGTGTTAATAAAAAAGCGCAAAAACTCATAAACCCCAACTGAATTATAACGAAATAATTCCATTGAAACAATAATTTCATTATTTTTTATTCAAATTGAAAGTTATTTGAATTTTAAATTTTCATGCAAAAATGATGTGTCGCCATGTGTACATTTGTAAACTTAAGAACAAAAGAAATATACATATATTTTCGCTTTTCTTCCAGCGGTCTGATCGGTAGATCATGGGCAATGCTGTTCGCGTCAGTTGGCTACCAGGTGACGGTGTTCGACATCGTTCCTAAGCAAGTCACCGATGCCCTGGCTGACATTAAGGTCCAGCTGAAGACCTTAGAGAAGGATGGCTTGCTGCGTGGCAAGCTGAATGCTGATCAACAGATCCAGTGCATCAAAGGTTTGTTCAAATATAATCTCCCTAACTTGCAAATTTTGTCGAAAAAAAACGAGCGTGATCATAAAATTTTCATTTTATACGAACATATTTATTTATCCGCAACTTCGTCCGTAAAATTTTTTAACCAGATCTGAAGTCAAATCATAAAAAAATATAAATTGAAAGAGGTATGCTTAGGTGGTTTGGTCACGTACAGAAGATGAATGAGAGTAGACTCACTTTGGGAGATATATATCGATCCCATGTGAGTGGAAATTGAGAAGAGAGAGGGGGCATCCGAGGAGAACTTACCACGACCAAATAAATGGTCTTTTCCGAAAAGGACAAGTGCGTAGCACCCTCAATCGACGGAAGTGTATGAAACGATGTATGAAAGTGGACGAGGAGAGAGAAGTATGTCAGAATCGTAGTTTGTCGCGAGCGGAAGTCTCTGCCTGTGGTGGCCCGGCGCGCTGCGTGTGTTCAAATATATACACACGACTATGTGTGTAGTCGTCGCGTCGTCTGCCCTTGGCCAAATGCCTGATCGTCTTTCTATGATAATTGAGAATTATAAAATTATCTTGATCAATTAATTGAAAATGAAGTTATTTGAATTTAGTATCTGTTACTTATTTACTCGTGAATATAATTATTGAAAATATGTAACTTGCCAATATAATAATAAGAAGTGACTTTTCTTTCGACAGTAAAATCTAGGTCTCAGTCTAGGTTAAGCAAACTATATCTGCCCAAAAAAGGTAATTGAATGTATGAAATGGATAAATGAAATAGCTAAGTCCAATTAATGTAAAGGTTGACCTTCAGTGCTTTCCGAACCCTTCCTGGGGAGAACCCAGGCCGCCACGTTCGTTCCGCGAAAGAAGTCCTCAGGAGTGCCTGACGTTGTGAGGCTGGCTTAACGAAGTATTCCGTACCCTTCCGAGATGCAATTAAGCTTCTGGCCGCCACGTACGTTCAACTTGTAGTCCGAGCCTTATTTCTTTTTATATTTGATTATTCTGATTTCCTAGGTCAGACCTGGTAATCAAGCTGTCTCTTTTATATATTATGTATTCTTTTGTTTGTGGTGTCGTTGTGTGATTGAGTGGCCACTCGAGAGATCAGCTTTTAGCGCTTTGATACTGTTGTGATTGGATTGACAACTCCTCGTGAGGCGCCAACACTCGACAGAATTTGGACAAGCAACTGTGAACTTTGTCACCTAGAATTCTACTATTGTCAGAGGGACTTGTTTATAATATTGTATGATGAGAGCTGATCGTCACCAGTTATAGCAAAAAGTTAGAAAGGCCGCTCTAACTTTTAAATATATCACGTCATCGTGCTCCTATCACTTAAAACTTTGAATTAATAACCAAAATCTAATACTTTGCTGTACCCAAACTTGAACTGAGTTATTTAGCTTTGATAGGTAAAATTATTGGCAAATAAATCTATATGCTTTCGAGTTCTTGTAAAATGATTCAATGTTATTATAGAGGAAAGAATAATCTTTGAGTCAATAATTCAATCTAATTGTTAATAGCGTTCCTATGAATATCTGTTATTTATATGAATAATCGAAACATCGGTTCTGGGGTGTAGAATAAGAAAAATACCACAATGATAAGTCAATAATGTTCATTTATTTTATATCTTTGAATTTACTTCGAAACTGTTGATTATTTAGCTCTAGAAATCCGATGAACGAATTTCTAAAACCCCTGTTGCGTTTCCTAGGCCCAAACAATCTAACTTCAGAGGAAAAAGAACAGGGAATAAAAAACCTCTGTTTGGCCGAACTATGTTATAACAACACTTTAATTATTATTGCAAATTGGATAATCCTGAAATATCATTCAATGTTAGGTCAATTTAATTGATTCCTTTCATCAAGCCAAAAGACTTTCCAATTCAAACTAAGGTTTTAAGATATTAAACAATGCTTTCTTTCACAATAATTTCAGGATTAAGTTCACACACAATTTAAATATATAGCGGACAACGTGTTTATTCTGGAGTTCGAATTGATTTAGTAATTTTGTGCGTATTGCCGCAACTGGTTTTAAATATCAATGTATAATGTATTTCTCTATATTAATCTCCAGTAAAAATAAACACGTTCCCTAACTTCGATACGACTTAGCTGTCTTTATAACATCTGCAATCTCCCAAGACACTGAATCTAAGTTTAGTTAACTCTAGGTTATTCAAAAGTGCACTTTCAAATTATAACATTACTTTACACCAATACTTAGAACTTCTTAGGAAGGTTTACAAAACAAACACACTCTTCCAAGATAAAACTCAACCGCCCACTCCACGTGTTAAAATTATACTCTCTCAAGATAAAACTCAACCGTCCTCTTTCCGGGTTAAAATTGTACTGTCACATTTCCAAAATGAAACCTCCCTTCTCTTTCATTAAACATCATCCCTTAAGCATTTTATACAATACTATCTCTTATTCCTAAAACAATAACGTTCCAATTCTCATATCTGCGCATGAGTTGAACAATTGTTCCTTCTGCCTTGCTCGTCTCCAATTGGGTGGCTTATCCGCGTCGGTTCGAAGCCACGCCGTCACGCCCACCGCGTGTCCCGGTCCAGAATCTTAGGTCAGCTAGCAAGACTATGTGTCTTGAGTTAAATTCTAGGTTTGTATCCCAGATTCAGCGCAGGTTGCCTAGGTGTAGATTTTCATTCACTGTTTAATCTGGAAAATTTGAGAAAACTTCGCACAGTTATCTGGTAATTATTAGGCCGTTAGACCTTAAGGTTCAAATTCGTGTAAAAACCACATGTTCGTTCGTTTTATTAATTTTCGTTTGCACAAAGTTTTTTGTAAGGTTTCTGTGAATGTTAACAAAGAAAGTCTATACCCTGTAGTTATATTTTATTAGAGGAAGTTAACTTTTGTTTTTATTGCAACGCAAAATCGTTTCCCGTAGGGTTTATGACCTTTTTTATCAGCTAGGGATATTTCTTTAATTTTGTATTTCTTGTTAAATTCTATGAAACGTGGGAAGTCATTAGATTTTAGACTCTTTTGTTTGGCGTCTCTCTTTGTTTCCTTCTTTCTAATTTATTTCCTTCGCTTAAAAATACATTTATTTATTGTCTTGTTAGGATAAAATTTTATTTGTAACCATTCGTCGAATCTCTAAATGGGTAGCAGATGTGGAACCTCGGCTCCGCTTTCTAAAATTTACTCTCAGATATATAATAATATTTAATAATGTTATGTATACATAGCTTTGCTATCACAGACCTCTCCCTGGATAAAGGTTTAACTTGTTCTAGCTTTATACATAACTATTACTACATAACATTTCTCTCCATCACTTGATATCTAAACCTCTTAATTTAAACCGTCAATCATTAAAAAAAAATCATTCGTTAATTAGTCTGTGTGCATTTGGTTCGAACAAACTGCTTCTCTTTGTGCTTTCTAGAGGTCGTAAACCCTGCTAGGTATTTGTCTCAGCGTCCCGCCATTACTTGCGTGAAGTGCCATATTAATTAGTACGTGTGCATTTGGTTTGAACAAACGCCACTCTTTGCTTTCTAGGAGTCGTAAACTCTGTTTATATATTTGGTTCAACGTCCCATCATAATTATTTGCATGTAGTGCCAAATTAATAATCAGTGTGCATCTGATTCGAACAATCGCCACTCTTTGCTACAATATAATCATTATAATCATGTTCCATGATATGTGATCCTATGTTCCTCACACTTGTACTTATTCAATACCTAAACAAGTGGGTCTAATTATCATCAACAACGCATTAGTTATCGACTATTGTATCCATCAACCTATAGCGTTCAACGCTCAAAGTTCACTAATCATTAACTTGTGAACTCTTCAGTTTAACGTCATTATCATCATGGCTATGCTATGGTATTTAGCCCCTTCATTTCAGTGCCAAAAGATCCAACCATCAACATTAGTTAATTGCGCAAATTTGATTCAACTGTTGCTACTCAATCCAAATAATTATTTAATGTAAGTACGGTCCACTTCAAACTGGAAGAATATCACTGCTTGACTTCTCTTCTTATCTAGTAGCTTATTTGCTACTCCGAAACCTTTGTAATTGGTAGTTATTATAATAACTATAATTTCTATGAATTCTAATTACCTAGTATTTCTAGTATTAACCACTTAGATCTGATTCTAATAAGGTTTCTAACGTCTATATTTTTCTGACAAGATCTTCTAATATCGGTTAAGAATTTTTCAAACGTTCATATTAGGTGTAAACTAATGCAATCATACACCACGTTTTCATAACGAAAACTTCGATACTTCAACTTAATCTTCTAACTCCATCGACAAATCATTCAATTTGTTGGTACAAGTATAATGATCTAGCAACTGGAAACCCGCTGAAGAAATAATTTAATGCATTTTAAACTAATTATTTATCATATTTAATCATTATATCTAGTGAAATAATATTCTCCTCTTCAAATAAAACCATAGTTTGTTCTAAACTTTCAATTACATAAAATTGTCTTTCATTATACTTCATTCCAAATAAGGACGATAAGGTTTCCGATTCCTATTTGGCCAATTCTGATTACCAAATGTAATTAATTTATTGGAGACATATACTATCTGACATATCTTGCATAATAAAGCTAAAGCTGTTCTAAGAATAATTGAGAGGAAGTGTTTCAAATCTCTGTTTCTGTAATGCAAAATAGCCTTAAATTTCGTTGCTATTTTGAATGGAGTATACAACATAATTACTCACTCTACTGCTCGAATTTATTGATTCTACATGTATGCCATGTTAGCTTAATCAAATTAAACATACTCACTCATCTCTCTCTCTTATTTTACTCTACTGCTACTTCATAATGCCTTATGTCTTCGAAATATACCACAACCTAGACTTTACGGTATTTGGTGATGTTTCTATATTTTAATTATTATAACCTGCGACTCCATCAAAAATTTATTCTCTCATCATCAATAACTTCGCCTCGCTTCGCTTCGCTTCGCTTCGCTTCTTAACTTATTATAATCGCTTTTTAGCGATAAGACCGGCTTATTTGTACCTGCTTTTAATTCTTATCAGAATTCAAATGTGTATTCTGTTTTGGCGTGCAATAAAGTATAATTGAATTGAACTTCTCGCCCCTTTCTCTAATTTAAATAATCTTGCAAACACTATCGTGTATATTATCATACAATACCACGGATCAATCAGGCTCTACAAAGTCTGTCAGTAATTTGGAAGTTGTTTATTTTATTATTTATTAATTTAACTTGCGCAGATATTAATATCACCTCCATAAGTTATCAACGAACAACGACCTGTGATCTCTGATTACAAAAAAATAATAATTTTCACTAATCATTCTTTCGCTTTATAGTTAGACGGGGTACCCGACTGTAAGTGACAAATTAAATCGACTGGGATTATCGTGTATCTCGTTTCTTTTCCCATGATTACATTCAAATGCTTATAATCTCAGTATCAATAAATTACTTTATGCTTATCTTATGTTTATCCATATAAAATACTCCGATCTTATTGTCTCGTCAAACCCAACTTTGTTATAGAAATTAGCCGCAAAAATCGCGATTCAGTAGTTTTTCATCTCAATTCGGCTCACATTAATATGAATTTGAAGTCTGCTTCAACTATGAATGTTCACTCTTTTCCATAATTTATTATTCGAATAAACCTCATGATCGTCACGTTTCCTTCACCTCGTTATCTACTTAAATTCTACTGAACTCTTAAAATTAGCAACATCTCTCGTCTCATAATAAAACTCATGTCCGGTATGTTTCTGTCACCTTCATACATACAATACATACTCAACCGCGCCCTTTGATTAACACGTTTCTTTAATTTGTAATTAAACTCATTATTACGTTCCTTCACCTCCCACAAACATACATAATACTCTGCCCACTGTGTTCCTTATAATAATCATGTATTAATAAGTTCCCTCAATTCGTATTAACTTATTATCATAGGGTTCCTTTCACCTCTGCACATACATTTACACTCTGCAGTATATTTAATTATTAACTCGCTATCTCACTTCGTAATAATAATTAGGAGTTGATGATGATGTGCTCGTTTCGTACAATACGCTACATAACAAAACGTTACTTATAGTACTTTCCATACAATAATTTTCAACAATCCATAATAAGATGTAAAAAGGCTGATTTTGGCGGATCGTATACATATCAAATTATATCAAATATCTCGTCATAATCATATCAAATATCTAGTCATAATCATATCAAATATCTCGTCATGATCACTATTATATTAAGTTTCTCTCTACAACATCGGTTACTCTAGGAATCGATTTTTTTATTTCTTTAGTCCTTATAGAAAGCGCACGGGGTTAAAATATCATTTAAAATTGCTCAAGATCGCAAAACAAAACCATCAATGACCCTTAATTTGGTCATTTTCTACCTGCTTTAGTTAGACAATTGTTTTACGTTACTGGCGCGCAGCTGACTGTTGTATAGTAACAGTAGGTAAAGATATTTAGCTAAATGTCTTACCCTGTGTATTTCTAAAACCTGATATCTAACGTCATTAAATTAGTAGGTATAAGAAACAGTATTTCCCACGTAACTAACGGTAGTTTAATCCAGCAGTTATCTTAAAAGTTCTACTCTTATTTACTAATCGATTCCTTCCACATCTGATAGCTACCTGATCGAACATTATCTCAATTGAATATCCTCGGTAGTAGTCACACAATACGTTTAATAGAAACAAAGAAACAAAAGAGCCAACACACATTCGAAAGTCAAACATAATAATGTTCATTTTAAAATCACCTCTCCCAGATGTCTCGATTAAACACGTATGTAAATTCTTATAAATCTCTAGTTCAATTGTTTTAATTTTGTACAGGTAAAACCTGACACTATTAGTGTTCCTTCAAAGATTGATTTTGTTATTGGCTGTCATAACTAAAGTCAAAATTAATCAAGATAAAATTATTATATATTTTATTTTCCTACGTTGTGTTTATTTGTTAGATCCTTTTTTTCTAGTTGTGTCTACTTTTTATCAACACAGAATCTAGAATCCTGGTCACGCTCACCATGTGTGGTGGCCCCCGGTCGCTGCGTGTGTTCAAATATATACACACGACTATGTGTGTAGTCGTCGCGTCGTCTGCCCTTGGCCAAATGCCTGATCGTCTTTCTATGATAATTGAGAATTATAAAATTATCTTGATCAATTAATTGAAAATGAAGTTATTTGAATTTAGTATCTGTTACTTATTTACTCGTGAATATAATTATTGAAAATATGTAACTTGCCAATATAATAATAAGAAGTGACTTTTCTTTCGACAGTAAAATCTAGGTCTCAGTCTAGGTTAAGCAAACTATATCTGCCCAAAAAAGGTAATTGAATGTATGAAATGGATAAATGAAATAGCTAAGTCCAATTAATGTAAAGGTTGACCTTCAGTGCTTTCCGAACCCTTCCTGGGGAGAACCCAGGCCGCCACGTTCGTTCCGCGAAAGAAGTCCTCAGGAGTGCCTGACGTTGTGAGGCTGGCTTAACGAAGTATTCCGTACCCTTCCGAGATGCAATTAAGCTTCTGGCCGCCACGTACGTTCAACTTGTAGTCCGAGCCTTATTTCTTTTTATATTTGATTATTCTGATTTCCTAGGTCAGACCTGGTAATCAAGCTGTCTCTTTTATATATTATGTATTCTTTTGTTTGTGGTGTCGTTGTGTGATTGAGTGGCCACTCGAGAGATCAGCTTTTAGCGCTTTGATACTGTTGTGATTGGATTGACAACTCCTCGTGAGGCGCCAACACTCGACAGAATTTGGACAAGCAACTGTGAACTTTGTCACCTAGAATTCTACTATTGTCAGAGGGACTTGTTTATAATATTGTATGATGAGAGCTGATCGTCACCAGTTATAGCAAAAAGTTAGAAAGGCCGCTCTAACTTTTAAATATATCACGTCATCGTGCTCCTATCACTTAAAACTTTGAATTAATAACCAAAATCTAATACTTTGCTGTACCCAAACTTGAACTGAGTTATTTAGCTTTGATAGGTAAAATTATTGGCAAATAAATCTATATGCTTTCGAGTTCTTGTAAAATGATTCAATGTTATTATAGAGGAAAGAATAATCTTTGAGTCAATAATTCAATCTAATTGTTAATAGCGTTCCTATGAATATCTGTTATTTATATGAATAATCGAAACATCGGTTCTGGGGTGTAGAATAAGAAAAATACCACAATGATAAGTCAATAATGTTCATTTATTTTATATCTTTGAATTTACTTCGAAACTGTTGATTATTTAGCTCTAGAAATCCGATGAACGAATTTCTAAAACCCCTGTTGCGTTTCCTAGGCCCAAACAATCTAACTTCAGAGGAAAAAGAACAGGGAATAAAAAACCTCTGTTTGGCCGAACTATGTTATAACAACACTTTAATTATTATTGCAAATTGGATAATCCTGAAATATCATTCAATGTTAGGTCAATTTAATTGATTCCTTTCATCAAGCCAAAAGACTTTCCAATTCAAACTAAGGTTTTAAGATATTAAACAATGCTTTCTTTCACAATAATTTCAGGATTAAGTTCACACACAATTTAAATATATAGCGGACAACGTGTTTATTCTGGAGTTCGAATTGATTTAGTAATTTTGTGCGTATTGCCGCAACTGGTTTTAAATATCAATGTATAATGTATTTCTCTATATTAATCTCCAGTAAAAATAAACACGTTCCCTAACTTCGATACGACTTAGCTGTCTTTATAACATCTGCAATCTCCCAAGACACTGAATCTAAGTTTAGTTAACTCTAGGTTATTCAAAAGTGCACTTTCAAATTATAACATTACTTTACACCAATACTTAGAACTTCTTAGGAAGGTTTACAAAACAAACACACTCTTCCAAGATAAAACTCAACCGCCCACTCCACGTGTTAAAATTATACTCTCTCAAGATAAAACTCAACCGTCCTCTTTCCGGGTTAAAATTGTACTGTCACATTTCCAAAATGAAACCTCCCTTCTCTTTCATTAAACATCATCCCTTAAGCATTTTATACAATACTATCTCTTATTCCTAAAACAATAACGTTCCAATTCTCATATCTGCGCATGAGTTGAACAATTGTTCCTTCTGCCTTGCTCGTCTCCAATTGGGTGGCTTATCCGCGTCGGTTCGAAGCCACGCCGTCACGCCCACCGCGTGTCCCGGTCCAGAATCTTAGGTCAGCTAGCAAGACTATGTGTCTTGAGTTAAATTCTAGGTTTGTATCCCAGATTCAGCGCAGGTTGCCTAGGTGTAGATTTTCATTCACTGTTTAATCTGGAAAATTTGAGAAAACTTCGCACAGTTATCTGGTAATTATTAGGCCGTTAGACCTTAAGGTTCAAATTCGTGTAAAAACCACATGTTCGTTCGTTTTATTAATTTTCGTTTGCACAAAGTTTTTTGTAAGGTTTCTGTGAATGTTAACAAAGAAAGTCTATACCCTGTAGTTATATTTTATTAGAGGAAGTTAACTTTTGTTTTTATTGCAACGCAAAATCGTTTCCCGTAGGGTTTATGACCTTTTTTATCAGCTAGGGATATTTCTTTAATTTTGTATTTCTTGTTAAATTCTATGAAACGTGGGAAGTCATTAGATTTTAGACTCTTTTGTTTGGCGTCTCTCTTTGTTTCCTTCTTTCTAATTTATTTCCTTCGCTTAAAAATACATTTATTTATTGTCTTGTTAGGATAAAATTTTATTTGTAACCATTCGTCGAATCTCTAAATGGGTAGCAGATGTGGAACCTCGGCTCCGCTTTCTAAAATTTACTCTCAGATATATAATAATATTTAATAATGTTATGTATACATAGCTTTGCTATCACATGCCTACCCCTGTGGGATAGTGGCATGAGTATATGTATGTATGTAGTA
Organism: Agonopterix alstromeriana; assembly: GCA_963924505.1. Taxonomy (NCBI): domain Eukaryota; kingdom Metazoa; phylum Arthropoda; class Insecta; order Lepidoptera; family Depressariidae; genus Agonopterix; species Agonopterix alstromeriana. Next base: position 13,534,274 of record OZ004664.1, read on the forward strand.
TCTTGTAGCTCAAAAATTATTATCGACACACTGTAAATAATATTTTGCCATACTTATTACTGGAAGCAAAATAAAAGACATAGTTTCAGTACAATGTTAGGTTCCTCTTTTGTTTTTCTAATCTTAATTTCTTTTTGGTGCTTTTGCGGTAGGGTCTTCAACTCGGCCATAAATCTGGATTTGGCTCTCTAATAGCCATGTTTTTTTTATACTGTCTCCCATTTGCAATGGAAGGAAGTCAGATATTTCTTTTTCCTACTCCTCCTTTCTTCTTTGATTAAATTAATTGCGGGTTCCAAGACAGACTACCAATAGAGTCCTCCCCCGGGCTCGCTGTACTTCATTGTCTAGCGTTGTGAAAGTCGCCGCTGTTGATCTACATGAGTTATAGCGGTGGGAATGTGTGGTCGGCCCATACTGTCAATAAAGTATGATCTCGTCTTACAATATTGAAAGTGCAAAGATCAAACATTTATGTATCGTATTATAGTACCAATATAGTAAAATTAAGAGTCACCTCGTCCGATCTTATTGACTGCCAACAATCAGTGGGTACAAGGTTTACATGTAGGTATACCTTGACATTATTTACCTTCCATTTATTAGTACTAAATTAATTTTCAATAAACTCTGAACTTGATTTGTACTTTCTACAATACAGGGTGTATACTCAAATACCGTTTATAAATTACGTAAGACTTTTAAGCACTTTCTAACGTTCTACGTAAGTAATTATGTACCAAAATTACAAAGAAAAAGTAGCAAAAATAAGACTTGCTAGAAAAGCGTAGGAATTAGCTCAATGGTTGTTTTAACTATGGACAAAGAAATATAGGTACTTATTTTTAGTTATATTGGTATACTATAGATGTACTAACCACTTATTCTTATCAATGGAATTGTTCTGACGGAATGGTTCCTTTATTTATTCATTCATAACATAAACACTGATAATTATATTATCTAGAAATGGAACAAATAGAAGTTGTTTGTTCATGTTTTTAATAATGTAATACATTATTCACTATGCATACGATGTGCTGACGTTGTTAAACAGTATTTTTGCAGGACAGGAAATATCTATAATTTTAATTAGCTTCATGTCAATTCATGATTTAATTTTAATTCAGCACTACCTTAGTACCAAAACAGGATAAGAGTACAAGCACCACCAATCCGCATTGTGCCCTGGGGTATGGCCACAGATTAATAATAAGTTACTACGTGTATGGCCACCCCTTACTCAAACTACCCTAGACTCCTGCACTCTAAGAAAATGTATTATTGTTTAGAAGGATAAATTAGGTATAGCCTGTAAAATCTACAGTGGTATATACCTACATCTACTCCACGACTCTAGCACGGACGGTACTGTAGAAGTCAGTTCAGCACAGTTTCTATGTCAATTTCATTGAATTCCTCATTTGTTGTTGATATCTCGAACACTGCGCATCAATCAAATCAGCCCACATCAACCCACTGCTGGGCATAGGTCTCCTTTTTATTGCGCCACTGCTCACGGTCATGTGCCAATCTGATCCATGTCCGACCCGCAACCCTTACAATGTCGTCTGACCAACGCATCGGTGGTCTACCCACGTACCTCCTTCCTTCTCCTGGCCACCATTCCTATATTGCCTTGGTCCCCCGGCCGTATTCCCTTCTAGCCAAATGTCCCGCCCATCTCCACTTCAACTTTGTAATCCGGTCTCCAACGTCATCGACCTTAGTTCTACGACGGATTTCTACGTTGGGTACACGGTCCAAAAGTGATATGCCCAGCATGGTAAACTCCATGGCTCATTTCCAATAAAATATTTGTAATAAATTTCAGGATCGTCAGATCTGGCAACCGCAGTGAAAGATGCAGTTTTTGTTCAAGAATGTGTGCCAGAAAGCCTAGAGCTGAAGAAGAAAGTGTTCCAGGACTTGGATAAAGTAGTAGACGACAAAACTATCCTGTCCAGTTCTACAAGCACTACATTACCTTCTCTGTTCTCTGAAGGGTTGAAACATAAGGCACAGGTACAGTGCATGTTCTCATCTACACATATTTATTATACATTCATTACTTACCAAAATTTTCCGTCTCTCATAAGATGAGAGCATTGTGGATTTAAACATAATGTAAGGAGTGAGTCAAAAAACAAATTCGTAGATGTAATAGGATAAATTTTTTGGTGCAACCGCACTGAATAGATTAAAAATGTGTCTTCCTTTCCCTTGCGAAGTTTTGAAAGTTGCGCTTTTTAGCACTGAAATTAAACGCTTCAAAAGTGAGGTTTCCTTCAAATTTTGAGATGTTAAGTATATCTCGTCTGCGCTCATTTTACTCATATTTACTTATGCAAATGTATCATGTAAGTGAATCTATCTTCTCATCTCATCTTGATACTTCTTAAACTAGGTAGGACTTAATGCCAAGAACAGAGTTGAAGGATTCGCCGTGGCCGAAATCATCATGAAACCTAAAGTGCCAATTCCTCATTTAAGGTGATCGTGTCTCATCCAGTGAACCCACCATATTATGTGCCGCTGGTCGAGGTAGTGCCCGCGCCATGGACCAGACCTGAAGTAGCCAAGAAGACGAGGGAGATCATGCTCGAGATCGGCCAGGAGCCCGTCTCTCTCTCCAGGGAAATCGACGGATTCGTCCTTAACCGCATCCAGTTAGTATCTTCTAGTTACCTTGCAGGTCATCCAGAGTGTGGTCCAACCACACCCAAGCTCACGCTAGGGAATTATGAGGGTTGCCGTCGACGGATAAGTACGTCGTAGAGGACATCAACATCATCTAGTTACCTAGTTATAGTACCTGGTCATTTTCCCCAGCCACGTACAGTTTAATGGGACCTCGAGAAAACAGTGAATACGATGATCTCATCAAGGGATTACACAAGACTGATTGACTGATTTTTTCTGGGCGCGAGCGTCCGACACTAAATACATACTAGATAATTCGAAAGACGAGGTTTTCCAAGGTTTGTGAACATACTTCCCCCGCAGGTAACACTGCTCGTAATAGTATCTTATCTAGGTGGTCACCATAAACTTGTTGTCACTAATTTAGTCTCTCTTCCTTTAGGTATGCTATCCTGAACGAGGTATGGCGCTTGGTAGCCGATGGAGTAGTGGACGTGAAGGACATAGACAAGGTCATCTCTGAGGGTCTGGGCATGCGGTACGCCTTCCTCGGCTCGTTGGAGACTGCGCATCTGAATGCTGAGGGCATGCAGAGCTACATTGAAAGGTTATTGTTCTTCTTGAGATTCAGTATTTATTCTTCTTCTTATCGTGTGGGCAGCAAGCCCTGGTGTCAGATTTTTCAAACCACCTTACGGCATGTGACGTGGTTTTTTAATGTAACGATTAATACCACCAGAGACTACTACTACCCGGCCACTATAGCCGGGACCAACGGCTTAACGTGCTATCCGAAGCAAGGAATAGTCTTTCTTTCCAGACAATCAGGTGATTCAGCCTGCAATGTAAGGTGCTACCCATGGGAATCGAACCCACGACCTCCGTGTCCAGAGCCCAATGCTCTTTACCATTAGACCACGGAGGCAGTATTCCACGGAGGTCGTATTTATTTTACAGTATTTACCCGACTGCGCCAGTAGGAGGGTTATGTTTTTTATATCGGACCCTAAACTGGCAAACAACTTGCCAAAACCCTTGACTAGCTACGCGGTTTAAAATTTGTAGGCGAAAATGAGGCGAAAGTCTTACTGTGTATTTCCCTCAGCGGAGGCTGAATGCCCATTTATCAACTTGTTTACCGAGTATTGTAGGTACTTTCATACAAGTTTTACGTCGCCACACTGGTCTTAGACTGGTTTAATTAAATCAGTAAACACAACCTGCAAATCACAGCTGTGCATTTATGAGAGGAAATTATTTAACCTATTCCTAAGTCTATGTAACATTCTACCCAGTCTAAAGACAAGTTCTGCGTCGAGAGGATTTATATGATGCATAGTTATAGCCTGTAGTATCCCACTGCAGGCCAAAGGTCTCCTCTCACGAATAAGGGCAAGAGGGAGTGGGCTATGCTCCACTACGTGGGCCCAGTGCGGATTGGTGGAGGCAAGCTAGTGGTCAACATAATAAATTATGCTGTCAGAGAATTTGCGTCTGACCTGGCTTAATGAATAGACACCGCCATCAGACAGAACTATCCGGGACCAACAGCTTAGCATGCCTTCCGAAGCACGGAGACGTTCGAGATGAAATACCACAAAGGTCACCCAAACACCTCAAAATCATCATCATCAGCCTACATTTGCCTCCCATTGCAGGGCACAGGCCTAAACTCAGGGACTGTATGAACGTTAGTCCACCACGCTTGCCCAATACGGATTGGTAGACTTCACATACGCAACAGCATTTCTTCTTTATGCAAGTTTCTTCCAGCGTTTGCAGAACAGTCGGTATTAGGTACCTACGTACATAAGTTCGATTCGAACCCGGTCCCTAATAATGTATTGTCCACACCTCTCCTCAACATGCCCCCATGTTCTCAAAATAATGTGTACCTAATTGTATTTCCCAGGTACGGAGACACAATCCACAGCGTGAGCACTACAATGGGGCCGATTCCCCGTATGACCCAGAGTCCCAGTGCAGCCAGTATCTGTGACCAGTTGAACAAGATGATTCCTATCGAAAGACTGCCCGAGAGGCGCGCGTGGCGTGACGCCTGTCTCACCCGCCTCTCCATACTCAAGAAAGAAATGAACCAGAAATACAAGAATTAAACAAACATCGATCAAGTCCCTATTGTAATCTAATAAAGCTTTTATATATTCGTTTCACAAGATTTCTTTTTACCCTATTTTCAGACACATAGCAACCCATAGCCAAAGAGCTGATTATTGTCCGTTTATAATTTTTATTTACTACCTACAGATCCTAGTATGAAATCCTATCACGTATGTAGTAGTTAGTATGTTAGTTGCTAAATTGAAATTTTCTTGAAAATACTTGACCGAGAGAAGCGAGCCCGCCTTTTTTTTACATTTTGGCCAGTTACTGTATAGGTATTTGGTAATGCGCCTTTGGATCATGCGGCCGTAGTATGGCAGCGTGATATAGCGCTATCGCGCGCAACATGCTACGGTGACAGGAAGACGCTTAACGCCGTTAGCACACCGACGACGCGGCGAACTGCGGTAGCGAAACGTGTTCCGCACGAAAAAGCGAAATATTTGCGATATTGAAGGAAACTGAAAGGCGGTACCACTCCTTCCATGTGAAACGAGGATCGTGAATATCAGCGATACTATACAGACAGATATGCAACTATAGGAAATCATAGACAGACAGAGCGAGATGCAGAATACGCAATATAAATTCATAGTGTAGGACCAATTTACCGGAGTTGCGCTACCGCGGTTTGCCGCGTGTCGGTGTGCTAACGGCGAAAAATCAGCGAAAAATGCCTACATAGACCATCTCATTTAATTTTTAAGCATAGAGAACAAGTGAATGTGAATCACATGACACGTTAGTGAGTCAACTCAGGTCAACTCAAAATGAACGTTAGCAAAGCAGCATCTCTATTATAGACTTTCATGTACCATAAATTCATTCATTCTCTCTGATTTCATTCGTTCATTTGTTGTCTTGTGGTTGGTAGCGCGATGTTTTACTGCTCGAATTTATAATTTATTTACCTTCGTTTTGCAAATAAAAGAAGTTAATTTTGTATGTTTCTTTTATCCATATGCGGACAAAATAAATTTTGAGAAATGTGTACCATAAAAGCCAATAAATTTGTTTTGTAACTGCTAATACCTCATGACAAAAGGCCTTGTAGATTCACAGACTGTTTTCCAAATGTGTTGTTTTGATAGATAATGGATCCAAGAATGTGCAGGAAAATCAGTAGTAGTGAAAGTCTTCCAGATGAAAAAGTCGAATATGAAGTTTCGAACATTATCGCACCGCAAGAGAGCGAGGAGAATTTCGTGATGGACGGGAGTCCTGGGCCGCTATCGGTCACCTGGCTTGACGACGACCAGATCGAAGACCTAGATCTTAATTTAGACCAAACTAACCTATTTTTCCATAGAGTCGATAGTGCAGATATAATATACAGGAGTAAGAAGAAAAAATGTAAAATGGTTGGGAAATATGTGATGGGTGATGTGCTTGGGGAAGGTTCGTATGGGAAAGTGAAGGAGATGTTGGACTCGGAGTCGTTGTGCCGGCGAGCGGTGAAGATCCTCAAGAAGAGGAAGCTGCGGAGAATACCCAACGGGGAGCAGAATGTGCAGAGGGAGATTCAGCTGCTGCATATACTTAGACATAAGAATGTGATAGAACTAGTCGATGTTATGTATAATGATGAGAAACAGAAGATGTACCTTGTTATGGAGTTCTGTGTTGGTGTGCTGCAGGTATGTTATCATTTCTTAACTATTATAAAACTAACAGACGTGCGTCTTTACATTGAAGATATTTACAAGAAAAAGATTATGATATGGTGTCCCTGACTCCAAATCAACCTTTTTTAGAATTTTTTGTCAGTCTGTCTGTCTGTTTGTTTGTTTGTTTGTTTGTTAAAATTATTTTGTTTGATAACTTAAAAACAGGGTTAAATATCATTAGCATCCTTTTAAACTAAGAGTCTACCCATCAAATTGGACAACTTTTACTATGGGAGATAAACTAATGGTAGCAACAAAAAAATCACCTGTTCCATATTATACTGCAGTGCCTACTCAACTCAATAGTATGCAACAGCAGTTTTTTTTTTGATGCGATCGGTTTGCTCCCACAGTAAAAGTTGTTCAGTTTGATGGGTAGACTCTTAGTTTAAAAGGATGCTAATGATATCAATTTCACACTGTATAATTTGTGAAACGAAGTCGCGGGTAAACTCTAGTATATTATAAATTTGTTGATACCAAGATCCAGAGACAATTTTAGGTCTGTATTAAAAAACGAAACTCGACTCACGCGTGTACGCAAGGTAGGCACAGACAGTACAACCCGAATAATTTCTAAACTAGAAGCATTTTGTTTACTAAATGACTTTTAATAGTTAAATTATCTGTATTTAAACAAATCAAAGTCATTTAGTAAACAACATGCTTTTTAGTTTAGAAATTATTAGGGTTTTGCACTCCGGTTTTCATGAAACAAAGCTAAGAACACTCATAAAAATAAGCTTTCCGTAAAAAAAAAACGTATCGAAATTGGTCCACTCCTTTAGGAGCTACAATGCCACAGACAGACTGACATAGGTGTCAAACTTATTACACCCCTCTTTTCGCGTCCGGGGTTAAATAGAAGTAGTTTTTTATTCATAGCCGTTATGGTCTCCTCAGTAGTTCCACCTACTCAAGCCAATCAATTATACAATACGGGAACATATCTCTGATTGTATTCAAGATAACGGATAATGGAACAATAATCTATTTACACTCAAGCTATGAGATACCTCAGAGTTATTATTTTAATATGAACACTTAACTACAACATCATATTTCTTCTACAACACACATTATTACAACAATCATAGGCACATTATTGGAAAAAACCATGACACATAGCATGCTCATATTCATCAGTTTTTAACTAACAAAATTGTAGTTGTGACCAGTGCAGTAAATAGCCTTTTATGCGTCCGGTGCGCGCTTTTATAAACTCTTATCTAACCCGGTTCGTAAACAGGAAGTTTAAGGTAAGGGCCGAAGCAAAAGGTTACCTACAGTTTATTGGGTAGGTATGCTACTATCATGCTTGAACCAAAACTATACTCCATTCCAAATAACAACGAAATTTTATGGCTAATAAATCAAGTCTAAAGATTTAATTTTTCTCATAGTATGTGTTATTCGATTTGCAAGTAAATAATGAAAAAAAAAAATAGAGTTTTTGTTTTTGGTCTATTGTAAAAACGACAATACATACAAGCGTCAAACTTGGGGTATTTACTCCAAAGTATGGGACCAACTTTGAAATCGCGAAAAAAAATCTGCTGTTTCATACATTTATGTCGAGATGCTGATGACATTTTCTAGGGAACAGCTGATATTTTTCGCGATTTCGATATTGTCTCCATAGTGAAAGTTGTTCAGTTTGGTCTGAAGCATCTTGTTTCAGCTTCAAAACGACCCTGATAGCAACGTGTAGTATTTGAATATTTAACTAATACAAACCTTATTTCTTGTCATGATTATACATTCCACACAGATTGCCTAGTTGAAAAGGACAATCAAAATAACCTATTATAATATACAGGGTCCTTCTTAATATGCTGACACTGTTTTAAGGGGATGATCAGACCATCAAACTGAACAACTTTCTCTATGGGACCAAAGTCGAAATCGCGAAAATAAAATCAACTGTTCCATACTAAACTGAAATCTTACTCAACCCAATTGTATGGGACAGCTGATTTCTTTTTCGCGATTTCGACATTGGTCAAACAGAGAAAGTTGTTCAGTTTGATGGTCTGATCATCCCCTTAAAAAACTGTCAGCATATTAAGTTGTACCCTGTATAATATATGAGTAGAAGTTAAATTTAAGCTATCTACCTCCAATACTTTTCATGCCCTAGAATCTTACACAAACTTTGACTATTTATATGTGGACTGGTTACGCGTGTAATTCTACTAACAAACATTTCTGCCACTTTTCGCGGGGGGCGAGGCAACATGAAATCCGCAACTTTGGATTTTATTCCCCATAACTTTAGATTCTAATATTGAATATTAAAAATCATGAAAAGTAGTCTCGTGTGAACCCCAAACATTCTAAGTTCGAAGTTATTATTTCGCAATTATAGGCTGTCTCGTTTAGTGATAAGGTGTAAGATTGAATGTACATGCTCAAGATCAATTGTGCTTATACCGTGGCAGAGGGGAAATGCTACCGCAAGGCTAGTCCTTATAATAATTAGTCAAAGGACACAAACCATAAGCAATTATTAGCATAGAGCATTTACCAATTTAAAATACAAAATAAATATGTGCTCCTACTAGCAAAGTTCATAAAAGAGCAGTTTTTATACATCTAGGTATAATACTACTTATACTAATATTAGTACATGTGTTTTATCAAGGTTAAACACAAATATGTTAACAACTTTGTCTATTTATAATTCTTAATGTTTTGTTCTCAATCTGTGCAATGTTAAATATGCACACATGTTGATAAGTGATAACTGATCACTTATACAACGTGTTAATGAATAAGCGCAAAACCTCATACACCCTAACTGATTCATAACAAAATAATTAGAATGAAACAATAATTTCATTATTTTGATAGTTAAAGTTTAAAGTTATTCACTTTTTAAGTTTTGAGGCAAAAATATAACTGTTTTGCATTACAACAAAACAGATATTATGAGTGAGAGAATACATGCAGCATTGATTGAAGAAGCATCCATAGATTCCACCTTAAATTTAGCTAAATAAACGGACTTACCATCAATTTTCTATACTTTCCTCTATATCTGTCTCTTTCACTCTGCTAGATTGGCGCCTCGAATCTATTCGACAAGGCGCGCTCATTTGACGTATACTTCATAGTCTTCATCAATCACCAGCAAGCACCTTGCTGCAATGCTGCATGTATTCTCTCACTCATAATATCTGTTTTGTTGTAATGCAAAACAGTTATATTATAAGTTATTCGAATACATGCAGCATTGATTGAAGACCTGTTTGCTATCTGCTGGTGAAAGAGTACAAACGCTATGTGAAAATAAATGAAAATGTGCATGCCATCATCATCAACAATGGGTACATTAACACATAAATCCTGTATAAAAGGGAAAAATACACCATATAATAACTTTCATAATAATAATAGAAAATAATAGTCTTGATAATGACTAAATGTCATCTCACTAAATGTTCAATAACTAGGTATTTAAAATCAACAGATTGCTGTTGAAAGAGAAAAAACATTTAAGATTAAATTTCTACCCTATTGAGGCATAATCTTAACCCTCATAGGGAAAGAATCCTCAGAGATCATTATAATTAATTCAAACCACTGAACTTATTAGGTAGATGTATGAAAAATTATCTAATAGTAGGTCCTCATACTTAACAGTATTAGGTACTGTTTATTTGAGAACAATACAATTTCCGAAATAAAATTTTCCAGGAAGCTTTTTCTATGATTCTCTCCGTGGGCCGTTTTGAGTTCTGGTTGCTGGCCTAATAACATTCTTATTAGATAAGAAAAAGATTAATTACATCATTCTCAAAACAACTCTTCTTGTAGACCCAAGCTTCATTACATGTTGCACTGAGCATAAAAACTCCACAGTATGTTGTCACATTAGCTAGTCAGCTGGATTGTTAACATTTTCTGTGTCTGGAGCCGAGGTCTAGGTTATAATGTTTATTTATAATTATCAGGTTTATCTCACTACTCCTACTTCTACATGTTTACTACTCTATTTGGTACTCTCGGATCTATCAATCCAAGAGTCAGGTTCTAAAATCTATAACCATAATTAAAAAATATATATATATTATTATTATTAATTTTTTTTTTTTTTAATAACTGCATTGGGTTAATTTTCTAGCCAATCATATACTTAACTAGTGACACATATTGACATCCTTCTCTCCTGGTATTTAGTTAACAGGATAGTTTATATAATGGTCCAGCTGCACGGCAGGTGGAACCTACTGACCTATGTCAGAGTATTGTCTGAGATGTCCATAAAATCCTGCCCACATTATGTAATTCCCATATGGAGCTTTAGAATCTACACCAAACGAAGTTACTCAGACCATATTTTATAATGTACAGTGTCTGGTAGATGTGTTATTGCAGGTTAAGACAGATTCTCTTTAGCAGGAGTTTCTTTCGTTTAATGACCAGTCAGTGCACTGCCTGATTAGTCCCCCCCCCCCCCTTCCGGGCTAAGGGCTCTAGTTTCTCCACTCGTAGTAGGCTCAAGTGTTTACCCCATGAACTGTCAGTTGGTAGCACTTGTGTGTCCAAGTTGTGGTACTATCAAAATGTATTATGCCATGTAAAGTGAAGGTGGTACAGTTATTGTGGATCTATATTGGGTGGTGGGAGCAAGCACCCATGCCAACCGGAAGAGCCAGTGTGAAATGAATGCCTTGCAACATTCGCAATAGATTGTTGGACCATCTCTCAAATACCAACCTACATCACTATGTATGATTGTCTTTTCCTAAGTGAACAAATCAACTAAATCAAAGCCAAGAGTGCCAATCCAGAAATGGATTTTAGGGAATTGGTTGGTATTACTTTTGTATAATACTCAAGTACTATATAGGGCATCCGCGGCCCAAGGTGACGAGTGCCATTCCGGCACTGGTGTTTAGCTAAGCAGTCAGCAACTCTGTTATATATGCCCATGATCTATGTTCGACCTCCGTGGCCAGGGGTGGCAACGATGCCTCCATTCAGGTACTGCGTCCTAGATACGTATGCCCGATGTTCTGAATGCGACCTCCGAGGCCGGGGGCGACGAGTGCCATTCCGGCACTGGGTTCTATATGTTTATCTTCGACTATTTAGTTGGTAACGCTATTGTATATGACATATGATCTATATTCGACCTCCGCGGTCGTGGGCGGCGACGAGCGCCCTTCCGACACTGCGTCCTAGATAAGCGGTCGGTAATGCCACTGCACATGCCCCCATGTTCTGTACGACCTCTGCGGCCGGGGGCGACGAGTGCCATTCCGGCACTGGATTCTAGATAAACAGTCGGCAACGCTATTGTATATGCCCTATGATCTATATACGACCTCCGCGGTCGTGGGCGTTGACGGGCGCCATTCCGCACTGCGTCCTCGAAAACCGGTCGCTAATGCTATTGTATAAGCCCCATGTTCTGTATACGACCTCCGAGGTCGGGGGCGGGGACGAGCGCCCTTCCAGCACTGCGTCCTAGATAACCGGTCGGTAATGCCATTGCATAAGCCCCATGTTCTGTATACGACCTCCGAGGTCGGGGGCGCGGACGAGCGCCCTTCCAGCACTGCGTCCTAGATAACCGGTCGGTAATGCCATTGCATAAGCCCCATGTTCTGTATACGACCTCCGAGGTCGGGGGCGGGTACGAGTGCCATTCCAGCACTGCGTCCTAGATAACAGGTGGGTAAAGCCATTGCATAAGCCCCATGTTCTGTATACGACCTCCGAGGTCGGGGGCGGGTACGAGTGCCATTCCAGCAGTGCGTCCTAGATAACAGGTGGGTAAAGCCATTGCATAAGCCCCATGTTCTGTATACGACCTCCGAGGTCGGGGGCGACAAGTGTCGTGTCATTCCGACACTAGAAACAAGATTTGATAGATATTTGTACCTGAAGTGAGCACCCCAGACCACATCCGCTGTGTCTGATTCAAATGTGCGTCAACTTATGTGCAGAACCACCGAACTGTGGTATAATGGCCTTCCGCCACCAGTAAAATTCCTGCTGCACAGGGACAGAGAAAAAGTCCCTCGTGCCTTCTTGAAAGAGGCACCCTAGAGAACTGACACGGTCGATATTGCAATAATCGCTATCTGGTTATATTGGCAAAGCCTAGGAGACCTAAGTAGCACTAGGTTTTTTCATCCTGCCTATTATTCTTGTTACCTTCTCTGTAGATAACTAGTGCATGCTAATGTAGCTCATGGTATTGTTATACAATACAAAACGGTTCGACTACTACAGTTCCGGACAAAGTGCAAGCGCAGCCTACTGAGTATTGATATGCCAGTATTGTTAACTTAAACTCAGTATGGTTGTGTGACCAGGAAGAAATTGTCTACATAAACCAAGACACCAATCTCTGTGGGTCAAAGGAACTCTTTGGGTCTAATATGATAAAGCTGTATAACAGTACAACAGTCCAGGAGGCCTAAAAGGAAGGCTGGGTGCAGTTTCCGATCATTATTATAAGACAGCAATTAAAAATGATTTTGTCCTTCCTTATCAAGAACATCTTGAAAAAGAGAAACATATTCAATAGGCACATCTAGAGTTTCCTTCTCTAAGTTTTTAACCATCTTTGAAACATAAAATTCTTGCAAAGAAAGGTTGCATAGGTATGTGATCATAGTTATACCAATCATAGTTATAGTGATTTGTATAAAACTCCTTTAATCTTTAATATATCTTTATTGGTCATCAAACAGCAAATGACTGCTACTGCTGCTGCTGTTACCTACTGCTTATTATTAGCTTCAAATGTATATTATCTACAGTATGCCTAGTAAATAATAAGTTTCTAACTGTAAGTATGTAATAAGACTAATACTGTATAACGTACTAGAGACACTTAATGATTTAAAATGTACCAAGTAGAATGCCACTTGGCTGAATAAGCCGATTTCAATGCTCGGTGGGGTTGTATAAGGGTTGTTTAACACATACCGCAACCACATCACGTGAGCGGATGCATATATTGTATTGAAAATGAATAGTAGAATTTAACAGGGTACCACATTCTGCTGTCATTATCGACCACATGGGTTATATCGACCACATCACAACCACAACGCAACCACCAGCGGTACCAAGAATAAGCGGCCAGCCACATCGCAGACACAATGTTGCATCAACAAAATGACAATGCGCGCACACCTGCGCCAGAGTCGATCTGTCTGTCTGCACACGATGTAACCACATCGCAACTACTAGTGACAATGTAACCACATTTGCATAAAATCACTGCTTGACCGCTTTCCCTTCTTACTGGGGGTGGTTATAACGTTCTTTTGGCCAATATTAGAACGGAATTCACCTAGCTGAGCTTAAGATTCCCATTAACGTCACAGGGATTGACTAAATATTGATTCAGACATCTAATCTGTTGTTTAAAGTTCCTAGGAACAAGAGTATACATGTTTTGAGTGTTTTGTTTTGTCATAAATAGCCGAAATACAATCGGATCATACTAGATCCTGAAAAATTAGTAATCAATTGGCTTAGTTGTCAACAAAGTCATGGGTGACAAAATTGTTGGAAAGCAATAAAAAGCCATCCTCCACTTGATTGAACTGAGATGGGGTAACTCACCCTTGTCCTGTAGGGCCAAAAGCGTCAAAAGACCCTTCGTAGAGGCCGCTCTTTACCCAAAACAGCGGCATTCGAGAGCGGACGTTCATTAGTGCTTCTACTAATAATCTGCAAGCCGTAAGTGCACATCTTTGACAAAACACACACAGAACACTCACAAAACAACCTTTCCGTGTAATTTACACGTCAAAAACATTACAATTTCACTGTTTTTAAACAAAGTTTTAAGGTTAAGAAAAATTTTACAAGCATTCGCGGTAAAATCTATAAACGCTATGCAGTATACGTCAAATGAGCGCGCCTTGTCGAATAGATTCGAGGCGCCAATCTAGCAGAGTGAAAGAGACAGATATAGAGGAAAGTATAGAAAATTGATGGTAAGTCCGTTTATTTAGCTAAATTTAAGGTGGAATCTATGGATGCTTCTTCAATCAATGCTGCATGTATTCGAATAACTTATAATGATTTGTTATCATTTCAGCAATGAATGAGAGCGCTAACATGCTCATGGACACATTTTAAGAATCTTGTTTTGGTAGTAAGTCACCCTGAGTGTACCCAAGCGGTGGGTTGAGACCATGTTCAGTAAATCTAAAATTTAACAAGCATATCTATCTACACTAATATTATAAAGAGGAAAGAATTGTACCTATTTTTGTATGTTTGTATGTTTGTAATGAATAGGCTCAAAAAGTACTGGGCCGATTTAAAAAATTCTTTCACCAATAGAATGCTACATTCTTCCAATTTGACATAGGCTACATTTCATTTTGAAAAAAATTAGGGATCCTTGGTAAAATTTGAACAATGTAACCGAAGGTATAGAAAAATGAGTCTTAAAATTTATTTGTCTACCCCGTGCGAAGCCGGGACGGGCTGCTAGTTATTTAATATTTTGCAAAAAATTACCTATGTTGAAACCATGATAATTCGATTCTGCTCTCGATTCTAAACAAACTACTTTCTAGTTTTGCGTTAATTCATTAACACGTTGTATAATGTTTAGCCTGTAGAATCCCACTGCAGGGTAAAGGCGTTCTCTCACGAATAAGGGTGAGAGGGAGTGGGCCATACTCCACCACGCGGGCCCAGTGCGTGTTGGTGGAGTATAGCACTTCCATATGAACATGTTTAATTTAATAATATTAATCAAAGTTTTGAGAGATGTGCATCAAAATCAATCCAGTTTGATGATAAATAATGTCATGACATAAATACAAAATTATTCTAGTAGTAATTAAGAGCTATCTCCCCTTATTTTACAGTTTTTCAGTACTGTCAAACAGCTAGCTTTGTGGGCTTGTAGGACATTCAGAATGACTAGAATGCCATTATTGTCTGCCTGAACCATTAAGGAATACCTTTCACTCCTTCTGGTTTTATTTACAAGACTTAATGGTTTACTATTTGTTCGCTTAAAAAGTTGTGGTGGTCTAGGAGTGAGTAACCATGCCTGCCGTGCAGGAGGCGAGTTCGACCCCTGCACGGCTAGTATGATTTCTCTACACGCACGCGACGCGCCTTCGCTGCATAGAAAATAACCTGTTCCGCTCGTTTCGGAGAGCGAAAGCCGCGCTTGCCGCGACTTGTAGTATGGGAAAAAGCCGAGTCGCGCGTAAGTAGAGAAATCATGCTAGACGTGCTGGGCAGGCCTACTCGTACCAATGATTTTTGGAGATTTTATGTACGATTTTATAACACTGCTGGCTTTTCAGTGAAGGAAAACATTGTGTGGAAACCTGCATGCTTCAATTTCGCGGCATGTCCCATTGTCCATTATAAGTGTTTCGGTATTACGAGTGAAACATGAATGTTTAGAGTATTCAGAATATCTCTGACTACCTCTATGCATAATGGTTAACCTAGATTTTCTTGTAATTGCTATCCAGTTATAATAATGAAAAGAGTACTATAATTACTAATCATTATTAAATGTCGACAGGATATGTTAGAATCAAGTCCCGGTAAGAAATTTCCTCAACGGCAAGCCCATGACTACTTTACTCAGCTGCTGGACGGTCTGGAGTACCTTCATGGGCAGGGAGTCGTTCATAAGGACATAAAGCCCGGGAACTTACTCCTGACACTGGACCAAACGCTGAAGATCACTGACTTTGGTGTGGCCGAGGTAAGAAATATTTATTAATCAAAAATTTCGCAATTTCACAACATAGTGGACCGGGGGCCCAGAAGGTTTGAAAGCTGTCATATTCAGGGTCAACGATGAATAGCTGAGGGGCTAGAAGGTCATGAGAGATTACCGAAAAAAGTATTTGCAAAGTTTCAGATAGGAGCCTCGTGCACAGGGGGGTTTTCCAATAAATTTCATACTCAACACCCATGAAAATCACAGGTGCTAGACATCACGTTTTTTTTATTTTTCATAATATGAAATTTGCTTGAACACAAAGCTTTTTCCTGAAACCCTGTACCCTGTGCATGGGGATGGAGGCTCCTATCTGAAACTTCCCACATCGTTTTTCGGTAATCTCTAATTACCCCCTAGCCCCTCACACGCAGTTGCAGAATCGCTCCTTAAAGTTAATCCTCCATTAAATCTCTTGCTGTCAGTTTTTGTCTTGTTGATGGAGTAAAAGATTGCAAGAGATTTAATGGAGGATTAACTCTAATGAGCGTTTCTGCAACTGGGTGTCAGCTATTCAATTTTTTTTTTTGTAGAGTAACGTATATCATCCCACAGCGGGGTAAAGCGCATTATATTTCAAAAAAAGAAAAAAAACACAGAATAATTTTTTTTAATCAAAATTAGCATTGATAGCTTTTTGATTGACGTAATTTTTTTGACTCTACCACCGCGTCGGAAGGTGTTGCGTTGTAGAGCTGCGGCCAGAAACTACAACACCCTGTCCCAAAATACAGGGTCTTTCTTAAAATGCTGACACGTTTTTAAGGGGATGATCAGACCGTCAAACTGAACAACTTTTTCTATGGGACCAACATCGAAATCGCGAAAAGAAAATCAGCTGACCCATACATTTGGTTCAAGTAGGTTTGCAGATTTGTATAGAACAGCTGTTTTTTTTTTCGCGATTTCGATGTTTGTACCTTAGAGAATTTTTTTCAGTTTGACAGTCTAATCATCTCCTTAAAAAGTGTCAGAATATTAAGAAGAACCCTATACAACGTGTTAATGAATTAACGCATAACTAGAAAGTAGTGTGTTTAGAATCGAGAGCAGAATCGGATTATCATGTTTTCGACATAGGTAATTTTTTTCAAAATATAAATAATTTGTTTGTAAAATTTAAAATTTACTGAGCTCGATCTCAACCCACCGCACGGGCACACTCACCCTACTTACTAACAAAACAAGATTCCTAAAATGTCGAGCACGCTTTCATTCATTGCTGAAATGATAACAAATCATTTTTGCCTGAAAACTTAAAATGCGAATTATTGTTTCAATCTAATTATTTTGTTATAAATCAGTTGGGGTGTATGAGGTTTTGCGGCTTATTCATTAACACGTTGTATAATCCACATGCGAGCTTTGTCATCGTAACATAACTAACTAAATAAATGGCCTCACCCTGTGCAACCCTGGCTCAAAAGTCTCTATAATGATAGCCACATTGCCCCTCTGGATGGTAAGAAATCAGATTTTACGTGTCATAAATTTTCCATTCATATCCAGCTAGCATGCAACAAATTAAGAAACCATCATGCGAGCTCATTTTGGCATTCCTACGCAGAAAAAATGGCATATCTCTTGGATACCATGTGCTAGACTTTCTGTTGTCAATTATGGTCTCAAATAAAATTAATTTTTAGTAGTGTGTTAGATATTTCATTCTGATTGTAAATATAGAAAGAATGTACTTAAAGGTGAAGGTTAAATTAGGTATTTACTGATAACAATTTATTGTGCCTTTATTACTCAGTAAATATGTATAATGTGTTTTAAAAATAAACCAAGTTGTAAAATGAAACTTTATTTTTACAGGCATTAGATTTGTTTTCCCCTGAAGATACTTGCTACACAGGCCAGGGATCACCAGCTTTTCAACCACCAGAAATTGCAAATGGCGCTGAACAATTTGCTGGCACCAAAGTTGATATTTGGAGCAGCGGAGTTACATTGTAAGTAGGGAATTACAAAGTAACATTAATGTGATAAAAGCAAACAAGACTTTGTTTATAAAGATTCTGCACGTATAAATAATTCATATTGAAAGATCCTAAAGTGATATTTTAATGCTTTGTAAATGTGTTTACAAGATGGCTAGGTATCTAAAGCAGGTATTTTATTGAGTTATTTGTTTGTAATACCTACACAATTTATACTCACAAAATGAAGATATACAACGTGTTAATGAATTAACGCAAAACTAGAAAGTAGTTTGTTTAGAATCAAGAGCAGAATCGAATTATTATGGTTTCATGGTTTGTAAAATTTTAAATTTACTGAATCCGATCTCAACCCACCGCTCGGGGACTCTCACCCTACTTACTACCAAAAGAACACGAGCACGTTGCGCTTTCAATCATTGCTGAAATGATAACAAATCTTTTGTGCCTCAAAACTTAAAATTCAAATAACTTAAAATTTTAAGTATCAAAATAATGAAATTATTGTTTCAATCTAATTATTTCGTTATAAAGTATGAGGCTTATTACTTAACACGTTGTATACAAGAAAAATACTTGAGTTTATATACAAAAACTGATTAAATTTGGTGCTATGAATCATGCTAAGGAATAATAAAATACCTTCTTTGGGACAGTGACACAATTGCCCTAAATGCATTTTGCATTTAAATTGTATAGTTGAATAGAATGATCCAGTAATTTACATTGAATAATTTAATTTTCAAGGTAGTGGTCATTTGAGTTTTGTTCTAATTTCAACAAGTAAGTGAAGGAATGAGTCACTATAATTCATTCTACATAAGGACGACGAGATTTTCCGATTCCTATTTAGCTTTCTGGATAATTCTGATTGCCAAATGTAATTAATTTATTGGATACATATACTATCCGACTTATCTTGGACGTTACTAAAGCTGTTCTAAGAATAAGTGAGACGAAGTGTTTCAAATCTCTGTTTCTGTAATGCAAAATAGCCTAAAAATTTCGTTGGTGTTTTGAATGGAGTATAGCTAGTTGATATTTTGTCCTTTCCAGTATATCCTTCTTAATGTGCTGACGGTTTTTTAAAGGGATAATCAGACCATCAAAATGAACAACTTTCTCTATGGTACCAACGTAGAAACATTCGTCTACTGTTTCATACAAAACATCAATCCTACTCAACCCAAATGGGGCAGCAACATTTTTTTTGCGATTTCGATGTCCCATAGAAAAAGTTGAAAGTTGTTTATGATCATCCCCTTAAAAACCGTAAAGGGGTGGTTAAGACCATCAAACTGATCAACTATCACTATGGAGCCAACATCGAAATGAAATAATCCGCTGTTCTAAACATTGGAGTCGAGTCGGTACTACAGATTTGTATGAAATAGCAGATTTTTTAAATTGTATTCCGATGTTGGGTCCATAGTGGAATTTGTTCACTTTTTACCCGACTGCGCCAGAAGAAGGGTTATTACTTACTTTACTAAACTACCCCTTTATAATATGACTACCCTCTTTTGTTACATCATGTATGTATGCTTTATTTTATTTATAAACTAGAGTTAACCCGCGACTTCGTCCGCACAAATTATTAGATCATAAGCTATCAAACAAAAAAAGTTTTATCAAAATCGATTCAGTAGTTTTGCGTGATGCTCGCACAAACAAACACACAAACAGACAGACAAAAATCCTAAAAAAGGTTAATTTGGAGTCAGGGACATCTAAAAACCAATCACAAGAACACATCTGTTAAGATTAATGACGTTTTGCTTGCTTGCACTGCATTTTTGCCAATGCCAATTAGTTTTTTCTCTTTTTCAATCTCAAGGATTGTTTTTTGAGCAAAAACACATTTGAAAAAACAGAGATGACGGAGCCTCGTGACAAGCTCAAACGCGAACCGCCCGACACAACCGCTCCTAGCTAAATTTGCAACATGACTTTCATGTGTTACTTATTTAAACTTATTGTTTAAAATCCACAGGTACAATATGACGACGGGGCGGTACCCGTTCGAGGGCGACAACGTGTACCGGCTGCTAGAAGCGATCGGCCGCGGGGAGCCAGCGCCCCCGCCCCCCTCGCTCGGCAACACTTTGGGGGCGCTTCTAACACACATGCTGAAGCGCGACCCTGATCAGAGACCCACCGTCAACCAGATTAAAAGACATGCGTAAGTTCATTCTTGTCAACCGATGGATGTCCACTACTGGATATAGGCCTCCCCCAAGGATCGCAACAACGACCGGTCCTGCGCTGCCCTCATCCAACGGGTGCCCGCCGCCTTCACCAGGTCGTCGGTCCACCTACCCACGCTGTGCTTTCCGGTACGCGGTCGCCACTCAAGAACTCTGGCCCCATCGGCCATCGGTTCTGCGAGCAATTTGCCCCGCCCACTGCCACTTTAGTTTAGCAATTCTTTGCGCTATGTCAGCTACTCTGGTTTTTATGCGGATTTCTTCATTTCTGATTCGATCCTATCAGCCTATATTAGCCTAGGTACATTATGACGACGGGGAGGTACCCGTTCGGGGGCGACATCGTATACCGGCTGCTAGAGGCGCTGAGCAGAGGCCCAAACTCAACCAGATTAAGAGACATGCGTATGTTTATTCTTGCCTTGAAGTTTATACAGGATGCTACAACTTAAATGCTTTACAAAGGTACTTAAGGAGCTGACTCAACGTAAAACTGTAACTTTCACCATGGGACGAACATTCGTGAAAAGAAATCAGCTGTTCCATAGGTTCATTTATACAGGGTGTTAGGGTAAACAGTTGCATTACTTTAAGGGGTGATTGTACCCATGATACAGAACAACTAAAGAAACCTATAGGAGATTCTCCACAAAAAAATTGGACTTTCCATACTAAATGTAATCAGAAAACGTTCGGTTTATATGAAAATTTGTTTGTTTTTTTGCGAATTTCCTATAAGTTTCTTAGGGAAAGTTGTTCTGTATCATGGGTACAATTACCCCTTAAATTAATGCAACTGTTTACCCTAACACCCTGTGTCGAATTATGGTTATTGACATTTTGTTGGAACAACCAATTAGAGTGAAAATCTCAAATCGGAGGGTGTCATGAATGTGTTAATGCAGATTATGGTTTATTTAATATTACCAGCGCCATCAATAAAAAAATATGTTTTAACAAACAAATCAATTGCAATAATGAATCCTAAAATTAAACATAAGCAAAACATAGTTTTATCCTCAAGCAGTTAAATTTCTGCCGACTTTTGCTACCTTTTGCTTTTGTGTCAATGGTCCTATGAGAAGTGCTCTGACATAATAATACAGGAGCCCCACGTTACACAAAAGGTTACCGAATGCTTTTTTGAAATTTTGTGACGATAAATAGTACCGTGCCGTACAGTACCTACTACGGGGTGAAAATGATATCATTAGTATCCTTTTAAACTAAGAGTTTACCAATCGAACTGAACAACTTTTACTAATAGGAGCAAACCGATCGTAGCAACAAAAAAATCTGCTGTTCCATACTAAACTGCAATGTCTACTCGACTCAAATGTATGCAACAGCAGATTTTTTTTGCTCCGATCGGTTTGCTCCCATAGTAAATGTTGTTCAGTTTGATGGGTAGACCCTTAGTTTAAAAGGATGCTAATGATATCAATTTCACCCTCATCATCATAATCTTATTTAAGAGCTACGCTCTTGTCAGTGGAGTATTCGCCAATCCTGTCTCTTTTCCGCTTGTATCTTGAGTTCTTGATACGACACGACATCAACCTTTTCGTTCACTTGGGCTAGATAACTCTGTCTGGTTCTGTTCTAGGTCTTCTCCCTTCCAGTATGGTTTTAAAGAAATTGTCGTTTCGTATCAAGTGTCCGATCATTTTTCCTCTCCGGTTTTCGATTGTTTTAAGTATAATGAGTTCGACGTAGATTGAAAAATAGCTTGATTAAACTGCATATAAAACGAACATTAGGTTTATTATAATGGAAGGCACTAGCTGTTAATCCTCAAGGACATTTAACTGCAAATATTATGCTATGTGCTAATGACGAACGCATACAATATTATCAAACAAGACTTTGTTCTTTACCTTTTTAATTCGATGGAATTAAATCCTTTAATTTGAGAGTGAAGGCAGGAAACTCTGTTACGGATGTTTGGTTCCAATAGGAAAACCACAAACAATTTTGCCAATTATTTGCAGTTGCACGTTGCACTTCGTGTATTGAATTTTAAAGCAGTATTTTAATTTAGGATTATGAAAATTATTGTAAAAGAAATCGGCTTAGTGCGAGTCGGACTTGCGCACCGCGGGTTCCGTACCACCACACTATGCACTAAGATGGCTGCCATGGACCAAAGCAGCTTCAAAAGGTTAACCGAATCGACTGAAAATTTGTATCCGGAGGCCCGGAGGTTTTCTTGCTCGATGATTAAGAATATGAAATCATTTTCTTTTTATCTTCAACTTTCATGAGGGTCGCCATACAAATTTCATAATTTTTAAATTGCTGTTACTTTCTCGGCTCTAGCTCTAGCTCTATGACAAAAGTACATTTAACTTGTTTTGTAGGAAATTTTGTCAGATTTAATTTGTCTTTACAAAACTTTTCGATGAAACTTATAGATTCCGAGAAATACGCGAAAAACTGAAAACAGTTGCCTTTAGAGCTCCTCCTTCCTCGAGCTCGGAAATTCGGGAGTGCCAACATCGAAATTCGTGTTCAGCAGATCCGAATTAGTAAAAAAACACATTTGGCAAAATGTTACACAAAATGCCGCTAGAATGATTAAAATAGCCATTATAGAGAAAAGTGAACCAGTGAACCTATTAGTTTTATTGTCGGTAATGTATTTTATTGGACATGAAGCATTTGATCATCATGATACGCTTCCATTCTAATTTTATTTGTAGTGTTTATTATGAGTAAATTTTAATCGTAACTGAAGAAAACAGTACCTATAGATAGAATCAATATAAATATCTTGCTGGTATTGTTTATAGTTGTACAATAATTATGTCCAATAGCTTGTTTATCGCTGTGACGCTCCTCGCCGTCGCGTCGTCGTGATTAATATATTCTAGGATGTTTTTCCGTTGGAAGCGGAGGCTATTAATGATTAAATATTTATTATGCCTCGAACTATTTATAAGTTATGCGCGATTATACTGTTGTTTCACCTCTATTTCTGATATTCTAATTGAATAATATTATTTGTTTTGACTACTATTAACATGTCTTGACCTCGTCAATAATAATGTGATTTTCTACAGATTACTATATTCTTTAAAAAAACAAGCTCCTTCGTAGATCATGACATGGTAATCAGAGGTGTTCTGAAAACTCAGAACCTCAATATTCTACTAGTAGTACCAACATTCTGTCCAGTCCTATAGCGCGCTGTTGAAGTTGTTCAGTATCATGGGTACAATCAACCCTTAAAGTAATCCAACTTTTTACTCTAACAGTCTGTAAGGAAAAGTATCATTAATCTTTAAACCACATGGGTTGAAAAAAGAGGTGTTATTTAAGTAAACCTTGGGTGTAAATGTCCTAGGAACACGAGTCCTGTAAAAAGTGTTGATGTCCAGCTAGTTCAGCAGTGTGTATTATTGTATACATAACTTTAGCTTAAGAATTTATATTGTAATAGTTATTAAGTCGTGTTATGTTGTAGAGTTTCTGGCCGCATCTTCTCTACAGCGACAACACGTTCCGACGCGGTGGTAGCTTTAAAAAAGATTTGACGTTTGATAAGTGTGCTGTAAGCTCCTATATTGAATAAATTATATTGACTTTGACTTTGTGGGAGTCAATAACGGAGTGCAGTATTTTTTGTAATGTTACTAGACGGTGTTGTTTACGAGGTGATTCAAGCGAATTCAGTTTCGCTCAGAGTTGAGACGAGAGGCGGAAACACCGAATTTTTAGACATTTCTGTTTCTATTATTTGATGGTGTCCTCTAATTAACAATATCATACTGACTAAAGTACAAATTTGTCCGCAGATGGGTGCAGGCGACGCCGCCGCTGGAGCCCGGCGAGCGAATGGTAGGCGTACGCTCGCGTCGCTCGGACGAACTGCACAGCTCCACCGTCATACCCTACCTCGTTGAACGCCATTACGCATCGGCGCAGGAGTACTTTACTGAACGCGATCTGAGGCATGGTGAGCAAAACATCATTTATTATTTATAGTCTATACAAAATAGCATCATGCTCACGACTACAGGGTGAAATACACTCTTAGTTTAAAAAGATGCTAATGATATCAATTTCACCCTGCATATTCCCCGAGGAAGCAGTCAGAGATAACCAACTTCTGAAGTATGGAAATTCCCACATTAATTCCTTTTCCATTCGTGTATTGGAATTTCGTAACCAAGCACGGGAATTTAGCTGATTTGCAGGGATAATATTAGCTATTCGGCTGTTCCAAAATAAAAAACTGAATAAGTCATTTGTACAATGTTTGCCCTTTTTTTACAAATTGATGTACATTTTTCAATTATAACAGAATTGATAATCCTTTTTTAACATTTGTGAAATTTATTAACAGAACTATCCACTCCATCCAAATCATTTAGTATATCGTAATTGATACAAAATAAATTCTTGAAAGTGACTCTGGTGTATTATTACAAACTAGGAAACGACAAGTGCGTAGGGCCTTACTATGTATGTAAATGAGGCGAAAGACGTGTGTCGGAAACGTAGAGTATAGCCACATGACTAAATATCCCACACAGACAGCTACTATGAGCGCACAAAATGACCTAGTGACACATAACACCCATTAATTGTCAACTGGCAGTGTCGGTTTTTCCACGGGCGGCGTGTAGGTGCATACACCGCCCCTAGCGAAGTCTGAAGTCTTTGTCTGCAATGTCTATGGAAAATGTGCGAGCTATGGATCTCCATATGCTTTGCTCGGTGCTTCTCTGAGAGATCACATCAGGAATTAGAGGATATGTCAGAGAACTAAAGTGGTTGAAATAGCTCAGAAAATTAGCAAGCTGAAGTGGCAATGGGTTGGACATATCTGCCGAAGAACTAGCAACCGATGGGGATGGAGGGGAGACAGGTGTAGTGTGGGACGCCCTGCTGTCCGCTGGGCAGACGACCTGAAAAAGGTAGCGGGAAGCGACTGGATGAGGAAGGCCGACGATAGAGTTTTGTGACGCGCCTTGGGAGAGGCCTATGTTCAGCAGTGGACGATGATAGGCTCATCATGATGGAGAATGGAAGCAGAGGATGGTATGCAGGATGGATTTATAATGGAACCGTATGTCATTGGAATATAGTTAGTAATATATTCATTAAAAATCTCTAGTCATTTAGCGGGCAGGTCGTAATAGTCACAGGTCACCTTTATTAATTAGTAAGATAATATATTGCAATAGAATCGTTGACTTGTTTTTACTCATTGACTCATCACTTCATTACCTATGTATGTGTCATCACTTCACACCACTATGTATCGCACAAAAATCATGAAAAGGCAATACATACTTCATTCACATAAAATCATAATTTAATCAATCAATCGAATACAGGGTCCAACTTAATATGCTGACAGTTTTTTTGGAGGATGATCAGACCATCAAACTGATCAACTTTCTGTATGGGACCGACATCTAAACCGCGAAAAAAAATCTGCTGTCGGTTTGCAGTTTTGTATGGAAAAGCAGATTTTTTTTTCGCGATTTCGATGTTGGTGCCATAGAGAAAATTGGTCAGTTTCACGGTCTGATCATCCCCTTAAAAAATTGTAATTCATCACATACACATACAAGGTGTTACAAAAGTGAAAATAAACATTTAAATCTTTATAGGGAGATGTTTAGACCATCAAACTGAATAACTTTCACTATGGGACCAACATCGAGACCGCGATAAAAAAAAAACAGTTGTCCCATATACATTTAGCTCGAGCAGATTTATAGTTTAGTATGGAACATCAGATTTTGTTTTCGCATTTTCGATATTGGTCCCATAGTTGTTTAGTTTGATGGTCTAAACCACCCCCTTAAATGTTTATTTGTATTATTGTAAAACATTGTAATTATTACACTAAACTTTTGCTAATCATTTGGTACTCAAATTTTTCAGATGTTTAAAACAGTTTTATTCGCTTTACTAAGATTAAATTAGATGGGCTGTTAATGTGATAGTTTACTGTTAATGTTAACTTTCAGAGTCGGAAGAGGTCCTAGTAGCCGGTTGTGTTCGAGCTCGCATTTGTTCGTTGAGTTAGGTTCGTTGCATGCGAGTGGCTGATTTGACCCCATATAATGTAGATTATTATGTACTTTCATTAACTGAATGGGGAACTTGCACCAAAATTATAATGAGACATCTTAATAATGCAATAATAATAGTTGTGAATAGGAAATCACTCAAAGATTTATTCTAAAGTTTTTATTTTTACGAAATATTTCAATTATAAGTTACGTTGAACGGAACGTAATTTCAAACACCAATCAGAGTAAAGTGACGAAGCGATTAGCAACTTGCGTGCGTTACAATAGTACGACAACATATCATAGCGGATAATTTGTGATGAGCTTCACGCGTCATGAAAAGGAGTGAATTCACGTCATGGCAGTGAACGTTTAGGCGCGGAATTTTAACTTCGACTTTTGATTTGATATATATTCATGATTTGTGCATATTTTACCATTTTTGTTTGTGGTATTTTTATGTAAGCCTTAAATCTTTATGATGCACTAAAAATATAAAACTGTGCAAGTTCCCCATTGACAATATTTGAACCCAGTCACTGCATGTACTAATGAAATTTAATTATTAGTACTTTTAGGGCTGGTAATAGACCATCTGCGGCCGTAGTATGGCAGCGTGATATAGCGCTATCGCGCGTGCGCTCTCATCTTATTTGCGCGCGATCGAACGGCATAAAAGGCTTGATATTGCCTTATCACGCGCCTCATGCTACGGCCTTGATCAGACCATCAAACTGAAGATCTTTAAAAATTGCGGAAAAATTTGCTGTTCCATACAGAACTGCAAACCTACTCAAAACAATTTTTTTCCTCAATCTCTAGTTTAGTCCCATATAGAAAGCAACTTGCAGATACAAGATGATGCTGTTCAGTTTGATGGTCTGATCATCTCCTTAACAAACCGTCAGCATATTAAGAAGCCCTATACAAGATGTGTGGTTTTTCAACATTTTTAACGGGTCTATAACAGCGTTTTAGATTATAATTATTATGAGTTCTTAATATTTCGACCGAGGTCACATGACATGACCATGGTCGTGACCACGGGTGACTTATGAACTGCAACAGTTAGAATTTTAAGAGCAGTTAAATTGACTGCCGTCATTCTTTCTCGCTTGTTCCGACCTACGAATAAATGTTCGTAGGCTCCAAGTTCTATCGATTGATTGATTACAATTTTATTCTCAAAAAGTCAATTTATTTAGTTCAGTGGTTCTAACCCATTCCTCACAGTTTTTGAAAGTAACGCGGTTGTTATCTTAACTATTATAAAACTGTAACAGAAGTGTGTCTGTACATTGTAGATATTTACAAAAAAAAGATTACGATATAGTTTTTAGATGTCCCTGACTCCAAATCCACCTTTTTACAATTTTTGTCTGTGTGTTTGTGTGTTTGTTTGTGCGAGCATCACTCAAAACCTACTAAACCGATTTTGACTTAAAATCTGGTACATAATTTGTCGTGGGTTAACTCTAGTTTAATCTAAAATTAAACGTTTTTAACGGGTTCTTACCGCGTACTCACCGGTCACTGCCGAATTATCGGGAACTCAAATATACCAAAAACACGGTAAGAACCCATTTACATTCCTTACAGGATCAGGAGTGCGATTTTTGAGACTCATACGTTGAACTCAGCAGTTGAAAATGTCAAAATGACTATAGAGATATTCATCTTTCTACTGCTGATTTGACTATCAAAAATCGCACTCCTGTGCCTATAGACAAAGTGACATTTCTATTGGCGTAGACGCTAGTAGAAATAACAGAATCGAAACATTTTGACGTTTGCTTTCGCCAACATACGTCAAGTCCATGCATTTTTATGTTTTCTATTGTCAAATCAGCAGTAGAAAGATTAATTATTTTAGTTACTTTTCATACAGCATCTATGCGTATAAGCTAACGAATATTGATAAACATCCTAATCGAACGACCGGAACAATCAGTGGAAAAATGCGCGTCAATTTTTTTTTGTTTTCTTTTACTTTAACTGTTAACCTGGACCGGATACGATTACGCAGTTAGATGAATAATCCGAGTTGCTTTTAAATTATTCACTCAGCAGAATTGATGTAATTCGTACAGTCAGACATTTACTTCCTTTAATTAACATTAACCGTGAATTATTCAATAATAATATTGGTCATAGTTGCGCAATTCATATAAGAAAACGATTTAATTTTTTCACGATTAATCAAGTTTATCAGTACAAATAAATTTTTTAAAATACTTCGATCTGTCATCTCTAAATGCAAATGGGCGCGAGAAAATCTTTCAATGGAGAAAACGTTACTTTTAATAGTTAAGTATGTTATTAAAAATAGTATTTAAGCTAAAGAATCACTGAAAATGTGAATTTACCGTTATTCTCCAACGTTTATTTTTACTGAGAGGATAAAAATAAAATATATTTTATGTAATTAACACCAACGGGTGCGTGCGACTGCATTCCGTTGCTCGGCTCCCTTCAAGTTTCTGGGGTATCTGAAGTTATAGGAGACTGTTCTGTATGTAGAACTTTATACTTATCACCTATTCTGTGACATAGATAGAAAAAATAAAAGGCACTGGTCTTATATTTCTAAATCTATGCTGGAAACAAAAACGGCAAACATCAAATGTCAAATTCTGACATTGTAAATTATTTTTTCAAAAATCGAGTATGCATGCTGTTGGGTGGCACTAATACGTTGCATTTGATTAATAAACTTTATTAGTATGTTTACTGTTCTGTCATTTTTAAAACTTTGATTTTGAATCTGGTTCTGTTGTGTATAAGAAATCAAGGGGTTATGTAAATTGTTTCAGAATTGGGTGACGGAGGGTCGCGTACGCTGTCGACGGCCGAGCTCTCCGACGCAGATTCGTCTCGGCGCAAGCGTCGCTGGCACTCCTCCTGCGGCCGGCTGCCCTCCTGTCGCCTCACGTGATCCCACAACTATACCCCCCCATCGTGCGGTAACATCTAACTATGACCTGATACTGTCGACAGATCCTACTTAATCATTGACTTACCTACTACTGCAGGCCTAGTATGATATCTCTACTGGCGCGCGACGCGCTTTCACTGCATAGAAAATTAGTCTTTCCGGCGCTGTGGGTAGTATGAAAAAGGCCGCTTAAGTAGAGAAATCATGCTAGAGGGTCTGGACGTAGGGTCCGCGCTCAAAAGTGTCCGAACCAAAAGAGTAACAATTAGCCCGTCTTCGTTTGATCAGCCGACAACGCGCACGTGTATAATGCCGTACCGCTCTGCTGTAAAGTTTGAAAAAACAACGCAAGCAAAATAATAAAAGAATTTCAACAATTTCAATGTTTTTAGTTGGTTTATGTTACTAATAAGTTTAGTCTGGGACACTATTTTCTGGACTTTTGTATTAGACCCGACATCCATTGTTTGGTAAGTCAATGAATTTAATATTATAATTTTTTTCACATCATGAACGTTGACTGTAAACCACCTGGTGACCCAGATGACATTTGATTTAGTATTTTTTGGTAAAAAGCCTATGCAGTATTGTTCACTCTGTTTTGATTGGAAATCAAAATCATTCTTATGCTGAGAGCACAGTACTGAATCTCGATCATAAATATTCTTTACAAACAATAGCAGCAGTTAGTTCCCAGTAGTTCCACGGAACTAGTGGCTAAAAAGTCTTACTGGTTCCGCTGTGGAACTACTGGAAATAAACGCAGAAGCAGACTCTTGGTTGCCTTGTTTTTTGCCGCGATAATTTAGGCGTGCTATACACAAATTCGAGTTGGAAAATTTGGCTCGATTTTTCTCTAAGTAATTGAATAAATTAGTTATTTCAGACCAGAACAGTTTATCGTCACAATGACATTTATCAGAAGATATATTATTATAAACCGAGTCGAATGTGTGGGGTCGCGTCTCGAATATGTGTGCATAGCTTGGTGAAATTGAGTTTGGAATAAGTGAGGGCGCTTTTAGCTCCAAAATAAGATAGTTTCTCCGATAATCTTGTTATTAGAGAAAATATTTTACGAATTTTATGATCATTCGCTTTGTAAAGTTAACAAGTCAATTGACAGAAAACTAGTATTCTGATTAATGAATACAATTAGTTTCATCTGCCACCACGTCAAAATTTTTACCAGGCTGTTAGCACGCCTTACTGATTTGATACTTTTACAGGAATTGAGCAAAACACTGAACCCTTGGTTATTTGTCTAATAATTGCAATTATTTTTTTAAATACGAGATATTTCCGTCGTTTTATGACAAATAACTAAGGGATCTGGATGTTTCTTGAGGCCTGTAATGTATACTGTGGCCGAAGACAACTCTCTAAAACATTACATTGTTTATAACAAGTCTGCAAATGTTTACACTAAATCTAGCTTCATTTTTAGTATTTGTACAGAGTCGGTGTTAACATGTGTCTAATTTCACGTAAAACACTATTGGTCAGCGCATCAAATCTTTAAGTTTTGCCAGTTTTCATTTGCCAAAAGCTTTTTCAACTGAAACAGTAGAATATTTCGTTTTTTATTACATAAATAATGTTAAATTTATTGGTGACGTGGATGATCATTTAGTAATGTACAGTCGCTTATGTTTGATTCAGAACATTTGATAATTAAGAAGATATTATAACCCTTTAGAGCGCTCCATACAAACGAAGTTTAATTGTATTTAAATATTAGCAAATTTAATTTAGTGATTTTTTTAAAACACGATTTGGAAACTAATGCCGTGTTCCAAAGTTACAGTGGCTCGAAGATTTCCATTCGAATCTTAAATTATATATTAGTTATTGAATCCGTATATGCTGAGTTTTTAAGGCGGTGGTCAGACCATCAAACTGGACAACTTTCTATATGGAACCATCTTCGAAATAGCGAGAAAACAATTCATAGACTTTAATTCGTCAATGTTGAAAATAGGATCAAACTTCGTTTGTATGCAGCATGCTCGGGCGGCTTTGTAGGCATATCCTCTTAAACATGTATCTGAACTTCCGTCAGTATAAATTATATATTTATAATTGTTAAATTTGTTTTTGAACTTAGAAAGTTTCTTTGCAATAGTTTAATTTTCTGCAATCTGTAATTATCTCTTGTACGTCGCAGTTCAAGTGGTGTAATGTAAAATTATAATAAATGTTATGGTTTGTAATAGAAAGAAATTCTATGTAGTAAGTACGTATAACATAAATATTTCATTAGTAATTATGTATGTAACCACATCACAATGCATAATTAGTACTTACTAAAGTAGAATCCGATTTGGTATAGTGGCAATAAATAAATAGAAACAATATTTTTGTAAATTTGGCATCACAGTTCTCTATATGTAATGGGAATCATCGAACAAAAAAATGTGTCAGTCATTCATTTTATAGTAATAGTTCCTTTGATTAATTAAAATAGGAAGATAGGTAACTTTCTTGCATTACATACTCCAAAAAAGGACCTGCTTTTCATGTATCTTACGAGTGAAAAGTTATGCCGTGTGATTTGTTTCTTTATTTCGAATGATTTGTATAACGAGTAAAAGCACAGAAGGCATTGTAGTATCTTTATTCCGCCTAAAATCACAAAGTTTCTCAGTCACGCAATGTCGCTCGGATTGCGACTAAGGAAGTTATGCGACGGGGGCTCAATTTATGCGGTCCATGCGTTGTAGGCCAGTCGCCTATCTCCCTGTTTTTATTTAATCAAAGAGTAGTTCATTAAATGGTAGGACCATTTTCATACACTATGCCAGCATACGATTTCTTGGCCGTTGGTAGTGTTGCCTATATCGAATGGCAACATTCGATAGTATATCGATTTTCTATCAATAGCAGACCGATAGCAAGACTCGATCGGCTTATCGATTGTTCAGACCAAAAAATTTTTCAAAAAATTCGTGAAAACCATTGATGGAGTGCAATACTATCGATACCATCAAAGTTGTGAATATACATACAATAATATCGATAATAACGATACTATCGATGGTTTATAATTCACGAGCAACAATACATCGATAGTACTGCACTCCATCAATAGTATTGTCACGATCCGAGCTATCAATATAATCGTATAGTGTGGCTGTTTTTAGATGAAACCTATCGATAGTACGGCAACACTAGCCGTAAAGTATCGTGTATGGTTTCATTAATATTTTATAATTATCGATGTTACACAAACTTATGCGTATCGATTAGGTACTCAATGAAAAAAAAATTGCCGATCACTTTTGCCTCTATTTGTAATTTCTAGTATTGTTTGGACGCTTGGCATTTGATGTGTTTATTTAGTCGTTAGTTTGATATAAAGTACAAGTTGCTGCGATTTTTGAATTCGCGACTATTTTTAGACATAACTGATTGTCTATACAGGGTCCTTAATATAACGACGGTTTTTACTGGTACGATTATTACCATAAATCTAAAAAAAAATTACCAATCTAAACCACTTTCTATATGGGACCAAAATCGAAATCACGAAAAAAAAACAGCTGTCCCATACATCTGCGTCGAGTTAGGTTTGTAGTTTTGTATGGAATAGCCGATATACAGGGTGTTAGGGTAAATAGTCGCATTACTTTAAGGGGTGATTCTACCCATGATACTGAACAACTTTTCCTAATCAAAGGGAAATTCGAGAAAAAAAAATGTTGACTTGTCATACAAACGTTCAATCAGCTTATTGCATTTAGTATAGAAAGCCCGAATTATTTTTTGCGAATTTCCTATAGGTTTCTTAGGGAAAGTTGTTCAGTATCATGGGTACAATCACCCCTTAAAGTAATGCAACTGTTTACCCTAATACCCTGTATTATGCATAATTTAAAGTCAATAGGAATAGCACATTTTTCACGATTTCGATGTAAGTGCCATAGAGAAAGTTGTTCATTTTGATGGGCTAATGATTCCCTTAAAAAACCGTCAGCATATTAAGAAGTACCCTATATGTTTGTGTTATTAATTAAATTAATACCTAAGTTAATGTATTGTGTAGGTTGTCCATAAATCAGTACATTGATTGATCTGCTCTGTTAAAACAAATTAAATGAAACTTGAGACTAAAGCAAATCTCTTTTTGGTATGACTGATGGTTACTCGCATCGAAACATTAGTAAATAAAATAAATGTTCGGGATGGAGCAAAAATAGACTATGTTATATCGAGAAAAATAGAAAAATAAATAAAATTTTCACGGTTGACAAAAAAGGCAATTATATACTTAATACAAATCTACGTTGACCTCACTTTTTAAAAGAGTTCAGGTTTTTATAAAATTTATTTCGATAAAGTTATGAATATGTATTGTATTTGTAGTGTAGCACTTAGTGAAATAAAACTAGATATTAATTTATACAGGGCGATTTTTTATCGCTTTATTACAATGTCAATCTATACACAAGGACTTCGCATCAGCGCGCTGTTAACGGGACCGCAAAAGTATGCTTAATTGATTTACATTACTGCTTAGTAACCGAAGACATTTGAAAGGACTGGAATTGTGTGAAATGTCAGCGTAGTCTAGGAAAAATAAGGTTTGAGATTGCATTAAAGACACTTTAGTAAATTGTGTTTGACATAATATTACTGTTAGTTTATAACACTTTTGTCGAGATTTCGTGGTTATATTGGCTCAGGAACCTGAGAAATACCTTAAAATCGATATTAATATACAAATGGCAAGCTTATTTCTAAAAATATTTCGACCAGCATACCAGCAATAGAGACAGTTAATTATCAAAAGGCAAATTTAATGTGTAAAAACAAACAGTAAATAATTTAGTTTTGAGGTTATAATTTTTGGAGACTTACAAAATATTAAATATCTACCCAAATTAACGATATTAACCGGGGATTATTATTGTTATAAGTAAAACGTATTGAACGAAGCCATCCTGTACAAAATCACCAGTTTTCCATTTTTTGTTAATACCTAAATTTAATGTTTTGTAAATGTCTTAATTATTCAATATTAAAACATAAAAAATCGGGGATTATTGAGAATTTATGTTTTTCAGGTATGTCTCTACTATATTCCAAATTTTCACCAAAAGTGCAATTAATGCAACCTACTCCATACAAAAATCCGTAGATTTCCCCGACTAGCGGCAATGTATGAAAGGTGACATAGAGACATGTATCATTTACGGGTTTTGTTAGTGTATGACATGGTGAGTCGATGTGTATAGAATGCCATTGCTTTATTTATTACTATGGGATCAAACCAGTATTGCCAAAAAGAACAGCAGTTCCATACTAAACTGTACTCAAATGTAGGAAAATGCTGATAAATATATATACAACGTGTTAATGAATAAGCGCAAAATCTCATACACCCCAACTGATTTATAACAAAATAATTACATTGAAATAATAATTTCATTATTTTGATACTTAAAATATAAAGTTACTCGCATTTTAAGTTTTGAAGCAAAAATGATTTGTTATCATTTCAGCAATGAATGAAAGAGCTAATGTGCTCGTGGATACATTTTATGAATCTTGTTTTGGTAGTATGTAGGGTGAGAGGGCCCGTGCGGTGGTTTGCGATCGAGTTCAATAAATTTTAAATTCTAAAAACAAAATATTTAATATTTAAAAAAAAAATTCCTATATTGAAACCATGATCATTCGATTCTGCTCTCGATTCTAAACAAACTACTTTCTAGTTTTGCGTTAATTCATTAACACGTTGTATATATTATTATTTGTAGATTTCAAGTTCGCTCTCATAGTAAAAATTGTTCTGTTTGACGGTCGATACAAATATTACTACTAGGTAATTTCTATCTATGATGGCCTTAACCGCAATTGAAAATTTGGAAAGTGATTAGAAAATCACCCTGTATATTTACTTTTCAAATTGAGTACATATTATAGTTATTGGGTGTTTGAAATTTGTTCTGGAACGTATAATACTGTATAACATGAGTACCTTAGACCGCAGGTTGGTCTTTTAAAATATAATATTATTCTAATTTAGGTGTAGTACAGATTGACAAATGCCTTGGGCAATGAAGTGATCCCCAAAAGCAAGTTCTAAGCGCGAGTTTAGACAATTTCAGAGCGGCCCAGTTATTTGGCGACATTCGAACTTTTTTAACTTATAAATAGTTCAGTGCTAAATTAATTTATATTGTTTTGTCGTGCAATAACTAAGAGACCTATCACAAGCTATTTTAGGCGTAGGCAATATCGCAAATGCAATGCCTCAAGATAGAAACGGAATCGGCGATATCGACGTGTTATCGCCGCGATATATCTGAGTTCAGTATTGTGGCGATAACGCGCATTCAATGCCTGTGCTTATACATTGCCGCGACACCGATTTAACTCAGAAATATTGCGTCAATAACACGGTGACTCGCGACGATATCGTTCCATCAACGCCTACGCTCAAAAATAGCTTGTGTGATACGGTCCTAAGATCAATATAATTCTACTATAGTTAGATTGTTAGATTAACTCTTTAGTTAAGCCATATGTTAATGAGATTATACCGTGAAAGATCTCTTCGCGCCATAGGCGTATCTTTATTGCAGAAAGTATTTAATAGATATAATAGATATCCTTATTCGTAAATTGGCAATTATTTTAAAAAGTGAGGTCTTAAGTTACTGTTAAACACATAAATATGGTAATGGTATAATCATGCAGTGCCTCGACTGATAAAGCAACGTGAAAACTGAAAAAAAAACAAAGAGAATATTAATATATTGTAAATAAAAAAGTCAGAATTAGTGTATTTTCTTTTATTCATATAAACTCCGTTACTTTAAGACTAAATAGTAATAATTGTGGATCGAAATCAACGGAAACTATTGTGGCGAAACATCCGTTGGTCGGAAGTTCTTATCGAAATGAAATCAACAATATTTAGAGACTCCAAATAGGGAAGTAGCCTATAAAAGTATTGTATAAAAATTGCTTTAAGGCTTTTGTAGTAATTTGGTCTTTTTAAATTAGGTTTTCTTGATTGAGAAATCTCAAATATTGTGATGAGGGCGCCACATAACGGTAAAAATACTTTTAGAAAAATTTGAAAATGACTACAATTATTACTACGTCCCATTGCAGGGCAAATATCACTTCCCTGTTGTCATGAATAAGGATGAGAAATCCAGATAGCGTCTGAGATAGAAACCGTTGTTAAGAGTAAGTAGGCATCGTATACGAGGTCCATGTGAAATAGTACGTAATATTTCCAGGGATCAAACTCACTAAGATCGACAGAAAATATCAGACGTTCCATACAAAACTGCCATACTACAGATTAGTATACCTAATGAATTTTTATCGCGATTTCGGTGGTTTTACTATAATATGAAATTGTTTAACAATACGTTCTGATTTTACCTTTAAAAATGTGTGCATTATTTCAGAAGAACCCTGTATAGTATAACGTGATTTATAGACAAGTGAAAGCTCAAAAGTGAGATGCTAACAAGTACCTAGTTGGTAGTTTGAGTTGTAGCAAAGTTGCAAATGCACCCATAGGCACTTTACTAGGTGGTAAATTCGGGAAAAATGTAAATTGATAGAGCTCTGTCTATAACCAATTCGTTGGGCTGAAAAAAAGCGATCTCGCTTCGCTCGCTCTAAATTTCTGTTTCAATTGCTGTACCTACAAATCATCCTAAAGAGTTCTGATCACAGCTAAGATGTGACGCTAAAATTTCGAGCTTGCTTCGCTCGATCCATAGATTCGTATTAAAGAGAAAAGTCGAGCTAGCTTCGCTTGCCTTTTTTAAATTTTTGTATGGATAAACCAAAAGATGTCTGACCACAACCCGAAAAGTTGTGCTAAAAATTTGGAGCTCGCTTCTTCGCTCCTTCATTCTTTCTGTAGGTCTTCTTATAAAGATAAGGCGGCGGCAAAATCGATCTGTGCCCCGGTCGACAGAAACCCACGCCACTGAGTATAGAACTTGATATTACACTCTGCCGTAATATTTCTCATGCTATTTTGCATTAGGTACTCTATAAGATGGTCGTCTAATTAATTCAGCATGTTCTAGTTATAACGATCTATGAACGCTGTGGCGTGTCGCAAGTGTCACTGGTGGCCCGGTTCGCAGCCACAATGCGCGGAAGTGCGTGTGGACCACGGTGCACCAACTAGCCGCCTTCCGCCATATCAGGTGTTGGCCTAATTAGATTGTACCAACCTGCGGCACCTTATACTAAGTTAGAATGTAGTGTAAATTTCAGGTCGAAACGCAGGCACACATTAATAATAAGTTACTACACGCAGGTCTAATGATAAGAACATTTGCATTGCAATGCCGTTTATTTTTAACCCCCGACGCAAATAGAGGGGTGTTATAAGTTTGACGCCAATGCCTGTGTCTGTCTGTTGTCTGTCTGTCGCATCGTAGCTCTCGAACGGATGGACCGATTTTGATGCGTTTTTATTACGTGAAAGCAAGTTTCCCTACGTTGGTTCTTAGCTATATTTGGTAAAAATCTATTCAGCAGTTTTCATGTAACTTTAAAAATTATGTCATCATCATCATAAAAATTATGTAATAACATTAAATTACAAATTAAAAAAAACCCCCAGCGCCAAAAACACATTTAAAAAGTAAAAAATAATTCTGTCACCTATTTGGGGAAGTATTTTTTTTTACCGAATTATTTTTTACTTTTAAATATAACAACAATTTTAATATTAACAAATCAAAAAACCCCCAGTTTTTTTATGGTAGGTTCGTTATTATTAATATCACTCCGCAGCTGGAGCACAAGCCAACCCTCATGATAACCCTGGCACTACGCAAATGCACGCACCAGTCGGGAACGGGACACGCTGCACTAACAGATTGCGAACAGGGGAGGAGCGCTCGACCAAGGGTTAACCTTCGCAGGGCCCAGAAACTAGACGCAGTTGAACTCTCCTGAGATGCAAGACTTTTCTACTAGTGAGGCGATCCTACCTTACCTTGGTCCTTGATACCTTGGTCGATCATTACCTATTGCGTACGTGACGAACTGCGTTTGTGACGTGCAGCGTGTAATCCTGACTAGTCACGGTCATTTTAACAAACATCTGTTTACAGTCCTGTGCAGTGTGTGTCGGAGGTTGAAAACAGCTGCACCTATGCTGCTGGAATGCAACGGGCTAGCATAACATCGGGCACAAAACCTCAGATCGCCAGGATCACTTCCGGAAGTCTTCGGCAACATTAACAAGCAGGTGGGCTTCCTGGACAAGCTGGGATGGCAGGGCTGAAGTCATTCCTAACTCGAGTAGCACGACTCGCACTTGACCATTTTTTTTCGTTTTAAACCTGCCTGCCTACTTATTATATTCGTTCAGTAACAATTTTCTTGCTATTTGAAAGTGGTTAGTCACATTAAAAAAACGCGGAAGTAATACCACAAATGCCGTAAAAATATGTTTAATGCGCGTGTTTTTTAGACTACAAAAGCTATCTTTCATTTAAATCGTAATAATAACTATAACAGGTGTGTAAAACTGTGGTATTCCGTAGCTATATTAAGGCTAGATGCCTACAAAATATTTCCCATGCATCTACGAGCAATTTAAATGATCATGAGTTAAGTACCTACTTAGTTAGTACCTAGTATGTAAGTCGGAATGTGCAAGGTAATTACGGGTGTTAAAGTTGTATGGAATGGTGTCATCGACGCTTCATTATTATAATAAGTGAAGGGTTGAAGGTGGCTGGCTCATTACAGTTTTTCTCATTGTCGGTCGGTATAAAGTTCAAGGCGCATGTTTACACGTTATATTACCGAATGAGATTGCTACGCTATGCATGCATTAGAATTAATATTTTGAGATTAGCCTTTTCCTCATCCTTGAGTGCATGTGCGATTTCCTTTTAAAATGTATTACAGTCTCCATTAGATACCTATACGATATCAGAACACCTTGTCTGCTACAATTTATCTAATACGTAATAGTAAGACCGTCTAAAGTTGCCATACAAAGCTATAAGCCCAGATGAAAAAGTCAATTTTGATTGATCTTAGTATGGCAACTTCAAACAGTCTTACTATTACGTATGGGTATTGAACTAAGGTGAAGAACATGACAGTATAGAAATAAAACGGTTATCACAAAATTTAAAAATTTCTGACCATTTTTTTATTTTTTACGTCGGGTTGTGAAGACTTAGGTTTTATATTAGTAATTTCGTACAATATCTCCTACTACCTACTATATTTGGGTGAGCTTCCAATTATGTCGATTACAAGATCGGTAATGTATTCGACTGTTCCTTTACTAGTCATAATTTAAGTAAGATTTTGTTTCTGTAATCATATCCGTTATCTGAAATGAATTAACTAGATATTAAGTAGGTAGCAGAATCGCTAAGAACCAGATAGGTACCAAAACACCATAATATCGATTTGATACCAATTGAATTGGACAGTTTATACTAAACTACCTACTCGATTAAAACTTATGGGACAGCAGATATTTTTTTTGTTCTGACAGGTTTGCTCCCATAGTAAAAGTTGTTCAGTTTAATGGGTAGAGTCTGTGGTTTAAAGATTAATGATACTTTTCCTTACACCCTGTATAACTCTCGTGTAACGTAAGAACGTAACTAGCATACTAGCTACTATGGTCTCTTAACTAATTTAGTTCCTCCTATATCTGGGGTCTATTTTTACAAACCTATACGAAAATGATTTTGAAAAGAGGCCTCCAGGCTCAAGCTCCTCAGCTCTCAATTTGGCAGTCAAAGAAATTTAATAAATACATGACAAGCGTTATTTTTCATTTATATTTTCAACGAATTATATTCCTAAAAGTAGGTGCTTTTTGATTCAACGCATTAAGCAAATAACAGCTAGGTATAACTGAATATGTTTCGTTGTTTAAGTACCCATTCATAGCTTCTCTCGTAGGACGTGAAAGGATGGGCCGAGGATATCGACTAGTCGCTTTAGTCCTTGACGTACTAAACGGATACATGAAACTTGTACAAAACGACTGTGTAGGTATATACAGTCCCCTGCTTAAAGAACAGGATGTTACCTAATGAGGGGAGTTTCCACAGACCAAAATTTTTAAGTAACTTTCTGTTATTTATTTAAAATTAAAAAACATAAAATTTTACCTGCAACGTCGCAGGCTTTTTCAACCCAGAATCACATTAACTTTTATATCAGTTGCACTCTTTGTCAATGCCAAAGCACGTCAAACCACAACTAAATAATTAAACTAAAAACCCTGATCTGCCCAACCACGGCCTGGGCAAGTGGGCTAAAAGTCCGTGAATTGTTGTACCCCTTTTGGATGCCAATTAAATTCTCATGCTGACTGCTTGATGATGTAGGGGTCGAATGTAGGTACTTTATATTACCTAAGTATATTGCGCTGGTGAGTGTACTATACTTGAGTACTGACAATTTGAACATTTGACATTGACTTTAATATCATTTTGCGCCTTTGACCTCTACAATTAAACACGGGAAAATGAGCAACGGTCAAAATCTCAGAACAAACGCAGAACAATTTAAACCAACGCCGCATTCTCATTCAGTCTAATTCGGACCTTGCCCCTAATGCATTTTAATTGCTATTTTCGTAGTTATCTAATGTAATGTGGTTAAATATAGCTCGTTTGTAAGTAAGAACCTGAGAAAATATCTGTATTGACTTTTTGACCATAAAATACTGTGGTTTTTAATCCATCATAGTTCCACCCATCACCGACAGGGATAGAAGGCTAATTTGCTAAGTTTTTGCTTAAAAAAGCACATGAAAATCACATCCCCCTTCCTTCCGGCTGTCAAAGTGACAAGTACGCTAATTTATTAGTCCCGAAAGAATATACAAGAAAACCACTTATTTTACGAAGAAAACGCTTACCAAGTGCAAAAACACGAAGAAGAACATTCATTTTCCAACCAAAACTGTTATCTCGCATAAACTCCGCTGATTCAAGAAGAAACACAAGCTAAAAACTTTTAAAATCGTGAGTCATCAAGTTGTTTTGACATATTTTTTGAACTTGACATTCGGTGCACTGAACGTAAAGAACGAATGAATCGAATGATTCTGTGATCATCTGTTTTCGGATACACGTACGACAGTCACCTTACGTCCTTAAATTAAAGGCTCTGGATACCTGCAGTGTTGCTAGAGTAAAAGTAAAATATTACCATGGAAGGAATATTGAATAGGTCTATATCAGATCCCGAGTTATCTAGTCACAATAAAAAATCCTCACCTAAACGTAACAAGAGGAGACGGGGAGACGACCTTATGTTCGAAATGAGCGATTTTAGGGAAGACATGAAGAATATGTTGACATCAATGTTTTCAACACAAGAAAAGGAACTTCATAAAATTACTGCCACTCAAAAGGATATTCAGCAAACAAACCTTAACATTGAGAAATCAGTTTCATATCTCACTGCGCAAAACGAAGAATTTAAGAAGAAAATTGAGGCCCTGGAAGGAAAACTTAAGGAGGACAGGCAGTATATAGCAGTGCTCGAGGATAGAATCGAGGATTTACAAAGAGGAAGCCGCAAAACAAATTTCG
The DNA here is from genome assembly GCA_963924505.1 of Agonopterix alstromeriana. Taxonomy (NCBI): domain Eukaryota; kingdom Metazoa; phylum Arthropoda; class Insecta; order Lepidoptera; family Depressariidae; genus Agonopterix; species Agonopterix alstromeriana. Next base: position 13,576,142 of record OZ004664.1, read on the forward strand.
AAATGAAAAATGTCCCGAAACAAAGCAACGAAACCAAAGAAGATCTCGTCGAAATGGTTATGTGTCTATCGGAAAATGTTGGTTGTAAAATAGAGAAATCCGATATTAAAGACATATATAGAGTACGTGGAAAAAAAGAGAATAAACAAAATACACCTATTATCGTCGAGACAACCTCCACGCTACTGAAGACCGACCTACTTAAGATGTGTAAGAGTTTTAATATAAGGCACAAGACTAAATTATGTGCCAAACACCTAGGACTTCGCACAACAGAAGACACTCCTATTTTCATAACGGAACAACTGACAGCTAAAGGATCGCGCTTGCATTTCCTAGCCCGAGACCTTGCGAAATCCAAAGCATATAAATTCTGCTGGACAGCCTATGGGAAAGTGTACGTGCGGAAGGACGAGAACACCGCTGTTATTACAATCAACAACGAGGCTCAGGTACAGAAGCTTCTACAACAATGACTATACTATAATGAATCTCAAACGCGGCCCTATAACTATGTAAATTCACATTACCTATTGTTGTGCTGTTCTTTGCTTTCGATGTCTATTTTAAGGAATTTATTAGTTCACAACCTTTTGATTAAAACACATATGTCAGAACCATACACTCACTCACACACTCATCTACTACTATTCTTAAACGTACACATCTACACCAACATTCAAACTCCGCACTCTAAAAAACACATGTCTCACACAACACAAAATAAATCAAGCCATAAAGTTCATTCTAATCCAACAAATAATATAAATTCAACTTATAAAAACCTTTTTTCACAACAGTGTTTCTTCACACACATACATTCTGAACTAAAGGCAGGACATCATTCAGCTAGTTAATGGATAGTTTACTTAATAATTTAAAAGACATAGATAGCGCAGAAATAGCTCACTCCGTCTTATGTGATATAGAGGAAATACCTAAATACATTCAAACAAAAGAACAGGACTTAACAGTAATATGTCAGAATATTAGGAGTATATACGGGAACATCGATGACTTGCAATTGACACTCTCAAACCTAAATTTTAATGTAGATATTTTAATATTAACTGAATGTAGATTAAATCCTAATAAACCAATTCCATATCTAGACTCATACATATCATATGCAACCACTAATAATCTGAATCAAAACGACGGTGTCGTAGCCTATGTAAATAAAACGATCCCTGCAAATGTTAAAGAACTAATACTAACTCATGCTTCCTGCTTAGAAATCCAACTTGGAAACAGCACAATATTAGGCATTTACCGCTCACCCTCAAACACTAATGCTGATCCTTTCATTAACTCTCTCAGTGAACACTTGGATACTATAAAAACACACAAAAATATAATCATAACGGGCGATATTAACATAAATATTCTCACAAAAATAAATGAACAAACGTATGAACGAATTAATAGGTTTAATTATTTAAATATGATATCGATGCATGCACTATTGCCAGGACATTTACTACCAACTAGAGAGGGTAGCTGTCTGGATCATTTTATTCTAAAACTTGAAAAAGACGCCATAGCTGCTCTTATTGCTGTTGTCAATACCACTGTAACAGACCATTCTTTGATACTTCTTTGCCTAAAAAATATAAAACCTAGAAAACAAAACCCTAAAACCAAAACTATAACAGACTTCAATAAGGCGCTAGAAAGCCTAGCTGATAAAAATTTGTCAGCCCTGCTCCTCAGTGATGACCCAAGCAAAGTAATTGAGCACCTAATTAATAAGATATCCGAATCGCTGGAAGAAAATACTACAGTGGTAAATATCCCCAAATCAAAACGAACTATTAAACCGTGGATAACTACTGGCATTTTGCGATGTATTAAAAACAGAAACAAAATGCAAAAACAATTGCGATCAGACCCTGAAAATAAAATATTACAAATAACATATAAAAGATACCGAAATCATTGCAATAAACTTATTAAAAAATTAAAACAAGAATATAATAAAGAGCAGTTATCGAAATCTACAAAAAACTCAAAAACCCTCTGGAAAAATATAAAAAGTATTACTAATCTATCACAAACCAAAACGGACAATTCAGAACTACTAAGCATTAAACAATCTCCCGCGGATTCTGTGAACTACATAAATGATTTCTTTGCTAATGTGGGGAAGAACCTCGCGGATGATATTTCATCAAGTAATGATACACAAGATCATGAATATTTCCCTGACATACAGCTTCCCAACGGTTCATCCTTTGCTCTGTTGGAAACATGTCCAGAGGAGGTATATAGTGTACTTAAGAGTCTAAAATCGGAGAGTGCCCCAGGCTGCGACAATATCACTACTAGCTTTCTTAAACTAGCCAGAGGAGAGGTTGTTCCCATTATATCCCACTTGACAAACTTGTGCTTTAACAAAGGAGTATTCCCGTCTCTCCTGAAGCAGGCTATTATTACGCCGGTACACAAGAGTGGTGACAGAAACGATGCTAACAATTATAGACCTATATCCGTACTTCCTGGGATCTCAAAAATTTTAGAAAAGCTGATTAATAATAGACTTATTAAATACTTAGACAAATTTAACATTATATCGAGTTCACAATATGGTTTTCGACATGGAAAATCAACTGAAGATGCTGTTGCTGCTTTAACCTCACTAATTGTCAATAAATTGGATCACAAGAAGAAATGTCTAACTGTCTTTTTGGATCTAAAAAAAGCATTTGACACCGTTTCGGTCCCCATTCTTGTGCGAAAACTGGAGAACATTGGTATCAGAGGCACACCCCTGAAACTTTTCCAAAACTATCTTAGTGACCGGACACAAAAAGTTAAAATTGGGCAGTACATAAGCAATCCCGCAAGCATAAGCTTTGGTGTGCCACAGGGTAGTGTACTGGGACCGACCTTGTTTCTGGTGTACATTAATGGCTTATGCAACTTGGGATTGAAAGATGGCCACGTCTTCTCTTATGCTGATGACACAGCCTTGGTCTTCTCTGGTGTTTCTTGGAAGGATGTCCAGCGGGCATCTGAAACTGGGCTGGCTAGAATTGCAGACTGGCTGGATACAAACCTCCTCACTCTTAATGCAGTAAAAACAAATTATATTTGTTTCTCCATATATAATAACTCTCAACCAGATAGCAACTTTAATTTAAAAATTCATAAGTGTGGAACCACAAAAAACATTTCATGTACCTGTACCGGAATCAACAAAGTACTTACTACTAAATACCTGGGAGTGATAATAGACCAGCGGCTCTCCTGGCATCCACAAATTGAACTGGTTGCTAGCAGAGTAAGAAAATTAACGTATGTCTTCAAAATTCTCAGATATGTAGCCCCAATAAATTTACTTAATAAAATATACCTTGCCTTGGCTCAGTCGGTCATATCCTATTGTATTCCAATCTGGGGAGGTGCGGTAAAAACTAAATTTATCGAAGTAGAAAGAGCACAAAGATTTTTATTAAAAGTAATGTACTTTAAACCGTACCGGTATCCCACCGAGACACTGTACTCAACCAGTAACTTGCTATCAGTGAGGAGGTTGTATATTCTTCACACAGTCCTAAGAAAACATAAAAACCTCAAGTTTGATACCAATATCCAAAATAGAAGAAACCGCGATGTTGCACCCACACATGTTACTAAAACATCATTTGCTGGACGTCAGTTCGACAAACAATCAACCTATTTATATAATAAAATCAATAAACACCTAAACATCTACCCTAAAACACTATATGAATGCAAAAAGTATATCAGCACTTGGATAAAAACAATGAACTATCACGAGACAGAAACATTAATACAATACCTATGCTAAGATAGTGAAAATAATGATAATAGTATAAAATATCAAATAAAGTAAATAAAAGGAAGAATAAATAAATAAATATATATATATAATATAGTAACATATACAATAATATATCCACCACACACACACACTCACACACACACACACTCACACACACACACACACACACACACACACACCCACTCTTAGATGTAAAAATTGTTTTCTTGAATTGTTATTTTTTGTTTAACTTTAAAGTCTTTACTTAATTTGGAAAATTATTAAGAAAATTATGTTTGTTTCTTCACATTGATACTGTTTGTTATGGAAGAGCAAGGCGTCCTGTTACAGGTATTTTATTTAAATATCTACCAGGGGGTCTTTACCTTGTATGTATTTAGTTTTACGAAGAAAATGAATAAAGAATATTTTAAAAAAAAAAAAAAATTTTTAAAAAGTAACTGCGAAGCCTCAAGCCAGGACACTCTCCTAATAACAAATTGAACTGATGCATTATTTTAAGAGGATATAATTCGGAGCGCGCTCCATACAAACGAAGTCTGGTTGTATTTTCAATAATAATCATAGTTTTAAAGCTACAAGTGCCTCAAAAATTTCCATACAAATCTTAAATTAATCCTAGCATTGAAACTGTAAATTTAACGAAAATCTGGCAACATAATACAAGCATAGAGATCAGTTTCTAGATTGTTATTAAAAATACCTATAACCAGACTTCGTTTGTATGGAGCGCGCTGGATTTAAAACAGTTTTAACTGAACTTCTACCTACTATAGTTTATGATATTGCGAAAAAGTTTATATTATGGTCCTTTTATTAGTGTTGAAGTTATTTGTTCAACTTTTTCCGTCCAGACATGCTCCAGATATAATAGTCGGATATTTACCAAAATTATTAATTTGTGGTTTTCATTATCATAATAGCAGGAACTTAATCAACATCCTCATTGAAACGTCAGAAAATTAATTAAAGCCACATGTTGTAACTGCAATTCAATAAAGGGCAACAAGAACTCTTGTCATGGCAAAGTTAAAGATTAACAATGGCACCTATGGGGCCCTATGGCGTTGTGTCATCCTCCAAATGGTACTCATTTCCCAGCCGAAGCAGAGGTCACGCAAATGCCAGGCGAGGCATGCGGAACTACGTCAACACCACTAAATTCATTGCTGTGATCGCTATCGGTGGTGTTTCCTTAATGAACGTTTATTTGACTTTTAAATAACGTAGGTTCCTGAAAAGTAAACAAATATTTGTAGGGTTCCGTAGTCGAACAAGAAACTCTTATACTTTCGTCCATTCTGTCTGTATGCCCCGCCTCAATAACTCGCTCATTTTTGCACCTATTGAAGACAGATAACAGTAACCTAAAAACAGAAATGTAGTAGTTATGAAAAAAACATTCAAAAATCGCACCCCTGTTGTTCAGTTTGATGGGTAGACTATAGTTTAAAAGGATGCCAATGATTACATTCTCACTCTGTATAACAAGTTTTTATCTAGTTATCTTTACGAGTATGTAGGTACTTACTGTAAAAACTTGCGTAAAATGGTCACGGTTTTCGTTAAGTTTAAGTCTCAAGGTATTTTAGATTCTTCAAAGAAGTTTCCGGTTTTGCAAAAGTAGTGGAATTTTCTTAATTATGATGACAGGAAGCTATGACATTTTTGGTCCCAGCTAATTTAAGTAGTAGGAACTTTTAATTTGTAATGTGTTATTTCATAAATGGAAGATATTAAGGTAAGGTATTAAGACCATGCCAGGCAAGCACACACGGCGACACATCAAGCTACGCAAAACTAAAATAAGTTGGCCGCGCATAGGTAAAGTATAACGACGCACGGCCAGCTTATGTTTGTTTTGCGTAGCTTGATGTGTCGCCATACGTACACCATAATTAATTAAGTAAGTAACTAGGTATTAGCGTACCATACTTATAGTTTACTAACTTTACCAATTATCAAACAATTATGCAGAGCGTAAAATTAAATGCGTTACATACCGAACAGGATGCTTCAGACCAACAAACTGAGCAACTTTCACTATGGAGCCAATATCGAAATCGCCAAAAAATCAGATATCACATCCATAGATATTCCATAGAAAATGTCGATAGCTACTGGACCAAAATGTATGAAACAGCGGATTTTCTTTTCGCGATTACATAGTTGGTTCAATATCAAAAGTTGTTCAGTCTGATGGTCTGAAGCACCCTGTTCGATATGTAACGCATTTAATTTTACACCCTGTATAAAATGCATCAATTCAACTACAGGGGTAACAAAACACCCTAGTAATACTTAAGGGGGTTCTTCAGATCATCAATCTTTCGATGTTGGCTCGATAGTGAAAGTTGTTCAGTTTGAACTTCTGAAGAACTCCCTTAAGTATGTATTACTAGGGTGTTTTGTTACACCCTGTATAACCGCCATTTGGAAATTCCATCACCAGATGAACCTAGATCTTGGATTCACTTTCTTCCAAGAGCACAGGGTTTTTGAAAAAGCTATCGGCTATCTCTTTCGACAGTTAATTCCATAAAGTTGTCTAGTTCTATCAGTCTTCCATCAGTGCGACAAAATCATATCAAAGCATACATAATACTCAATAGATCAATAGTAACGCCTATTGTAAAAATAAGACTGAAAGTTAACTTACCATTTCGACGCCCTCAACGGCGAGATTTTTCTCAATAAGTAGTTTCTCAATATGTTCTTAATTCTCTGTGCGAACCGGTACAGCACAATACCTACCTGTCTCGATTCATCAGTAATTGATGGGGTCAAAATCGCAGACAAATGCTCAATAGGTGACGAGGAGGTGAAAGCGAAGCAATTCTATTGTAAACGTGATTGATTCGAACGATAGATGATAACTCGCCGTATCGTAGGAATACTATTGTGCTCTTCCGCGTTTTGATATACCAAATTTCAATGAGTAATTGATCGATCGAGTGCGATCGCTGTACGATATGCAACTTTTATTGTTTTCTGTGAGGCTTCGCGCTGATGCGGTAGTAGATTAATAGTTTTTTATGATTCTAAAACAATCATGTATACTTTTCTCTTTTTTTTCATTTTATAATCAACAACAAGTAAAGTAAGCCAAAATATGACCGGAGGCAAAATGCCAGATTCCACTCAAAATTTTGGGGTCGAGTGTTCGGCTTCCAGGGGATATGGGTAGGAGGGACATCCTTGTCCAGCGCAGGACTTTTCAGGACAGCATGTGGTCATCACTCTTATAAATTGTACCTAATTTCATTAATACGCAAACTTCGTTAATCTAGTCATAATGCGCCGGACAAGGATCCTATAAGCATGGGGATGGTCTCATTCGATTCAGCGCAAAAATTACATAGAAAAGTAAGTCATGTCAAGTCAATATAATTTATTCAATATAGGAGCTTGCAGCACACTTATCAAACGTCAAATCTATTTTAAAGCTTTGTGCATTTTCCAAAATGTTCAAAATGTGAAATAGGGGTTAGGACCCCTAAATTTTTGTTGGACTCTACAGATCCTCATTTCTAGTACCAAGATAAATTTAAAAAAAAAGTTTCATTGATGTACAAATGTTGCCTCCAAAATATCATATTTTCCTGTATTGTTTGATCCCTGCGATAATTATGTAATTTTCCTTTCAATCTTCTCAGAAATAATTAAGTACATTCGTATCAATTTTATTTAAAAATTATATTTGCAATTAAGGTATCGGAAACTATTATTTCCATATAAGTTCTTACAAGAAATTCGATAGACGAGTATATTGTGCAAGTGTGTGATGAAAACCTTAGTTCCTGCGATTCAACATATCACGTGTGCACGAATCTAATTAGATGAGACGAGCGTGGAGGATAATATATTTTATAGGAATAAATTATACAGCCATAAATCGAATTATAATAATATGTCCTAGATACATTTTAGCCTAATTTAAAACTGAATTAGATTCATGATTTCGTTTTGTAAGTGAAGTAAGCACAAACACATATGTACCTAATACAGTTTTAGAGAGTTACGCGGTGATTATTTAATGTATAATTAAACATTTTAATAAGTTCTTACAGCGTTTTGATATATTTGAGTTCCCGATATTTCGGCAGTGTAACAACTGCCATGATCACGGGATGAAATATAGGGAACTCAAATTAATCAAAACGCGGGAAGAACCCGTTAAAATGTTTAATTTAGATTAAACTTAGGTACACATGTACCTATTTACACAAGACTGTATTTTTTATTTAAATAAGAATACTTACCTCTCTCGAATAAAACAATACATGGACACGTATTATAGTAATAATTGAGTGTAAATATCGGATAACATATCGAGACATTACCTAATGAAAATGAAAAACGGTCAAGTGCGAGTCGGGCTATGTCGGGATGTGTGGTTCCGTACCACACAACCACACATCCAAGATTAAAAAAAGTTTGTTGTCCTAGACCTTTAACATGAGACCGACTCACAGTTGGCCGGTTTTTATTATAGTTATTTGTTATTTTTATTATTATTTGTTGTTATACCGTAGAGTTTGCACTATAATCACACCAAGTTTGACGCTTGTATTTACGATAGAGCGAAAAGAAAAAACGTTGATAAAAACTAGTTTCTTGAGGACCGCCATAAATTTTTAAGTTTTTAACATTTTTATTATTTGTTAACAAATACGCCGTAATAACGCATATTCTGTGAAAATGTGAACTGTCTAGCTATTATGGTTCAAAGGTAATAGGTAAGACGGACGGACGGAAGGACAACGTAGGTTTAGTAATAGGGTCCCGTTTTCACCCTTTGGGTGCGGAACCCTAAAAACAACGATACAAAGCACATTTTGTCCAGTTGATGTAGGAATTTCATACGAAAGTAGTTAAATAATAGGTAGGTAGAGTTTACCTATCAGTGAATGACATCTAACTGATACCAATTAGTCATAATTTTTCCTTTTTTATAGGTACAAGTTCTTCAATTATTTTCGAATCGGTATTGTTTCGATCAATCTAACCATTCACATTACATTCGTTCGGACATTAATTGCGCAAGAGTAGTTTTTGTATCTCCTCGTGTGTGGGAATCGATAGTTCGTGTTCAGTTTAACTTATTGCTATATCTAAGGTGTTATTATAAGCAACATATTGGTTTATGGCAGTTGTTATTTAGTAATTTGAGAGTTTAGATGTTGGTGTAACTTTGGTCGGTTATATTTTACTTTGACGTTATTCTTATTGGTGTAATTGGTAGTTACAACGATTTAGCTGTCCATCGTTTTACTGTAACTGTACTCTATAATTTTATATCCAAATATGTGTGCTTTATTTCTCACGAAATGTAAGATGTTAAAACTTTCATAGAGATTTCGATAGAAAGCGATTAAAATTATTCTTACAAATTGCCCATGCTTTTACGTGTGACGTAACTCTATTATTTGAAAAAATATGTTATCCAAGGGTGAACCTTTGTATCTTTACATGGATCCTCGTAGCATAGCATAGCATATGCTCACGACTATATTACCCGAGGGGGTAGTTAGAGATATTTTGAAACCTGAGAACATCCACGTTTCACTAGACTCCAGTTTCTTTCTCTGTCCAGTGTGACGGAGAGTGAGCCCGTGTCGCCACTTATAATGGACAGTGGGTACAATACATGCCTCGAAATTGAAGCATGCAGGTTCCTCCTCATGGGTCTTAATTGTTTCTTTAAGGAAATAGGCATACTTACCGGTTTCCTTATAAGTGGGTTAATCAATCACTATTCATCGCTTTCGACGAATATTTATTGGTAAGACACTTAGGTAGTTCGAAATAGAGTTTTCTAACGATGCATTCAATTTGAGCATTCAATACGATGACGATATTGTATTGAATACGTCGAAAGAGTGGCAGTTGTTGTAAACTGACATAGTCGAAATGAGGGACATATAATAGTAGGCAGTAGGTTTACATCTTGCTTCTCCTCATCATCATTATCATCTCAGCCGATGGACGTCCACTGCTGGATATAGGCCTCCCCAAGGATCGCCATAACGACCAGTCCTGCGCTGCCCTCATCCAACGGGTTCCCGCCGCCTTCACCAGGTCGTCGGTCCACCGTGTGGGCCTACCCACGCTGCGCTTTCCGGTACGTGGTCGACACTCGAGAATTTTTCGGCCCCATCGGTTATCGGTTCTGCGAGCAATGTGCCCCGCCCACTGCCACTTTAGTTTAGGAATTCTTTGGGCTATGTCAGCTACTCTGGTTCTTCTGCGGATCTCTTCATTCCTGATTCGATCTCGCAGGGAAACTCCATGCATAACCCTCTCGATTGCCCTTTGGGTGACTTTCAGCCTACACACTTGCTTCTTCTACGGCTACATATCTGTCTTGACTCTTTTCGTTTGATTCAAAATATGGATTAGAATTTGTCCTAAATGTGTAAAAAAATAATGATATCTAATTATCCACATTATTGACTCCGGATGTGGGAAGTTGCGTGCTCTGCAATGTAAGCTATAGTGTGCCCCACGTAGTCTCGCGATTTAAGCTATTTTCGACTCTATCCACTGATCATAAGGGTCTCGAAGGAGGGTTTTCGACTTAATCTACATGATGCAGTATGCAGCCAATGTGCGTGTCATTACGACAATCAACGCAAAAACAAACGATACATCGCACTGAGGCACTACCCAAAGAAATGATATCTTTTTACTGACAAAGGAAATCAACATGCGATTCTCTTCTTGTTAACTGATTGGGATCTAGGTAGATTAAGAACGGGAAAAGCCTCAGAGGTGATAATTTGTATTTTGATATTCAACGAGGTCATTGTTGTATAATAATAAATAAAAAAAATCAGCTTCCATAGAAAATGTCAATAGCTTAGCTACTCAACCGATTTTTTATTGCGATTTTAACGTTGGTACCATAGTAAAAGTTGTACAGTTTGATGGTCTGAAGCATCCTGTTCCATATGTAACGTTAGGTAACGTAGGTTTTTTAATAGTAGGTATGTAGGTAGGTGATCCTGGTTCTTCGTATTTAATTGGCTATTATAGGCCATCTTCTTGTGTTGAGTCGGCGGCACAGTTATTTAGTTAGTTATTTAGGCGGCATAGTTTAATTCCATTGTGGTTAAAAGTTGAGTGATGACAAACGATGATGATGATGATCGGAATAATACAAGGTGTTTCAAAAGTAAAAATAAACATTTAAAACTTTAAGGGGGTTGTTTGGACCATCAAAGTGAACAATTTTCACAATGGGACCAACATCGAAATCGTAATCGCGATTTCAATATTGGGCCCATAGTGAAAGTGTTACAGTTGGATGGTCTCAACCACCCCCTTAATTACTTAACAACAGTATAAATTAGGTACCTACTGTTTCTTATAGTAGGTATTTCTCATATAATTTTCTTTGACAACCTGCAACCTTTTGATGTTGCATTAGGTACTTACAACTATTATAATGCTAAACGACTAGATAATGCAAATGTGAAATGTTTCACACGACACGACATTTTGTTTAGCTTTAGAATCATCAAGTATCAGATTGCGTTGCACCAATAAAAATGACGACCTCAATTCGAAGATACACAAACGAGCTATGATAATTTCGACAGTACAAATTGAACGCATTACATTAATTTTCGTGTCGTACCTATTTGACATTTGAATGAAGATACCTATCTTCCACCTATTGACCCCGAATGCCAAATAAGAAAGGTAGATCAGAGATGTGTTTTATCCTGGGAGAACTGTGAACTATGATAGACTGTAACTTTTTCCTTATTATCGGAATTATCATCATATCTAATGGGTTGTGGCCGGACTTAGGCCAGAACGGCCACTCCCCGCCCCCCTCTGACTTCAGATACCACACCTCACCTCACACTTTCTGGGGTAACTTGAGAAGCTTGACAAGGGAATGCAGTCAGGCGCGCGCATCTGTTGGATTTATACATTAAATATATTTTAGTTTTATCCTCTCAGTAAATATAAACGTTGGAAAATAACGCTGAATAATTCTCATTTTTCAGTGATTCTTTAGCTTAAATACTATGTTTAATAATAGAATGAACTATTAAAAGTAACGAAATGTATAATGATGTTCATACGATGCGTGGTAAGTCAACCCTACACATATGTTATGCACAATTTGAGCAAAGTGTGCATGTGCGAACGTCATCATGTCAAATCTAAAACATTGTTTGAAGTGCCGGCCATGTGGCCCGGTATCCACCAAAGAGGAGATGCCTGTAGCGGCTTGGTGTATCCACTGAAGCTGAGCAGAGCGGAGTCGAACGGGGTCGAGCGGAGATGTGTGCTTGCTGTTGACAAGCGATAAGCTCACATCTCAGCTAGACCCCGTCCGATTTGATTGCGCCATACAAATATGACAAATCTCTTCTCCACTCCGCTTGAACCGTATCCACTGAAACTGAGCGGAGCGGAGATGGGTAAATAACGAAATTATATTGGTTATTCACGACGTCGTTACTTCAATTTAGTCTGTGCTAAATTGAAATAAAAACGACTCTACTACCATACTTCTTTCAGTAAAATATTGTTTTTCTAGAATCTCTCATATCAATTGATAATGAACTCAATCTCAATTGAAACATAGTTGAAAATAGCGTGCAAGAGATATATCCTTGTGACGTGTGTTCGCGTTGTCTCATGCACGCTTTTTTCAACTCTATTTAAATTGAGATTTCATTTTCATTATCAATTGATTAATGAAAACTGATTGAGCAGTTCTCCGCTAGATGTGCGTTGACCCTAATTAAATAGTTTGGGCACTGCTAGTGAATATTCAGAATATGATTGTAGAATATGCCTGTCTCTGAATTCCTCGAGGAATGCAATAATGAACATAATCTATGCTTTGCTCTTTTCTTTACAGACAGCATTTCCTGATAATAAGTGGGTAGAAGTGCTAATAAAACCTGTATGTAGGTGTTCATATTTCATAACTTTACATAACTACACCTTTATTTAGTTCCCATCAAGTCAGAGGTCTTGTAAATGTGTTAAACAACTTTTGTCAGATGTGACTTGTTACGGAAGCCAATTCCTAATAAGGTGCGCAACGACACCATGCCGAGGCAGTCACTCTGTGCTCAGCCAATCAACCATAGTGCTTACATCTTGTGTTATATTCGCATACCTAGTGTAAAGAATTACCAGCTTGCCCAGTTTTCTCATAAAACTATTATTTATAAGCATATGCTCACGACTATATCCCTCGAGAGGGTAGTCAGAGATATTCTGAAACCTCATATCATCCACGTTTAACTGGTACCGAAACTCTGTCCAGTGTGACGGGGAGTGAGCCCGTCGCCACTTGTATTGGACAGTGGGTACAATACATGCCTCGAAATTACGCATGCAGGTTTCCTCACGATGTTTTCCTATTATTGAACTATTATTTTATACTATTATTATTTATCGTCCAGAAGTGTTATATTTGAATGGTGAGATTAAACATCGTGTTCGAATGATGCATAATCTATAGTAATTTTGAAATTTTCTACTGCTGGCTAATTTCAACGTGTGACTTTCAAAAATCTCACTCCAAAGCTCTTAATCTTGGTGCAAGCAAGCCACCGACCGATGGCTGTCGCCGTCGCGGACGCTGCTGCTGAGCCAGCCATACAAGTGCGGCATTTACATACAAAATGTATGAAAAAGCGTGTGAACGGCTTGCTGCTGTCGCCGGTGGCCGAGCCTTAGTCCTATGACTGCCATTGTAAGTATATTATGTCGTGCCATACAAGCTTTTTTTAACAACAATCTCTAACCGACACAGAAATACTGCAAAATGGAGTCCAGATTCAGCGTGAATATGTGGTTGTGATTTCATTATCTTTATTGAGAAGCGGCCTTTTGCAATCGTACAGAAATTATGAAAATTGCATGGAGATTAAACTACAAGAAGATCTCGGTCAGTATCGACCGGAGAGGAGCATAGATATTCCCTTTGGAGCTATTACACTGTGATGTCTTCACTGTGGGTTGAGGTCAGAGGCAGGTCGAGAGCGATGCGCCGGCGCAGGCGCTCGCGGAAGCGCAGAGACATGTCTCGGGAGGGGGTCGCGAACTCGTGATATACCGCGGGTGAAAGCGCGTCTGCCAAGTTATCTAACTCGGCCCTAGGGACCGCAAATTTCACGTACGTTCCTTGTACTTTCGACCGTCGGTTTCTGACTTGAACGACCTGTGTCCTTATTAGGGTTATTAGCTTCCGAGTTGACGAGCTAACGGTCATCATTTCAGCCAATAGACATTCAATAATGGACATAGGCCTCCCCCAAGGATCGCCACATCAACCGGTCGTGCGCTGCACTCATCCAACGGGCTTCACCAGGTCGTCTGTCAACCCTGAGATCGCCAGCCGAAATTTAGAATCGTTACTAAAATTTATGTAAATATAGTTATTATTAATTTGTCTCTAAGCTTTTATATCATTGGTGAACTTTGTTTAAAATAGTAAGTTAGTCTCTAAACCTGTATACTCACTTAATCTTTTTCATCAAACAATACGTCGCATTGTTGTAAATTCAATGCTTGGTGATGATGACATTGGATTATGTATCTAACGAGTGATCATGTTTGTACAAATGTACAGACAGATATACCTATGCTTTGTATGGTTCCCACCCTATAAAAGACCAAGTTTCTTTCTGTGGGTGTCGTACGAAGAGAACAAGGAGGTTTCTTTTACATAATTAGTGTTTTTGTGGGCATAAAACATATCACCCCCTGACACTTTTTACCACAGAATAGAAAACATCATCCCATCTCATGATATTGTAGCATAATTTCTGCCTGCCCCGAAACGAAATAAGGACGTCAGTGTATTTTGTAGGTTTGTATTTCAAGGTGGATTTAGAACTAACGAACATAGAGCTAAAACGGGAACCAGAGCATTCTTTCGTAATGTTTTAGTGTAAACGAAAATTCTTTTTCACCGTTTAGAACATAGAACAACAGTTACCAGTGCATTCATTTGTAAAAATCCAAAGAACACTGGAAATACTTTGAAGAGCGCATCCATTCGCGAAAGTAACTGTTCAACCGCTTTTGCGGCATTTACAACAAACGAGCTAGCATTCTTGGTACATTCTACTAACATTTTGGCGAATACTTGCGAACACACTTAGACCCGCCACACACATACGGAATTCCGAACCAGGATTGTGATTTTGTATACGATTAAATTTGCTACCTCCGCAATTGCGAACGGAAAAATGTAGTGGGAAAATCCATACGAAATTGTAATCCTTATTCGGAATTCCGGAAGTGGCGGACCTTAGAGCAACGAAAGAATACTGGTTCTTTGTTTACACCAAAAGACCGTTCTTCTTCTATCGCGTCGATGGCGTATCGTTTGACATTTTTCCAGCCCAGTATTTTGCGACACTGATAGCTAGCTACCGACCGCATCCATAAATTCCATTCGCGTACATGTGTCCGGGCAGGAAGGGCAAGATATGAGATGTATATGTGCCATAGTCTGAGGAGTAACACCGCATTCACACCTGATGCCTGATCCGTGGATGAAAACCCATTTGGACCGGTTCTCTTCACTCCGGCCGGACTTGGGTTCGAAGCATATTTAAAGAGCGGTCTAGAATTAGCATTCGCTCGTTCTATCAAAATCCACCTTTAGATTTGTGCCAAAGATTCAATATCCTTGTGGAAACTTATTCTCACTGATGTTTGAAAAAACCTTTTGGAGACCTCTTTAGTAATCGACCTAACCATTCACCTTTCGGACTATCTCTTCATCAGTCGACCGACAAGTTATCAGGGTCATCTGCAACTCGTTATGCATTGAGGGCATCTCTAGTTCAGTAATTAAACTAAGCGATCAATTAATTATCTTAACATAACTCACGTCTGCGTTTGCGCAAGGGATGTTGACTCGGGTCATCTTTGCTCGCATATGAATGATATATGTTGCTTAAGATTTGAATAGTGTGACATCTTTATTGAATCGTGGACCTTATTTCGGTAACCTTAGCTTCTTATTTGTATGATAAATGGAGTTGTTGCTCACTGATCTTTTGTTACTATTTAGAGAAAAGACAATTCGTAAAAAGTCTCCTTAACGTGTGATATATCTCGATCAGTCTAGTCTACTGATAAATGTGAAATTAATACATTTTTCGACAACCTCTTTACCTTTCGGCTCGTAGTGACCGGATATCAGGTCTGATGAACAAAATATTTCTCTATTTTTTTTCTTAATTACGGTATCTGAGAAGGAATTTACTAAATTCAGTCATCAATCAATCGATATTTAGGTCTTCTACTGTTAAAGGTACTTTTACTTAGCAATTTTCGTATTTAATACTTGATTTTGTTATTTAAGAACATACATCAGTTAACGTTAAAATATACATGTAGGCATAAACTATTATATAACATATACTTAACTAAGTAAAGTTACAATATTTTAAATAAAATATTTACAAAAATCCGTGCAATATTTGTTCGTCGGGCAGTCTAGTCGTTAGGTGCACGCCTGGGGCGGCAAACATTATGAAATCAAATTATTTAAAGCGTGTTGTAAGAACTGTTACCGGCGACCTTCGGCAGCCGTGAGAAGCATCGGTGGCCTGCGTGCGACCAACATTGTCTACAGTTAAATAATCGACAACATGCACACGTTGCTAAATCTTAAGAACAATCCGTGTTTTTGGCTGGTCGCGTGCATCTAAGCTGTAAATTTTCAGTTTAAAAGTGTCTTTTTACTGGATACTTACTTGAAAAGACGGTTTTTATGTTCTATTGTATGAAAAGAAATGTGTAGGAAGGAGTGAGCGCAGATATGACGAGACGACTAATAGAGATAATTATAAGGCGATTTCATTGCGGCGACGACCCCTAATATCTGGATGGATGTGGCAAATATATTGGGCCAATCCGAAATAATAGGACATGGGATGATGATATACATATTTCATATATTAAAGTATAATGCACATGGCTGAGCGATTTCAAACAAGGGAACTGCCAGCAACTATCAGCAGGGAAGAACCCTGTGCTACTAGGCCTCTTCGTTCATGCCAAAATATTGTTGTATGGGGAGTTTATTTACAAAAATATACAATAATACAACATAATAATCAAAACTAATTAAGCAAAATAAAAAGAAGACCCACCAATAAACTTAATCAAATAGCCCGCCCGTATCGATCCAGGTGCAAAGGTTTCTCACCGATCCCAGCTACCCAATCCGCCGCGTAGCCCCAGCAACGTCCTATGCCGAGGTCGGTTGCTAAAGTTCATTCAATTGGCTCGGTGACCCTTCTAGTCCCTCCAATAGTCCGCAGTAAAAAGCAGTAAATGCTCCCTGAGCAACGCTGTATATGTCATTGCAAAAAAAAATAAAAGAAAAGGTGCAAAGGTGCCCATAAAGCAGCGTTGCCGCTTTGTATTGCTATGACCAACCTTTTTACCAGGAACGACGGGCTTGTTGTATTATAATTTTATAATAAATAATTTATATGGAGTTGTTTATTCTCTATTGTATGATTTACTTTTTTTTTTGTTATTTGTTTATTCTCTATGTATGATTTAAACAAAAAAAAAAGTAACATAATCACAGAGTTTGAGATAATAATTACATAAGAAGAAAGATTGATGATATGGTCTAAGTTCTAACCTCGTCCGAGGACAAAACTTGAACCGATCTCGCGTTCTCATTGCGGATGCAAAAATATCGCGCTCTATTAAATGAAACGAGAGTCAATTAGTTCTTTTTACTGTGCCACTTAAAAGTTGCAAAGTGGTAAAGTCAACATTTCCGGAATGCCAACTACTCGTAAGTTGCATTAAAAATGCTAAAATACTTACCAGCTATTTAGATCATGAGATTTGCCCATATCTTTTTCACAACATGTAACACTTACCATGCTATTCTTAACGCAATTACGCCTTAAATTGTCAGAATTATCATCACCGCCCATCATAAAACTGTAGAATTGTGAGAAAGCTCTAAGAATAGATGCCCGGAACGAAAGTAAGATGGTTGTCTATTGTCGGCTCTTGGCCTCCGGACTGCATCAACTTTTACAATGCTATTGCAATTACCTATTTAGCATTTCACCATTTTCGCTGTGTAATAAATTGTGTAGACCTAGTGTTTTGATAGGAGACTGAAATGCATGTTTTTTATTTGATTGAGGCTATATTCATCATCATCATCAACCTTTCATCTTTTCGTCCACTGCTGAACGTAACATAAGCCTCTCCCAATGCGCACCACAAAACTCTATTCTCGGCCTTCCTCATCCACTCGCTCTCCGAGCTAGGTACCTACCTGTTTTGAGTCGTCAGTCTGACAACCGAAGGGGGGTCGGAGTTCTAGAGTGGAGACCACGACCTGGCAGGGGGTGTAGTGTGGGACGCCCTGCTGCCCGCTGGACCTACAACCTAAAAAAAGGTTATAAATTTAATCTAGAATTAAACATTTTAACGGGTTCTTACCGCGTTTAGGTATATTTGAGTTCCCGATATTTCGGCAGTGTTACAACTGCCATGATCACGGGATGACTGAGGAACTGCAGGTAGATTTTTAAGAGCAGACAAATCTGTTTACCCTCACTCTTCTTCGTTTGCTCCGACCACTACTATCGGGACTCACTCGATTGTCATTGTGACTTTTGTCACTAGGTCCAACCCTTGGTTAGGTTATAAATTGTTGTGGCTTGATTCAACATCGTGAGGAAACTTGTATATGTTGAAGAAGAGTTTCTGATGCGTATGTGAAGTCTAACAATCCGCATTGGGCACACGTGGTTAACGAATGCCCTCCCTGAGGCTAGGCCTGTGCACTGCAGGGGGACGTATATTATGATGCAGAATTCAAACTTGGTTCAGGATGTAATGAGAGAAAACATTAGAATTAAACAGACCTTCAATCGTTAACCTTCTATTGACATGTTTGGTAGCATCAGATGAATATTCATAACAATTTAATTTGAATAATATGATTTCAATTGGTCTAGTAATTAATTGTGTATTAAAATTAAATCTTTATTACTTTGGTAACATTCCTCATTAAATCAGAAATATGTTGAACACTTTAAAACGTTTTACAAATGAGGATGCAAAAACGAGATATAATTTTGATAGTCCGCAATAAAGGCTGCTTCCTGCTATAATATTATCTAGATTGGAATCTGAGTTCCGTGATGAAGTCATGGGGAACATAAGGATGTTTCTTTCAATTATATCCTTAGATATTTGGCCAAATTTACGTATTGTAGGTACCTACTCGCAAGAGGATGTTTTGCTGTAATGTAATATCATTTTAATGTAATGAGTAAGGATGAATAACCACTAATGAGACGTTAAGACGTAAGGGAAACATGATGCAAACTGTTTCCCTATTAAAATTATATGCCGAGTTATCATTTTATCTAGAGGATAGACTAGTGCGGTTTTTTCCATACAAACGTATTCCCCTGTTTCCTTCCTGGATAATGACACTAGAGCAAAAAATGTTTTACCATACAATCTATGTTACCTCTGCTATGTCCCTATGTTTTGCTTTTTTGCCTAAATTAATACAGTAAACAAATTTGATGAATATAAACAAAAAAAGGAAAAACATACAGACATAACCAAAGTCTTTCTCAAATTATTCTTGAAATAATTATTAAAATCGGTTTAGTTTTGGAAAAGAAAACAGGGGAGTACGAAATGCTGATTTTGTCCCTTTTATGTAGATAAAATCAGTCTGAGCTGCAGTTTGCTATTTCCCGCTCTAGTCGGCGGGATGTGTGGGAGGAGCGGTTCGAACAGATACGAATACATGCGGAAAAGTGACCTAAACCATTTATGACGCAAAATCTGAACGCTCTTGATAACAGATCAACGTTAAAATCTAGAAATAATATTTGTCATCATCTTTTCACAATTGTAAAAAAAACGTTTTTTAAAGAAACGGCTATCTAGAAAGTAAGTCAGTTGAAGATTCAGGAGAAACGGTTTATAAGTTATACGTTTGTTAACAGACTCTGGAAACAAAACACTACTCAGTTATGATCTACTAGAATATTATACGCAGCCTACGAATAAGTCTGCGCCTTTGCAAAATAGTAACACACTAATTTAAGCCTTCGAAGCATCTAGCCCCAGGCACGAACTTAACTAATGAGTGAACTAGTGATTGAGTCTGAGATCTGTGAGCGATCGTCGGTCGCTTCCCACGCTCGCTTTATCGCCCGCCGGCCTATCTACCGCATCGCAGGAATCGTGCCTGGCGTGGTGCAGGCACCCTGGCGTGAACCGACACTTCAGCTTCTTGAGAACACGTCATTTCGTAACATTTTGAGTTTAGATTAAGACGATTTTGGACTTTTTGTGTGAGTGAGGGTCGTCTCGTCTGTGTGAACGACATTGTAGGATTAGACGTCTGGGACCCGATTGCGCTAAATAAATCTTCACTGAACCGTGATTGGACTACATGAAGCTCAACTTTTTACACTTTAACATTTGACAGCCGTTTGACAGATCGCTTAGACGTTTTACCTTTCAATCAAATATGTCATGCCTGATATTTCAAACACGATGCCTACTCGACTCAAATCGTTGGATAGGTCTTTTAAAAATATTGTGGGTATGGTCCAACTATTTTTCGATTTAGGGATCCGTTAGAAAAATATTAAGCTTTAAAGGGAAATTTTTTGTAAGAGTCAATTGTTCAGTTTGATGGGTAAACTCATCGTTTAAAAGGATGCTAATAATACCAGTTTCACCCTGTGGTACCTATATAGCGGCCAATTGAAGAATTTGTTGAAAGACAGGGCGTCAGTTTATTTTTCATTTCCCATAAGAATTGCTGAAAAAAATTACAACATTACACATTTTTAATAACGCAAAGTGCATGGGATTACGTACGTTCTTATCTCATGTGGCATTTAACATATTGTAGGTGACACATTGCACAAACAAATGAGTTTTACACAAGTGTACACCCACTACCTACTTCACTGGTAAGACAATGGTATCTGGGAACATTTTTGAAAGACAAACAATTTTCTGTACCTAAATTATTATTTTGAAACCATGCGTGTTTATGGCTGATTTAATCTCGGTATAGTTTTGTATTCAGTTTTACTGTGTGTTAGTACTTTATTGTGTCTAATTGGTAGAAACATAGGGTACCACTTAATTAATATAATGATTAATGGGTGATATGTCCGATTCTGTTTTGTCATTTGCCATTCTATCATGTGTTGCTTGCATAGGGACGTATATAGGTATATACGGCGTCCTTCTTAATCTACTGACGGTATTTTAAGGGGTTGTTAAAGATCACCCAACGGAACAACTTTCTCTATCGACGGGATCAACATTTAAATCGTTGCTGTTCGATACAAAACTGCAAACCAACTCGACCCAAATGCAAGGGACAATAGATTTTGTTCCCTGAAGAGAAAGTTGTATAGGTTGAAAACCTTAAAAACCGTCAGCATACTAAGATATGAACCCTATTTGATAGGCAGTTATCGTAGTTTTATAATCTGTGTACCTATAGTTGTATTAATTCGATTTGTACTGCAGATGCAGAATTATAATACTGTCGCTTCTTTCTTGTGACTTTCCTACGTAAAGTATAGCATACCTATGCTCACGACTACATCCCCGGAGGGGGTTAGAGATATTTAGAAAACTCCAAAAATTCACGTTTCATTAGTAGTACCGTTCACCTACGTAAAATCGTGTGAAAATAATTAAAAATAAAAACGTGCGAGTCGGGCTACTCGCGCACCGAGGGTTCCGTACCACACAACATATTAACTTACAAAAAAGTGTGGTTTTCTCCGGGACCTTTAGCGCAAGACCGACTCACACTTGGCCGGTTTTTATTATTTGTTGTTATACTGTAGAGTTTGCTCTATGATCACACCAAGTTTGACGCCTGTATGTATTACCGTTTTTACGAAAAAACTTTAATAAAAACTAGTTTGTCGCATGAGGACCCCCCTTATTTTTTAACTTTTTGTCATTTTTATTATTCCCTCCCATAATAACGCATATTCTGTGAAAATTTCAATTGTCTATCTATTAAGGTTACAAAATTACAGCCCTAAATAGGTAGGACGAACGGGTGGACGGACGGATGGACAACGTAGTCGTAATAGGGTCCCGTTTTCACCCCTTGGGTACGGAACCCTAAAAATATAGCGTTGTTTTTATCTCAATCAAGAAGACCTTGTTGTTTTTAACTACCTACATCATTGTTATGAATAGGAATAGCAATGTAATCGTGAATTTTCGTCATGTTCGGCGAAACAAACAAACGGACAGGTCGATAAGTTTCGTCACTAATGAAGAATAACAATAGATCATCAGGATTCCCCAACAGGTTGCCTCAGTTTGTTTGCTCCTCGTTCCATCGCATCCGTCCGAGTAAGTGTTACCAGGAGGAGAAAAACTCCCCATTTTGAGGGGAAAATTTTATTCAAGTCAGATTCCAAGGTGATGTTATTTCACTGATTGAGGTCTCATTTTTAAAATAATTAAAATAATTAATTAGAAAGCGTTTTTAGTTTTTCTCTTAAAGTTACTTTTTAACGCTTTCACTGCTGAGTCTAAACATGGCTCGTTTCTCTATGGTCAATTACACACTTAGAGATTTTATGATTGCAAAACGATGTGAAACGAGAAAAAAAAGTATTTGGAGTAGCTAAACCTGAATTCTTATTAGTACAGTATTCTTTGCTTGCTTATATACAGGGTGTAACAAAACATCCATGTAATACTTAAGGGGTGCACAGAAACATCGAACTGAACAACTCACTATGAAGCCAAAGTCGAGAAAAAATATCGGATGTTTCATACAAAACTGCAGTAACTACCTACCGACTCGACTAAAATGTATGGGACAGCTGATTTATTTTTTATTTTTTCTCGATGTTGGCTTTATAGGTATAGTGAAAGTTGTTCAGTTTGATGGTTTGAAGCACCCCCTTTAGTTTTACTAGGGTGTTTTGTTACACTGTACATTTTTTTCTTTTCTCATGATCAGGTCCAATCCTTTTTTAATGGAATCGAAGTCAAAATAAAAGAATTTAAAAAATCGGTAAAATTAAAACTAAATGTCGGCACCACAGGTCTGGCGGTCCCCGGCCCCTGATCATACACCATGAAGAACATTTGGTTCAAGGCCTCGGCGCCGGCGCATCGCATAATGTACCAGTAACATACTGCTATGTCTATGGGAGAAACAAACAAACCATACGATTGTTTTCATTTTTGTTATCTGGTGCAATGTGCAATTGTTCACTTGATAATTTAAAAAAAATAGTACGCAACGCTAAGCCATTTCAGAAAAAATATAGGCATTTGCATGCTAAAAACGAATAAATCGATATCGATGCAGTTTTCAGTGTTCAAAAGCCTACTATGGTTCAACTTAAAAACTGATTAAACGATGTCCACTGTATACACATTGTATAAACTTAAGGGCTTAACTTATTTTGGCTCCATAGTAAAAGTTGTTCAGTTTGATAGTCTGAAGCAACCCCTTAAGTATTACTAAGGTGTTTTGGTACACTCTGTATCTGGTTTCGTACGCGGCCGAAGGGTATAATTAAACTACGGGTGATATACTGTCGACATTTTCGATATATCGTGAACTTTTTCGTTCGAATGTCAATTCTATTCCAAATGAAGTTCCCTCAGAGGAAGGATCTCCATAGAGTCCGCATAAATTTACGATTATAGTTAGTCTCTTTTGTCTTATGACGACCTTTAATAGTAGAAGGACATGGAACTATAGATATTTGTTTATGCGGCTGTCCACTTTTTTTTGAGCTAGTGTGTGTGAAAAGTGACCGTAAACATAAGGCCATATGTCACTGGGTGCCTTTTGTCCATACTACTTGACACCACACACTCAAACCTAAACGTCAAAAAAAGTGGACACTTTACAATTGGTATGGCTCACTCTATTAGGTATAATCTCTTTGGAAGTTCCGAAAAAACGATCAACAGTACATCGAACATAAAAAATCCGAGTCCAGTAAATAATTAAAACTAGATATCATAAGAACAATAGTTTCCTACTATAAGCTGCACTACATACATTTTATAAAATAAGGAGGTGCATAATACAAAGTGTTAAAAAGTCGAACAAGTTTTTATTAACGCATCGGTAAATGTTAATTAGTATTGTCTATTGAATCTACTACTGTCTATCGGAAATGGAAAGAAGGAAATCGATAGATAACAGCTATCACGGTAGTTCAGTCGGTTAATAGTTTTTGCGTTAACAAACGAACGTAAAACCTGAGGTTACCGATCTTGTAAGCGATATAATCGGAAATATACAAAAAAAGTTCTACTGAAACCGCTTATAAAGAATAGATGAAAGAATGTTTTTATTTGAAGCTATTTATTTAGCAACCCAAAGAGAGTCCTATTAAATCATACTTCAGGAGTGCTATTTTGGAACGTCAAATCAGCAGTAGAAAGATGCATATCTCCATAGTAATTTTGACCTTTTTAAACTGCTGAGTTCAACGTATGGGTTTCAAAAATCGCACTCCAGCTCTTGGTTCTAGGTAGAATTCTATCGGATCTGAAACCTTGATAGACTCTATTCCGAGATCTTCCAACAGAAAGTCATAGATGCGATTTTTTTTGAGTAAGAACCTATCTTTGTTTATATATTCCTGCCTACTTTTTTCGAAATATGATACATAAAATTTCATATTTTTGTACTTACTAGATACACCTCCTTATTCTAGAATATTTCGATGGGACCCTATGAGGCAAAATATAGTATATTTCGCGTTATACCTACTGTGGACTTGATCACAGAAAACTACAGGTACGTAAACAAAATGTTACAAAATGCATATTGACTTTACTGACCCATTGAATACCAAGTGTAATATACCAGTTTCATATTACCGGTCCTACACATTTGTCATGATGTCCCCTGAAATAAGGTCTTTCTATTCTTATTGCCTAGACACTAGAATCATATTAGAGGACTTCACGTGCCGAATGAACAGTCGATTATATAACTGACGTGGTGCAGTGAAGATGAGCAAGAATTGTTTTTGTCTGATACTGTATTCGTACTTTACTTGTAAGTTAGAACAAAGTTTCATTTGGTATGAGAAATAATGAAAGTTCATGACTTATGGTCTGCAGTATTATAAGCATTATATTGGTCCCATTTTTAGTGTTGGTTCCGAAGCTTAGACCAGCCTTGCGGTAGCATTTCCCCTGCAAAATCGGGCAACGTACAAGCATAGATATTAGTTTCTAGATTGTTTCTAAATTTTTCATTGACTTGAATTGGTTAGTATTGAAAATATACCCAAGGAGCTGATATTAAGGAAACTGAAATAAACTTTTTTCATTTTTTTCATTTTTTCATACCCAAGGAGCGCGCTGTAAAAACGATTCAATTGCCTCAGTTCCGGGCAGTTCGTCGTCCAAGCAGAATCCCATCAATTGTCTGCACAATATAATGTCTGGTCCAATGTAATAACATCGTCTGCCGTATGCGGTTTTGGTTTAACGTAGTATTACGTCTTAGGTCATAAAAGTTTGTACCATAAGTCATACATAACCAGAAGAGGTCGTAATCTGAAATTCCTTTACATCAAATGAAAATGGACATAATCAACGAAGGAGTAACGTTTAGGGCCTTTTTCACGACTTCTGGATAAGTTCTTGTTAGCTTATATCGCAGATAATATGACATATTTTTCATACGAAATATGTCAAACGATCTGTCAAATAAGCTAACAATAACTTATCCAGAAGTGGTGAAACAGGCCCTCAGATGTGTAAATTGTGATTCTTAAAACGCTTTTGATACTTTTTCCACAAAAAAAGAAAGGAGGATTTTAATCCTTAAGGAAACCCAAACAGTTAGCTACCTACACGATCAATTGATCAATAACGTGAGTCATCCAATAAATACAAAGTGGCATTATTTACACGAGCCGATTGTATGGGCGGATCCAGCATTGGCAAAATTGAATTTGCAT